>CM066143.1:41082500-42332500 GCA_033617975.1 Populus alba x Populus glandulosa
CAGCTCGTGATTTAGCTTTTCTGATGATTTGGCTTATGAACACGTTCCCAACCTCTGCTTATATACATGCAACTATCTAGGAGATTTTTGTGCTTCCACTTGCATATCCGCTCCATTACATACAAATGTGTGCTATGTAGCTTTTCAGATAAGTACAGATTCAATCAAGGATTATGTCCAACAAATAAGCTAACATGTAATCGATGCAAGAGTTTGAAACAGTTTAAGGCTGTAGTCTGAATAAACAGCAAGGATGTGAACTTTATGGGCTGTCATTTCCATCTCTACCTTGTCATTATTATTGTTGTTCTCATTATTATATTCATTATTGATAATTTATACTGCAGTGCTTCTGAATGATGGTGAATTTCTTCTATATGATAACTTTATGGACACACAGCAAATTTTACAATGGCAATGTGTTAAGAAGGATTAAAAAGTTTACAAATAGCTGGTGAAGGAAAAAGGAAAATGAAATAAATTCGTAAGAGAAACTTAAAGCAAATTAAGGGAAATAAACATCCAGTTCTGAAGATTATAGCACTTGATCAATCTATAAACATCCAACACATTTGTGTGCTGCCTATATATATATATATATATATACAAGAACATAGTAGCTGCCAAAATAGCAATGTTTCTCTTGGAAGCTATATTTAAGAAGATACTTGTCAATTCTTGGTAAGAGCTTATTTTGAAGATTGGATTTTCTGTAAAATAGGTCTAGGAAGGTTAAACTAAGGACATCGTGACTAAGAGTCTTTAGTGACCCATCTTTGACAATTGGTAATAAGAGCTACTAATATTGGCTTGTCCATTGTTTTCAGTTGCAGGAAAAAAAAGGTAAATCTTATCTAGAAAAAAGAAAAAAAGCATAAAAGGATTCCAAAAAAAAGAGCTTGCGAACCCAAGCACTAAACGACAGAAAACATTACCAGTAACTGCATATAATGCACACAAGGCGTGGAAGTCGAGAGAACGATCCTGTAAGCACAAAAGAAACTGCTTCAGAAATTTCACATTGAAGATACTCAGATGCAAGATTAAATCATTAGAAGATGACTCAGATAAACTAGGCATTTTTCGGGGATTAGATCGAAAATCTTTAAAGAAGTTCTAATACCATGCTTGCTCAAATAAAATATCCCAATAGCAAAGCAGAAACCTAGCCAAAGTCTTCAGTTCTCTTAGTTATAAACCACCCAGCTCAAAAACTGGCATATGTTATTTATTTTTTTCCCATGCTGTTATGTTTTGTTGAGGCCTAAACAAAACTAAGTGCACAAAACTGTTGTCTCCCAAAAGTTTTCTCAATGGCTTCCACTTTACTCGGACCTAGAATGTTAAAACATCCAGTTATGTTTGGCTACAGCTTTGTATGCCAGGGTTTGCTTTTCAATATGAAGGCCAAATTGGAGTTCCTTCCCTGAATACATACTAGTCTGACTGTGAGCTATAAGGAAAGGAGAAGAGAATGGAGCACTCAGCCTTACAACATTTGATCCATGTGCATGCCCAGGATCAAGGGCTATGCCACGAAGGTCAGACCTAAGAAAGGGAAATTAGGTGAGGCCTAAGATAGCAAGTCTGGCTACGAACTGTATTTCATGGAGGTAGGTCCTATGGCTCTTCCTTTTCTTTTGAAACAGAGATCTACATGAGAGTTCTTACCTTTACATTCAAATGTTTGGATTAGACAGAAACAAGTAGATTTTCTGAAATCTAGATAGATGGAACTGGTCATTATTCCTGAGTTGTGCGTTGCTATCATCATGTTAATTAACAAATACAGCTAATATTGATCAACTGACAAGTCACAAGAAGATACATAGGCATGTAAAAACGTTCTGGTTGACACTTTACTTGAACCAACAAGAACAGATTTGCAGCCCTAACACATCCCAACAAGTTTGGTTTCATAGATCCTATTCTTATGGATAGAAAGTTACATTAAAATAATCTTTAAGGAAAAATATCAAGCTTGTTTCTCATACTAGCATAAAATGTTACACTAAAGCTAATTACTAATATAACTACGGATATAGTGGACTATTAAGGTACTAACTGCACATCATTTGAATTCTTGAAATGTGTCATTAATTTCTGGATAATATCATGGCACCAAAGTCTGTGATGTTATACAATTAAGTCAAGTTATAACAATATGGACTGTCCTAAGCTTTACTTGGTCCACACACTTCCTTCTCAGCTATAGAAACAGTAATCCTGCCATTCTCTTAAAATTTCCAGCAGATATACACATCTGAAAGTATCACAAGAAGCTAGAAACAAGATTCACATAAAGCCAAAGATAAATTTTACACCCTTCGAATAGTATTTAATTTGTCAAGCCAACAAGCCATGTATAACAAGCATCTCATAATCCAACATTGAGTTCTCAAATTAAAAACATACCAGGTGATGTATTGGAACAGCAGTTAATGTTCCAAATCTGCCATTAATACGTCCAACAATTTCATGAACCTGGCTCGTTAGCTTTTGATCTGTGAATATACAAGCAAAACTTACTGAATTATCCTTTTTGTTAAGATACAAAACCCACAGTTTGGTATGCAACACAAGGCTAAGAGTCAATAAACTATTTAGCATGGAAGCAACAAGATACAATGACATCAAAGTTGAGATCCAGCTTTCATGCTCACATCCCTATTTGCTTTTTGATCACCAGCACAAGGCTCAAGTTAAGTTCTACTTTTAAGGCCCCAGGTCAGGGTTTCCACAGAGACATTAGGTTCAATTTAGAGTGATCTCCACTATAGCAAAAGAAATTGAAAAAAGAACCAAGTGTAGCTTCTACCATTTAGGAAAAATAGTAGCATACGCTATGCAATTTGGAACATTTTTGTACATACAGGGCATCACTAGTGCTTAAGAGCTAAGATCTAACTTTCATCCCCAGACCTTTTCTTTCGTAGTTTATATTGTTTAGGGATATGGGACCATATAACTCTTTCAGACATAAATAAATTTTAGAGAATAGTCAGTTTAAAATGCCAACAAAATGATGAGAAACACTGTAAAAGGAACTGTATCAAGGGTGTCAGAAATCATACACTCAGGAACATCTGTTCTTGTTGGCACAGCAATTTGCAGTAGAACAACTTTATCACGCCAGTGAGAATTCTCCTCGAGAAATTTTTCAAAAGCAAGAATCTTCTGTGGAATTCCTTTAATCATATCAAGGCGGTCAACACCTAGCATCACCTGTTAATTATAAGAATTTCAGCAGTAATCAGATAAGAAAAAATTATTTAAAGACATGGTTTGTGCAACAAATGGATGACAGTAAAAGCGACAGTGTGAGAGAACCTAAACCTTAAAAGATAAATTACATAAGATAATTACATTAAAAGGGAAATTGAAAGATTCAAAATGGGTGTCTTGGCATTGGATTTGGTGTTGTTCAATTTTAATGCTGTAAAGATCAGAACAAATAACCTTGAATAACAACCCAACCTTCAAGGACAATGAAGGTTCTTATGGAGAAGCGTTCATTTTCAGATTATGCAAGTCTTGGTGCTGGATCCTGGACTAGTTGATCATTTTAGAAAACAACTGACCATTCTTCTTCTTCTTCTTTTTTCTTTCCTTAAATACTTAAATATGGAAACACGAAACAATATTCAAGGTCTGACTGCTAGAACTGTTCATGAGAAACAAAATTCAAATGACATGAAACAATACAGAGACTCAAATAGCATGACTTGGCAGCTGGAGCTGGAGGTGCTCCCAGTTTCCATGACCAACAAAAATCAGAGTTCCAATGTCATGCCAATTACATATGTTGCAAGTACTTCAAACCATATTCACTGCAAGTGCATTCAATGTCAAACTAGTGATACTTGAAAAAACTTAAAAGTTTCAACCACCATATTGCAGAAAATAGATAACTTAATCAAGTAAAGATCGCATCTACCTTTCGGCCAGCAAATCTTTCCTTCAGTTCTTTAATGTGATCCTGGACTTGAGGGAGTTCAAGAGCTCTTATGAACCGATCTGAGTCTATCCCAATTGGAAACTGATCACAAGAAGATAGAGCATAATTAGTATAACAAGAGTAGAATTTTGCTTGCTCATGAACATGTTAAAACTTTGACATGCTGTGCTGCTACAACAAAAAGAATGGAGTGGCTTAGCGAAACAACACAAGGGGAATTCAAATGAATAGTTCTACTCAAACATACCGCAGCAACTCGTGTCAGCCTCCCTTGATCCTCAACGCCTTCAGGTGTGCCCTCTAGCCCAAGAATGCGAGTACAAGCACTAACAAAATGTCTTGCATAGTCATAGGTGTGAAATCTAGAGGACAAAATTAATATGTTAAGTTATAGTGTTGGAAGTAAAGACACGAGTCTTAGCAGATACTGAAAGAATGCTCTTACATCTGAAGCATAAAGCACAAAAGAAAAGGGGGTCCTATTCATGTTACAACAAGATTAATTTGCAGCAACAAAAGTTTATTTCTGAGTTTGAAAGCGACATTCCTTCTGTATTTCGATCAATAATGATAGATTTAAAGATCCTACATCAAAATTGTTCAGATCAATGAATTCCATGTCTTAGTTATGTATGGAACCTATTTCTGAATCACTGATTTCCTCTAGCTTTCCCCAATAACTGTAACTACCAAAAATCAGATGAAGTTCAATCTAACGATTCCAAGCTTAAATGCAGTCATATATACACATCAGCTTTTTGTTTGTTTGCCATAACAGACAAAAAAGTGAGATGAAGTTCATGGGATCATTCGTCGCCCTTGACTCTAAACAGACAAGGGAGTTCAGAAAAGAGACAGAAATAAATCCCTTACATCAACCACATGTACAGTGAACATGAGATACTCACTCAGGTGAAGGATGCAATATATGAAAATAAATGGACCATTCTAATTTTAAAGTGAAGTCCAAACAATTTACAAATCCGGCCATTTTCCCTTGCCAATGTTTTAACCGTACCAACCATACTTGCAAAGCTAAAATGGTATGCTATAAATGATTTAAGACACTTGCATTACATAAGTGAACTTACCCAACTAAATCGGCAGCAAGAACAGAACGTAATAGGTCTGATCGAGATGGCAGTGTCCTGTGGATTTCAGAAGAAGGAAAGGGTGTATGGAGAAACCAACCAACTTTCATACTATTGTTGTATTCCTTTAGGCATTTTGGGAGAAACATCAAATGGTAATCATGGCACCAGACAACATCACCCTCCTCATAATGTTGGTGAACCACATCAGCAAACATTTGATTTGCCTTCTTATATGCAGCAAACTGAGACTGGAAACTTCTGGTTGTGGCGAGTCGATCTTCTTGTGGAAGCCCAAGATAATGAAAGAGAGGCCACAGTATATTGTTGCAGTAGCCATTATAATATTGATGAACAATCTCTTCATCAAGGAATACCGGAATGCACCTCTGCAATAATTGAAGAGGAGGAGAGAGTCAGCAACTTTCGAGTTCTTAGGTATAATGTGCGAGAATGCGCAAGGAAGAATTCAAGTTCGAAAGGTTTCTGGAGACAACCTTTTCAGCCAAAGCTTTAGTAAGCGACTTCTGGCCAACTTCATCTGGCACGTTAACCCCAGCCCAGCCAATCCATCTCGCCTCAAACTCCTTCACACCTTGTTTAACATTGTCCAAAACGCATTAGGTACATGATCACAAGAGGAACGAGCAAATGCAATAAGGATAAAACTTCAAAAATGATGAAGTTTAATGAAATGGAGGACAAATCAGAGAGGATACAGAAGCCTGAACAGTAGAATGAATAATTTAAATAACAAACCCATCTCAACCAACTCTTAGTCTCAACTACTTTAGGGTCCATGACATGAATTTTTATTCTCCATTCCATAAAATGTTTAGAACAACAATCAATGCATCAAATATTTTACTTGCTTACCTAGAAGAGCACTGACTAGGCCCCCAGCACTCATCTCCAAAGACCATGAGTCTTCACCTCTTCTAACAGCAGATACAGGCAGTCTGTTAGCTACCACCAATAGGCGTTGCCTTAAAGGCCTGGCATCTGGCTTTTCACATCCCTGCGCAATAGCCCCTTCCCAGTATTGTTCGATATAGGAATTGTTCAAGCTGTCACCTTCCCGCGCTCGTAAATCATTTTCACATGGTTCAGTTCCTCTATGATTATCAGTTAACTCATTTGAATAGGCAGACTTGTTTCGCCTTTGCTCTCTTACTTTTAAGAGCCGTCCGACACGACCTGAGTTATGGATGGAATTACCGTTGTCCTGGTTTCCAGGCATACGCTCACTTTAGTAACCCAACCTCCAATCACCAATTTTATGGGCTCCTGGTGTTTCTAGAGCAATTGAGCCTCCTACATTTTTGTTTGAAAAGTAAATTGAGTGTTCAATAATCACTATAAGCCACACAAAAAGCTTAAATCCTACTAAGTTGACACTAAGGATACAACATCACATCATTGTCACTTCTTAAAACAGTGAAACACTTTTCTACTGCTGTATAAAATTCAATCCTCGGAGTGAATTTAATTAGCATGAGCATCTTAAGCATATTCATCAAAACAAGACAAACACAAGATGACAGAAGGGCAACAACAGAGATAACACAGAGAATGGGATCCACAGAATTGCATTGAAGCAACAAAAATGGGGTCTACAAAAAATCCTGGCTATTTAAGCCGAAATATTTGAACTTTCTCATTTGAAAAATAAACCTCAAATATCCAAAAAAGCATCACCACCCTTTTTTCAATTTCATGAAAACAAGATTGGCAGATTGGCAGAGGGCAGACAAGAAGAAACATAAGATCTACAGAAGCAATTTAATCCAACACACAAAAACGGAGCTTTCTCTTCGTTTATTTTCACACAGATGAAAGGGCGAACACATTGCATGAAAAGAAACACAAAACACTTCCAACTTGAATATCAAGTTGAGCTAAAAAACACTGACACTAGTAAAAGAATTCCCTTGAAACCAAACACACAAAATGAATTATAACTCACACAAGAAACACATCAAGAACCCACCTAGGCAGCAGGCAATAAAAGAACTGATTTTGAGCAAAAGACTCTAAAGGGGGGAAAAAAACAGGATTCTATCCAAAAGCCTGATTTTTTCACTCAATTTTGAATCTATAATTGAATTTGTGAGAGAGAGAGGGGGGGGGGGGTAAGAAAAGGGAGAGGGAGCACAATATCCCTGTGCAAGCTTGCTTTATAAGATGCACGAAAGCTTAGCCATGCAAAGATTTTGTTTTCAAAAAGACATTGGATCTTTTTTACACTCTGAGCCCGTTTATAACTGTGTCAGCGGTTACTTTAAACAAATGTTTTTTAAAAAAATATATTTATTTTTTATTTTAAAAAATTAAAAATAATTTTTTAATATATATATTTTTTTAAAATAACCCTCCAAAACTTCTTTTAAAGCAATTAAGCAAGTGGGTCCATAATCCATTAATAATTTTTTGCTAGAATATTTAAATTTTATTTAGAAATGTGATAAAAATTTATTTTAAAATGTTTATTATTTGAAAATTATTAAAATAATACTTTTATTTTTAAATTTTATTTTAAATAATAACACATTAAAATAATCCAAAAATATAAAATAATAATTTTAAATAAGAAAATATTTAATTTAAACAAAAATATTTTAGCCACGTTACTAAATACGTCTTTAATCACTTACCACTCTATAATCTCTTGTTTATTGAGAACAAAATATATATACTATAAAGAAATAGAAATACTAGCACAAGCACACGACAAATTTTAAGCATGAAGGACGCATGATTTTGACACGTAACATCTTTCTGGGTGACCTTTTCACCTGCAAGGTAATGTAATGATTTTCGAATTAGTTTTTTCTCCCCGCAACTATGGAAAACTTGCCACGTATCATGTCTACTATTTTTATGCAATGTTTGATATTTTGGTAACATTTAATTTTTTAAAAACAAATATTAAAAAATATTTTTTTATTTTTTAAATTTATTTTTTATATTAGCATATTAAATGCATCATAATAGATGTAGTTAGATAATTTGCACTCTATGTCTTTGTTTTCGTGTAGGTTTTTTCTTGGTAGAATCTATCTCTACAGTCATGATGATTTGAAAAAATAGCCTAGCCAAACAGTCATCAGGAACAACTTCTCAGACTTGAGGTCGTCTTGTTTGTAACATCTATACATAGAAGTTGTTGTTGCTACTTCATCGACGCCTTGAAGAAGATATTATGTCCTCTTATTCTATCCTTTCTGTTATCCAGAATAGTTTTACCTCCTAGTTTGATTTTGCATGCTACAATAATATGACCTCTAATTCTGTTTTATTTAGTAATAAGACCATTACATCTCACGCTCCTATTATTCTCACTCTGATAATTCTCCATTGCATGTCAATCATGAAAGAACTATTTGTATTTTCTTTTGTCGAATCTTTCACTTCATGTATATTTCATTTTTAATTCCAAAACTTGCTTTAAATCTTATATCAACACTACCACAATCTTTATATTTACAATGAAATTTTCTGTTAATATTTACACTATCATTTGATAATTAAATTACCAATTAAATTACCAATAAAATTACCGACGGAAATGCTCAGTGAGTGAATCCTTCATCAATAATTTTTTATCAGTGGTAAGTCCGTTGGTAATAAAAAAAAAATTTTACCAATAAAAAAGGCATGCAAAAAAAAATTATCCTCTTTATTCTGTCAATATTTCTCTCCATAAATCCGTATATAATTCTATTGGTAATTATTTAAATATATTTTAAAAAGAATCTATTTTATAAAACTATAAAATAATTAAATTAATATAAATCAATACTTTATAATACTCAAAACACTTGGAAAAAAAAATCAGCTCAAACAAATTTGCAACAAATAAATAATAAAAAAAATAAATTCAACTAAAAAAATTCATATGAAAAAAATAAAGTTGCAATTGCTAAAAATTTAAAAATCCTATAAATAAATCAACTAAAAATTAATTTCATATGGAGAAAAAAAAATCCTATAACAACATACAATTATGAAGAACAAAAAATTTAAAAACAAAATGAAAAAACAAGTATAGTGAAACAAAAAATCTTACGGTACGAAAAAGATGATACTAAGATGTTGATGATGTGTTGTTATGATGGTTATAATAGTGGTGAAGGTAATGGTGCTGGCGGCAAGGGAAAAAAGAAAGGGGTGGTGAAAGAGTAATGGCCATAATGAAGGTGGTGGGAGAGCAATAACGGTGAAGGAGTTGCCATCAGTGATAATGATGGGGGTGCAGTGGGGTGGTGGTGGCGGTAGTATAAATTCTACCATTGCTAAATAACAATTTGGAACAACTTTAAGTTTAGTTTTCTTCCTAAAGTCTTGCTTATTAAACATGAGATCGATTTACATTTGTGATGATAAAGAATGGAGATCTTAGTCGTCACAGCTATAGAGGGGTTGTACAAGCTTTTTCTACAGAGGACCTAATTTTCAAATAAAGTTTGTACCGTTCCACGATTTGAGCTTTTTTGACACCACCACTACCAAACAGATGCCTGGCATGATGTTGTGCCTATCCACTATTCGGATTTGATTCTATGATAATAAAACCCTAAACCTTCCCACAGTTCTCCTACTGTGATTTCACTTCGCAATAAAGATTCTCTAATCAAAATGATGTCAAGTTCAACCAACCAGACCACATGCCAAAGCTGGGGATTAAAAAGGGGAGGAATCATACAATAGCCAATAGCTTGGAGCACATGCAATGTAAGCGACCAATTAATGGCTAGGAATATCGCTATCCACTAGGGCCTCGCTGCAATCATGAACACAAAATGGACCCAAGAAGTTCACAATGCACTTTCCTGGCCAGCAACAGGCTAGATACACTAAGTGAGTGGTATCCAACTGCCCCACCACCAATTACAGTTACCAGAAAAGACATGGCCCTTCAGTGAGGAAGCATTTTGGGGAAAAAACATTTCTGAAGGAGACCAGGAAATATCTCTCATTGGCCATTTCTGAGGAAGAACTAGTAAGGAGACGAAATGCTTGGTTGGAATTTATTTCTCATCCAATCCCCACAGAGAGAAGGTTCACGATGACATCTTTGCTATTTTTTTTAAAAAAAATCATTAGCAGCCAACTCATCTGACAAGTAGAAACTGGCCTGTGCCCTACCATTACCTCATAATTTCTTACCTATTTTATATTCCACTTTATCAGTTTATCAAGATTGAACTATCATGCTACTCCTTTTTATATAACTATTTTTTATGGCAGCAGCACTACTGGACGCCAAATGCTATGGCGCTATGGCGCTATGGCTGCTGGAGCATTGGAGAGTAAAAAAAGACTCACCTACCAGCACAGATTGATCACCTGAGAGCTAAGTGGACCACCCTAAGCTATGAGGCTATTGTTATTATAATTCCCAATCAGATGATCTCAGTGAGCTTTTTGTGTGTTCCATCACTACCTGGCATCATTTGTTTGATTTGTTTAAAGCATAGTGCATGTTGCCCATACACAAAGGCAGGCTTTAATTTTCCCTACTCTGGATTTCAGTCTTGGAATATAACATTTGAAAATTAGGCTGGGGTGCATGCGCATGCTCAGGGAAGACAAATGCCTTGCCCTAAAAGAATTGTTCATGAGAATGTAAAGAACAGGAAGCAATCAAGATGATATCAACAATCCAGCGAGCAACGCATAAGCAAAGAAGCTTAGATCCCAAAATGTTAACAGAAAATACCATATAACCTGTTGAAGAAGCACGTACCTTCATAGACATGTTGATGCGGGAGAAAAACTCTCTCAGTCCTGAGAAGTGACAACAGAAATATCTCTGAATACAAGTAACACTCTTCTCCACCGCTTGTACTTAGAAGACAAGTACCATAATACATGTGACTAAATGAATGAATAGGCCAAAGGAAGTGCAAACAAAATCAGATATTGACAGAAAAAGACTGGCATGCAAGCTTGGTTTTTTCTCTGCTAAACGAAGGCAAGTGGACTTGAGTATCATTGCTGCTGTCAGTCACTTGGGATTCTAGAGTAGGAGAGCCCGTGAAGACCAACAAACACCCAGGAATTTGCAGCAAAACCATAAATTTGTCACGTATGCAACAAGGTCTGGTGCTCAAATTTCTTGTGGATCCCACTAAGAAGATATCTTAAACCAAGGCTTTTGATCATCTGAGGAGATGATCTCAGCCATTCATTCTTAAGTTGCCCTTTTCAAGGGTCAGATTTTTAAATTTCACCGTAAAATCCTAGGTCTCAGCTGCATAATTAACCAGACGGGGAAAAAGAAAAATTGCTCAAGGCCATAAAAGTCTTGCTAAACAGCGAGTGGGTGACGTGTATTAGCCAAAACTTCTTTAAAAAAATGTCACTGGTGAGCTCATGAACAGGCGACAGTACATGGCCTCACATTTATTTCCCTTGAGCTGTTGGGAAGACTATCAATTTAAGAAGACTCGTTATCTTATCCATGGTACAGAACAACCACACAGCAGCGTGATAATCAAGTTTGCAAAAGGAAAATTTTCTACTTACACCAATAATTTGTTTTAGTCTTTTTAGCACAATCCCTTGGCTCAATTATTAGGCAGACTTTGATGCATCATATATATATATATATATATATATATATATGAATATTTGAATCACATCATAAATGGATAGTTTTTAATCGCATAAATATAAAAAAAATATTTAGTAAAATATCACGGCACCAAAGTTAAACCTTTAAACCTACTCATGTTAAGGAGAATTTATTCAACTTGAGTCTCTTAAAATTGGGGCGAGTTCGACCTGCATCGCCCCTCAAATTGGGCTAGTTTTACAATTAAATTTGGGGCTATGCTATTTTGCCAGATATTTTTGGCCACTTTGCTATTTTTCTTTTTCTTTTTTAAAAAGAGTCTCAGAAGTGAGTTGTGCTACTAGCTGCCAATTAAATCTTTCAGGACCGTTATATGACCTGGAAAGCTGCAGCAAATCACTTTAACAGTCAAGTTGGAAAACATGCAAGGCGGAGCAACCACTGAGCAACTTGTGAGGAAACTTCATGGTCAATAAATACCTATTGGACTCGGATGGATCGCAGGGAAATCTTTGGTGTAATCTAGAATGACAGAGAGCCAAAATCAGAAATGGACTCCTGGCTGACCTGATAGCACTAATATGAGACTCTTTTATCTTCATATTCTTTTCAGCCATGACTGCTTTTTTTTTTTCCCCTTCCTTTTGATATCTGCAGGCGCACCTTGTCCTCCAGTGATGGGGACTCATTGTGCCATGTTACACCAACCCTCTGCCTACTATCGGGAATCATGACTGCTCACTTTAACATCCCAACCCTCAAGATTCGACATGTCTTGCATAGCTTCGTAGGCACATGGTAAAACTATAAAGAGTTGATCTTCAAAGCAGGAGACTAGCAAGCAGAATTTAAGAGTAGAAGGGACAGAGAAAATTCGTGTTCTTGTTCAAAACACGAAGGGCATCATTACATAAACAGTATAGAGGGCTGGCTAATAAAGAAAAAAAGGACTGGAATGGGATGAATCACGAGGAACGGGATTTCAAAGTTTAGACATTAGAAAATAGACAAAGTGCGATGTGTTAATGGTACAATTAATATTCTTTCAAATGTCTATAGATTAGATGAGGTCCGCCCATCCTGAACTCCATTATTGACTTGCCCAAGCTTCTAGGTAGCAGACTTCGGAGGTAACAAATAGTAGCTACACGTTTTACATGACATATCTCCAAATAAGACAGTTTTAACTTTCTAAGATGCGTGACACCCGTGATAATAAATGCCATTTTCCAATATTAGGCGCATTATTAGGAGATATTTGACATCTCCAAATAGAATATGAGGACAATGGGATAGTCCTTTTCCACGATAATTATACTTGTGAGACTTCAATTTCGTTTTATTGAAGAAAAATCTACAATAAAACTAACTGAGGTAACGTTCAATAATTGTACGAGATTTTTATGATCAAAGGGAAAGGGAGGAGGACAAGGAGGAATAAGATGAAATTGTCTTGGAAATTAATATAAATTCAAACACCCGGAACCCGCAATCATTACTGAAGTATTTTAGTATCTTCGCGTGAAACATTAATTATCAAGGGCTAGTTTTATTTCTCTTCGAAGGTTATCGATTTATTTAAATTGTTGATTTTTACGTTTCGTTCATACCATTAAAATTGAAGGCATGAACCCTTTCTTTACTTTCACTAGGCCATTTTAAAGAATCTATGAAATATTCATACCAAAATCTAAGAAATTTATCTAACCAAAACTTAACATATCCATAAAAACTTTATCTTTGTTAGATCAAATCAAAATATTAATATGTCAAGTGATGACTCATGAATATATATATGCACACACACAAGCGCATATCCATATATATATGATTGTTGTTGGATTACAAGCCCATCCAAGCGAAGGTAAAATGGAACACAAATTAAAATTTTGTTTGAAAATGATTCGTTTGCTAACATTCGAAGGGATTGGTTAAAGTGGGTAAAGGTAGAAAATTATATACTCTCTGTTCCCAAACATGGGAATCTGCCCATCCCTTCGAGAATTCTTTCCTCCCGAAATCCTCCCTTCCAAACATTATGAATCTATGATGGAGGTTGTGAAGTGGTTAGGAGTCGGAGTCTTCAATGAGCCTTCAAAGAAGCTTTAATGTTTGGTTAATTTGAAATTAGATTTTATATTATTTTTTTTATTTTTTATTATAGTTTGTTTTTAGTCATAAGTTTAACAGGATTAGGATTGACATGAGCTTTTTATTTTTATTTTTTTTAAAATAAAATTTTAATATCATCTTTTAATATTAAATTGACTAAAAATTAATTTTTATAATTTATTTTGATTTACTTTTTATAAAGTTATCATAGTTACATGATCCAAGATCCAAGTTACAGCTTTGATAAGTTAACTCAAGTTATTTTTTTTATCATTTTTTTAATTAATTTTTTTTTTATTTTCACACTTCAATATTAGTTTAATCGGCAATTGAATATCATATTTAGTTTTGATTTGATTTCAATAAAGTGATCGCATTCTCATTATTTAGATAGTAAGTTTAGAGTTCATTTGGTGTTACGGTAATAATAGCTTTTCAAAATATTTTTTGTTTGAAAATATATTAAAATAATAATTTTTATTATTTTTAAAAAATTATTTTGAACATCGACACATTAAAACAATATGAAAATAATAAAAAAAATAAAAATTTAAAATAAAAAATCAATTTTTTAAAAAAATATTTTTAAAACGCAAAAACAAACATATTTTTAACATATTAACCAAATTAATTTAGATTAATCCAATATATTTTTATTTTAATATTTTTTTAAAAAAAATATCACTTTAAATATTTTTAATTAAACTATATCTTTAACTGTTATTTAAGTCATCTTTCCAGTTATAAACAACTAAAATCCAAAGTTAAAGTAGAAACTTAAGGTCTTAAAGGGGAGCGCGATTATAGTGTATAACTCCACGGTTACGCCGCTCAAGAACAAGATAAAAATAGTGTTCGTCAATTTTGCAGACTGCATATGTACTAAACACAGCCCAGCAAACGTGACTTTCAAGGAGGTTTGATAACAGGGATTGATTTTCAAAATATGTATACTTCATTTATTTATTTTATATATATTGAATTGAGTTTAAATTAGGTTTTCCAATGAGATTTGATAATATTAACAGCCTATTCATTATTTTCATATAACTATAAAAAAAGAATCTACTTATTCAAATTGTATCTATCCAGTTTAGATTAATCATTCATATTTTCAAGCTTCTCTCTCCGTTTTTAATAGTCATGAGTTTTAACAGTAACGAAGCAATCAACCAGTCAAAGAAGCAATCAGTACTGATTAATTACGCCTCAAAGGAATCATCATGAGCTGAAATGTATATATGTACGTACGCTGTGCATATACGCAGACAGTAGTAAGTAGAGAAACTACAAGGCATACGTCCATGCTAAACTAAACTCGGATTCAAATCTGTTGTCTAATTAACATTGAGAATTTTTCGAGCAAAATAAAAAAGCCAAACATCTAATCAAGTAAAAGCTAATTAAGTTTCGAGAATCCAAATAAAAATGTTTAATTCAATACTGAAACGAATGGAATAAGAAGAAGACGACGACGACGAACCTGGAGAGATTCGATAAGCTGTTTGGATGGAGTGGCTCTGAGTTGATCAAAGATCTTTTTGGAGGTATAATGTATGCTTGCACCTTGCAGAGAGAGAGAGAGAGAGAGAGGAGAGAGAAAAGAGGGAGAGAGATGGATTATGGAGGCCAAATGGTGAAAAATGATTTATATATGGGAGACATCTTTCCGCCAGTCGCTTTTTTTTTTTTTTGGCGGGCGACAAAGAGAGAGAGAGAGAGAGGCTGTCGCCTTTGCCCAATCGTTTGGAGGGAAGATGTTCTTCTTTCACATGTTTTGAATTTACGATTCGCACATCTCGCGTAGACTACTGCTGTTTTTTCATTCCTGCTCTTCTACGAAACCAAAAGCCGTTCTTCCCCGCCGTCCCCCACTTTTCTTTTCTTTTCTTTTCTTTTCATGCATTGTGTCTTGAGGAATTTGTGCCTCCATCTTTTAAACTTTTATTTTAAAAAGTTTACCTTTTTAATTAAATTGCAAATTCATGCCTTCATTTTTTAATTAAATAAAAAAAAATTGTTCCTTTTTACCTTATACTTTCGGATTTAAAAAATCTTATACTCCATTACGAAGTTCCACTTGATGGAGAAAATGGCAAAATTAATTTTGTTCTGCAAGAAAATTAAACACGTCTATGTTTTGTAGAATTAATGTACTAATTAAGAGTCATAATATAATTAACAGAAGCTACATTACAGATTTAATTATAATTGTAACATATATGATTTATATAACAGGCCAGGTACGTAGAACTAATTTAAGTTTAGGCGATAAATTGGGCATAGAAATAAAAGAACCAATGATAATTGATTGGACTTAGTTAGGTCTAAATTTTGAAAATCTAACACATATCTTTTTGGTCTAAGTCGATTGAATTTGGTCATAACTTGATGAATAATTTCCTTCCGTCACACTCAGTCTAAAAGAACCAATGATAATTGGATTTAAATATCAATTAAGCTATTCGGCCTCAATTAATTAATCAAATGCATAGAAGATTTTTCCTACCAGAAAATCAATGAAAACAATAAAAATTTTACTATAGAAATAATTCCATCTCTAATAATTTCATCTCTAATTTTATTGATATACATCGATAAAAAATATCTATCGGTATATACTAACAGAGTTTTTTGAAAAATTACAACGTATGATGAAGTAATTTTTTTATAAAACTATGTAATGATGTAGTGTTTTCAAGTTACATTTAATTTGACTCACAATATTAGTTTATTTAACGGATAGTTTAATTAATCAGATTTTGAATTTGTTTTTTAATAAACATGAGTTCAAATCCTTTCAAAATTAATAAAAGATTATATTATTATTAATTTTAAAATATATAAAATTAATTGAGATATATTTAAATTGATAAAAGCAATTATTTTAATTAAAAAAAAAAACAGGGGCTTGAGCAAGCCTAACTAGCAAGGTACCTACTTTCTGTAAATGTAACCTTTTCTCCACCACCACTACTTTTTGGACTCCCACGAAAAACTACAATATAATAAATCAAAGAAAGATTTTAGTGAAAGCAGCGGCTCTGATCATTTTTGCAGTGCGAAGAAAAAGAGAAAATGTATATATATATTCTGTTCAACTGTCTAGTGAGATCTCCTTCAGATTTCTTTAACATCATGCATGGTGATCGTCAGGCCAACATGATCTCAACTTTATGCCTTCGTATCTCATTCTTTGTTTGCCTGTCAGTACTCAGTCTAATGCATCTACTTTTCTTTGAGCCCCCCCCCCCCCCCCCCCTCCCCTCCCCTTTTTTTTTTTTCTTCTTTTTAAATATTTGAATATATAATAACATGCCTTTTGCAGGGAGCATGTTGATTCACTACTGTTGAGACTGCAATATTTTTATATTTAAGATTAAAAAAAAAAAAAGGAGTAAGCGTCCTGTAAAGGTTGCCTTTGATTCAGTAATCTTTATACAATCTTGAGAAAGAGAGTCCTTTCTGGCCTTTACAAGACTGTTTTGAGGTCATCAGCTTCTTTGTCAAGAGGGGGGGGGGTTGAAGCTGGGGGTCCATTTTGGAATTGTGACAACACATTTATCACCTTTTTTCTCTTCACTGATGATCCTTTAGAAAATGAAAAGGAAAATAAAAAAGGTGGACAAAAAAGAAAGAAAAACAAATTGAAAACAATTTAGGAATACTCTCATGTTGTACTCCATTGAAAATAGTGTTTTTTATTTAGAAATGTTATGGAATTTACAAGGTAGTGATTGATGTTAAAGAATATAATAAATTATATCTTGGGATCTAATCTAATAGCTTAAGCTATTTGGTTGAGATGGTTTTTTGATATGGTATTAAAGCCTTAATGACCAAACGATCATGAGTTTGAATTTCATCATTCCTATTTATTTGATGAAAATTAATCACAAGGTGATATGGGTCCGTTCAAGTTTCAAGGCCAGATGACTTTCACTTGAAGAGATGTGTTAGAGAATAATATAAATCATATCCTGCAACCTAACCTAATAACTTAAGCTATTGAGTTGCGATAGTTATTTAATAAGTGATATTTTATTAGATTTTTTTTATCAATCTTTGAAAAAAAACACAAAGAAGAGAGAAAAATAAAATTCATTACCCACAAAAATAATATAATTGCTCTAATAAATAACCAATAAAATATTACTAATTATTATTTCTTGAAAATCATAAAATTATTCATCTCTAATAGGCAAAGCACTGTAGACGACTGTGAGCACCATAGAGTGTGATCTATTCAAACTTCCACGTTCAAAATCAGGAATATTATAAAAAGAAGCATGAAAGAAACCTGAAGTTTAATTTAATATGAAATTGATTAATAAAATAAAGGGAAATGAGTTTGCCATTCGATAACTAAAGCATAAAAAAAAAAAACAATAATTTATCTTCAAGAATACACGGCAATATGAAAAAAAAAAAAAAAACACAATTATTTGTTTTGAGTCTGAGTGGGGAGAAAGGAGTCGACAGATGCATGGTATGTGAAAAGCCAATGAACCTAAACTGGGGTCCTGACGAGGGACATGATGAGAAGCTCTTGATTTGAACTTTGAAGGGATAATATTTGCATGCACGTAATAATAGTTCTCCTCCTGGTTTTTTCTCTTTTTTATTCATTTACAGTACGAAAAACAATGCATGCAAATGGAGAAGACAATTTATCCCATTGCTCTCCAATATCATCATTATGATTTTTATTGTCTTTTTTTTTCTTAGCATCTTAATTAGTGTGTCGTTTTCTAAAGCCACAAAACGCACAAAAGGTGTCGTGTCCCATGGAGCGATGCTAGATTCTTACATTTAAGTCCATTCCTTTTCTCTTTTCTCTGTTTCTATATATATATATATATATTGGGAAAACAGAAACACTATGGGAACCTAGTAATCGTGGTTCCGCAACCCTTTTCTAGGTCTTGATGATTCCTCACAAATGTGTACGCAGCAATTGATTAGTTCGAATTGTAGATAGCATTGTTATTGAGTATATCTATGGTAGTTGGGAGTGAAATAATAATTGTGTTTTTTAAAAAATATATATATTAAAATAATATTTTTTTTATTTTTTAAAAAATAATTTTAATATCAGCACATTAAAATCATACGAAAATATTAAAAATTAATTTAAAACTGGAAAATTTTTTCAAAATATTTTTAAAACTTAAAAATAAACAAGCTTTAATATTATAAATATATTTACTTTACCTAATGTATACTAGTTTTTGAATTAAATGAAATGATAGTTAGATTTAATTAAATTTGATTGATTTGATGAGTATATTTACCATTCAAATTAATTAAATTTTTTTTAAAAAAAAAACACATGTCACCTTAATTTTAATTTCAAGTATCAAGATAATATTATTATAATCAACCCATCAAATCCATCAATTGGTTTGATAAATTGCTCCTCAAAGTAAATAAAAGAAAATGAAAGGAGAATAATTAACCCAAACTCAGTCATTAAATCAGAAATTAAGAAAAGTTAATACATCGACTTATTTATCCCTAACTTAATTTATCATAACGATATCCATAACAAGGAATGAAAATAATTTATTTTTGCTTTTTATGACATATTTTTTTGTATTTTAGAGAATGTTTGAAAACGTAGTTGTACCTATATTTTTAAATTTTGTTTTTTATTAAAAGTTTATTTTTTTTATGTTTTGGATCATTTTGATGCGCTAATTTTAAAAATAATTTTTTAAAAATAAAAAATATATTATTTTGATATATTTCAGCACGAAAAACACTTTAAAAAATAATTACAACCATACTTTCAAACAGATTAAATTTAAATTTTCTGAACAATAAATTGCATCTGGTTTCCTGCAGATAATGAATCCATATTCTGATGCCCCTAAAAAAACTACGATATTGTAGCAAATAGATAATTGTTTTTTTGCTCAACTATACATAACACTGACAAATTAATAGATTTTCATGTGAAACATGTTCGTTGAATCTAAATTTTTTACATGTTCGTTGAATCTAAAATCGTAATTGATAACGACTTCCATTTTGTCTTTAGAAAAGAGAGTTATTTTAGGTGGTATAGAGTTTTAGTTTTGAAAAATATTTAGAAGTGTGATTATAATTATTTTTTAAAGTGATTTTTATGTTGAAATATATTAAATTAATATTTTTTTATTTAAAAATAATTATTTTTAAAATTAATGCATTAAAACAATCCAAAACACATATAAAAATTAATTTTTAACAAATTAAAAAAAAAACATAATTTACACTGCATTCTTAAACTATGTTTTTTGAACTTAATTGTACACATTAAAATATATATATATATATAATTTCTCATCTAGTAGCATCTTTGGGTCAGTGTTTTTTTTTTTTTCCTAACGAATTCGATAAAAAAAATATTATTTGTTTTTTCACAATCTGGCTCGATGTTTGAAACCTATTGGTTAAGACGTATCGTACCATTTAACCATCAAATCAATATTTGATAATAAATGCATAGATTTGTTTTTAAAAAAGAGCAATATCGAGAGACGAGCCAAATCCAAATAGTTAAGAACACCTGCGACCATTATTGCATAAACAAGCTAATTTCAAGCAAGTTTCCAACGTCATTCAAAGGACAACCTCCTCCACATCCCTTGAAGTAAGCTTCCTTGTCGCTCTTTATCTGTAGCTTGGATTAGGCTGAGTGGATTATCACTCAGAGATTTAGACTTAGCACTCTAGCGTCCTCCATCAAACCTAGCTAACTAGGGCAAGAACTTGGCAAAAGAAGGCAGATGAATCAGCGACGCCGCCGCTTCTTGTAGCCATATCAGGTTGGTAAATGGCACCGTTGTGCTCTTGCTGTTAGCCGAAAGAGCAGCTAGCTCCGTGTACAGACAGGCACATAATTGAGTAGGGGAATTATTAACATAGATGCAGTGCAACCATAGATGGATCTTACAGTGCTTCGTTTTCCGACAAAGAATCTACTGCACAGTACCGGAGTATATTCTTTTACCGATACGAGGACGGGTCAAGTTGGCAAGTGGATGAGTATTATCTCCTTTTTTAAAAAGTAACCGGTTAGTTGCGCCGCACACTCCTCTGTGTTGGTAATATGGTAAAATATTATTCAACTCAATCCGTCCTGGCGAATCAATATGGTGGCCAGGCTGACCGGCACTCTATTTTGTGTTGGTTTTTAAATTACGGGTCTGACCGGGGTCAATAATTTTATTTTTTATATTATAATATGATTATAAAAGTAGATATTACGATAATAAATATCGAAGAGAAAACTGTTTTTTATTTCATAAAACATATCCTTTTCTAATTCTTGTAAATTTTTTTTATTAGCATCATAGTCCATTAAATAAATAGCAAGAGCAGTGACAAAAAAAAAAGTTATAAGAAAAAACTAAAATGATCTGAAACAAAAAGAAAAAAACATATATATTTAATAAAAAGAACCTAGTTTTCTTGCTCATGCATTTTCTTTGTTGTTTTGATGAAAGCATGTTTTTTTTACAAGAAGCATTATTTTTAAGAAAAAAAAACTTATTGGCATTGTGAAAGTAAGTTTCAATTATAAAATTTAAAAATTATAAATCCATCATCTTTGCGTACTTTTATGTAAAAAAAATTATATGGGAGCGATAAACTTAAGAAAATTAAGAAAATAGAAATTTATTCCTATTCAATATTAATAGAATATTATTTTAAAAATGTTATATGTAAGGCTAGTAAATAATTATTCATAATACAATCATAAAAAACCATGATCTTCTAAAATCAAACGACATAATATTTTATTAGCAGTATATTTTTTGAATGAAAGGTCATGATAATTAAAATAAAGGTTTGTCAAAATTTTTAATCATTTTGAAATGAGGAAAAATGTATATATCTTATCTAAACTTCATTTTTTTAATTAATGCACCTATTTATTGTTTTAATGAAAATATATTTTTTAATTAAAAAAATTATTTTTAAATAAAAACTCATCATCATGATCTCAAAAACAAGTGTTAATAAAAATATTAAAATAATATCTTCATATCCTACATGCTAATCATCATGATCTAAAAAACAAGTGTTAATAAAAATATTAAAAATATTAAAAACAATCTTTTTTTTAAAAAAAAAAAAAATAGATAATAATCACTAGAAGTGTCAAATGATTTGTCGTCTTTGATTTTAATTTTTAGTTAACAAAGAGGTACTTGAAAAGTTGAGGATTTTTTAGACCCTAAAAGTCATTTCTCAACTTATTTTCACTTTAAAAAAACTCACTTCATAATAATAAGTTGAACAAACCAATTTCCAATCCTAAAACACCCCTAAATCATTTTAAAAATGCAAAATCAAATAAAAACACCTCTCTCAACTCTAATAAATATATTTTTACCATATATAAACTCAAAAACACTTTAATAGCATATTTTTTGCCAAAAAGAACCCATCGACACCTAGTAATTTGAATATGGTCAATTAATAAATTTCTTTCTTATCTCTCGTTTTTTCAATGTCTTTTTCTCCCCTCTTAAATTTTAGAAAATGAATCATAAAATAAATAAACTTTAGGATTAAAACCCTAAAATAAGGGGCCAAACATTAAAAAGTTAAAAAAATTAAATGACTAAAGTGTGTTTTCCTCTCCTGTGATTATTTAAAAAAAAAAAAAACAGGCATGGATCCTTGCTTATATGTTAAATTTTTTTCTTATTGTTTTTTTTTTATATATTAATAAAATTAAATCTGATTTTGTAAAATTAAGAATCAATTAAAAAATTGAGAATTAATTAAAAGAGTGAGGCATTGTCCAACACCACAAATATGATGAATCACATGAATATAAAGGAATTATAAAAAATTCACTTGCCCAAAGTAAATTAATGAAATAAAAAAAAAGTTTTAGGAACCGAAACAAATAACTAGCCAAGGACAAAAAAAGAAAAGAAAAGAAGGGACCATCATCTGCATTGTTCATGTCCACAGTCTAGATGAGTTTATGGCTACAGTAAACAGTAAAAGAGAGTTTTCTTTTATTTCATTACTAGTTTATTGGGTTGATTTCATTACTAGTTTATCGCACTGTGCTGTAAATTAAATTTTAAAAACTTGAATATAAAAAAATATTTATATTATAAAAATTATTTAATATCATAATTAAATTTGATACAATGAATCAATGGAAACTTACCAACCCATCTTCTTAACTTACTTGAGTTTAAAATAAACTATATAAGAGTTGTTTCAACATAATTTAGTCGATTTAATACAAAAATAACCTAGATTAGTAGTAAAAAAATATGATTTGGCTTAAAAAAATATTGAATCGAATTAGCTTTACAGGTTAACCCATCAAACCCAATTACAATAACCTTAAAAAAATAAATTAAAATAAATTATAAAAATCAATTCAAAAATAAACTAAAAATTAAATAAAAAATATTAAATAAAAAAATGTTGAAAGGTAAAATCTCCTTCACTTTTCATATTAAAAAAAAAAGAGTTAAAGTGAAATATAGTCCCATATACATAGGTGATGCACTGAAAAACTATTTTAAATATTTAACGACAATCAACCCACATCTGTATTTTATTATATTTATAGGAAAAATTAAATAATTAATAATTTAAATAATAAAAAAATAAAAGAAAATTTTATAATTAAACCCCTATATAGATGCATTTAACATGCATTTCTCTATTCCAATCCTTTAAATTCTTAGACTATTTGGGAATTTAAAATGAAATCTTATAAATAATATTTTTAGCTATAATAAAACATATTTTTGAAGAATCGATTAACTTAATAGAACTCAACCTCTTATAGAAATTATGATATCCCAAGTTTCGGCTATTTTTATATAATAGACATTTTCTTCTCATTTATCTTCTTCGAATTTGCAATTCTTTTCTTCTTCTTTTTTACACTTTTTTTTTGTTTTTTGTTTTGGATAAGTGAAATATAAAATTATGAATCATGCATTTTTAAATATTACATATTTTTTTACCAAGACGTATTTCAGTTCTTGTTTTTGTTTTCAAGCTAGCAAACTATCGATATTTATAGCTACTGCATCGTGAGTTTAAAGGAAAATTTTAAATTATATTTAAATTATATATGTTCATTATAGGTGTAATTATCGTTTTATAAAATCTTGATTTTATTTTATTTTAAATTATATATTTTTTAAATTTTAGATCATTTTAATATGCTGATATTAAAAATAAATAAAAATATTATTTTAATATATTTCAAAACAAAAAATATTTTATAACATAAAATCATAAAAAATTCCAAACAACACCAGAATCACCTGGATAATTCCAAACAAGCAACGTGGTAATAACCAGTCCAAGACTTTTTCAGACAAGATGTGTCGACCTTGGACATAACCTTCAGGGTCATTGATCCTTTAATTAGACGAGTCTTGTTCAGTAAAGAGGGGAAATATATCTTCAATGATGTCCTTAATTGATCGTGTCTATTTTCAGTTCTCACGTATCATCTACAGAGAGATTTCTCCTACGGTATATTCTAGAGAGGATCCTTGTCCTACGCACACGTTTTCATTGCTTTATTCAGCATTAAAGTGGCGATAACACGCTAATGCTGGCACTCCAACTCAAAAGGTAAGCACGAGCAAGCAAAAATTTCACAGTGAAGGCGAGTTCATCAGGTGAGTCACGCACAACGAAGCTGGACGGTTGATGAAGTGATGGGCTGGCCTCGCTAATCCACAATAATCCTAAGCAGATGTTGATAACTATATAAAATACTAGGAAGAACAATGATGAATTCGTGACAAATTTTCAGATATAAATTGATTTTTCTATGTTTGTGTTATCGGTTAATGACGTGATGTTGACCTCTGGTTGATAGAATTGATTGGGTGACTGGACATTTGCTTGGAAAAACAATTCTTTATGGATAATAGACTTCTTTTTTTTTTTTTTAATCATCGAGAGGATAATAGACTTTTTAATATTTAGATAAGTAAATGTAAGATGATATAATAATTTATAGTAGAGAAAAAATAAATGAAGTTATAAGAATTACATATTTCTGTGTGTGGATGAGCATGTGTTAGCTAAAAAATGTAGCCTAGTTTTACTTTTGCTGTGAATGCTCTTATTATTATTTTTATTAATAATATAGGTGTTTTGACTAGTTTTTGCGCACATCAATTAATCTTTAAAGTTAACGATCATATAAGCCTTCAATAATCTTGAAATTTATGAGATTTAAATTTATAATTTTTAAAAGATAAATTTAAAACTTAACCAGCCAAAAACAAAATCTGAATTTTATAAATTGAGTATATTTACGCACTTAATTCTTAAATTTTCTTCGAGGAGAAAAAGATATACCATTGGAGTAGAAATTAATGTTCCCCATCGGTGATTGCAAAGAAAGTAATATATTAGAGAGAAAAATAACGCTTGTAAATGCTATATATGCAACATTGAGTATCCAAGGTAACTTGTTGATTATTGTGTCTGGTTGTACTATGCATATGGTAGAAATATTGGTGATGAACATTCAACAGTGTTATTGACATATAAAATGATGTTTGTTTTGCATTAAAAAAATTGTGTACATAGAAAAAGTTGTGCTTGCAATAAAAAAAATTATGTATAAAAAATTTGAGTATCGACTCATGAATACTTAAAAAAATACATAGAGATACAAATCGGATATAAAACCAAGCTGAGGTGTTAGGTCGGGCCAAGAATCTAAATTTTAGCTATTTGGGCCGACCAAAATGGGTAGAAAAGACCAACCCTAACCGATTGGGCTTGGCTTGAATGCTTATAATTTTTTTTTTCAAATTTTTGGTATCACAAAAAAGAAAATAATAAGAAAATGATTAAAGAGTTATAAAGCATGGAAAGAAAAAGGTAAAGATAAGCATAAGGACAGAATAATAAAAAAATAAAATAAAATAAATATATTTTTTATTTATATTTTATTTCAAGTCGACTGATTTAAAAATCAACTTGAATTTTGATTACGTCATATCGGATTAATCTTTTTATTTTTATTTTTTTTGTTAAATCTAGAACGATCAAAGTTCTAGATCAGCAAACCCCATTTAGTGTCTATAAAACATAAAATATAACAAATTATCTAATCTGATTTAAAAAAAAAACAAACACAAGACAATATAATTATTTATCATATTTCTTTATAGTCTTTCAAACATATCCAACACAACCTGAAAGGACTTGTTCATACGAGGTCTCACATTTAAACGAGATTCCGAATGATATCTTGGTTTATATTGGTTAATAAATAAAATACCCAAATCATTATTCGAAAAGTGGCTGTAGTTTAGTGGTTAGAATTCCATATTGTGGCCGAAGAGACCTGGGAATCCCAGCAACCAACCCTCAAGCTCGTTCTTGTTTGGACTGCTCAATTACCATAAAAGATTTACCTATATATCTGGCTCTTTTTGCTACCAGCCAATATCTATTAATTTCTGAATTACTTATTCTATTACTAGAAGTATAATAATAATAATAATAAAAACTAATGAGTGGGACTTGGTGGTTATTTAAGGGGTTTGATAGATCTTATTTTTTAAATATTTTTCATTTAAAATACATTAAAATAATAAAAAATAGCTTCCATTATACTATTCATTAATTAATATTCATTACCTTAAAACAACGAAGATAATAATAATCGATAAAGATATAAAAAAAAAGGTTGTCTTAGGTACAAGTAGAAATAAAAGAATATATTTATTTTTTATTTACTAAAACACAATGGCCTTTTACTGTATTGAATAGTTAAAGACTATTGTGATCCCCAAATTTTTCACTAAACCATCTTAATTTCAAGTTTTCTATATTTTTCATAATTGACCCTTTAATATTATATATAGTTCCCCCTTAATTTTTCATATTTTCTATTTTGATACCTATTTTTTTATTTTTATATTTAGTCCATGTAGTTTCAATTAAAGTCCTTTTTGGTGCCTCAATTTTTTATATTTTCATTTATTTGGTCCCTATAGTTTTGAGTATTTATGTTTCATCCATAAACTTCATTTTCCATTAAACCATTTTTATCCCTATCTTTTTCATAGTTTTCATAAACTTCATCCATAAACATTGTGGTCCCTATAGATTTAGTTAAAGTCCCATTTTGTCTCTTGATCTTTTGTATTTTTTTTATTCGGTCTCTGTAATTTTGAATATTTACATTTCAATTATTAATTTTATTTTCTTAAGTTTCAGTTCTTGTGAGTTAAGAGAGAAGTGAGAAAATTATTGGAGAAGAAGAGAAGAGATAAAGCTTTGGATCAGTCACGATAAAAAAAAAAAATAATTAAATGTCAATGAGTTTATAATGGAGAGGGAAATTTGATGTAAGTGTTCTTGACATTTGACATTGCTGAAAAAAGAAAATTGTATCCGAAAAATATTTTTTTTGATTGAATTGATTTTGGCTGTTTATATTGATTAAGGTACTTATTATTATTATTATTATTATTATTATTTATCTTTTTAGGTGAAAAGATGTTGAAAATTAAGTTTTAAGATCCTAAAACTCAAACCCTGATTTTCAATAACTGGTTTTTTTGTAGTGGATGATGCATCATCTGTTTAATTTAAAAAACACTTGAACAAATAACATATAATCCATTTATTTTTAAAAATGAAATACACCTGGGTTTTTTCTTCGAAGTTATGCGTTCGGGCAAGTCCTTCCAAGCCTAGATCTTTTTTAAATGGCCCTTTATTATTATTTTTTTATTTTTTATTTAGAATAAATCTTTTAAAATAAAATTATTAAAATGATATTTAAAAAAATATTCAATCATGCCACCATTGATCATGATATTATCAATTATTTTATGAATGATTATACCTAAATCTAATATATAGAATTGTTTTTATAAATTTTCTCATGAATATTCTATAAAAAAAAAATATTTATTATATTATTTTTCATTGTTAATTTTTTTTATATAATTTTATCAAAAAACAATTTTCATTTACAAGCTTGAAAATTATTGAGCCATGATCTTTTTTTTTTTATTATTAAAACTTTATTTTCAAATCATACATGTTTTCATTTTTTAAGAAAAATGCCTCTAATATATATATAAAAAATTCTTCAAAACAAAAGAGAAATACACGAATAAAGAAATGAAGTTTTAATTAAAGAGATGAATTTTTTTCCTTAGTTTATATTATCATAATTCCCATGAATATTTATTTTGATTACTTTTAGTTTTTATTCAAAAATCATATTGCTAATATAAAAGATATGTTTTTGTTAAAACACACAAAAAAAATAGAATAAAAAAGGGATTTTTTTACTGAAAAATGTTTATTTTTCTCCGGATCTTAAATCATTACTTTTCCTAGGAATATTTATTTTAATGGTCATAAAATCGTATAAAAAAACATTCAAAAAGTGTCCGGGTGTGTGCATAAATGGATTAAAGTTTGGACAGAGCATCGGGCGATGGTGGAGGGGCACTAATTAGGTTCCCTTGTTCCATCTCCTCACTCATGGCTATGAAGGGGCAAAGTAGGTTTAGGAATATGATTCACCAGGTCTTGAATCTCCAAAACATATGGGTCCTTTGAACATGATGATGATACCTTGCTTTGTTCTTTCTTATAAAGTTTTGTACCAAAATGTTCACAAACGAATATTGCAAAGCAGGGTGGGGAAGATATAGTGATTGCCATGTCTGATGGAATCTATGCCTCATGTGACCACATATTAAGCTGTCCCGGCACTGTGTACTGCAGGTGAAGGACGGCAGCTCCCAATATACAGTGGAAATAATAATAATAATAATATATAAAAAATAAAATTTTTCAAATTTTAAAAAAAATATGATTTCAACTGTGTTTCTAAAACACTGCTGGAATATATAGCCATGGCATAAACTTGATTAGCTTGTATTTTATATCTTGGGGTGGATCAAAGCAGCTGTTTCGTTTGGAACATCAACATTCGTCATAATATATACACCAGAATTCTCAAAGACAATTCACTTGTTAATTCTATTTTTAGCAGAAAACCAAGTTACCCTTTTCAAATTTACCTTGAATCTAGCACTGTTCTGCATTCATCCTCTTCAATATATCTTGTACCTTAATACTTGAAACCCTTAAAAATTAACATTTGGCAATAATGCAGAAACGGAATATACATTGTGAAAACAAGGGTTTTCACCACGCCATCCATTAGGTAACATAATCTGTCGAAACTCAAAATCACTGAATTCATACAAGAGAACATAATCTGTGAAGATGAAAAGCTGGAAATTACTGTACCAATATCATCCACTAAATGTAAATTTCCAAGAATCAGAGATCTGCACAACAGAGGTTTAAATTCTTAAAATTCAAGCAGAGGATACTTCAACATGTCCTTTAAACATTTTAGTAACTGTCCTCAAAATGTACATTTAAGCTTCTTGATGAAGCGATTGCACCCAAGAAGCAATCTAGTCGCTGCAATATGAACATTGAGGAGAAACTTTTAACCATGCTACACCAAACTCTGGAGGCGAAGGCGTAGCAAAACAATCAGGTACCATCATGGCACTTGAGTTCAAGATAGCCCTCCATTAACCTTGCATGGCAAGACCACATAATAAATAAATAGATAATAAATAATTATAAGCAGAAGTATGTATAAAAGTAATTGCAACTTAAGTAACTTGATAGCATACCATGGACAGACTAATTCGCTTCAACATAAAGCGCTAAAGCAGAAGATGGATTGTGATCTGGTACAATTACAACATAAAATTAGCAGTGGAGAAATTATGGTTCAATTAGATATATCAAAGTAAAATTCAAAGATTATGCTCACACCTTCTGATTCCACTCGCAACCAATCCCGTGTGCATATTAGAGCTTGTCGAGTGTCTGGATTAAGGGAACTGCGATAACTATCAAGAACCCTGCCTCCAACACCAAAAGCCAACTCTGGTGAAACAGTTGACATGGGGGTACCCAGAATATCTCGTGCCATCATAGACAAGATAGGGTACCTTGGTGTGTGGACTTTCCACCAGTTTAATATGTTGAAATCACAATTGCGAGGAAAGACGGGTTCTTCCAAGTATTTGTCCAAATCAGATATTGCACTCTGACCTTGAGAAGATTCATGGAGGAACTTGTCAAAGCCCTTTAACCTGTCCCTACTATCAGTACTGGTACTAGGTAAACTGCTGCCAGGTAAAGCTGACCCTTGATCAACCAAAGTTGAGCAAATAGAGTATGCATTAAAAAGCTCCTTGATGCCATCAGAAACTTCCTTGATTCGATCCAGGGCAGTACTACCATAAATCTGGGAATAGTAATACTCCACCAATTTCATCTTGAATCGAGGATCTAAGATGGCTGCTACTGCCAAAGCCAAACTGCACTTGCTCCAATATTTATCAAACTTGGCTTTCATCTTTGATGCCATGGAACTAAGAAAATCATCTGGGTTCTTACACCATTCAATTAACTGGATGTGAACATCACAAATTTCAGGAAAATATCTGTTTGCTGTTGGACATTTATCCCCAGAAAAGATATTGGTGATTTCAACAAAAAGTTTCAAATGACCAGTGATGGATCTGGCCCATTCCCACTCTATATCACTTAAAGCTGATGTGTAGGCCGGATCGTGCTCTTGCAAAAAACAAAATGCACTCTTGTATCCTATGACTGTTTCGAGCATGAAGTATGTCGAGTTCCACCGAGTTGATGAATCAAGAATCAAATTCCTCTGACTGCTGATTCCAATTTGCTGGGCAATGTCATTGAACTTCCCTTGTATTACCTGTGAACTTTTAACATAGCTAACACTTCCTCGAACCTTTTCAGTCACCTCTTGAAATGTTTCCATGGCATCTTTAACAATCAAATTCAGAACATGCACGGCAGAGCGAACATCGAACAATTGACCATTACTAAGTAGAGGCCTGTTTTGAGAGATCCGATCCTTGATTCTGAGCACAATATCATCATCAGTAGAACAATCATCAAAGGTCATGGCAAATAACTTGTATTCAACATCCCATTCCATGAGACAATTTATGATCACTTCTGAAAGCACATCTTCAGTATGAGAAGAATCCAGTGTCACAAAATTTAGAATTTTCTGTTGTAATTTCCAATCCTCATCGATATAGTGTGCCATCAAACACATGTATTCAGCATTTTCTGGAGAAGACCACATTTCAATAGCAAGGTTAATTCTTCCATGCAATCTATTTATCATCTCATACACTTTCTGCTTCTCTTTCAAATAAAACTCCATACAAGAGACTTCAATGGAGCTATTTGGCACAAACTCAAACAAAGGCTGGAGATTCTTCACAAATCTTTTGAATCCAACATGCTCAACCATGGTCAATGGATAACCATGCAATATAATCATACGGGCAAGGTCGCGCTGACTCCGTTCTTGATCAAACCTACAACTTCCAAGGCTAATAACTTCATCTTTTCTCTGCTCAAGATCAGACTTCATAACCGCGGGCTTAATATATTCATCTTTTCTTTGTGCTTCATCATAACTGACATTGACACTTGCAAGGGTAAGGGAAGTGTCCTTTTTCTTTTTCTTTGCCACAAGCAGTTGTGACACGTCATAATTAGATCTTTTAAGACATCGCAATAAGTGATTCCTTAGATGCGTAGTCCCACTATTACTTGACCCACTGAGTTTCTTGTCACAATGCACACAAACTGCATAACATACATCAGCCTTCCTAATCCTTTGAAAGTGATTCCATACCACAGATGTCAACCTCTTTGGTTTCTTAATAGCTAACTCATTTGATACCTCCATTGAATAGGTTTAAACTAGCCAAAGTCTGCATTTCACAAGAATCAACAGAAATTGTGACTCATATTATGTAGAAATAATGTTCAGGTCATCAAGTGTACACATCAAAAACATATTTTACAACCGATATAGAATAATTTATAAACCCCTGAACATCCAAAGGCGGACAAAATGCAGTTGCAAAAATTCAAGGAACTCGATCAAAATAGCCAAAGAAAATAACAAATGGGGAAAAGAGGAAAGAACTGCTAATTAATTGTGGTCAAACAATCTAAGTTGAGGCATGCAAACTAAAGTATACAGGGCCAATGAAGAACATGGTGTATTACAAATATGAATTTACCTAATCAGAAAATTTTGCATTGGTCCAACAGAACTGGACAATCCAAGGAATATAACATTCAAATGATCGAACCGACACCAGTATAGATTAATCTAGATCCACCAAATTTCAATTATACTACTCACTTAACACAAGCAACCATCCTAATTGACAAAAGGCTGTTATATACAAAATGTAAGGTCATAAAACAAAAATCTGAGATGATTATTCTCCCTCAAACGCACTTTTAATGTTCCCTGTAGAATACCCAGAAATAGCTAACAAGATACAACCCGCACATCTTACTATCCAGTAAGAGATCGCACCATATCCGAGCATTTACAAATGAACCAATCATCTTAAAATCCACAATTCTCATAAAACCAAAATCCGCCATTTAAGCTTCAACCTTCCTCATAGACCATAACTCAACAGATACACAAAATACAAACCAATCCATCATCTCAAAATCCATAATTCTTGCACAAATTAAACTAAAGTACCAATAATTCCAGCTTCAATCAGCTCTATAACTATCAAGAGCACACACATCAACAAACACTATAAAACACAGATGGGCCAACCTCAAAATCCATGTTTCCCACCAACCAAAAACAGGGAAAAAAATTTTAACTTCAGTTTCCTCTTTAACATCAATGCAAAATCTAATCTTTCAGCCATTATAACCATCAACTAAACAGTAACAGAGAATGGGCCATCTCAAAATACAGAAAATAAATACAAAATCGCATTACAAAAAGAAAGTGAAAGGCTTGCTATACAAGAACGAACTAAAAAAGAGAGAGGATAAAAGCATTAAAAAAAAGGTGAAAAATGGATGAGCGAAAGAGGGTCTTACATGGATTCTTGGATAAGCTTTGCCTTTTTGAAACCCACAGAGCCCGAACAGAGGATCCGGGAAGGTTTAAAGTTTGGAAAAGATAGAGAGAAACGAGAAGATCCGACTCGGGGTTGTTGAAATTTGAGAGAAAACGGGTAAGGATCCGATGTGATATAGGGTCAAGATGAGTATGGGCTATGGGTTAACACCAAGATTATAATTTTCTTTTTCTTTTTCTTTTTTTTAAAAAAGGAGATGGTGAAGGTGATGGTTTTACTTGAAGAGGTATGTATGGACCAAACTGAAAATGATAGTTCGGACCATATTGAAATTGAATTTGGAGCTAAACCCATTCTAATGCTTGGGTCCGTTTTACTTGGGGGCGGGGGCTAGGTTTTGGATTTTGCGGTGTGTGTGGGTTTTGCTCTTGGATCTAATCAAGTTTCTATTTGGTTAAAGTTCTCAAGTCTAAGGGTCTTCTTTTATTTTTCCATATTTCCTTTTTCTCTCTCTCAAGATTTCCTATGATGTTATATATATATATAAGACAATTTCAAAAAACCCTATATTTTGTTTCTTAATATTGTAAGAAAAATTTATATATTTTTAATTTGAATTAAAAAATATAATAAAAAATTAGATAGTAAAATTATTAGTAAAATTAAAGTTTATTTTATATTTGAATTTAACTTACACTCCCAATTGACAAAATTAGAAAATCAATTATAATTCCATATTTTTTTAAGAAAATATTTGTGAGGGTTGTACAGTTAGTTTTTAAAATATTTTTTATTTTAAAATATATTAAAATAATATATTTTTTATATTTTAAAAAATATTTTTAATATCAGTATATCAAAATAATTTAAATATATAAAAATATATTAATTTAAAATAAAAAAAATATATTTTTAAAATACTTTTCGACCACATTGCTAACACTGCTTAAAACACTCGAGGCAACATCAAGAAGATAAACCAATAAATAAGAGCCGAAAGAAAATAACAGTAAAATAAATATTTTATCTTCTACCTTTCATCTCCCACAAGGAAAAGAAGAAACTCCATATTTGATTCTTGATTTCTAGTGCTGATAATAACTAACATATATCAATGATCATGGTCAACACATAAGGTTCAACATGCTTTTAGCTTTGAATTTCACGATGATAGTACCTCGATTGTGTAGTAACAATCTAAAAGTTTATCATCTTCACAGGTATCAGATATGGACAAGAACACAATGAAATGATGACGGATTCAGATAATATTTATTATGCATAATTAAGCAAAGAGAACGGGCACAATCAGGCATAAACATAATAACAATAATTACCAGGGATCATTTCTAGACAAGGAAAGATAAACCCAGCCAGTTGATTTCACAAAAAAAAACACAATTTAGACCATAGCCACTGTCGATACACGACGTCGGGCGACGGCTCCGCCTTTTTTGTTTATTTAACAAAAAAAAATTGTTTTATTATTGGGGGAAATAGATTTTATTGGAGTCGCCATCTAGTAATTTGAGGGAACTAGAAATCCCAAATTAGACACTGGTCCCAGAGATTCAGGTACTGGGTTAGTTATGATTAAGGGAAGGTAGACATCACCCTTAAAACATCCTTTCAAAAGAAAGGTTACCCTTACTTGTGTGTTTTTATATTTGATTCAAATGCTATTATATTTTGAGCTTATTTGTAATTTTTGTTTTGTTTATAAAATAGTTAACGTCGGTCCCTACAATTAGGAGACACGTTAAAAATGACATCAGTTCCTAAAAATAGGAGACTCGTCTAAGATATCGACGTTTAACCCTAAAAAGGAGATTTACGTCCGAGTTACCAAAAAAACAAAATTATGGACATAATCCATATTTGTTTGGTTTTTAAAGTTTTTATTTGACATCGGTCCTTTTCTATAAAAAGAGACGTGTCCACAAACAATATTTGTTTATAAAAACAAATATTTTGATATTGTTGAGATATGGGTATAACTATATTTGAAAATTGGGCTTTGGACCCACAAACAATAACATGATGGGATGGGCGTTGGACCCACGTCGTTATTCTTTTTATACTTGTTTTTTTGTTTTTTTATTTTATTTTACAACATGCAATAAAAATTTACAAATATTTACATAAAATAAAATGTTAGGAATTCAACAAAAATTACCTGAGTACCCCTGTATATGTAAAAGACTGAAATACCCTCGGATTTTTCAGGAATTTACGAAAATGCCACTGGCGGCGTGTGTGGCTCACGCGCGGCTACTGTTGGCACTGGCGAAATTTTCCGGCGAGTTTTCTGGGAAACGAACCGTCGATCCTGGTAGATCTAAGGGAGAGGATTCTGATGGTTGTGGTCTCGACGTCCGTTGATGGCTGACGAGGGAGAATCGACGACTTGAAGCTTCGGTGGCCGGCGAGGATCGCGGCCTTTTTCCGGCCAGATGAGGCGGCGAAAACGGTTACAAACGCCGGGGTTTTGCTTTACACCAGTGGATCAACCTTTCTGCGGTGGTTCGGAGGCTGGAGGCGGCCGGAAAGTGGAGATCGGATGAGAGAGAGGACGTCGCCGGCGAGAGGAGAGAGAGAGTCCGAGATTGGGCTACGGTGTGAACGCGTGCATGGTATACCGGTACCACCGAACACTGTGCGCCGTTGGATCTCTGATGGAATGATCGGATGGCTGTGATTGGCTAGATCTGAGGTCGATCGCACGGTCTGGATGAGTCTGGGTTTAGATTCGGTGTAACGCGGTGTACCGAAATCTCGGTACACCGGATGACGTGGCTTAACGGGATTAAGTCTTGGATTATTTCAATGGCTGAGATGAGTTGGGATATATTTGGTATTTTTTAAATTGTTTTTTTAAGAAAACAATATCCTACTCCTGCGAAGAAAAACTCAAAAAATATGCACAGTAACCATTCTTTCTCTTCTTCTCTGGCTTTGTTTTCCCGTTCCCCTCCTTTTTTTTTTTTTCTCCTTTTTTCTTCCTTTTTTTTCTGGCGATGCTCACTGCCTATTTATAGGCAGTGAACAGTAATATAATAATTGATTTCTGCCTAAATTTGCCTAATTGTAAGAAAAAAAGAAAAAGTACTTGCCTAACATTACCTAATATGACAAAAAAAATTTTGTTTTATTATATATAATAATAAATATTTACATAGATAAAATTAAAAACTCAAATCAGTATTAGAAAAAGCCCGACTCAACCGCTAAAAATCAATTTTAATTACCGAAAATTATGTCGAAACATTAAAAAAAAACTGTCAATGGGTATCAACCCGATGAACCGGGTTTTGACCACAAAATAACAGTTTTGACCCAAAATAACCTGAAACTCATTTTTTATCCCGGTCGACATGGTTAGACCCGTATCGACCCAGTGAACTCAGTCTTGGCCGAAAATGATGGTTTTGACCCGAAACAGCCCGAAAACTCATTTTTTACCCTGGTCGACATGGTTTGACCCGTATCGACCCGGTGAACTCGGTTTTGATGGAAAGATACGGTTGACTCGAGAAAAAAATATTTTTTTGAATTTTAAACTTTTTTTTTTATTTTTTTGGATTTTTTATAAATAATAATAGAAATAAAATAATATTTAAGAAAAACTTGGTGAATCCAAAATTGGGTTACAACAGCCACCATGAAAAGGATTGTCAATTACAACAGCAAAGTACACAGAATTCAATAAAATACCTCTGCAGTGGAGCTATCCACTCGGTTCTCTCTCTTTTCCCACATTATTTGCCATTGATTCATCTCCAAGTGACCAAAATCCCATCCTCCAAGCCACTTTTGAAAAAAATCTTCTTAGCCCCATATTAGTTTATTTTAAACATTAATGCATACATCTTGCTATAATGAGCCAATGATGACATGAGAGGCAAATGTTAAAAAGGGATTATATATATGTGAAATTTGAGAAATGGGTTTGAAGGTAGCACATGGAAAAAGGTGTGATTTTGGATTTTTTGCTCAATCAACGGTGGAGAAAGAGAGGCTACATATGTGTGGTTGCTGCTGCTGATGTGGAGGTTGAGCTTGGCGGTGCAGGTCAGCAATAAAGGTTATCGACAACGGCTGAAAAAAATAGAGAGGTTATTGTTTTGATTTTGTTTGAGGCTAGAAAAGTTTGGCGGAGATGGTGAGGAAGGGATGAAGGGGCTGGTGGTCCGGCGAGGTAGGTATGGAAGGTGAGGAAGAGATATATGAGCTGCTGGAAGGTCAGCGCTGACGAGTTATTTAAATGGCAGAAAGTAAAAGATGAGGGGCGACCGCTGCCATGATTTTGGGCTGTGTATAGATTTATCTCGGTGAGAAGAAGGCTATGAGTTTATGGGAGTGTTTCAGACTGCTATGTTTAGTGGTCTAGGAGGAGATCATCTTCGGGTTTTGGTGAAAAGATGGGTTATGGTTGGTTGCGGAACGACGAAGAGACAAAAAGGGCTTACCAGTCAGCTACAATATTTATATTTCAAATGAAACGTAAACTTCATACTATAATCATGATTTTACCCATTTTATTACCAAGTTTATGTTTTTAGTACTTGTTCGTGATATTAAGAATAATTGTAAACCAACCATCTAGATGGTGACCCAGTGATAAGAGCTTGAAACCAAGAGGTTTGTTCCCTCTATGGTCTCAGGTTCGAGCCCTAGGTTGCTTATATGATGGCCACTAGAAGTTTACATAGTCGTTAACTTCAGGACCCGTGGAATTAGTCGAGGTGCGCGCAAGCTGGCCCGAATACCCATGTTAAACTAAAAAAAAAAAAAGAATAAGTGTAAACCGCATATTTAATAATTTAAATTTTCACAAAAAAATATCTAATATTAATGGTTTGACAGAAAATAACAAGTTTTAATATGTAAACCTTAGGATTAATAGTGTAAATTTTGACAAAAAAATAACAGAAAACATGAAGAAAATACCTTTTGTTGAGGGTATAACTAAAAATAACAAGTTTTAGTGACATAATAACAAGAGTAAAATGGTAATTTAATAAAAAAAAACTGTACTTTTTTAATCCACGGCTAAAGAGAGAAGGAATACAGGAAGTTAGCACCATTTTTTTTTTCTTGTTCCATGTTCTTGCAAAGAGGAATTGCAAGGGGGGAGTTAACGGGTGATTATGGACCAAAAAATAAATAAATAAAGATTCTAAAATTAGTGAAAAGTAAGAGATTATAAGTAGTTAGAGAGCAAAATAAGAAATAGGGTTGTTAGTGAGAAAGTAGTGGCATCGGAAGAAGGTGAAGTTCATTACCCAAAACACATTTATTTGAGTTGATTACGAGTCGTAAAAAAATGTAATTTTAACTGATTTCATACTTTTATTTGTAATTAAAAAGAATGAAAATCTCTAATTTTAATTTTTTGGGGTTAGTTGAGTTTTGATTATGGAAATGTAAATTGATTGTATTTTTATGGATTTTTTTAAATTAGAAATAGTATTAACTATGTGAAAAAAAATTGAAATGGTAAAGTGGATTGTGCGTTGTGGTAGTGAAGTGAATTATAAAATTATTAGTTTTTATGGAATTCTATAAATTTTATGTTTTGAAATTGTGTTATTAGTAGATAAAAGGATTAATTTGGGGATAACCATAGATTGTTTGAATTATGGGTGGCTGACCACGAGTAATTTAGTTTAAAAAGTTTTAAACTTTGGACATAAATGGTGTTAATGATGTGTTTGAGTTGGTTTTGTATGTCATGATGATGAATTACATATTTTAGATTTTAATATGTTGTTTTCAAATTTAGTTATGAAGTGTAATTCATCCTTGATGAATTTAAGGAGGTTGGGAATGTGAGATTCATATGAAAAAAAGAGGATTAAAATGGATATAAAGTTTTTGATTAAATGCTTAAATGAATGAATGAATGAATTAGTAACTAAATTACATGATGAATGTTTGAATGAAATTGATAAATTAGAAGCCAAAAATAGCATATTAGGTGTTAAAATAAGATGAATGAATGGGTTCCTATAAAGGGAAAAACAAAGGTTGATTGAGATGAAAAGTTAATAGATAAGTATTTGAATTAAACGCTTAATAAAAATAAAATTAGTAACTAAATGACACAATAAATGCTTGAATGAGATGTGGTATGATGTTAAAGGCTTGGAATGAAGAGTTTTCCTCCTGGATTGAGGGGGTTTTGGATGTGATAGGATAAACATAAAATTATGATTTGAAAGGTTTAGAAGTCGTCATCTAGTATTATAGTCACTAGAAAACCTAATAGTCTGTGAAAGTTTGGGTAAAGAGACTAGTTAAGTATGGAGAAAACGCATTACCCTTAGTGTACCCTACCTATGGTAAGTTGTATTGTTGATTGCTTTTTTCTAAGTTCTGTTTCTATTCGTTGGTCCATCTAAGATTCAAGAAAGTTTCTTATTGGTAAGGAGGTCTGTATCTTATCAAGCTAAAATATAATTATTCTAAAATTCAAATTTTAATGGTGCATTTATTTTTATTTTATATTTTTAATACCTAAGAATATACTTTACAGTGTAAATTTATACCTCAAAATATTAAAGTTTATAATTAATTCGTAACATTTTATTTTTGTCACATAATTTAATTTAATATCGAGAATATGCATTACGTTGTAAAACTTATACCCCAAATATTAATTAAACAAATTAATTTTTGTTGTGTTTTTTTAAATTTTGGTCAAATCCTAATGGATAACATAAACTAGTTATGATACCCATTGATTGATTTTTTGTATTTTTTAAAATATGATAATATATATATATAAAATATGCATGAAATATTTTTTAGAATTTTGCCGTATGCACACAAATAAAAACATATTTTTTTATTTTTTTTAAATAAGAAATGTTTGCATTTTTTTAATTTTTTTTTAAAGAAAAACAAGTATTTTTAATATTAAGTCAGTATCTTACAATATAAGTTTACAACCATGATATTAAGTCAAATGGTTGGAAAAACTTCGAGGGACCCACGAATAATTCTAAAATGGTCCTTATTTTTTTTTCTTCAGAATTTCTAGAAATCATTTGGGATTTGTTTAGCAAAACACAATGATGTGTTTTAAATCAAACAGGATACAAACTCAAAACAAGACATTCTTTCATCATTCACCAACTTAATAACTCATCAAACAAACAATCAAACATCAAATCTTTTGAGTTTCATAAATTATATTCAAATCATATACTAATTCAAGCTAATCAACACAAACCTAAACATAATTCATGCATCAACATTTGATGTTCAAATATCAATCACAACCATAAAAATAAACTCATTAATCAACACAAATTACCAAATCATCTCAAACTGAAAACACACATCAATCCAAACCAATTGTATCCAAACAGTCTAAAAATATACACAATAGTGAGCAATTTATCCTAAAAATCACAACAGTTTAGCAATTTATTAGAAAAATAATTTGAGGTGATAAATTAACTTTCTGAGGTGTTTGGTGTGTCCAAAGATTACTGGAATCATGTTGAAGGGGCTGCTAGAACAGAGGAGGCATGTGTACCATACAACACAACCACCAGTGTAGGCTCAAGGAATCACATACTGTCATTGCCGGTGGATGAGCATTAGGTGAATCTGAAACTCTTATGTCTCGTCTTTAATTGTTCACTAACAATGTAGGAAAAAGATATTTATAGATGAAGCTCTGCTTTGTTGAAGGTGTATGTCTGCTCCTTTTTTAAATTCCAAATCTATTTCTTCTTCTTATTGCTAAATGTTATTCATGCTGCTTCTAGGAAAAAATATTCTTAAGTCTATAACTAATACATCCTCTCTTCAATTTCCTACTAGCTGAGCCATGAACCGATATCTTTAGAGGAGGATTTACTATGTTTGAAGTTCAATGTCTGCTCTTATTTTCAACCTATTTTTGTCTCTTCTCTCTACTGCTTCATTTTAATGTTGCTAATGGCAGGAGAGAATTTTACAAGGTCTGAAAATACTACATCCCCTCTTGGATTCCCAACTAGCAATGACACAAATGAATTTTTGTAGAGGGAGCTCTACTACATTGAAGTTCGATGTCTGTTTTTTTTTTCTTTACAGTTGGTTGCTACTGTCACTACTTGTAAGGATTGTTTTGTGATGATTCAAAGGTTGTCTTGGGGTGACTTGGAAATGGACTTTTCTAGTATGAAAAATGGTTGTTTGGATGGTGTTTTAGTGGTTGAAGTTTTGTATGGTTTGGGGTACACTTTATGGTGTTTTGGTTGGATTTGTCATGGTTGATGCAATCTTAGCTAATAGGCAATATTCATGGCAATGTTTCTCTCTCTCCAGGTTGCTTGGGTTAGGGTTTAATGGGGTTTATGTAGGAGAAATGGGAAGGTTTTAGTGCTTATGGATTGATGGAATCTCAACTTTTAATATTGAAGAATAAATCTCAGCCATTCATTGAAGCTAAGCACAAACGTTTGTCCTGCTCTGCAATTGACAAAGGAAAGACACAAGGTCGTTTTTACAGGTGGAGAAGTGCGGGGTAGTGTTTTTGAGAGAAAATCTGCATGTGTTTTTGGTGCAATCAGAGCGAGAATTCTGGCTTAGAGTGAAGTATAAGTGGTAAGGTATAAATTGGCATAACATTTGTGTGGTGTGGTGTATAGGTGAAGGAGAAAATAAAACTGAAAAATAGGTAATTAAACATCATTTTCGTTTAAAAGAAGACAATTAGAAATTAAATGACTTGTTATCCACTCGGGGGGGGGGGATTAGGTTTTTTTGCCTAACTTGTCTATTTTTAATTTGGTCCCTATACTCTTGAAACTTTTCAATTGAGTCATCAATTGACTTTCAAACTTCTAATTTCTTCAATTTCACTTCTATTTTGAACTGAATTGGTCTATGAATTCACGTATTTTTTGCTAAAAAATCTTTGGTCTTGAATTTCTTCAAGTTCATCCTTGATTTCATTCGATTGAGCTTGAAAAAATTAAATTTGATCGTCCAAAATTCCAATATTCTCAATTAACTCTACATTAGGCTTTCAAACTTAATTTTTCACCAATTAAATTCTTAATAAAATTAATTTAGCTAATTAAAAGTCTAATTAATTCCTCACACTTAATTAATTCTTTTAATTTGGCCTGCATTAATTCTTAAACTTAATTAGATCTTTAATTGGGCCCATGATTAATTCAAATTGGCTTATTAAAGGTCTAATTAAATCCTCATACTTATTTTTTATGCAAATTCATTCAATAATAATTTAATTTAACCTTTAATTTGCATTGTCTCTCATTATTGGGTACAATTGGGTTTTCAATTTTGTTCAAAATCTCTGTTTGGTTTCTTCATGCATTTAAAACTCTTCTTAGTCTGTTCTTGCCAAATTGCCAAATTTTTTTTTCATTTTATTTATTTACTCAAAAGGAAAAAAAATGATTTTGGGGGAAACCTAAAACTGGGTTATGATAAAATGGATAAATTAGAAGCCAAATATGGTATATAAGGCTTAGAATGAAATGAATGAATGAGTAGCTTAAATGGAAAAACAAATATTGATTGAGATGATTGAATTAGTAGCCATAAATAGCAGTATTAATGAGTAAATGAATGATTAAATAAATAGACTTGTGGCTAAAATGTAATATAATAATGCTTGAAAAGGAATAAATACATTGTTAAGATAAAAATGACTTAATAGGATGTTTAAGTAAATGAATGGAGTTGGTAAGTTAAAAACAATATAATGAGATGTTTAAATAAATGAATAGAATTGGTGAAAAAAAAGTGGGATATCCATGAATTATTACAAAAAAAAAAATGATGTCAATGTGAATAAATAGTTGTGATAATAAATAAAAAATGAATGAGATACTGACTTGGATGTCTTTTTGAATATTAGAAGGGAAATCTAATGTGGGACCCATTGCTGGAGGAGTACATATGAAAAAAGCATCAGATTTGTGATCTTTTAATCTTATACTTGTTATTGGAAGAGCATGTGCATAACTGTTTTGTACATCAATAAGCAAAAATACAAGTATACAAGTATATTGTGGTAATAAGTTAGTCGTAATGGCAAGAACTATAATATATAAATAAGTCAATTGCAATGGTGGGACTATTGCATTAAATAAGTTGGTTGCAATGACAAAGACTATAATGTAGTAATAAGTTGGTTGTAATGGTAGGGACTATAATATGGTAATAAGTCAGCTTTAATAATGGGGATTATAATATGATAATAAGTCGGTCATAATAGCGAGGACTATTACTTTAAAAAAATTTCCGTAGTGGTGGAGATTAATAAGTGAAAAACATGTCAATCACATTGGCGAAAATCGAGTTGTAAAAGATGCAACGTTCGAATTGATGTAAATTTAGAATTAATATAAACATGTAAATTCATTAAAGGAAATATTTACAGCAATATAATTATAAAATTAATATAAACATTAAAAATCCAAGTGTTTTTACAAGTACCTCATGTCCATCTTTGATATATCTTGATACTACATTTTCATTTCTTCTAGTTTTTCACTGGTAGACTTTTGTGAAGAATAATGCATGTTATGCAAACAAAGTTACCATGAAATTGCATCGAAGTAGAAAACAATTATATGGATTGTAAGAATGAAGAAGGGGGAGATTTTTTGGTAATGTTTGTAATTAATATATGTACATATGTTGAATATCCACTTTGCTGACTTGTCTTGTACTAGTATCCATTCTCCCCTGGAGAGGTCTAGAAGGGACCCCATCATGCCTCATCTTTCCCTTGCCTTTATTCAATATTCAATTTCTAAGCCAGATTGCATGACACGCACATGATGTAACATACTCAGCTTCATAGAAAGTGGAGTTTCGTAGCCAAGCCTGGAAGAAAGCCAAGGGTAAGAAGCTAAAGCATAACAAGCCTCAAAATCTCGCTCCCTTGCTCGTGTACTTAGCACTGCAACTCGATCTGGTAAAGGGACAAGGACTGCTGCAACGAGAACTTAAACTCAAAATGAATTTAATCCTGCCTCGAGAATCTGCTATAGCGATACCTATATTAAATCAATTGATTTGATGTAGGCAGTAGGCATCGCTCTTGACCTTTCTTCCTTTCCCAGGACTGAAAGCTTCCTAAACTGGATCAATGTGAATGTCCGACTAAGGTGAATCAATGAATGTCCTGTTAGAAGGCCAGGTAACTATCAATTTTATAAGAGAAGAGAGATGGGATCGTAGGCTAGATCACGTCCCTTCCAGTTGATTGCTTCCAAAACCATGTGAAGATCTTGTTTACATTGTGTATGTATATTTGAATTGATGAATATGAGGAATGGTGAGCCTCGAGCATCTTTGTGGTGATGAACAAGTATTTAATTTTATATTTGGTAGAGCCTATATAATGGAAACTCTAAGGAAATTTCAAAAAAGCCTAGTTTACATGAATATGACTGCTAGATGTATTTTAAATGATATGAACTATTGGGTTATTACAATAAGTAATTGAATAAACATGAGACTACAAGCATCACATAATTTAGATCTTCAATTTCTTACTCTATTAATAAAATTGTAAGATGAATTTCTTATATATATATATATATATATATATATATAAAAGAGAAATAGATTTTATTTAATTAGCAAATGCATTCATTAAATTTGTGTTTTGCACAATTGGTGTGTCATAGATTTTATGATTCAATTTCAATTTTTTTTTCAAGTGTCATATTTTATATATTATATAAGCGTGAGTACAACAAAAAAAACTAAGAAATAATTATTTTTCTATTTATAGGATTTTTAAGATTCCTTATAAATATAAAGTTATGCCTCTTATTTTTAATAATGTTATCTGTTAGACAGAAAAAAATATATAAGTCACAAAATAAATAGAGAGGTAGCACTCTAAGCATAACAATCACTATCTTCTAAATAGGGATTTAGGATATTTCTTACTAGTAGTTCGTGTGGATTATTTTTGGAGACCGGACAATTGGACGACTTGTAATTTGTGACAACCCAACCTTAAAAAAATTATTTAAAATTAAAGAAGATCAATTTTTCAGGTAATAAATCTTTAAACTATTCTAAATCTATCTAACAACTCCTGAATAATTTTGTTTCCTTCTTATTTTCATTGCATTTATGATATTTAAGAACCTAACATTTAAAACTAGATAAGCTTCACCTTTGCCCTTTTCGGTTATCTGCTTTGTTGTTTTTTTTTTTGTCTAAATGATTTTTTTATATCTTATGTCTATTTGTTGCCTCTAACCCTGGCATGTTTGGGCGCGTTCTTGGGTTGGCGCACTTCCTTTTATTCTAGTCTCTCTCACAACAGCTAATATAAAGTCTGTTTTGGAGAGAGTTTTGTTGTTTTTCTTCTTCTTTCTTAAATTAGTTTGAGCTATATGTAGTTTCTTTATTTATTTGTTAGCTACTCTGTTTGTTCTTTGTCATAGCTTCTTGGTTTGTCATTCTCAATCAATAGATTCTTTATTGTTTGGTGATGATGCCTTTCCTGCTCTTTCTTAGGTTTTTTGATCATGTTTATTGGCAGGTGTGGGTGTTGGCCTTCTTTTTTGGAGTTATTGTTTCCTTTTTGTTTGGATTAACTTTTGTTCTACAGGTCTTTGAGGATTCGATTTAGGTGCTCCTTTCAAATCTCTCTGCTACTATAATTATTGACGTCTTTGCTGCGACTTTCCTTTTTGTTGTTTGTTCTTTCTTGTTTCTTTTTATTTTTGTTTCTTGCGCTTTTATAGTAGTGTTGCGTTGTTTTTTGCTTTCGTTGATTTTGCTGTATTGTTTTTTTTTTTTGTCCCTGTTTGTCTCTAATAATTCTGACTATCCTTTCTCTTCTTTTTGAACTCTGCTTGCGCATGTGTCTATTGTGAGCTCTGGTCTTTTGCTGGTTTATGCATGTTTTTCTGGTCCTTCACTATCATTTATCTTTTTTAAAAAAGTTTTTCTTATAGGCTTGGTTTTTCCTCTTTCTTCTGCCTTGCTTCTTTTAAGATTTGGGACATTCTTGCAACTCCTCTTTAGATTTTGAAGAGAGGAGTGCATGTTGTTGATTGCCCTTGTTTCTTTGCGATTCTATGAAACTGTCCAATTTTCATTCATCGTGTGCTTGCGTTGTTGCATTGCTTATTACTATTTATTTTGTCTATTGTTTTTTTTTTTTTTAAATCTGTTTTGTTGTGATGTTAGGATCCATAGATGCACAAGCTTTCTTTGTTAGAACTATAACACTCAGGAAAGGAGACCTCTTTTTTTGTCTTTTTTTTCCCAAACTGAAATTATGTGTCCGAGTTTTCTACGTTCTTTTTTTTTTTTCCTAGCGATTCTGGTGATCAGCTTGCCTCTTGCTAACTATTCTTTATTATGTTAATCATGCTTTATTATGATAAACTAAACATCCTTGCTCACTAGTTTAATATTTCTAATATATGTTTACAAACTTAGACACTGCAGAGGATGCTACTCTTACAAGTGCAAGGAAAAATAAAACAGTATTCCCAAGGGTTTTAAGATCCAAGAGTTGCTGAGGTTCTAGTATTGAAACACGTGCCTCTTTAATTATATCACCGCAAAATCCAACATCTACACTTGCACGATGCCTGTTGCTAGTCACTAAACCTGAGGTAGATCACAAGTAAGCAAAGGAACCTAAAATCTACACTTGCATGATATCAGGATTACGCTTTCTTGTTTGTGTTGCATCATCATCCCTTTTCTCCTATCTTTTTTTTCTTTTCTTTTTTAACTGAAAAACATGAAAGAAAAAGCATAGGAATCTCACAGCTATACTAGAACCAACTAAACCAGACCAGTCCGGGTAAACTGCACGCCTTGCCTTGTAGGCTACAAACTGGAAAGGCAAATATCAAAGGTAGAACACTCAGAACTATATAAAAAAAAATCTAGCAAATTGAATCAGAATACCAATATCGAGCTAGGCTACTATTAAGACTGGTTAGTGCAACCTAAGTCCAGCACTTACGTGAACATTTGAGGGCGGCTACGAGAAAGCTGAGGGCGCTTTATCGGGGATAGAATCAAGTTCCTTAACGTCATTGAGGGGTTGCCAGATCCAGCTCCAAAGGCATGGACAGCACCAGGTCTTCTATTTCGAAAATCAACTGGCATGGCTGCTTGTTTTGCTGGTGAGCCATCAGAGATGTCAAAAGGACCGGGATTAGGGCTGTTCTGTCTTGCAGGCCATATATCCTCCCGAGGCCCTGGAGTTGGAGGAGTGGAAACCGTCCAATCTGCAGGAATTAGGTCAACTGCATTTGGAGATATTTAAGCAAAAAGCATTATAAAGCCATAGTGTGACAATATCATTGTAAAGCACACATTTTCCACTGCTGTAAGCTTAGCAAGGACTCTAATGCTGAAGAAACAATAACTTTCTATGGCACTAACCAAAGCCTATGCTGTCCTATTGTCATTTTAAAATGGAAATCTTTACCTTTCCAGTTAGGGTTTCTGTTATCCATCATGGTAGCAGCATGGTTTGAGAACAAATCAGGCTCATTTCTTGAAAAGAAATTGTTTGCCGGTTGGATGGCCGATCTTTTCATTGAATCGTACTCATTCCTCAACTGATCGTACATTTCATCAAGTTTCCTCTTCTGCCTGGGAAAGTACTGGTGTTTATTAGAGGATCCAGACTCACAACATAAGCTGATAAAGCAAATAAAGGCTTTGAACAATATATTCACTGACCTGGATTTCTCTGAAAATTTTTCCTCGAGCTCTTGTTTATCCTTTGACAAACTATCAATCTCTTGTTCCATCATCTGACACCTTTTGGCTATTTTCTGATATGCAGTATGCAGCTGCTCCAGTTTTTCTGTGAACTTTTCTTGCATGGATTCACATTTCTGCCGGCACTGAGCTACAACTCTATTCATCTTGTATTGCATCTCAAGTTCCCTTTGCCCAATATAAAACATCACGCTTCTGTATGCACTTTTCATCACTGAATTGATTTGAGGAAGATGTAAGGATTAAAATACTGTTTTTGCATGTTTCCCAGGGAATGCTAAGAACCATTCTGTTTATTCAGTCTGGTATCTCTCTCAAACGAACTAGAAGTATTGAGTACCACCAAATTATCTTATCGTTTCAAATTTTCTAGTTCTATTCAAACTAGTGGATGGATTTAAGGAAAAAATGGTATTAACTTATAGAGGATACATATCTGTGGAGAAATTCCAGCCATTGCCATCTGCGAAAAAAATGCATTTGCAAATAGAAGGAAAAAAGCAACCAGAAAAATAAGAAATTAGCAATGTTTGACCAAATAATGAAAGCATTGTCGGATTTAACCATGATAAGGTGTAAAAGAAGAGGCAAGCTATTCATAATATTCCAAGCTAAGTCCTTACTTACGTTTATCCATTCGTCATTTGGATTGATCTCCACAGGTTTCATAAGGCTGTCAAGCGGAAACCAAAGTTAAAACTAAAATCAGAATACCATGAGCAAGAAACAATAGTAAAGATTACCCTAATCATTAGTTCGTATTAAAGGAGTGTAATAAAATTGGCTGCTATATTCACACAGCTGCATGATCTTGTGGGCATTCAACAAAATATACAATCAAGGATGAAATCGAAGATCAGTCAATAATTTCAAATAAATTCTTTTTGTTAAGAGACAATTCCTTACTATGCAAAATTAGAATACATTATCTTTATTCACTAATCATGATTCCTAGAACTTCCATGTGATTTAGCAACCATTTTTTACAGAACACAGCCACAAGCATTTCAAAGACTGAGCATTATCATAAAGTACTGACCTCTCAGAAAGCACTTGATCACAGATTGGACATGCTGCATCACTATTAAGGATCTTGCTTGCATCTTCAGTACCTGTTTACTCCGTTAAGGGACTCTATGCTAATGCAATAATAATCCAGAAAGCATAGAACTGAAAAGGCATAATTATAATCTGCACTAGGATACATAAGAGGTGACCACAAGTAGTAGAAACAGCTCGCCCTTCCAATTCTCGCCAGCACGCATTGCATCTCATTTTGACCTTCAATATGAGACTTCTATCCAAATATAATATGCTTAATCTGAACCTATTAAAAGGAGGTTCATAGCGTTAGCATCAACTGCAATAACACATGCAGACGCATAGATTCAGACCGATCTGCATCACTGTAGCAAGCAGCCACATGTTTCTGAAAGACAATATTGGCAGAAAATCATCAGCTGTAAATATATAGAATTTCCGATTTCCAGTAAATTCTTCAAATTGACTGAGATGCATAATTTGTGAAATAAAAAAGCATCTTATGAACCACATAACACTTTTCCATCACATCATTAAAAGATAAAAAGTGTCAAATTCCCATAGTTATATATCAGATTTTCAAGTGTAAAAATATCGATTAAGGTAGTGGTTAGCCAATAATCAAGAAAAAACCAGTCAAGATTTCCAAAATGTCCATAAACACCCTCAGTTTGGTACTGAGCAAAAGAGTCCGCGCAGCCCTCAAATGTCCATCAAAATCACCAATTTTTCTGGCGTTCCAAACAGTGAAGCCTTATTATTCAAATCTATGAAACTCCTTTCCATTTCTAAATTTTTTCTCATCAACAGAACAGAAAACGCATAAACAAAATCTTGTAAAATTAGGGTTTATCTGCGAATTGAATTGATAAAAATCAGAGCAAAGGCTTAGAATTACTCGCCTTCGCGTTCTCCTTGATCAGAATCACAAATCAATCCCTAAAATCGTAATATGCTCAATCTGCGCCCACTTGGACGAATAGAGTAACTATAAAAAAAGAGAAGCAAATTCTATTGTGAAATCAAATTTATGTATTACTTTGGAAAGAAAATTCGCAACAGTGAAACTTGAATTGAAAGAGAGAAATGTGAATCCATAACCTGAGAGAGTTGTGGCTTCAAATGTTTTTATTCTCTTCTTGGCTGTGTGTGAAAGATTTGAAGGAGATAAATGGCGGCAACTTGATTTTTTTCAAGTAATATAGTTTTAGAAGATGGATATAGTATGGTCGGTTTTGGTCATAATTATAGCCAAACTGATTTTTGATATTTTTAAAATTATAAAATTAAAATATTTTTCCTGTAAAATATTTTCAATATTTGGTTTGAAAAACATTTTTTTTATAAAATATTTTATATTTAAATATTTTTTAAATGGTACAATAATAATAATGATAATAAAAAAATGATAAAATGATCATGATAAGATGATAATAGTGAGATGATAATGATAATAAAAAAAATAGTTATGATGGTAGAAAAAAAGATAATGATAAGATGGTTGTGGTGATGGTGATATGATGATAAAAAAAAAAAAAAAAGATGGAAGAGATATTAACATTACACTATGAAATATTGAAAAGTGAAATAAAAACTACTTAAATTTTAAAATTTTATTTAAATATTTATATTAATAAAAAAAAAAAATTAAACCTTCTTGTTTGGGAGTGCAGTCCAAACAAAAAGTTAACCCAAATTCAAAAAAATATTTAAAAAAATATTTTTTTTTATGTTTTTGGATTGTTTTAATATGTTAATATCAAAAATAAATTTTAAAAAATAAAAAATTTATTATTTTGATATATTTCTGAGTGAAAAACATTTTAAAAACAAAACTACTACCATGTCTCTAACACTCTCCAAAATCCAAATCCATTTATTATTTTTTTCAAGACACCTTTCATATTTTATATATAAAACTAAAACAATAATTTAAATATCCTCAACTTCAATGACCTTTAACCTAACCAATCCATTTTAGATTTCTTCTATGGAATTAATTTTAAATTTTAAAAATAAAATTTAAATATCATAATATTAATTTTTAATGTAGAAGGTTTTGTTTTAAATAAAAATAAGAAATATATTTTAAGGATACTAGTATCTTTTTGAGATAAAAAAAAAAAAGGGTATTTAGATAACTAGTTTTAAGAAGAAGAAAAAAAATCAGACGTTTTGGGAGTTTGGCTTGGGACATATACTCTAGGATCTGCCATGTGGAATTTAAAAGTATATTAGAAAATTTAGATTTATATTTAGAAGAATTGCAATTATTATAAAAAAAAACTAAAATATTTGAGGTAGGGTTACTGTTTATACGAATTGTAACTAAAGTTTTTTTTTTCATTTTAGTCCTCTAACTTTTTAATTATAATTTTATCCTTCCAAGTTACATTAATATAGTTTTGTATGCTAAGATGTCTTTTAATTTATATTTTTCATAGATATAAAGTGCTGATGGGTATTTTGGTGATGAGCTGAAGAGCAAACTTAACAATAATTTATTTGTAGTTACGACATAAAAATTAATAGAAAGACCAAACTAAACAAAAAAAAAAATCAAACAAACCCCATTTTGAATTTGGCATGAAAAACTTTAATTTACTCCCTATAATTCTTAATTTATTTGTTGTGTAGTCCCTATTATTTTAGAATTTCACAATTCGGTCCAAACCATCACTCGTTTTCCATCTCAATCCGTAGAAATTAAGGAAAAAAAAAGAAAGTTATTGAAAAACATTAAAGAGAGAAAAAACAATAGATGTGGACATTCAAGCCATTAAGATTGTGATATTATTGTTAATAAATTTATATTTTTGAGTGAAGTTAAATAAAAATGGATTTTTCATCTAAAAATATAAGAAAAAATACTCTTTTTTTTTAATTCATGTTTTACACTTAAAAAAAAGTTTATAAAAGTCTTTATGGTTTTTTTTTTTTTAAAAGTGATTTAAGATGAAAATAAGTTTAAGAATGGGTCCTTGGGGTTCTGAATTTGGAACCTAATCTTTTCGGTCATTGTAAATAATCGATAAATATTGTAGAGGACGACAAACAATTCGCCACAACAAAAGACCTATTGTCATTATATATATATAATTAAAAAAATAGAGTGTACAATGTAAAAAAAAAAAAAAACCAGCTTAGACACTCGGGCTTGGATTTCCAGGCCGAAAATCACCTGGACTATTGGGTTGCTGGCCTATTAGAAGGCCTAGCCTACTCTTTTATTTATTATTTTTTTAAATAATTCTCTCTTTTTATGTCTTAGTTAATACACTTTTTCTTATTCTTAAAATTATTTAGCTCATTTTTTAAATAATATTTTTTTAATAATTTTAAAACATTTCAAAGAGATTATTGTGATTTATGTTTAAATTGTTTTTTATATATAAATAAACTATATTTGCATGATGTGTTTTATTAAAACAATTTGCTCCTGGTAAGAAAAAAAAGCCTCTAAGATAAAATAAATTAAAATATTTAAATTAAAAAGAAAAATCAGAATTAAATATTTGCATACTCATTTATCACTTTTAAGAAGAATTACCTTTTTATTTTAGTATTTAATCAGCACTAATATTTCTTTATTAGTTTATAAATTTATATATTTTTTAATTTATTTTCTTAAGTTCAAACAACTTTGTATTTTTCAATTTAAAAAAATCATCATACTTGAAAATAAATCTATAACATTAACATATATTTTTTTATTATCTTAAAAATTAACTCGGAATACTACTTGCTTATAAAACTAGTAAAAACTATAATAGATTTATCAACAGGCTTTTCTCATTTTATAAAATCTACTGGTTTCTCTTTATTATAATACAGCCCCAAACAAAATAGTTTTCATGATATTAAAAGTATAACTAATAATATCTTATTAATCCTATTAAATAAGACATCATGTCATCATCCAGCAAAGAAAAGAGAGAAAAAAAGAAAAGAAAAAGAGAATTGGAAAGTCTGAGGGAAGAAAAGAGAGAAATAAATTTGTCTTTGGAAACACGGACATGGACGATGACATGGCATTCTAGTTCCATCTTATACATAAAAATTCGCCCCGAAGCAAGGTCTCCTTAAATCAAGACACAATCGAAACCTGCCACGTGTACCACAAAAAAACAAAAACGACGGGCGCCGCTAAAAATATCGCCCAACACGAAGAAAGATTCATCGGAAAGGAATGAATGAATGGATCGCTTTTTTCTTTTCTTGAAGTCTAAACTATAAATCAAATCAGCTCTTGTGGCTCCATTTCATCCTCTTCTTTTTTCCCTAGAAAGATCTCTTCCCCTCTTTCTTTATTGCTCTCTCTCCCTACACTAAGAAACTATTCTTTCTTCTTCTTTCGGATTTTTTTTCTATCCTTGTAGGAAGAGTGATTAGGGAACACGAACTGGGTTTTCGTTATAAGGGAGGAGAAAGCCAGATTCAAGGAGTGAAAGGAAAAAAAGAAAGAAATAGGGAGACGAGTTTAAGTTTGTAGAACAATAGAAACTACTGTGTTTTCTTTTAATGTGGAGATAGTGAAACAGAGGATTTGAGGGAGAAACAAAAAAGAATACTGGGAGTCCTTAGAGAGAAAGAGAGGGGAGATGAAGATACAGTGCAACGTTTGTGAGGCAGCGGAGGCGAACGTGCTGTGTTGTGCGGACGAGGCGGCGTTGTGCCGGGCATGTGACGAGACGGTTCATGCAGCTAACAAGCTTGCTAGTAAACATCAGAGGGTTCCTCTTTCTACTTCTTCCCCTCAGATACCTAAATGTGATATTTGTCAGGTAATTATTATTTATTTTTAAATTTGATGGTGTTATTTAAGATTTTGGATTTGACGTTGCTTGTGGTTATGGACTTCTGGGAGGTGTTATAAGCATACTTGGAGTGGAAGGGTTTAGAATTTTGATTTTGAGTTTGTTAAAGTAATAGGAAGGGAAAAAATTGTAAAGTGTGCTTACTTTATCAGAAATTTATGCCTGGATTTCCCTTTTATATTTTTAACCAATTGCAAATCCAATATGATTCTGGGTTTAGGGTTTAGTGGAATGGTCTCTGACGACTTCATAAGACCAAGTTCATAAGTTTATTGCCTAATATCCAACCTAAGAGTTGATGAGGGTATTGGAGTTTTTGCTTAATACTCCAAAATAAGGGCAATTTTAGTTTCTTTTTCCTTCGAATTCTGCGAACACTCCCCTCCCAAACAAGTTAATAAATAAACAACTCCCTCTGCTAATACATTGAAGAAACTTGGTTTTTCGATTTCTTATACAAGTTTATGTCTAAACATTCTCAGTTTCTTTTGTGCCCGGTGGAATTTAATAGAGTCTCAATCTCAAATAGGCAGACTAGGATGGTTAGATGTGAACAAGTGTGATAACTGCTGGCTTTTCAAGGCCACGTTCTGAAGTAAATTAATGTTATGGAAGACTAGATCTAACACATATTCTGAGGGAAAAGATAAAGCAAAACAATTGGAAAGAAAGGAGAAGAAGAATCATTCTCTGGGTTTGGCAACAAACTTTTACATATCAGCTAGTTATGCTTCATGCAGGCAGCCTGCTTAGCATTTTCCCACATGAAAGAGTCTATAAGGTTCAGAGCTAAGTAGCTAGCTACCAGTATGTTTCATTACTTAAGAGCCTGAAGATGGCCCATTGATTTGCTTGTCTGGTTACTTACCATCAAAGAGCAACTTTATTCTTTTTCATGGCTTAGGTTGTTCTAAACATATCATTTCCTTTCAGAAAAATCTAATTCTTTAGAACTTTCAAGTTCTGTTTTTGAAATCTACATTTTGCTCTTTGGGGGCAGTTGTTCATTCATCTATTCTTGAACAGGAAAAGGATTAGCAACTTAAAAAACACCATATGCATAACTCTAAATTGCTTTTTCATTTTCATAACCAGTTTTTCTGATTCTCCATACTGACATATGCTCATTTTAGTCAGAATTCATGCTTTATAGCTTCTAGCTTCTCAGTTTCCTATAGCAGGATGTTCTTTTCAATGGGTTTAAAAAAGTGAGGAGTTAGTGCTCAACTTGCGATAGGCTTGTCCCCCCCCCCCCCTCTAATCAAACATTATATCTTTTCTTGTGCTTTGCATCTTGGTTGGAACCAATATTGAGTTTCTTGGTATATGAATTATGATTTTTTTTCTTGCTGTTTATTAACTAGTGAACCTGTCGCTTATTACAGGAGGCTGCTGGTTTTTTCTTTTGTCTAGAAGATCGAGCATTGCTCTGCAGGAAATGTGATGTTGCCATACACACAGCAAATACCCATGTGTCTGCTCATCAGAGGTTTCTGCTCACTGGAGTAAAGGTAGGTCTAGAATCTACTGATCCCGGTGCATCCTCTTCCCCAGAGAAGTCGCCTTCAGGGGAAAAAACAACCTTGGAAATGAAATCACTTCCTGTCTCTAGAAGAGGCACGTCAATGCCCTTGGCTAGTCCATGCAATCAAGTTTTTCCTGCAAATGTTTGTGGAGTTGGAGAATTTGGGCCTGCAAAACTGCCCTATTCTGGAGGTTCAGCAGCTTCCAGCATTTCACAGTGGCAAATAGATGAATTTCTTGAACTGGCTGAGTTTAATCAACATTATGGCTATATGGATAATGGATCATCTAAGGTACGCATGCAGATTCACGAGGCAAATACAGGCTGATTGTGATCTAATTCATGTTCAGCTGGTTGAGATTTACGTTACATCGCAACTAGCAGAACATGAATTAAATCATACCTACAGTATACATATTATTGTTAGCTGAATTTCTTGAACTGGCTGGGTTAATGAGAATAATGGTTATATGCTGCATAATGGATCATCTAAGGTACAGTCGTAGTTTAATCAAACACAGATGTACTTTTTGAGAGTAAAGATCTTAACCATACTGGATCCAGTGGTATTACAATGAAGTTTAATCTAGTTCTTGTTTAGGTTGTTGGGATTTACATACTTCTAAAGGTTCTTCCTATCCAAAAATCATTAAAGGAAAATATGACTACATATTTTCACATGAATAATTGTACAGTAATTAATAATGGTAACTTGTTTTAGTACAATTGTAACATGGGCCCTCTTCCCAAGGTTCTCACAAAGGTTGGTTTACTAAGAACCAGGGATCTTAGGCTTGCCCTGTACCAAAAATTGCCAGCCCTGTAATACTATTGATTTTCGATGTATTGTTGCTGTTAGAAGTGTATTGTTGCTGTTAGAAGTAAGGCCATTTGTCACGAAGTTGATTTCTTTGAGCCTCTGAGTTTTTTTTTTTTCTTTTTTCATTTTTTTATCCTCATATACACTTTTAAAATTATCAGAATGATAGCTCAAGAACTTTACCAAAAACAAGGCAGGGACTGTTTTCAAGTTTGGTAATTGTGTCTTGGCCTGTTTGGGATTGTGGTAGCGATTGCGGTTTAAAGTGCTTTTCATTTAAAAATGCATCTAAATAAAATTATTGTTTTTAAAAAATTATTTTTGATATTATCACATCAAAACGATATAAAAATACGTATATAAAAAATAATTAATTAAAAAAAAAACAAATTTCAAAATTTAAGGGAACGCCGGGAGAGAAATAAAATTCAGTGTGTCAGATCAATGTCTCTCCTTTTTCTTTCATCTACCTCTCTTGTCTATCTTTCAAATTCTCTGTTCTTTTTAATTGCGTGCCAAGTTCTTATCCACTGGTTCATGGAGATTATAGAATTATGATTGAGAAAAAGGAACTGATGTGATGGAAAGACTGAATCAGATAACTAGGTCCTTGAACCCCCTCCTTCCTCCCTGTCATCCACAGAAGCTTGCATCCAATGTTAAAATTGGTTTCCATATTCCTTGGTGTCTGTTGTGTATTTTCAAAACTTTGGATTGGTTGCATTTGTCACAAAAGAGTGGGCACACACAAGGTTGCTCTGTACATATTGAGCTGGTTTTTTTTACTTGTTTTTCAGAATTACTTCCTAATGATTTTGTTGTTGGCAACATTTTTTGACTTTTTCCCTACTCGGTGTCCTATACTGTTTCTAATTTTGGCTTCTTTCTTGCTAGTTAGGCTGATAGTGGCAAACACGGGGATTCTGACAGCTCTGCAATTTTAAGATCTGCCGAAGAAGAGGTAGACGATGAAGAATGCTTGGGTCAGGTGCCAGATAGCTCCTGGGCAGTGCCCCAAATCCCTTCCCCACCTACGGCCTCAGGGCTCTACTGGCCAAAAAGTATTCATCATTCTGATACAGCAATTTTTGTGCCTGATATATGTGGCTCAGCCGTGCAAAACCATCGTCACTGTCAGCAGCGTGGCGGTGTTTCTGAATGGCGGCAGCACCTCTAGAATTGTCTGTCAACTTCATCATCAAGTGGGAGTTTGACGGCATGTTTTCAATGAAATCTTCCTGCTATTCAAGAAGGTGGTTTAGAGGATTTACTGGTTTGATTCGTGTAGCTTTCTCCGGTGACATTAGAGCTACTCCATTCCACCGCGGCTGCTTGGGGAGCTTGTAAGATAAAAGGCATATGCACTTGACTCTATAATTCATTCACCTAAGACATTTGATATCTGTACGAGTTAGAAAGTTTGTTCAAGAAATAATTCAATAACGTGATGAAAATCTGTGTTTCACAAAACTGTGAATCCAAAGATGGGAGCACGCCGAGTGTTTTTTTATTAAATCTTCTGTAAGACTTGTGGAGGTTATTTGACTTGTGTTGTTGAAGACCCTATAGCCTTTTTTATTCCCTGCTAGTATAGCGCGTGTTAATAGTAGTGGTTTATCATTGGTGTTTATATATATATAATTATTATTTGATTTTTTTATTGTTGGTATTTAAATTTTTTTTTATTTTTTTTCTTATCTATTTTGAAAAAACAATTATTGATTATTGATTTTATTATTCAATTTAAATTTATGATATATCTTTTTCTAATATGATTTTTATTGTTTTGATTTTTTATTGTTTTTTTTTTTATAATTTTATCATTTAATTTAAATTTATGATATATTATTTTTATCAATTTGATCTTTAATTTTTTTTATTAAAGTTTTTTTTTCAATTTTATTCTTCGATCAAAAAATTATTTTTATTTTTATATCAATTTTTATTTTTATTCTTTTAATTATTTTTATCCTTTTACTAAATTGATTTTTCTTTTTAATTTTACTCTTCAATCAAATATAAAATTTATTTTGTATTTCAATTTTGATTTTGATTTTTTTAATTGCTATTTTTTTTGTTTTAAATTCTTTTGTATAAATGAAATTTTTATTTTTATTTTATTCTTTAATATTTGATTAATTGAAATTTAAAAAATAATTAATTTTTTAAAAATAAAAGAGAATATTAATTTTAAAAAAAATCAAACAAAAAACAAATTTTGAAAGGGTTAAGAACTGCTGGGCATGATAGACCTCAAATGCACTAAGAAGTAAGAACTAAAACGCAATGCTTGCTTGCCTAGCTTTTATATTCTTTAAATGTGTGGATGTCATGTCCTCCATCCAATTACTTGTTTAATTGATTTGGTGACAAATCCATAGACATGAAAATTGGTTGAACGTAAAAGAATGAAGCTTGGGAATGAAACATAATATACTGAAATACCAGGGACCAAATATAAAAATTAAAAAATTAAAGGATCAAAGCATAGTTTTACATCCCTTTAGAACATTAGAGATGGATGAGAAAAAGATTGGGTTTTTTTTGTTCTTATTAATTTATGTCCTCATTCTTTTAATTTTCTGACAACAACTAAAAATTATACTACGTAAAATTAACCTCGTGTTTAATGTTAGAATGTTTTTTTTACATCATGCAGGCTCAGGTGCATATCAACTTCTTAATCTGATTTCTCAGAAAGATTATTTAACCTTCTTTAGCCTATTAGCGTGTGACAATATAGCCTGCAACTCCATGTTCTCGTAATCCACGAGAGTTGAAAGATTGGAGGCCAAAAGTCCCACCATTCATCGTCTGCTAGCATTCATAGATGACAAGAAGCAGGAAGTGTTCCAAAATACTGCAGCACAGCTGTTTCTAACCTATCAATGATAACGATAATAATGCTACAACTAGAACTGGCCTGTCCCGTGAAGCTTAAAATGAAATTCAAGCGGATAAATTTTGATTTTTTTTTTTTTTTACTTTAGTCACTTTCATGAAACTATTGTTTTTGAGATTTTAATCAGTCCCCTGTAAATTAGTTTACCTCTTCCATTAAATAATAAAATGGTCCCAAGTTCATCGAACCAGCAATTTTTTCATGTAAATCTTTATTCTCTCTTTATACATGTATGAATGTTTGGTCACGTACATTAAGAGTGTGTTTGGTATTGTGATAACTGTTATAGTTGTGGTTTGAAAAAAGTTGTTTTATAAAAAATATTTTTAGTTAAAGTTGGTTTGAGAAAAATATGTTTGGTTAAAACTGTGGTTGAAATTGAGGTTGAAGAAAAAGTAGTTTAATGTGTTTGGTTAAAAATGTTTTTAAAATTGAGGTTATAAAATAATTTTAAAAAATATATATTAATATTGATGATTTTTAATTTAAATATTGTGGATTTAACTATTACTATTACATCATGAAATAAATCATACTTAATATAAAATATTTTTTATTATTCCATGAAAGTATGTACAATTCCATTACGTATAAAATACATTCGATAAGAATTACAGTTTTCATAATTATTTTAGCGTATAATAAAATTAGATTAAATATTACCATGTATAAAATTTACTCTATTTTTTTGTAAATAAAAAATTAACACACTAAAAAAAAAAAAAAAAAAGACTTAAGTTCACGCAGTGCAGTGAACATTGCAAGAGAATTGCATTGTTCACTTTTTAAAGTGAGCATTGTTCATGTTAATTGCATTGTTTATTAAACAGTGCAATTACATGAACAGTGCAAGAAAAGCAGGAAAAACTTGCTTGTGCAAAACCGCAGGTGAAACATCAATTTTTCGTGGGTCCCATGGCCAAAACACAGCTGCAGAAAATAACCAAACACAATGTTACTGCGTTTGAAATAAAAAGCAGAAGCTAAAACAACGCCAAACACCATCTAAATGATAGACTTTGTAGGATATTCTCATTATTTTCAGAAAATATGGCCAAAAAAGATAACCATTCACTTTATAATAAAAATAAAAAGAATAATCATGTTAGGACACTTAAAGACCATATATATCCCACAAGAACAAGTGCATCCTAATAGATAGCCCATTACGGATATCTAAAACTATCATTGTGTTCGTTCGGCTTGGGAATGGCCCAGATAACTCGAGCTGTTTCCAAACTCTACCTAATGGAGACCACATCTATGGACAGACAGGGAAGAATGCTCCAGATGCTTCTTCATGGGGAATTCTCCAGCTTGCCCCAGCTTTTCATGACAGTCAATATTGTCTGGGGTGTTTCTCTTCATGATGACAGGTTCCCCAGTCCCCAACCTTGAAAATGCATCATGAGTCGCACGGAATGCGTTAAAAAACAGGAATGCCAACTCCTCATGACCAGACACTCCTGTTATTTGCATTTCTTTTGCTACCTAACATCATCAATGAACCTATCTCCACTTGCAGAAACTAGGTTATGTCGTAAAAGCAATACAGGTGTTCAATTACTAGTCTTGAAAAAAAATTTCAAGGATGCGCCATTTACAGCACAATTCTTCACTAACTACAACCACACAAAATGCGATCGAACCAATACGGCCATCTTTTCGCACCCAAGTATAAAACCTCGTGATAGACCAGCAAGTGGTATAAATTTGCTACCTATCTATTCACCAAAGAATTCTTATGCAGGCTTGAGAACCTAAGAATTCCCAGCAGGCTTGGGATGTAAAACGGCAATGATGCCTCAAACAAAGGAGTGGTATCACATGCTAAGTGGCTACAGATAACCAATCAACTTAAATCACCATACTGGCATACTCTCTTTAACTAGAAGTTACAGAATTTGCTAGCCAGAAGGTGGGTCAATTATCAGATTATTAGCGAGGGCAGCTGCCATGAGAATCATAATATAACTCTACAAGGATTCACCAACCTACAGTAGCTAATTATATAACAATATGAATTGGAATGTAGTTCTATAATAGCATCTTGTTCGGAAATGTCACTGTGTACTAATAAGAGCTTCTTGTCGGATAAAACGATAAATAATACATTGGAAAATCTCATTGTAACTTACTTGTTTCCCAGATGCTAGTTTGTCCCCAAAAGAGAGCTTCAGTGTCAGAGTGATTGCATGATATCTAATTTTTTTGTTTCACCTTTCAGCTGGTCCAATTGGCAGGAAGGCGGTCAGACATAACAGGAGGCAAGGCACGAACATTGATGTCAAGAGGAAGCAAGCGATATTGAATGTCAAGCTCCCTGAAAACCTTCATCATCTCATCCAGCAAGAGAGATCTTCTTATAAACCTCTCTCCCATGTCTTGGTGGTTCATCCTATGTGTCAACCAAACTGCTATCCGCACCCTGGTCAAGTCTTCTGCATCCTTGAATATAATCAAGGGGGAAGGATACCAGTGGTCCTTTTTGCTTTCAATATAACTGCAGTGACAGATGCAAGGTTATTCTTAGCATAGATAATCAATTAAAAGAAAATATCTATTGAACTCAATGCGTGCCTGTATAAACTAATGAAAGGACAATAGATAATTGAACCAAGAATCTTAACAGAAAAGAAAATTAAAAACAACTGGTATCCATATATGTAACAGTACTTGTGTGTATCTGCTGTTTACCAAGTTTCTAGCTTCCAGTCAGTCAACAATAACTAAATCTTTCATAGATAATATCCAGCTGCACAATAATCTCCAACTCATTCAAAAGACAATTATATTGGATTTAATCTTCCAGAAGGCATAAATTTACGAGGGAAAAGTGCTTTCGGAACAAAACCACAACCTGAAAGAATCGCAGCCATTGAATCTGTGGGCTCCACACGTGGATCCCAGAAAGCAAGGGCTGTGATTATTTTTTGCCAAGGTTTTCATGTTGCATAGCATGATTTATTTTTTAATGTAACTTTATTAATGTGTTTGGATTTAAGAGAACAACTGTTGTCCAATCAAATGTTAAAATACCATTATCACTGCAGTAAAGAAAACTTGACAAGGAAAAAAAAAGCCCTCCCATTTATGTGCTTACCTGCTTATTCTTTGTTTCACAATGGCGATCTTTTCAGCTGGAGTAGCTAGGTGGATGAGGAACTCAACTGCATCCCCCATATCAGGGCTACGGTAGTAGTTGCCAATGGCTTTGGTAGCGAGAACACTGTTTGTGATTATTATCTTCTGGTTGTCAAATCTTAAAAAGACAGTAGTTAAAATGTTCATCTCTTCTACCACCATCTGAAATTTGTTGACAAACAAATTAGGCCCATAATATATATAAGTCAAAATTTCTGTCATGGTAAATCCATGAAATTGGGATTCAGTTCATATTTTAGCTTACATACCTGAACTCCATCTATTTCACAGCGATCGCCCACATCAAATGGATGGATCACAAACAAGAAAATAATAGATTCAAACACGGTTTTGCACGTGTTTCCAAATATGAAAGCCACGAGAAGAAGTTGTGAACTTAGAAAGAGGAGAAACTTGCTTGTAGCAATTCCTAGTATAAGAAGCCAAATAATTGCTATTACAATCCCAACCAGAAAGTTCACCATACGATGCAGTTTGTTCACAGCTGTTTTTGTGTCATTGAGTGTCAAAGCAAGTGCTCTCCGTTCTCTGAAAGCATTGACCTGACAGAATCATACAGCGTCATATGATGATAAAATAAAAATCATGCAAGAATATGCCTACACATGACAGTAGTTTGAACAATTACAATCCCATGCCAAGAAATTATGGAAGCAGACAAACTTCACAATTATCCAATCAAATATGAGTCTGCAAAGCAGGCTTCCTTTTTGCATAATCCATGACAAGAAAATCCTCGTTTAAGAGAGGAGATCATCCAACTGAAAAGAAAGTTATACTTATGGAAATCACAATCTTAGTTTAATGTGAAAAGTGCATAGAACCATTAAAATTTACATTATTTCAAAGACAAACATCTAGAAAAATCATGGAGATTTCAAAATTTGGAGCTTAGACTTTAATGTCCACACTTTGACGTTCTTATAGACCTATGGATTGTTAAAAGGTTCCCAGTCCAATCCCATAAATTTACGAGTTCAGGTGCACTGACTACACATTTAGATACCTTGAGATGTTTGTAAACTCTACAAGCAAAAGAAGATTCTAGAACCTAAGAAGGAATAAAAATTAAAAGGAGAAAAAAGAAAAAATATTATTACTTTGTTCTTACCACCCAATTTTTCAAACATTTTTTGCTGATTTTGTTGCTTTCAGATGCTCCCTCAAAGAGGCCCATGGCTTTTGAAGCCTCATCTTCTTGCATGAAACGCATAATGTCATCCAGGTAGATATACCTGCATGGTAAAGTAATGACAGAGGATCAATACAGGATGGCAATGGTACCTCAGAGAAGAACACCATCATAGAAAAACTCAAACAGTTTCTTTATAATTATCAAGCACCTGTCATCATAAACACCGATCAAGTATCTCTAGTGTTCCTTGTCCTAGTTGACATTCTATGATCCGTAGATAAAAAAAAAATTACATAGATTTTTTCAAGCAAAACTGTACAAAACAATACATATCGCATCATTCACATCAAAATGACTACTTTCGTATCAAAGATAAATCCTAACGAAACCTGGAAATCAGTCAGATTTCATATAGCAATGCCCAAATTATCCAACAAGAAGCTGAGACTCGTGAGTCAGATACTAGAATAGAGTGAAAGTAGATTAAATCAAACACACTAACGATATTGTAAATGCAGAAAAATGCAAGACCTGACTAGACAAAATTTAACAAAGGACTCAAAATATGAAAATTTGGGTGGAAATAATGACTTACCGAGACCCTTGCCTAGCAACATTTGTGAATATGTTCCTTGCTGCAGCTTTTGCCTCAAATTCGCTTCTAATCTTTTTAGCTGACTCTTCATCACCGTGATTAGAATTTTGTATCTGCTCATCCAGTGTGGACAGAGCACCATGTCGAATTATATTCACTAGCCTCTTCATATTCCAAGCAGAAACATTCCTAGGATTCAATCTGTGCAAGTGGTTGATTGTTATCCCCTCATCTTCCTCATCAACCTTGTTGGAAAGTGCACGAGAAAGCTTGGGGGTACCAATTCGAGGGCTTTTCTGGAAACTACGACTTCCTATCACCTTTGCACTCTGTGGTGGTGACGGGCTCGCAGTTGCCCTAAGGCCAGGGGGCACGGTGGCACCTGCATTCTGCAACTTTTTTACCTCTGCAAGAAGTCTCTCTTCCTCCTCTTCATTTCTTTTCATTTCAACCAGTGGGGGGCCAGATAAGGTTTCGATCACATACTGATTAAACAGCGACTCCTGAATCCGATCAAAGTAAGTGCTCACATGAAATGAAGATGCAAGTACTTTAACCACTAAGGTCTTCACCAACCACAGCAAGGTACCCACCACTAGACACACCAAAACCTTAGTCACAAACATAAGTGTCATACTCCTAGTTTCCCTCTCAACTCTTTTGTCAAATAAGTAGTGCCAAGCAATCAAAACAAGCCCTAACCACAAACAATTCTGCACAGCATTCCTAATTCCATAAACAAAATATAAAACCCTTTTTCGCAAAAGAAAATTTCTCTCGATGAAAAACACAATAATCTTAATAACCCAACCAGAAACCAATCTCCCACAAATCAAAACCAGAACCAAAACCTCCCATTTCCACAACCGAAGTCTCCACAAATTCTTAGTTCTCAAATATGGAATTGCAAGACTACAAACTAAAGCAGCAATAATAACAATCAAACTCAACCATTCAAGTAAAATCCAAATATCAAGCTTATCCTTTTTATACTCATCAGGCAAATCATCTTCCAATAAAGGGTCATCTTCCTCTTCATCAACAGCACTCCCTTTCCCTAAAAATCCAGACTTCAACTGCCCTGACCTCCCAACAACCACTCTCCCTGACTTCTCCGGTGGATGCGGCGGTGGGTCCATCAATCTAGACTTTGTCCTCTCCTTCAACAAACTAGACTTCCTCTTAAACGAGGAATTGCTACAAAACGATCCGTCGTTGCTAGAGCTACACTTCAAAATCTCACCATCACCATTATTTTGATTACGTGGAGAAGAATTCTTGAAGTCCCTTCTCCTTCTCAATGACTCACTTGAGCCGGGTGGGTTCGGGTCAAAATAAACCCGGTTCGTATTAGTGGTAGGAGACTCAGAAACAGGAGGTAAATTCTTATGAGGAACAACAGTATCGTTTTGAAGATGAGTCATCATCTCTAAGTCCATATCTAAACAAAACTCACCTGATGCTTTCTGTCTGTGCAAGAAATGACCAATCAGCTTCGAGGGTGGATCTTCCTCCTCCATTACTGAACCGCTATCACTAGCACTAGCAGTAACACCACTGTTAGTGTTCTGATGACCATTAAAATCAAGTTTATAGCATCTACTTCCATCAGTATTGGTACTGTTGTTGTCGCCATTCATGAGAGGTCGCTTGTCCTTGTTATTTGCATTGTTCAAGAAATCATAGCTTGACTCCCTCCAAATTCTCCCTTCTCCTCCTCCTCCTCCTCCAGTGTTGTTGTTATTTGACCCCACGTTAACACCTTCATCACAGGACTCGTCCATACTCAAAATCACATCTTTCCGATCAGTTGAGTTGAGGGCCATGATGGGTTATTATTACTCAACAGTGAGAATATAAATAATGTACTGTGATAATGTGGAGCTAAGGAGGTGGTGTTTGGAACGTGAGAAAGTGTGAGAAAGTAATTTTGTTTTATAGGATTCTAAGCAGTGAGGACGCGTGTATTCATAGGGTGAATAAAGAAAGCAATGAAATTAACTACTACTGTTGAATTCTGCAAAGAGAAATAATAAAAGACAGAGCGAAGCGGAGGGAGGAAGAAGGAAGTGCAACAGGTGGCCCATTGGATTTTGAGCTTTCAAAGACTGAAAGCGATCGCATGTGGGGGGGAATTGATTTTGTGTCTTGGGGTTCTTAAACAAAAACCCTAGTTTCCTCCTAAATTATGAGGTTGCCATTAGGTTTTAAAAAAGGAAATTATAAAAGTTCTCTCTTTTCTCTCGGTTTTGGGAGAATTAACTCTATAATTTATGCCTAAACTAGAGCTGTAAATCTTTAATTTATATTTGATGAAGAACGCATTAAATTTGTTCATAGAAGTATATATTCTCCTGAAATTCAAAATGCAATTACACGTGAAATCCTAGAAATTATTCGAAAAACCAAACAATTTTTTCTCCGTAGAAACAAAAAGAAGAAGAAGAAGAAGAAACTGCAGCAATCCCAAACAAACCTGCAGCCATGTTTATTAGCTTACACGGGAAGAGAAGCAAATTACAAGGGAGTTATTGGAAGAAGTTCATCAAACCGCAAGCAACATGGTGACACTCATTATTATCTACAGAAACGTATTCAATGTCTTTAAGATCACCAGAAACGCATTTTGTCTCGCGCAAGAGATGGTCAAATGGGGACACAATCCATGCAGATGGGCAGTTATGATAGCTTTTAATAATTTAATGTCGCCCAACACGATTCTCAATCTCGGCGACGGTAATAAGAGGACAAAACTAAAGAACAAATGATTGGGATTCGGGAATGTTTTGTCCTGGTGTCGAGTTGGCAATGGTTACTGTTTTTCTTGGTGTTAAACCGTGGCGCTTCCGGGGTGTTTACGGACCCATTGTTATTTTAAAATAAAATTATATTTTTAAAAATATATATATTTTTTAATATTTTCAGACAACATCGAATATACTTATATAAAAAATTATTTTAATATATTTTTAAATAAAAAATATTTTAAAAAATAATCATTGACACTTTCAAATACCGCAAATATAATAATTATTACAATTTAAAATATTTTTACTTTAGAAATATATCAAAATAATAATTTTTTTATTTTATAAAAATTATTTTTAATATTAATATATTAAAATAATTTAAAAATAAATTTTTTTTTTTAAAAAACCATGTTAATAAACAATACCTACTTTTATTCGTTAGCTGCTACAAGAAAGCAACATTCGTGATGCTGACTAGAGAAGACACTAGAAAGGGGTGGAATATCAATATCTTCTTCCTCCTTTTCTTTTCTCCACCACGTTAAAAAACCAAACCAAGAATTTTGAAACAGAAGTGGGATGATCTTTTCGCTCTCTTCCTGTTTTTTTTTTAATCTTTTTCAAAGGCATGGTGTGGAAAGTAGGATATGCAAAATGCTAGTGATTATAATTTTAAGTAATTCATATAATTGTTAAAGAGATTTATTCCATTATTTGATTTTTGAATGATATACATTAAATTCATCCAAATATACTAAAAGAACGTTTAGAAACATAGTTGTAATTGTTTTTTTAAAAAAATTAATTTTTTTTTAATTTTTTGGATCATTTTGATGCATTTCAATATAAAAAATATTTTGAAAAGTAATCATAACTATATTTCCAAACATGCAAATCAATGTGAGGGATACATTCTTAAAATTGTTTGGAGAAGAGATTTAGCTGTAATAATATATGTAAGTTGATGCAAGAATAATTTTATTGTTGAATTAAAAAAATAATTCTATAAGACTATTAAGAAATATTATTGATGGTTTTAGCTATCAATAATGGTTTTGATTCCTAATATGTTTTTTTTTTTGTTGATTATATTTGAGCATAACAAAATTAAATCTATCTTTTTGATACAATGTATAGTGTGATAGTAATTAGAGTTTCTTAATCCCTAAGGTTTTAGGATCCTAAGCTGTACAAAAAAAAAACTATAAAGAAAATCATGTTATATTTATATATATATAAAAAAAACTTTAATTTAATAATCTTTAAGGAAAAAAAAAAGCTAGACATCTTTATTTATATCAATTTAGATAAAAAATCTTTTTTAAAAAAAGATTTTTATTGAAAGTTACATAGCTAAGAGGATCCGATTAAAATTAAGATTCCTAAACTAAACATATTCTTATAAATCTTATTAATTATATAAATATTATAATAAAGATAATCATGCCATAAAATTAAAAAAATAGCATCCCCCATTAGTCCCTTGTACTTGTAAAAAAATCAATTGTCAAAAATTGAACTTGATAATACCAAAAAAAATACATACTTTGAATATAGCATTGTAGTTAGTTTAATCACATAATAGCATGTCTTTGACCGTTAATTTCAAAAATTAATTTATGGTGTGTGCATGCTAAAAAAAAAATCTTATCTAATGTTATATTTTTTTTTTCTCTTATAAAGTCTGCTTGTAATTCCTTTACACATTTTTCTACTTCAAACTTTACCTCCTTATCATTTACAACTCTTAGTACTTCAACTTTTGTTTGTCAAAAAACTCCAAAATAATCTTTTATAATATCTCTAGAAGACTTGTCAAAAATTAACGTGTCCTCCATGTTCTTGCTTGCAAAATCTTCATCCATAATGAAAAGGTCACAATTGGCTATTATATTCTTAACTTAACATTAAAAAATTAAAACTGTTTTTTCAACTCCCTCCTCGACCCATATTATCTTCAACACGATAAATTAACTTTTATTTTGTTTCACCAAGATCCTTCACATTAATAAATGGTTATCGAGTTGGGACTTCAAAAATAGGTATAGGGTTAGGCATGCTCCAAGGTAATTGTCAATGCATTTTCCTCTCATATCCTTGCTTGCACCTTCCAATAGCCAAACTAGATATTCCAAATTATTTGGCATAGAACAATCTAACTTCTGTGTTGAGCTATTTACGCTCTTCTTTGAGGCCTCGTAGCATTTCAGGTGAGCTTCACTATTACTTCGCGAAATGAGTTGTTACCATCTCTATCCATCAAATAAGACAACCTACCATGATACCAATTAACTGGACTTATAAAGTGGATATAAACTATGCTTCATTAATTCAACAAAAAAAAAAAAAAAACCAGAAGTTACAACCTGTAAAGAAAACCATGATATATTTACAAAAAATTTAATTCAATAATATTCAATGAGAGAAAATAATTATATATCCCTATTACTATTAGTCTAGATCTAAAATCCTTATAAAAAAGTATTTTTTTTTATTAAAAGTTACATGGCTAGATAATAGAATCCAAACTAAACAAACCCTTGTAAATCTTAAGAGAATAAAAATAATTATACTATAAAATCAGCATCCCGCGTCACTATTCACTCTTCGCGAATACATGAGAATTCTATTTTTCACACCAGCTACATAATCAAAATCAAGTGAAGATGAAAATTTTTATTTTCAAGCAGAGATAATCAAATCCAAGCTCAATTTCAGTTAGCAGGGCATCAAATCCAGAAAAAAACGTGTAATTAAAGAGAAGTCCATTTAGAGTTTTAACCCATTACTAAAGTAGCCCACCCATAAAACATTCAGATGCCCAGCCCTCCTCTTGCAATTCTGTGACCCTCCCCAGTTAATCAGGCAATTAATTTGTAGACGAGGAAGGTGATCAACATGGTAAGATTGTATTACTGTTCGGTGAGTAATTCCTCCAATCTTGACGGGTTATGGAATGCAGCATATATACATACATTTATGGTAAAAAAGATCACCTTGAGAACAAAACTCTCAAGCTAGCTCCTCTCTTGTAGATTTCCTCTGAAACACAAACAGTAAACAATGATGCAGCCTTAAGATTATTCTCTCTATCATAACCTTTTATATGATCATAATATAACTCCAGTAGGTGGAAATACTAGTTACCACTCGATGATACTCCTCAAAGTCGTTTTTGGATACAGAATGGGGTGTATACCGCAGATTTGGTAAAAAATACTGTGATTATTTTAGGAGGAATAAAGCTTAAGGTTCTACTTTGATGATGAACAGGATTAGTCTGCGAAACTTGAAACCTAACGCTAAAATGGTCTTGTTCTTGTTCTTGTCACGTGAACCAACCCACCTTCCTAGTTTAACAGGTGTATAAAGAAAGCGAATTGCTGATGATATTAGCAACCTCGTTTTCAACGCCCAAGACCAAAAATCCAACCTTAACATGGAATCCATGTTTGCCCCAAGTAAAATCGCAAGACATCCTTTATATTATTTATTGCATGCCCAGTAGCCAGTAGTCCCACCTGAAGAAAATGTCTTCTTCTCGTGAGATTGTCCTTACTAGCTCTCCTGACGGCGCCATTACTGCTTATGACATCTTCTCAGGCACCACCCTAGCTCGCTTCTCTGGCAGCAGGTCACCACGCCATGGCCTAGTCCTTGCAGGGAAGGCTTATATTGCTGCCTCTCATATCTCCTCGGCCACCGCCTCGGGCTCAATTCACCTGTACAATTGGTGGTCCTCGACAGCTTTTCACCATCTGCCTGTCCCTGAACCTGTGGCTCCACTTGCCGCCACTCCTGATGGGTCATTTTTATTTGCTGGTGGCGTTTCTGGCAATGTCTATGCTCTCTCCATCCCTTCAGGTAACATTCTGAAATCATTTCCTGCCCACACCAAACCTGTATCCTGCCTTACAATCAGCAATGACGGATCACTCCTAATTTCTGGTGGTGATGACGGTACCATACTTGTTGTTCCAATCTTTCAACTTGTTGAGCAAACAACGGATGGGAATTGTAGCGATTTTATGTTGCATAGCTTTGTTGCACATGAGGGTCCAGTTACGGCTATTACCTGTATTGGGTTCTGCCACCATACTGTAATTTCATGTTCAACAGATTGCACATGCAAGTTGTGGAGCCTCTTGGATGGAACAAACCTGCGCAAAATTACATTTCCATGTGCAATTTCAAGGATTGCTTTGGACCCAACAGGGACAGAATTCTACGCTGCAGGGGCAGATGGTTCGATTTACAAGGGATTTTTGAAAGTCAGAAGCAGAAAACAAGTGAGCCGCATGCTTGAGTTGACGATCTTGGCTGACAAACATGGTGGAGCAATCATATCTGTGGTGATGATGAATGCGGGGAAGAATCTGGTATCTGCTGCAGAAGATGGGAGGGTGTATTTGTGGGAAGTTGAAAGAGGGCAGGTGATTATGGTTCTTGGCAATAACATGGAAAGCATAAGCGATCTGGTTGTCGCCAGTGGGATTGGTGATGCTAGAAGACAGGGTGTTAGAGTTGGCGATAACATGAATAAATCTGCTGGTGGAGGTATTGTTCTATCTGGAAAAGAGTTTACCAGATCAGTGAAGGATACAGTAGAGATAGAGGATGTCTTATCTGTGGCAGCAAAAGATGGGAGCAAAGCCATTGATATGTTGGAGTCTGCGATTGGAGTGCACGAGAGACTATTGGAACTCATTCTCAAGGAAGCCAAGGGAAGCACTAGCAGGGATAGCCATGAGGACAACGGTGAGATGTAAACAGATTAGAAATTAGAAATTACAAAACCTAATTGGAGTAAGGAAATCCATAGGCCATAGCACTTGTCATGTGTGAGCAGGCTAAATTAGGCATATTAGCTGCTTAATAAAAGCTTAGTGTGTAAAACGTTCCCCTAAATTATTTGTCACTGTTTCAGCTATTCGGAGGTTGTGAATTCAAAATTACATCGTTTCCATCAGAAAATTGCCACAAAAGAAGATTAAAAAATCACATTGCAGAGTTGTCACTCTGTTGTCGCTGATCTCTTAACAAAGGACTAATGCATCAGCTAATAAGAATAAATAAAAATGGAAACATTTTGTATCTAACAACCATACAAAGAATATTATCCCAAACAGATCCAGAAGTGCTTATAAAGACCTCCTTGTTTGGCACTCTGTTGCAACGTAGCAGAGAGCTTTTTATGCAGATCACCAAACAGTCAATCTCACACCTCAAAGTGAAACAGGGCATTAAACTTTAACAGCACCTGATCATGCTTTGTTTATCAATAGAACTTGCGGGTGGCCGGAATGATGTTGATGCTAATATCCAAAATGTTCAGGCATTTGTATGCTGCTGATTCATAGATTTAAGCACCCCCTTTTTGGACAATGACTAGCTGCATCAGTACTGCTAAAATGCTTCCCACGGATATGTTGATGACATTGACAGCATCATTGTTGAGCTGCAGAAAAGGAGCAGAAGCATCAAACTACATAATGTACGAGGCAGAAGTTTATTGGTGAACACAGACTCAAACATCCTGTCAAATGATTGATGAAATCCTGAACCTAAGCAACATCAAGCCAGGTACACACTGGCTGCAATAGAGTTTTCAATACTCGACAGGGTGATGAATTATTCCAATAATCTGTAGAAACTCAGAGAAGTGGAATATTCTTTCTTAACATGCCCATTTCATAGTGGAGGGTCCGGACAAGCTAGGAGCCAAACAATGGCCTCATTTTTTTTATTACTCTCTGGTTAAAAGAGGTTCCACAATACAGCAAGTATATCCATGAGGTAAATCCAAAACCAACCAGATGCTTCATCTCAACTAAGGTGATAATCCTCAATACCAAACTAGTCAGGTAAGCTACATGAATCCAAATTTGAATTCAAAGCTAACCACAATCTAACATAAATAATTAATTTAAGGTTCAAGCTGGTTAATGGTCTCCAAACAGTCATTGACAACAATGATCAGAATTCAGAACATATACTGACAACAGCAGATAAACATAACAAGTACAACTGCTGGCTTTATTCCATAGGTTGGTACACCAGTGACTGCTGAGTTTGAGCCTTATATGGCTCCTGGAACAGGGAAAAGGGGGTGCGTAAACTCCTCAATCCGCCTCATAGGAGAAAAAAAAAAGGGACTGTGAGTGCAATATGAGAAATTAAGTGATCTGTTTTTTGCTTGCTTACCCATTGAAACCCTTCTTTATCCTGGAAGGCAGCACCTATTATGCTCTCACCAACATTAGCAATTTGGGAAGCTATCACACATATAACTACTTCAGGTACATTTATCTGACCCATAGAAAGGAAAAGGAGAAAGATCAGGAAAATGTCAAAGCAGTTACACAATAAAATAGTGTGGCATTATCTGAATGAGATTAATAAATAATCTGAAGAAAGAGCATATGATTCAGATCAATAAATAATCTGAAGAAACAGCATACAATTCAGATCAATACATAATCTGAAGAAACAGCATGCAAATGTTGTCAAAAATGGATGCACCTACCTGGTAAAGTCTCCTTGAATCCTGTTCAGACAGAGGATGCTCAGCTTAGAAGATGAAGAGGCTGCCCCTATTTGGCAGCCCATCATTAGACCAAGGGTTCTCTGCTGATGCACCAAAAACATCTTTTCATGCTGATGAATGCACAATGCTTCCTTCAAAATCAAGTAACTTCCTAATTCTTACAGGGAAGTTTTTTACTAAAAAATACTTTTTGTTCATTCTTTAAATTTTAATTGTTTATGTCAAATACAGGGAGAAGGAAGGTTTAACTGAGGGATAAATTGGACCGTGAGCAGCATAAAAACCCAATTCAAAGAACTATATAAAAAAGAACTACAAAAAAGAGAGGGGGTAATCGTCCTCTGCAGATAACAGGAGTGACTCCATAATAATAGGTTCCTTCCAAATCTCTTTTGGCAAGGTTTCTTCCAAATCGTTTTTGGCAAGGTTTCCACCAAGTTGATCTTTTTTGGCAAGGCTTCAGAAATAAAATGGTGATCACAACAAAGAGCTAACTTTCTCATAGCAATCTGTGTGATTGGGGGCAGAAATTAAATGGAGAATATAAAGATCTATGGATCAAGCTAAACCGTGTTTTTAGATTTTACATTTGACAGTAACTATCAGCACTACCTTGCTATAACGACATAATCTGCGAATATGAAACTATGATAATGCTACTACCATAAGGTCACGAAACAGTGTGATGATCCCCAAAGCAATGTGAGAAAGAAGAAGGAAAGAGGCAGGAAAGAAAAGCTCATATTACTAACAGCCATTTGGTTGTACGAGCAACAATTATTTTCTTAGGCTTATAAAGAATACAAGTCAACCTAAAGAAGAATAAATTATACACATAAAGAGTCATTTAAGCAATAAAAATGGTTGTGCATAATTAAAGACAAGATGATAAACAATACCTCACCCATGAGACAACCAATGGAGGCAAGAAGAATAGAGGCCAACAATCCAGCTAGTGTTCCCTCAGCACTGACAGCCCCTTCTGTTCCCCTTGGAACTACCTTAAATGTTGTAACAAGGTACCTACTCAAGCCACATAAATGTGAAATTATATACTTCTTACAGTCCATAGACAAAACAAAAGATTGAGAAAGGCATCAAAGAATTTCATTAAAATCAATTTTTTTTCTTATAAAATACAAGCTTCACTAAACACTGAAACCCTTGAAAGTGCAATGATCTAATAACAAAAAATAATTCCAACCAGCATTTCTAGATTATCAAGTTTCAAGTTAAGCTCTCATAAAAATGTTAACCCTCATAAACTATAGTGTAACTACAGCATGTAAAGAATTACTCAACTTGTGCATGCATATGTGCGTGCACTTGTGTCTGGGAGTGTGCAAGACCATGTTGCCTCGTAGGAAGGTTTCTATTTATTTTTTTCCTTTTTTTTTCTATCAGTTATAAATTGGATAATAAAAAATGCAATACATTGGATATGAGTCATTTATAACAAAAGCACTAAACACATTTTACAGGTAAATGATGCAATATTGCTGATTGTCATTGGGATGGCATAATGCTACATGCTTTCTTTTCAAGTGAATGAGATGAAACATAAACATATGATCTGATTATGCTTATTGTACATGTCTCCGATATTCCATAAAAAAATATAGAACTAGGTACATGTGCAAAGTGCACAGGCTTGACATCATAATTACCTTGATACCATATAGAAAACCTGCCCATTTGAAAGCTTGCTTTGACCATTGGATGAGATAAGAATTAAGCTTACAAAAGCTTTGGGAAAGCCAACTTCATAGTATCATTATTTATGCTTCCTCTATCATTCATGCTTTGTTATCTAAATTTTATACATTTTCTTTTCAAAACTCCTGCTGTTAAAAAATGTAAATCATAATGGGAACATATCACACTCATTCTTTTGAAAACCATCTGAAAATAAGAAATGCAAACCTCAAACAGAAAATTATTATCAAAATAAGGTAGTTAATAATTGGAAAGTTTAGTCAATCAAACATATCTTCGAAATAACCAGTCTATTTCTTCCGTGGTTTCCTCGCATAAACAGCCCTCCTTGAAAAGGTTAGTACATCAATCTAAACTGTACCCAAACAATGCAGACTACATACACAAACTTCTATTCCATCTTTTACTTCTAAGTCAAACCTTAGTTTCTTAAATCAGTCCTAGTTTTCTTATCCCAGATACCTTCTTAAGCAAGATAGTCCTTGTCTCAAGGCTTACAAGGCTACCATTAGTGCAACTGCTACCAATGTTCCAAATTCAGATCCGACTAGATGATCAAACTTCTAAATCATCTACAAGTACTGCTTCTAAGTTATTTCTGGAGAAGCTATCGCGTATAAAATAATGAATAAACTAAATAGAACTGGCTGATGACTGATGCTATAAGTAGCAATAGGTTAATGCCATTTAAAGCCACTGAATTCAAAATCCTTCTTAATCATGAGTGACCGAATTAAAGTCTAAAAATTCAGAATGAACAGCCAAATCCTCACCAAACAGAAAAGCAATACTTACGTAGTTTTGCCATATGCCTTCCCTATCTCGCTTGAGACTGTATCACTCAGCTTGGTACAGAAACTGGCAACAAACCCAAGTCGCCAAAGTGCAAGAAATGCCTCATCCCCTACTCGAAATATTGACAGAAAAGCGCACACAACCAGCAGCACTTGAACCAATCACACTGCCTGGTCCTCTTCTTCCCTTCCTCTTCTCAGCCACTCCTTGAGCTTCCTTCTGTGCCATTTTCACTTTTGTAGCTGCAGTTCCCTAACAGCATAAATTAACTGAATCCTATTAAGAACAAGGTCTTAAATAACAAAAAAAAGAAGCAATTACTAATAAAACACTCTCTAAATCAGGCATTTTGTTTTGTAAACATTCGGTTGCTTAAAGTAATATCTAATTTTTACTATTCAAATCTTGCACATTAGAAATACAGAATAATAAATAAGATTGGAGAGAGAGAGAAGAGAAAAGAAAATCAAAATCCCACATAATATTTTTAAACCATTTAAAGAAATGAAAGGAATTACAAATTAAACCCAGAAAGGACCGAAATTTAGAACAAAATAACTAAAAAAATCCAACACAATGGCAAACTGGAAAATTAATTCTTAAATAAAAAATGAACCAAAATTAAATGCATAAAAGACCCGTTTGTTTCATAAAAAGTAATTTTTTAAAAATTATTTTCTAAACTTTTCTATGTTTGTTTACTATTAAGAAAACTGATCAACGAAAAATACTTTTCAATCAAATAAAAATTTGACTTAATTTTCAGAAAAGTATTTTTCTTTTATTTAGATGGAAAAAACTTTTCAAAAATTATGAAAAATTTAAAAATATCATATTATTTGTTAATTATATCAAATTTGATCCTCAAACTTTTAATTGCTATATATTTTATTTTGAATTTTTTTTTCAATTTTATCATTTAAAATTTAATTTTTATATTAAGTTTAGCCTTTATTTTTATGATTGTTATTTGCTTTTCTCTTATCATTTTTTTAATTGAATTTTTTTTATCTAATAAATTTAGTACTTATTCTTTTGATTGTTAATTATTTTATTTGAAATAATTTATGAAATTATAATAATTATTATTATTTTAATTTCATCACCTTTTAATTTTTTTTATCGATTAGATTTGATCTATATTATTTTGATTGTTATTTATTTTATTTGAGATAAATTATAAAATTAATTTTTTTTTAATTTATAAAACTTGTTATTTATTAATTTAATAAACTTGAAAAAAAATAAATTATTAATAAATTATTTTTATGTTATTTTTTATAATATAATTAAATATTAAAAATTGTTTTTTAAATTATTTTACATGACAATATTAAACAATAAAAAATAATTTATTTTTAAAAAATTAATTTTCATCTGCACCCAAATTAAATAAAATAATAATAATAAAAAAAAGCTCTAGAACATACATGCATAAATATTATACAAATAACTAGAAAAGACAAAAAGGGCATAAAATATAACGCCTGAATCACTTAAACAAAAGGAATTCAATTACTTTAGCCATTAAAAAAAACCCCAATAAAACGAATCACCAAAACCCAACAAAAACAACCCAAAACATAAATCAATTTACATGCAAGTAAAGATTCAGTCCTTTTCTTTTCCAACTCACAATAATAAAGTAAAAGGCAACAAGGAGGAACCCAGAAGGACCAAAAGCGCGCCAAGTGAGAGTACCCAACAGAAAAGCAGCAAAAATCCCAGAAAGAGAGAGCCCAGATACCAAAATTGGAGACCCGACAAGAAAAATAGAGAGATTACTGAAAAGCGCTGATTGCCAAGTGGGCGGTGCTGATTGGATCAATCTCATAGCCTCTGATAGAACTCCTTGCGTCGAGATTGCATTTGGTCTGTGAGGGAGCATTTTGTTGAGGGATTTAAGTGTTGGGATGGAAGTGGGGATTGAAGGTTTTCTGGGGTGGATTTGAGATTTGGAGAAGTGGAGAGGAGCGAAGAGAATTGGGTGTTTGATGTGGAGGACTCTCGAAAGTGCCATTTTTGTGTGTTCTGTTTTGACTTTAGGTGGAAGTTAATGTGAAGTGAGAAGCATGAGTATTCGACTATCCAAACAAAACTGGGTTAGAGCTCCGATTTAAGTCAGGTTCACCCGATTACTCCATTTCTCGGTTAAACTCGGTAAGGGTTAAGGTTCGAGTGCTGGTAATAACTGATAAAATTAAGTAATATCTACCTTTTATCTGAATTTTTTTTTTTTTTTGCCGGCAGTTAAGGCTCAATCTAAGGCCTGTCCTTATCTCTTGAGTTTCGGGAGCCGGCTCCTCCAAGTCTTTTTATATTAGGTTTTGTTTCTCTTTGTAGTAACATATTGTTTTCTAAAAAAATTATTTATTTTATTTTAAATTTATTTTTTGATATTGTTATATGATTTTAATATGTTGATATAAAAATAAATTTTAAAAAATAAAAAATTATTTTAATCTATTTTCAAGTAAAAAATAATTTAAATAACAATCTTTATCTTTATATCAAACACTATTTTAACACATTAAAAAATAATAAAACATTAAAATTAATAAAATATTTTTTAAAAAATAAAATAATTTAACAAGTCAAGGAAAAGTTTTATACTTCAATAAAAAAAAAAGGACTTTAAGCTTAGTATCTTCCTTTTTATCTCGTAAGCTAACTTTAATCTCAAAAAAAAGGATTCCTTGCTTGCATTATTTCCATTAGCATGTCTCATTATCAACTCTCTTCCATTGTTAAATATAGTTAGCACAAATTATAATGAGGATATATGAGCACAAATTATTATGAGGATATATGAGATATGAGAGAAAAAATGATGACGTGATTGATATTATTAGAAAGATATCAATAAAACAAATATAATAATACTAATAAAGATCATTAATAGTGACCGGAGTGAGCTACATGAGTTGTCCAAAGATAATGAGTCACTTGTTACCTTTGAACAGCTCGTGCAGTCCACTCCGGTCACCATTAATGACATTTCTTGATATCCTTTGATTTGTCTCGTGAATATCTTTTTGATAGTACTAGTGTTGTCATCAAAGTGTTGATGTGTATTTAGGGGTATTTAGCAGTGAGACAAGAGAATAATGAATGATCCTCTCAAATTATTTAATTAGACAGAAAATCTCTAGCAATCAAAATGGGTCACGATGAGCACCATAAAGGTTAGACTGTGTAAAATTGTAAATATTTTGGAAAAGACTTACATGAGCCAACTCAAGTGGACTAAAAGCAAAATGACAACGATGACCCAAATCAGAGATAACAAGTCCTCACCAATCAAGCAATAAGAAATTGAGAAGAAAATGGAACCTATATTTCAAATCAAGTAAAAATACATGCATATCATTTAAACTTTGAAACATTGAATAATGTCTTTTTACAAATTTCATAAAAGAGATCCTTGTTAGGATCCATTAAAAGGAAGGCCATCTAAAAAAAAGGCCAAAATTGAAAATGCTTTTAAAATTTTTTCATTTTTGAGAAATTTTTTATTTGGCCGGGCTGCTTATTAGGACACTAAAAAAATCTTTATATTTTTCAATTGGAAAAAATCACCCATCACAATAAGATCAATATTGAAAAAAAAAACTCAAGTTTTTTTTATCTGGGTGGACTTTTTTACCTGGGTGAGCCGCCCATGAGAATTAGGCTATCTGAAAAATCTTTGTATTTTTTAATGGGAAAAAGTCATCCATCACATTGAGACCAAAGTTGAAAAAAAACCCTCGAGTTTTTTTACCTGGGCGGGCCACCTGTGAGAATAAGGTCACTTGAAAAATCTTTGTATTTTTTAATTGGAAAAGCAACCCATCATAATGAGAACCTTCGATTTTTTATCTAGGCAGGCCGTCCATGAGAATTAGGCCACCCAAAAAATCTTCATATTTTTTCAATTAGGAAAGTTACCCATCAAAATGGAAACCTTTGACTTTTTCACCATCGGGGAGGTTGCCTGGAACGATTAGACCACTTGTGAAATTCTTCACATTCTTTTTTATCATCGGGCATGTTGCTTAGAACAATTAGATCACCTGCGAGATTCTTTGTATTTTATCAATGGACAGGTTGCCTGGAACAATTAGACCACTCATGAAATTCTTCGCGTTCTTCTTCACCATCGAGCGGGTTGCCACTTGCGAGATTCCTCGTATTTTATCATCCGGTGGGTCGCTTGGAATAATTAGACCACTCGCGAAATTCTTTGTGTTCTTCTTCACTATCGGGTAGGTCACCCAAAATAGTTAGACCACTTGCAAGATTCCTCGTATTTTATCATCGGGCAGGTTGCTTGGAACAATTAGACCACTTGCGAAATTCATCACATTCTTCTTACCATCGGGCAGTTCTCCTGGAACAATTAGACCACTTGCGAGATCCCTCGTATTTTATCATCGGTCAGGTTGCATGGGACAATTAGACTACTCGTGAAATTCTTTGTGTTTCTTCTTCATTATTAGGCAGGTTGCCTAGAACAATTACACCACACGCCAAATTCTTTGCATTCTTCATACCATCAAATAGGTCGCTTGGAACAATTAGACCACTCATGAAATTCTTTATGATTCTTCTTCATCATCGAGCAGGTTGCCTGGAATAATGAGACCATTTAAAAAAATCTTTGTAATTTTTCTCCATCGAGCAGGTCACCTGGAACAACTTAACAATTTTCCTATAAAACAAATTAATCAAAAGAAAAGAGGATGGGTTTTCATGCTTATTTTTCTTTACAAAACTTACCATGTAATCTCAAAAGAAAATGAATTTTCTAATGCCTTTGCATCGTAAGTATTGTAAAGAAGGGGCAACTGTTATAACCCAAATTTGGCCTGTTGGCTTTTAATTTAATTTTACGGGGGTTAAACTGTAAAATTAAAATATCAAGGACTTATTTTGATGAAAAGTATGGTTTGTTAATTTGTGGGAAAATTAGGAACTACAATATGCTTTTGTGATTCTATCCTTATCATCAAGATAATGATAGTTATCTGCTTTTGAATTTAATTCTTAGTCAAATTCAAATTTCAAAGAAGAGAAAGAGTTTGTTTAGGACTTTGTTTTCCATGTGCTATAGGACTCTTGTATTATAAATATACATCTCGGTGCATATAAAAAAAGAGGGGAGATCGAAAAAAATCTTGGAGGAGACAATAGAAGAAAACTTGTAGGATTTTACAAAAAAACAAATCTAGAAGAGATAGAAAAAAACACACATAAGAAACATATAAAAAAAAAAAGGGCGAGGTGAACCCTAGAGAATCATCTTCTCCAAGACTAGTCATCGCCCCTTACCTTTTTTTTTTTTGCTCTCTAAGGAAACCAACCAAGACCATTACTAACCAGCACCCTCTCTTTGTTAATAGTTTCTCCGTCCACACAAGGCTTCCTTTCTTCTCTGCTGCACTGACAACCCCCTTTTCCTTCACCCAAATAGCCTTCATCCTTCGATCACATCTTTAGCCGACCAAATCGAGCTCAATCACCATCGTCTAGCAAGCACCAGTTCCTCAGCATCACAATAGCCTTTGCCAATAACATATCCGACATCGCCATCTTAAACAACATCATTGTTATGAGTGCCATCACCGGCAACTCCACCTCTCTTTCTAGTTGTGAGAAGTCTTCCTCTATCGTGACTATATCTCCTCCTCACCGTCGATTCCTCCACATAAACCCAACCATCAGATCTATCACCTACAGAAAAAAGAAAAACAAAATGGATTGAGAGAGAAAGTAAACAAAAGCGAATCATGTTTAAAAGGGAAATAAAAAAAGATTAAAATTAATTCTTGTTGGTATTATTTTTCTGTTTATAGGTGGCGGTAGCCCTCATCGCCGGTAGGGAAGGGAAGAAGCCGATCCAGATCCCCATAGTCCCTGTTTTTCTCGCGATAACATGTGATCCCATACGCCACCACTATTCCTGCAACTCAGGGACCCCCCAGCACTGTTCCAGAATTCCTAGTAGATGGATTAGTGATTTTTTTTCAATTTTTAATGTGTTGTTTGAATTAATTTGAATTTTGGTTATTTGTAATTTGATAATTGTGGGTGTGTGAGTAAAAGATAATAAAAAGAGATATGTGTGTGTATGTTTGTATTCTTCTTATACTTTTGTCAATGTAAAAAAAAAAAAACAAAAAGATAGAAAGAATTAAATGTTTTAATTGCATATAGCCAAATGTCTCCAAAAAAAAAAATCATATTGAGTAGCATTTTCATATAAAATTTCAAAATATAAATTTGCATATATTTTTAGATTTAATAATCAATTTATTAAATTAATGAGAAGTTGGCCAATATTTTGATAGATTACCACTTATTTATTTGTGGGAAGTAATGGTGAATAATCCTAATATTTACAGACACCAAAGTCAAAAATATCAATTTCGATATTTATTGACGCTAGAGTAAAACATATCAACCTCGATATTCACTAACGCTAGTGTCAAGAACACCATACTTTTGGGTTGCACAATATTTACTAACATCAGAGTTGAAAATATTTTTAGGTGAATATTTATTGACGTTAGAGTAAAAAATATCAACCCCGATATCCACTAACGCTAGCATCAGGAATATCATGTTTTTTTGGGTTATGCAATATTTATTAACATTAGAGTTGAAAATATTCATCAACAAATATTCATTGACATTAGAGTCAAGAATATTGTGGAAGGACTATAAAAAATGAAACAAAAACAAACTCGTAGCAATTTAAGACAAAGTCAACAATGTAGCCTGCCTTAGGTAGGACGTTTAAGAGGTAATAATATCTTTTCTTTCACGTAACCAGTCCTGTGATAAAGAATCTTTGTTGAATAGTTAGGGTTCCTAGTGACCATAACACTAGGTGACGACTCTTTAAACGAGATCATTTCCCCCAAGAACAAGATACCATGTATTTGTTCTTTTCCTTTCAATAAATGAAAAATTTTAACTGGTCATTGTGATGACCGAGTGTCACAAACATCATTAGTGATATAAATTTAGATCTATACTTTTAAAAATAGTGCAACCACCTCGTAAACTTAAAGGTAAAAGAAAACAAAAAAGTAGCGTGAGTGAAACAATGTAGTAGACTTGAAAACTAAAAATAGTGGTGCAAAAAAAGGAAAAATATAATATATATATATATTGCTTTATAGCTCTACCTCCATTTCATTCGAAGCAAAATTTTCCTTTTCACTATGAAACGACTTCTTTCCTTAAGAAAGATAGATGTATGGAGCTTTTTATTGCCTTTGGTTGTCACTTGTAAATGTTAAACCAAGTCAAAACATTGCTAAAATATGAGCTAATGAAAATTTCCATCACACATCAATAACATTTAACAATTTGGTTATGTTTAAACTAGCAATGAAATAAAACTAAACTAAAATAAAGAAATATTAGATAAGGAGGTATTAGCCAATTGATTGGCTCTTTTACATGCTTTATGTAATGGTCTCTTTTGACCGCGTTGCGATTCAATTATTTTTCTTGGTGCTCTATTTACAGGCTTTTTCATGTGTGATGAAGAAGTAGCCTTTCGCTAAAACTCAGTTCTTTTTCAAAATTATCAATGAAGGGGTTAAAAGAAGGCAAATCATGTGTTGAGACAGGTAGTATAGTTTTTGAATATACTCAACATTAAACATCTTTATGATAATAGTCATTAACAAAATCATAAATGATTAGTACTTAAAAGTGCATTTTTATCAAGGTTTTATATCATCATTTTGCACTTAAAGTATCAATAACTCCTTAACTAAAACATGTTTTATAATAACATATCTAATAATATAAGATACCTTTAATTTATGATAAATGTTCATCTGAAATGCAGGCCTATCACATAAATGAAAGGATTGATTGATGATTTTAAGCACTGAAATTGAAAGGACAAAGAGAGGGCCAAACTTAGAAAAGAGATGTTGGTGCGGTCCAAACTGGAATACTATTCGGTAATCGGGTCATATCTGGAGCTGTAGATCTCGTATTTAGGTCTGCTTTATATGGATGAAAAGGTAAGACGTAGGCCTACAACTTTCATGTGGACTCCAAGATTTAAAAAGACCGTTTTAATTCCAAATTATAGTAACAACAGAGAAGTCCGAATCTGTCTTACAACCAGACACTGTTCAATGTTCAGCCCATATATTAAGTTCTAGAAGTCTAAATGACCTCAATTGAAAGATTAATGAGAACTTTGAGATGAAAGATTACTGTAAGGATTAAATAATGATAAAAACAAATGTCAAGGTTAGAGGATCCACTAATGGTATTTCAAACAAGTATAATATAAACTCTTATTACTCAATTTGGAAACCACACACGAAGGAGGTTCCAATCGGATGATTTGTCATTAATAGCTCATTATAAATTGTTAATATGATCATATTAATTATCTTATTTACGTAACACCAAACTTTTAAATATTATCAGGAATTCATGATGCTAACTTATGTTAACAACAAATCAAGTTTCTTTCATAGCACAGGTGTAGGTAATACCATACGGTTGAGCTATAAGAGTGTCAAGCATTTGTTGTACCAAGTGTTATACAACACAAATCTAGATTAACCATTTAACAAGCAAGGTATTAAGAATTAGTAAGATAAAAAGATAAGACATATTAATATTAACATTAAGGTACATGTTGAGTTTACACTATACTTATTCTTACACCATTAGTGTAACCTTTTCACCTTGACATAATAAACTTAGCTAAACATAATGAAGAAGAGAAACATAAATAAACAAAACAAGAACATAAATAAGATACAAGTTAACTAAGTAAAGGAAAGGAAATGAAAAGCATAAACAAGATATTAATGAAAGCAAAACTTAAGAATTATAAAAAATATAAAAAGAGAAATAAAGAGCATGATCTTGATCTGAACAACCAATCCCCTAAATGCATGGCAAATGCCTCCTTTTATAGGCCAAAATTTGGAATTATTGATTTGATGACTAATTGTTTAGTGGGTGACCAACTCTTGACTTGGTGAAAATCCTTATCTTCTTGTCTGAATAAAACGAAATTTCTAGCATCAGAATTGGGACCACTTGAAAACATGAAAGTTGTAGGAAATTATCTCAGCGTTCCAAAAAACAAAATAGAGGTCATTTGGACTTCTATAACTCCAGATATGGGCCAAACATTGAACAGTGTTCGGGCTGCAAGACAGATTCAAACTTCTTCGTTGTTGCTATAATTTGGACTTGCAAACGGCCTTCTTAGATCTTGGTATCCACATGAAAGTTGTAGGCCTATATCTTACTGAATCTGTGTAAAACTTTGAGATCATTTTGACATCTAGAACTCGAGATATGACCCAATTACCGAACAGTGTTCTAGTTTGGACTGCACCAACATCTCTTTTCTAAGTTTGGCCCTATCTTTGTCATTTCAATTTCCATACTTGAACTCATCAATCAATCCTTCGATTTATGTGATAGGCCTGCATTTAAGATGAATATTTACCATATATTAAGGCATTTTATAGTATTAGACTTGTTATTATAAAACATGCTTTAGTTAAGGAGTTATTAATACTTCAAGTGCAAAATGATGATATAAAACCTTGATAAAATGCACTTTTAAATACTAATCATCTAATCTATCCTGGATGAAGTGAGATATAAATTGTTGAAACCAACACCAACTACAAGAAGATTGTTGTTAGACATCGTCATGCTAAAGTAATTAAGGATGGAGATTGAGTGATGGTGTTTTTACACAATGAGAGATTCCTAGTGGGGTTGTGTAGTAAGATACATTAGAAGAAATATGTTCCATACACCACCATAATAATAAAGTTTAATGGCAATGCTTATATTATCGATCTATCAATCATATAATATGAATATTTCTAAGACCTTTAATGTTTCTAATATTTATGTTCATTATGATGACAAGCCATTATATCCAGAATTTGGTGTTGATTGAGGTTGAGTCTTTCACAAGTAGAGGGGACTTACATGGAATGTGTTGCGAATATATTTATAACTAGATAAACAATACAAAGCCAAGAAAGAAGCTCAGATGTTTCAAATATTGCCTAACAAAAACAATCATAACTTTATATTCGACCATTGAATCAGACTCAAATTTTGTTAGATGACTCTATAGGTCCAATTTCATAGGAGGTTGATTATCTATAACTAGATGAGGCTCAAAAGACCGTCAAATTAGACTTAAAAAATATTGTTTTTACTGTTTTAATTTTTTTCCTGTTTTTTAAAAACTTTAATTACTTTTCCAACTTATATTAAGATTATTTTTATTATATTTATATTAAAGTCTATATAAATAGTTGGTGTGTAATTTTTTTCATAAGATTATTAAATTATATTTTTTTCCAGAAAATATTAGAGTTTTTTTAATCTATTTGTTTTACAGTTTAGGATTGTAACTTAGGGTTTAAGAATCCTAATTTTTTTTAATGCTATATATTTACATCAATCAAATTGCCTTATTTTTTATTTTAAAAATGTAACTTGCCAATTTCTTCATTGTCTTATTAATAATACTTAAAATGTTTCTGTAATATTTGAATATAACTTGTAGTAAATTGTTTTTGGGAAATTGAGTCTTAGCCTAATTATTAGGCTTACTTGGCAAAAATAATAATGTATATGTTATGGCATGGTTGGTAGGTTTGCTATGAATTTAAAAGCTAACATAATAATGAGATAAGATTTGTGGCTGGGAAGTACATGTATGTGTGTGTCTATATATATATATATATATAAACACCTCTTTTACATCCTACTCTCCACCATTATATAAATTTATCAATTTTCTTACGCATCTTGTTCACTCCTTTTCCTTTGTCACCCAATGAGTTTGTTTTTAATATACGCACACCTATATTTTCTTTATAGGTAGCTGAGTGGTTTAAAAGTACACTTAGCAATGATAAAACACTTTCCAGTAAAAAAAAAATTTAGCTTGGTTACTAGGAAAGTGTTTTCTTTTTATTATTTGCTAAGTGTACTTTTTTTAAAAAAATTAGCTTGATAAAACACTTTCTAGAAGTTGTAAAAAATTTAGAAATGTCATATTATTTGCTGATTATATCAAATTTGGTCCTCAAACTTTTGATTGCTATATATATTTTGTTTTGAATATTTGTTTTTCAATTTCATCCCTTAAAATTTAATTTTTATATTAACTTTGGTCCTCATTTTTATAATTTCGATTTGATTTTCCCTTATTATTTTTTAATTAAAGTTTTTTATCTATCAAATTTTGTCCTCATTCTTTTGATTGTTACTTATTTTATTTGAAATAATTTATGAAATATTAATTATTATTATTTTAATTTCTTCTTCTTCCAATTTTTTTATTTTTTAGATTTGATCTCTATTATTTTGATTATTATTTATTTTATTTGAGATAATTTATGAAATTATATTTTTTTCAATTTTATTCTCATTCAACTTTTTTATTTGTAAGATTTGTTCCTTGTTATTTTAATAAATTTGAGAAAAATAAAATATTAATAAGTTATTTTCCAACTCATTTTCCATAACATAACAAAACACTGGAAAGTGTTTTCCAACTTATTTTCCATTACACTATCAAACATCAAAAAATACTTTCTCGGAATTCACTTTCCAAAAAAAAACTACTTTCCAGCAAACAAACAGGGCCCTAGTTAGAGTCTTTTTTTCTAATGAGAGAATAAAAAAACTTCCTAAGAGCATCATGTGAGGGGAATCATAAATAACTATTCTCGTTAGATATGAATATGAGCTTTTCATTAGGGGATTTGTTAGAGATGTATTTTTTAGCTATTAAATATTTCTTTGTCAACTTCATTCTAATATTTGGGTGGTGCTCTTAACTTTTAAGAAATTTATGACACATTTTGGGGAGACATTTTTAATGGCAATATCTAAGAATTGTTTTCAACTAAAGGAATGAACAAAAGAGAACAAGACATACCCTAGTTTTTCACATTTTGATGTCATTTTAAAAGGCCCTTTAACAAATATAATTCAAGGTAAATTATATTCCATACTAGGGTGATGAGGTGATTAATTATTTTTGCTTCTAATATCTCGATTTCAATGAAGATTCAATCTCCAAAAATACGATGAATATGGCAAATTTTAATGACTCCTTGTTACCAATTTAATTATTTTCTTCAAATACACCTGCTACATGATACAAACTATAGTTTTATCATATAAACAGTTTGATGTGACTATACCTTTTTTAACTTTGTCTATTAGGTTTAAAATTATATTTGACAAGCTTTTCACGTGTTCTAAATTTAATAGATTCATATTTTATTGACAAAAAAAAAAATCATACATCACTTTTTTAATCCAAACTTTCGAAACTTTAATATCCAAACATTGACAACTTTATAAATTCTAGGTTCCTTTCTTCCGTATATAAGTTACCAAAAAAGAAATAGATACACTCATGATTTTGATGAATCAAGATCCTGAAACCCAATTACAACCTTTAATCAAGTACCACTCCTTAAAAAATCCATTTAATAAACCAATAAATAAAAATAAATAATCAAATTTTGAACTCTTTGTTTGTCTTTAAAACCAAATTAATTTATTTTCGTATTTTTAGATCATTTTGATGTGCTCATGTCAAAAATAAATTTTAAAAAATAAAAAAAATATTTCGATGCATTTCAAAGTGAAAAGCACTTTAAAAAGCAATCACTACCATAATACCAAACGAGTTTTTTTATGTCTTGGCAGATATTTTTTGTGACTCGGCTGTTTATGTTTGAGATAACTATTAGTTACTATCTCGAGATAAAAAATAAATTTATGTTTTGAAAAGATATAAATTCATTACTGTTTTGAAAATGATTTATCTTAAATTGCCTCATCTCTAGAATCAAATATATATTTTTTTCTTTTTATAACACTAACCAAACGCAACTTAAAAATTGTATTTGTTTATAAGCACAATGTTATTTGATGTATATGAACACTTGAACCCTTTTCTTGTGTTCAGGGAAGTGTCTCTCTCTGATTTACCTTAATCTGCAATAACCTTAGTTTTAGCTTACTTATTCAGCCCAGAATTACAATGTTTCAAAGTCAATGATCTTTCATTCTTCTATTTATTTCTCTTTCCAATCTAGTCAGTATTTGCAAACAAATCCATATAAATCTTAGCAATCTATAGTTGAAAAACTAAGTTCACTCTTGAAAGAAGTTCAACAATGACAAACATATGAACTCAAGGGAATGATGTAAACAAGACATTAAGACTAGATAAGACTTTTGGGAGTCTTAAGGATTCTTAGATTTAAGTTCGCTATTCTCTCCAATATGTTTGTTGTACATCGAAGATTGGTAAAACAATGTCTTTAAATAATGATTAGAGACAAGATGTTGTTGAGTTCGTTAAAAAAAATAAGAAGTAAATGTTTAATTGGAGTGGTTGATATTTGTAGATGTGGTGTTTCTTAATTGAATAATGGTTGTTACAACCTCAAAGGTGGTTAGAGATGCCATATTCATTCATCTAAAGGTGTCAATTTGATCAACCAAAATTGACAAGAAGAAACTAAACAATGGTTGAACGACGTATCGCCTAGGTTAAACCCTAGAAATTAGGGTTTTAATTTGGAATTTGACAAACTTTACTTTAGTCCTTGTTCTTTTAATTGCTTTTAATTGCACTCGTAATTGCCTCCCAAACTCTTAATTTCATGTAATTTCACCCATGCCAAACTGAATCATCAACCCTAAAGTTCAACGTCATTTTCATCTTGGTCCTTGGTTTCTGATTTGTGTACTTAGAACCTTAATTAACCATTAAACTTTTAATTTTCTCCAATCAAGCCCCTGATTTGGTCAATTTCAGCTTCTACGATCACATGCCCATTTTAGTTTGGTTCCTGATTTTAAATTTCTTCAATTAAATCCCTAATTGTCCATTAAACTTTAATATTCCTACAATTAAACCCCTGATTCGTCTAATTAAACCTCCCATATAACCAATTAAGTCCCTGAACTTTAATTTATTCCAATTAACACCCAAATTAACTCCAAAAACTAATTTTCCTTGCAATCAATTCCTCATTAAGATTAATTAAGCCTTTTAAAATTCTCATTAAGTCCTTACCTATCCAGATTTGTATTTCTTTACCTCAAGTAAAAATATTTTCATCAATAGAGCCCTTTATCAATCAAAATTGGGTAGCTAATTTTGCAAATCTTATATATTTTGGTCCTCCAACTTCTTCATTTGTCATTTTGGTCCTTTACTACCATTTTGAGCAATCTTCAAGGTTTTTTTTATTTATTTATTTATTTATTTATTTATATCCTCTTGTATTTTGTATTTTCTTTTCTTGATTTTTCATGCTGTCAAAAGTGGATAACAACAATAACAAAAAAACAAGTGGCCTTGCAAGAAAATAAAATAAATTGATGACTAATGTTATAGCAATGCATTTAGAAGGAAACTTCAGCATATGGTCAAAGCTCCAAAACATTACCCAAACAAACCAAACGATCAAGTAAATACTCAAAATCCTAAACAAATAAAAAACTAAAATGGTCAAAACAACTAAATGAATCAACCATAGAAGTAATAGGAAAAACAACTTGCCTGAGCTTATCATTGGTGAAATAAAGTTAAGATCAATGTGGTCAGCAATGAAAGGAAAAAGATTTATACAAGAAAAACAAGGACCTAACATAAGACATGACAAGAACAAATTGCTACTAGCTAGCAAGGCAAGGAAAAAGAAAAGCAAATAAACATGAAGAAAATCAACATCTATAATAGAAAAATATACATCAATTAGAAAGGAACCAAACAAAACAAAAATCCCGACAAGTAGAATTGATACGCTAAAGGAAAGATTTAGATAATGTTAGTTATAATGAAAACTAATAAGAGCTGATAAATTATCATGGAAAAGAGATAGGTAAGTTTGCATAAGTTTTGCACACCAATCTTTTACAAGAAAACATAACATATATGACCTTATCATTGATGAACTAAAGTTGAGATCAATTCGACACCTGAACAAAAGCCAAGACCTATATCAGCAACATATGAGCTAAGCATAAGGCATGAGGAAAACCTACTTCGGTCAGATGAAGGGCGTGTTTAGAAATGCGGTAACAGTTGCGATTTAAAGTGTTTAGGAACATATGAGCTAAGCATAAGGCATGAGGAAAACCTACTTCGGTCAGATGAAAGGTGTGTTTAGGAATGCGGTAACAATTGCGATTTAATGTGTTTAGGAACATATAAGCTAAGCACAAGGTATGAGGAAAACCTACTTCGGTCAGATGAAAGGTGTGTTTAGGAATGCGGTAACAGTTGCGATTTAAAGTGTTGCGATTTAAAGTGTTTAGGAACATATGAGCTAAGCACAAGGCATGAGAAAAACCTACTTTGGTCAGATGAAGGGTGTGTTTAGGAATGCGGTAACAATTACGATTTAAAGTGATTTTCGTTTAAAAATACATCAAAATAATATATTTTTTTATTTTTTAAAAATAATTTTTGAAATTAGCACATCAAAACAATTTAAAAATATAAATAAATTAATTTTAAATATAGTTTTAAATATTTTTGAAAAACATAGTTTGAACCGCGTTTTCAAACACACCCGAAAGCTAATAGAAAAGCAAAGCAAATAGACACCAAGAAAATATAGACAACAATGAGGAGGAATTAAAGAGAGGCAACAAACAAAGACAATTAAGAGAGTAGAGTATGTCTATAGAAAATAGTGATTTAGTTTATTTTAGTAATTTATAATTTATAATTTATAATCATCATGTAATTTATACGGGCTGAGTAAAATGCGGGGTTGGATAATCTCTCTCTCGAAACTCAAATCCGTCCTCCATGGGCTCATCCAAGCCCAAACCACACAAATTAAATGAAAAAACGAACCCAATCTTATCCAGTCGCGTGACCAGAGGAGGACAGCAGCAAGGACTTGGCAGGGAGAGGGAGTGAGTGACAGAGAGATACGAGAATGGCAATGCTTTGTGCCTCATCTTCTTTTACTTCAACAAAACCCTCTTGTTCTTACTCAGCAAGGAACGGCACTAGTATTTGTACTACCCCTTTTGTTGCTGGGTTCTCATTTTCACAATCAAAATTAAAACCATGTGTCAAAACATCTTTATTTCCTTTGAATAATGGCAGCCGTAGTTTTGAGGTTCGGTGCGAGAAGAAAGAGAAAAACGTAGTCACTCGCGTTCCTCTTGACCAACGCTGGTTGTTTGAAGAATCTGAACTTAATGGCCCTGTAATTTCCTCGCTTTCTTTCTCAAGTTTCTTTAATTTAATTGTTACAACTCCTGATGTGTAATTATCGTATTTCTTTTGGTTATCTGGGTTTTTTTTCCTTTCTGATATTTGCCAGGCTTTAAGTCCCTTTGTAAGATTCTTATGGCGGTGCGTGATGTTCACTTTTGCTTTATTTCAATTTTTTGTTTTGTTGTGGTTTTATTTTGAATAGGATATTTGGAATACGACATGGTATCCTAAAGCTGCAGATCATATTAACACGGAGAAAACTTGGTATATTGTTGATGCAACTGACAAGATTCTTGGAAGACTGGCATCTACAATTGCCATTTACATTCGTGGAAAGAATTTGGCGACTTACACTCCTAGTGTGGACATGGGGGCTTTTGTGATAGTGGTATGTGGATAGAATAAGGACGCATGTTCCATGCCTTTCTTTAACCATTTGCAATGAATGTTGAATGCGTAACTTTTCACTTTATTTCATTTTATTTTCATCTGCTAAATATTTCTGAAATTGGGAGCTTTTGTTGTTTTCAAGTAGATAGAACTGTTATATATTTCTTATTGTGATACCTTACATTGCATTTGATTAGTTTCTACTAGATGTTATCCTTAATGCTCCTGGTATGGTTTCAAACCTCAAATAGCTTTGTGTCTAATGCACTTTTTGCATCAGTCAAAGTGAATCTGACAAATATGGATCATGATATATTATTTGTTTCACCTGCTTTTACTTGTTTCTATCTTAATTGTGTAACTTGCAAGCTCATTGCCGCATACTTGGAGTTGAATGGCTCATAAAATCTTATCAAATGCATTAAGGCTTGATTACAGTGTATTTGGAGTTGAATGGTTCATAAATCTTATCAAATGCATTAGAAGAATGTTCTGATGAACATAGATAGATAGTTATAAAATTGCTTAAAGAATTAGCATTTCCAATTAACAAAAGCAATTAGCAAGTGTACTGCTCTTTATGTATAGGTTTTGAGGTTGTTTTCCTCTAGGAAACCAATTATCTTCCAGTCAATTTAGTACCATAAGCATCAATTGGTGGAAGTGGGTTGATACTGAAGGCTTCATGCAACACACTTAGGTTGCTGAGTGTTTATCCTCCTTAAGAAAAATCTTGTTACATTATGGATTATTTACTAATTTTATCATTATGGTGGCATAATATAATGTATCTCTTAACACTCCTATTGATAAGATCATCGATCACTCAAAGTGCTTAGTACGAATAACTGATGTGGTTTGGATGAGGAAGAGAGTAGGTGTTAGTTGTTCTATGACCATGTTTTGTACCAGAATCTTAGTACATATAGAGGCTTGACTCACTTCATCAGGTATTTTCAGACATGAGAGAACTTCTTGAAAATTTGAAATTGAAATTCTGCCAACAGTTTATCCACATGTTTGTTGATTTGATCTAGAAAAAGTATGATGAAGAATTAGACTTCATAATGTCTCATTGCAGGATTTCACTGAATGATATCTGTTTTGATTTCCAAAACATTAATCTCTATATCTTTTCCTTAGTTTGTGTACCAAACATTTTTTCTCAAAATATTGTCATCTAGAGATTCACCTGATATAATTAGCTCACAACTCCACTCAGCTTTAATGGATAACTGGTATTGTAATTGTTTCCATGCAATTATTCCTGCTTGTTGAGGTTTTGATCCAAGGATTAGTGGGACATTTCTACTTCATCCCTGAATGTCAATTTCTGTACAGTGCTTCTTATAGTATCAATTACATTTAACTTTAGTGCTAATGTTCTGAAAGTTAATGCTTTATCTGATCTCAAAAGGTAAATGCTGAGAAAGTTGCTGTATCTGGTAAGAAGAGGACCCAAAAGTTATACAGAAGGCATTCAGGAAGACCAGGTGGTATGACAGTGGAGACATTTGATCAGCTACAACAGAGGATTCCAGAAAGAATTATTGAACATGCTGTTCGTGGTATGCTTCCTAAAGGAAGGGTGAGTGCTTATGTTCCGACTCAGAATGAGTATAAGTAATTTATTTATTTATTTACAAGCTTTCTCATTCCTTAAGGATGTCTTATCCAGCTATCCTCTTAGCTGTACCGAATTCTTTTCCCATTCTCAATAAAATTGCTTATAAAATGAAGTACACATATTGGACCTTTATATATTTTAGGATTTCTGTTTTGCTTGTATTTTTACAACAAAGTTTTTCCATGAAGTCTGACTATATTTTTTATTTTTGTTACTTTATTTAAAAAATTCTTGGTTTTCCTTGGGGCTTTGCTCTGCAGTATTAAATATTCATATTTTAACATAGGAGCTGTAGTTTTTTCTTTTCGGGTGCCTTGATCTTCACTCTTCAGTTGTATTGCCTTTTTTGCTCTGTCTTACTCTAAAAGCATCTTGTGTACATAGGTTTGCAACAAGTTTATTTGAAATGCTTTGAATTTAAATCATTGGCGTGTCATTGGACAAGTTGGAATGACAGAAGCCTAATTCATTATTGATATCCTATTCAATTATGGTTTTGCATGTATTTGGGCTGCTTAGATAGCACTGTTAGGGAATAGTGCTGTATGTAATTGGGCTGCTAAGATCAGCATGCTAAACTAGCTGACGCTAAAAGGTTGAGGGGATACAGTCCTCGTGATGCCAGGGCTGGCATGCTCTGACACTTTGCCTTTTTGATGGGCTGCATAACCTAACATTGGAATGCATGTGCATGCACATGATCGGAAAGATCTTTGGGGATATGCCTAAAATGTGAAAATGCTGAAAGGATAGTGAGTAGCCATAGAGGCTGAGCATAAGTTGGCGATACCCTCTTAATGATTTTGGATTGTCAAGCATAAGTGATTTTGAGCTTTTAGAAAATGTATGCATCTAAGAAGAAAAAGTAACAAGGATGGCTTAGTGAGCATTGAAGAGTGCTTACTGTATGCTCATTGTTGACTTGGATGAAAAGGTTAAATTTCTTATGTCACTATATAACGGATTTTGGATGAATCAATTTGTTACGCTTCCTAAAACAATCTGGCTTTTCCCGTGTTCATTGGCAGGCCAGTGTTATACCTGAAAAAGCTCTTGCTTGGCCCCTGGCTAGCCTTTTTGCCTATGCTGCCATTGTTTGTTTACTTTTGTTTTGTTCGTAACTGATGTAAGTTTATATGCCATTATATGCTACTTAAGTCAGATGAGAGCTTTTATATGTTTGGGTAGTTAGTAGGATAGGGGAGTCTGGCATCAAGTAGTTCTGTGAGTGATGGCCTGATGGATTGCAGGACAGTTGATTTGGCATTAGTCTCTGTAAAATATGAGAGGATAATTACAGAGTCCAATTAGAAATCAAAAGGGAAACTCTGACAAATATTTTTTTCTCATAAACAATTAAATGCATGTGAGATTTACATGTGCTGGTATGCTTGTGATACACTGTGTTAACTTTATGATTTTTAGTTAAATAGATCTATTTCATTTCCTTTCTGAGTGATTTTCCCCTTTAACATCTATTTGATGTCTTGTCTAAAATGCTTCTACTTCATGGTGACTGCATTATTGGGTGTCTGCTTGTTTCCCAATTATGTGGTTTCAACGTCTGTTTCCTGCAGCTTGGCAGAGCATTATTCAACCACCTGAAGGTTTACACGGGCCCAACTCATCCACACGAGGCTCAGAAGCCGATTGACTTGCCGATAAGGGACAAGAGAATACAAATGGAGAGATAGATTTGCTTCATAACCCTGGCTTTAGATATGGCTATCAATCTATCTTTGCCACAATGTTCCCCATGTTTGTTGCATAGCCTTCCTATGAAGAAAAGCTTTTTGTTCCCGTTTCTCTTGGATAATAGAGGTAATTGGAAGTGGTCTTGCCTGTCTTTTGCCAAGGTTCAGCGGGGAATCAAGGAAGTTCATTTTGTAGGTTTCTGTTGTTTCAAATGTAATTTACCTGAATCTACAATGTATTTTGTGTCACAATTTATTATTTGCTTAAATGAAAGGAGTAGACTGCATCTTATTATAGCTGGAGACTAGCTTTTTGCCCGTGCTGCTTGACAAGTTGGGTGTTTTTTTCTTTTTTCAACCTAAAAAAAATATTAAAATGTTAGGAAGTAAAAACGCTGACGTATAATGGTGGTTGGAATACTTCTAAAATATTTAAATAATAATATATGATAATATATTTTATGACATTTTAAAAAACATATTGAGATTTTTGAAACATGTGATCTAGGTGTGAGATCTTGATAAAACCAAGAAATTCATATCAAAATAAATTAAAAAACTTATCTAAATCCATTTTAATATTTCAAAATTGTAACCCGTGAAATCTTAAGTTTGTATTTTATTAAGAAACTTAATTCTCAATTAATTAATTGTTGAAGAATAGCATAAAAAAAAAAATCAATTTAAAAATCTTGTCAAATATGGAAAATAACAATAAAAAAATGAAAATCAAACCCAATAGAAAAAAAAGAGAGAATGAAATCATAAAACAAATCAAAATGGCTCCAAACTGGATAGAATCACCACGCACGCGCCATTTAGAAAGGAAAAGGATGCCAAGACAAATCAAATGATGTGGTGGAACAACAATTCTAACCATTAAAGTCAATCGCACATGCTGCTCGAAAGTGATAGAGTGGCTAACTTGTGCAATGCATTTGTAAGCAATTATTTTTATTTTATTTACCAAATTATTACGTTGGGCCCATGATCAAATAAATATAATGAAAAAAATCATGAAATTACAAAAAAGCCCATAAAGCCATGTCTTTAGAATTTTGTTTTCAAGGGCAATTGAGTCATTACACTATTCTTTAAAAGTAAAAAAACCAAAAATGTTCCTAGACCATAGTTAATTGTGTTTTTTTTATTGCTTTTAAGGGTGTTCAAGTAATTTTACTATAAAAAAACTATGAAAAGATCAATATACCCCTTAATAATTTTAGAATGATAAATGGATCTCATGAAAAGAATATCTTACCCCTTAATATTAGTTATACCTTTTTTTTTTACAAGGGCAAAGGTATAATTTCAAAATTTTAATCCACAATTAATAACGTTTTTGCTATGATACTTTTTCCACACCATCTAGGTTTTTTTTTTTTGTTTTGTTAATATGGAACTAATATTTGTATGGGATGACACTAATTATATTTTTATTATTATTAACGTGGATGTTCAGGCTAGCTTACGCGTACCTCGACTAATTCCACGGACCCTGAAGTTAAGAAGTTAACGACCATGTAAGTCTCCAGTGACCCTGAGATTTGTGAGACTCGAACTAGTGATTTGTAGAGAATAAATCCAGGATTTGACCAAGTGAGCCACACCTTTCAAAATTTGAAAAAAACTTTTGTGAGTGATAACTATGGTTAATGCGTCTTATGCATAGTTTGAGTTCATATAAAGATAAAAACATCGTGAGCCTGGCTCCGTATTTGCCTGCTCACATAAATTACATTGGAAGAGTGAATATGACACAACAAAAACAAAGCAAGCATAAAATAACATAAAATTATGTCATATAGAGTCTTTGTATAAAAATTTTTAATTCAAAATTTTATTATTAAATATTATCTCTAGTATTATAATTTTTTTAGGTTGCTTATATACTAAAAAATATTTGAAAGAAAGTTAGAAAAGTAATAAAAGAGTTCAATATCAAATAGAAAAAAAATATTAAATCAATTAAAAAAACATAACAAATCTCCAACAATAATTTTTAAAACTTATTTAAAGGTTTTCTTGATCTATTATATATGTGTGTGTGTGTGTGTGTGTGTATGTCAATCTTATGACCGCCCAATCAAAATTTTCAAAGCCTTTACATGCTATGCTTTTTCTTTAAAAACATCATATATGTCACCAATATACTCATCTTTTTAGTAGTGAAACCAATTTTAAAGTCATGTTTAAGACCACAAGCGACAACTCATGTAGCAACTTTCGTAAGCTCTAATTCAACTTGAGACTCAGCAATACAAGTACAAACAATCCCTCTCATGTATAGTTTTTTGTTATTCTTGATTTTTCTAACAATTGTTTTACGCACCTTAAAATATACAACAAAATAAAATCCAAAAAACTCACAGTTATGATTTTTTACAGCAATAACACCACATCTTCTAGACAAACATGAACAAAAACATCAATTTTCAAGCTGGATGAAATAAAAGCTTTGTTAGAATATAAAAAACATGATAATTTTAAACAAATACAAAAAACCATCAGTTTAAAAGGTTGAGTTTAGATTATGAAGGTTTCTTTATGCAAAACAAATAGAAAAAACCATCAGATAGTTCAAATGTTGATGACACGAGTAGAAATTAGACTAAGCATACTTATGTTCCTTCATCTTGTAATAATAATAATAATCATTTAATTGCTTTTTTCTTTCTTTCTTTTTTTGGACTAGTTCAGGTGGTGGAAAGGCAAAGGCAAATAAAGAAAAAAAAACCTAAAGGGAGAAGGTAAGGCAGGTTTAAAGAGAAAACAACGCCCAAATGTAATATAAAACTAGTTCAAGGTAATAGATTAAACACTGATAAAAACAGAAACCTATGAAAATGATGGAGTCTTCAATCAAAGAAATAACCTGAACAAACAATTGGTTTGGCAAGGAGGATTAAAATTCTAGGGAAGAAAGAGAGGTATCACATGAGAAAATAAGGGAAAACATAGGGGAAGAATGCTTGAAATCCTTAACATGTAGCAAGATAGGGCAAAAATCTAAAAAAATCAGTGTTATGGATAGTAAAAAAGTGAACTATATCATCGAGAAGAAGAAAAATGCATTAGAAATAGGTTAGAAACCAACAACCAACTCGAGAAACAAAGATAGGAACTAATATTGATGGCCACTGGTCGTTGTAAGATAAACACAAAAGGAAAAATACACAATATGTCTTTGTTATGGCTAACACACTTAAGCCATGTAGTTTCCATTATATTTATAGTTGTACAATGAAACTGCAATGCGTATAATAATGAAATTAATATGAGAATCATAAGGAAGTAAACAGATATACAAGAGCAATTCAAAATAACAAGACTATTTTGAATTGACAACAGAATGGATAGGATCAAGAACTGGTGTAGATGCTCCTGGATTTTCTGCTGAATATTCTGATAGTCTAACACCCCTCCTCGAATTAATGGGGTTTTGATAAACCATTAATTTGCTTGTGAGATATTGAAACAGTTGTGCAGTTTGGCCTTTGGTGAAGACATCCGCTATTTGATCAACAATGGAGACATGTTGGACTTTAACATCATTGTTGCAAACTTTCTCGCGAATAAAATGGTAGTCAATTTCCATGCTTCGTCCTTGCATGGAACACCGGATTGGAAGCAAGTGCAATGGCCCCAATGTTATCGCACCATATGGTCAGTGTGTGTATGAGACTAATTGCCAATTCTTTAAAGAGCATTCTAAGCCAGTAAACTTCAGCTGTGACGAGTGCCATTGAACGATATTTCGGTTCTCTACTCGAACGAGAGACCACATTCTGTTTCTTGGAGCTTCAAGAAACTAGGTTGCAGCCAAGAAAAACACCATAGCCACTAGTAGACCTTCTGTCGTTTGGGTTGTCAGCCCAATCCGAGCCATAATAGGTGTGTAATTATAGAGGAGATGGTGTATAGAACAAGCCATGGTTAACAGTGCCCTTTAAGCAGCGAAGGACTCGTTTCATGGCCTGCAAGTGTGGAGTTCTTGGATGATGCATATACTGGTATAGCTGGTTGACAACATAAGAAATATCAAGACGTGTGATAGTGCAGTATTGAAGTGCCCCAATGATTTGGCAATAAGTAGAAGGATCAGAGATAAGTTCTCCTTCGATACTAGACAATTTGGTAGTGGCTATTGTTGGTGATGCAAGTGGTTTAGCTTCAACCATATGAGACCTATCTAAGAGATCACAAATGTATTTTGTCTGATGGAGATGTAGTCCTTTGGAACTTCTATCAGCCTCCACACCTAAAAAATAAGACAAAGAACCAAGATCCTTAACATGAAAAATGCTTTACAGATGATGAATGAGTGTGGAAATAGCTGAAGCATTAGAGTCGGTCACCAAAATATCATCAACATATATCAAAACATAAATTTGAATTTTTGTAGTATGCAGAACAAAAAGAGAGTAGTCATTGATGGATTCCTGGAAACCAAGCTCAAGAATTTGTTGTGACAACTTGCGAAACTAGGCTCTTGGGGCCTGTTTGAGACCATAAAGAGACTTGTGTAGTTTGCAAACATAATCCGGTTTGGTGTCATCAACAAACCCTTTCGGTTGTTCCATGAAAACTTCTTCTTCTAGAAACCCATAGAGAAATGCATTCGACACATCTAATTGTTGAATGAGCCAGTGAAAATGAATTGCAATTGCCAAAATAAGACGAATAGTAGTTGGCTTAATCACGGGGGGGGGGGGGTTTCATGGTAGTCCGCCCCAATCCTTTGATCATAGCCTTTGGCTATAAGTCTGGCCTTAAAACGTTCAATACTGTTATTTGGTTTTCTTTTAACTTTGTATACCCATTTATTCCTGACAATGTGTTTATCAAGCGGGCGAGGACAGATGGACCAAATGCCATTTATCATCAAAGCATCAAATTCCCTTCCCATGGCAGCACGTCATTGTGGATCTAAAATTGCTTGAGTATAGGATGTTGGTTTAGTAGTATTGAAGACTGCAGAAAAGGCTCATAAAGGATGTTGGGTATTGTAGAATAATTTGTAATCAAGAAAAGATTTGGGGTGAGAGTGACCTGTTTTTGAACGGGTTTGAATGTGAGTGAATGTTGGCTGGACAATGGGATTGGGATGGGTATTATCGAGGTCTGGAGAAGGAGATATTGATGAGGTGTCAATATTTACGTCAGTGGGATTTTTAGAATTTAAAATGGGAGAAGGAGAACTATAATTGGATGCAGTAGCTGAGAAGGAATGGGTAGAATTTGTTGCCGCAAGATTTGAAATTTCATTTGAGGGGAAAGAAGGATAATCTTGAGAAGCTACAACTGCAGAAACGTTAGGTAATAAAGTACTAGATATAGCTAAACTGGGAATTATCAAAGGGTTACCTACAACAGGAGTCGTACTTTGAGATGTGGTTTGGTTGGCTAGTTCTTGAGTTGGAAAAAAATGTTCATCAAAGATGACATGTCGGGAAATATATACCTATTTAGTTCTTGAGTCAAGACACCGATATCCTTTTTGACAGTTATAATAACCTAGGAAGAAACACTTTTTACTTTGAAAGGCCAGCTTATGTTTAGTATAATGCTGGAGAAGCGGATATCAAGCACATCCAAAAACACGTAAGTCCTTATAAAGTGGCTTAGTTTTATAAAGTAAAAAATAAGGCGTTTTATTATCTAAGACTTTTGAAGGTAATCTATTTATTAAGAACACTGAAGTGAGGAACACATCAACCTAATATTTGGGAGATAGACTTGACTGGGCTAGAAGTGTTAGTCCCATTTCCTGGATGTGCCGATGTTTCCTTTCAGCAATCCTATTTTATTGAGAAGTGTGTGGGCAAGTCAATCTATGGTATATCTCTTGTGTAGTCAAAAAAAAATTTAAACTGGTTGGAAGTAAATTCGCCACCATTATTAGTTTGGATTTGTTTGATTGAGGTGGAAATTTTTTTTTCAGCAATGGTTTTAAACTTAACAAAAATGGCGAACACATCAGATTTTCTTTGCAAAAGATATAACCAAGAATATCTTGAATAATCATCAACAAATAAAACATAGAAGGAACAACCACCTGTGGATTGTAAAGGGAAAACCCATACACTAGAGTGGATTGAAGCAAGAGGAACAGAAGATTGACGGCTAGACGCTGGGAAAGGTAGTTTCTTAGCTTTGCCAAGTTGACAAGCAGAGCAAAAGTCTACTTTATTTGAAGGACCGCGGACATAGAGTTTATTGGAATGGAATAAATTATCAAAAACAGAAGTAGCAGGATGTCCTAGTCTAGAGTGTCAAGTGTTTGCAGTAGCTCGAACTCCAATTGTTGCCGAAAGAAATGCGAGATTTTGAAGGGAATTTTGACATCCAGCTAATGGATACAACCCATTGTCAACCACACCTCGAACTAGGATTTTCCCTGTCAGGTTCTCCTTCACAATAAAATTAGTAGCAGTTAATATAAAGTAACAATTATTATCTAAATAAAAATGATTGATAGAGATAAGATTGGTGGTTGCTTGTGGGCAATGAAGAATGTTGTTGAGATGAAAATTGGATTTGCCAAGGTTAAAGGTGGTAGAACCAATATTTAGAATTTGTAGACCTGGACCATTTCCTATAGTTACAGTGCCAGAGTCATGATAGGAGTTCTGATGAGTGAGATTTGTTGCACTGGATGTAATATTGGGCATTATCATCACTATCCATATACCAAACTTGATGATCAAGTTTGGCATTATCTTCAACCACTATAGCTGCGAGATCTTGAGGAGGGAACCGACCCTGATATGAATAATCAAAACGGTGAAAACAATCAATAGTAGTATGGCCAATTTTACCATAAATTTGACAAACCGGGCAGTTGGATGAAAGTTGAGGAGTAGTTGATATGGTCTTCTGGTGTGGCCAAGAAGTAGATGAAACTGCAGACTGCAGTTTTGTGGAATGTAGAGGAGGGCCTTTCTTTCTACCATAGATAGGAGCCTTAGATTTGTGGGCAACAAAGGCAAAATGATTATGATCTGTGTCACGAGAAGAGTGATTGAAATCCAAAAGATTTTCATAGCCCAATAATTCGGCTTGAAAGTCTTCAAAAGTGAAATCAATGTCACGGGATGCAACATTAAAGGAAGTGACAAATGGTGTGTAAGTAGATGGCAGGCCACTCAGAAGAAAAGAGATCAAGTCTTGATCATCCATAGGCTTACCAGCCGCTGCTAATTGATCTGCAAGATGTTTGGCATTTTCAAGATACTCGAAACAAGATTTGGTACCTTGAGTCAATGTTTGGAGTTGACGTTTCAGATGAGAAATGCGAGAGCGAGATTGAGAAGAAAAACGAGTCTGCAGGGCAGTCCAGACTTGCTGAGATGTTTCCATTTCATAAACAGTGAAAACAAGTTTTTCAGAAAGAGATGCAAGGATCCATCCAAGGAGACAAACATCTTTCTTCTACCAAACAACATAGGCAGAATTTTAAAAACTAGAGTCAAGATTTTTAGGAGGACAGGTTTCAGTGCCATCAATGAAGCCAACTAAATCGTGTCCTCGAGGGAGATTAAGGAATTGCATTTTCCAAGCCAAATAATTGTGAGAGCCATCTAGCTTAATGGAAATAATGGTTGTAGATGGTGGAAGAATAGGGGGAAGGGTGGGGGTGGTATTGGTTTTGACAATATAGATGATGCAGAAGCAAGAAGAAGGATCGGGTAGAAAAACGTGAGTTTATAGTCAGTCTGATACCATGTAAGATAAACACAAAAGGAAGAATACACAATATATCTTTGTTATGGCTAACACACTTAAACCATGCGGTTTCCATTATATTTATAGCTGTACAATGAAATTGAAATGCGTATAATAATTAAACTAATATGAGCATCATAAGGAAGTAAACAGATATACAAGAGTCATTCAAAATAGCAGGACTATTTTGAATAGACAACAGAATGGATAGGATCAAGAACTGGTGCAGATGCTCCTGGATTTTCTGCTGAATATTCTGATAGTCTAACAGTCGTTAACTTCAAGGTCCGTAGAAATTGATCGAGGGGAATGCAAGCTGGTCCAAACACTCCACGTGAATCAAAAACAAAAAAATCAAAAATAGGATCCTATGCAACATTTATAATAGGTTAGAAATACTTTTAAAGATAAGAAAATAACATGAAAAATTAGAAGAAAAAAATGGAATAAATGCATTATTAGGACATTAACTTTGTACCTTTTCTCCATGAAGTACATATATTTTAATTTTTTAATATCAATTTCTTTTTAAAAATATTTATTACAATTTAAAATATTTTAAACCATTAAATATAGAATTATTTAAAGGGTAATTTTATCAAGAAAGAACCACATTAAAACATGATGGATGGACAGTTGATGAAGCACATTGGAGCAAACTTCTCTACTCTCTACCCTTCAAATAGTCAGAATCCAAAGAGACTGGATAAAGATCACCAGCAGATGTAGAAGCAGCAGTCCACGGTCCATCCGTTGACAGAGTACGAGTCTCACTTATTTCCTGTTCGTTGATAACTTGAAAATGCCTCCTCATTTGTTCAATCTTCTTCTCATCCGTTGACATGCTTTCATCTGGAATGTCAAAATCTTGAACAGCAGCGTTTCCTTCGAGCATGCTTACTACTGAGGACATCGCAGGCCTAACTGCTGCAGAGACATTACTGCAGAGGAGAGCCACATTAATCATCGTTATCACCTCTTCTTTGTTGTAGTCTTGACCTAGTTTTGGATCAACGAGCTCCAGCAAAGTCCCTTTCTCCTTCAAAACCAATGCCTAGAAAACAAGATGGATATATATAATTATGTACAATATTGATAATAATAAAAATAAACAAATCAAGACGGCGAGAAACTCTTTCTACCCAATCAAGAAGATAAACAGTGTCCTCCTTTGTTCGATGACTGGTATTGCTCTTCCCACTGACAATTTCCAAGGCAACGATTCCAAAACTGTAGACATCTGCTTTGTCAGTCAAATAACCCCGCATTGCATATTCAGGAGCCATATACCCGCTGCAAAAATAACCAATATATCAAACAGCTTAGACTGAGTTCTATTCAAAAGACTTGAATCTTATGGTGGATGGCTCTTTTTCAGTTTTTTTTAAGTTTTGGTTGCTGACCAAATCTGTTTGAAGCTGTAGGATGGACTCTTTTTTTTTTTTTTTTCATTGAATTCAACTTAAAATATAAGAACTCAAAAGTATTAACAAGATACAACAGTAGAGAGGAGGCTCACAGGGTTCCGGCAACTCGGGTGCTTATGTGGGTGTTGTCCTCTTCATCAAGTTTGGCTAGCCCAAAGTCAGATATCTTGGGGTCTAGATTCTTATCAAGCAACACATTGGTGGCCTTGATGTCTCTATGCACGATCTTCAATCTTGATTCTTCATGAAGATAAGCTAAACCTTTTGCTATACCAACACAAATCTTGTGCCTTGTTGCCCAATCCAGATTCAACTGGTATTCTTCAGGACCTTTGAGACAAGATCAACAGTGATGCTAAGTATAAGATGAGTATTTTGTCTCTTCCCATACAAGCATGCATACCTTTGCATGTATGGAAACATCTAAGAGCCAAGAGCTTGAAATCAATTAAATTATGTTCTTTGAATTTACCAAACAAAGCACGAGCAAGGCTGTTATTTTCCATGTACTCATACACCAACAATAATTGATTGCCTTCAATGCAACATCCGTGAAGCTTTACAAGATGAGGGTGTTGCAGAGCAGAAATCATGCCAATCTCATTCACAAACTCACGGTTTCCTTGTTTTGATTTGGAGGAAAGCTGCTTTACAGCAATTATGGTTCCATCTGATAGAACACCCTGCATCGAGGAAATAATGTAAGAATCTTCGCAAGACAAGTATTGCATCAACCTAAGAATCTTAAGAATGTTACAAAGGCCATGTGTTAAGAAAATAAGTGAAGTTCATGTTGAATACCTTGTAAACAGGACCAAAACCACCTTCTCCAATTTTATTAGCAGGATCGAAGTTGTTTGTAGCAGCTTTAATTTGCCTCAATGTAAATGAACCTGTTTTTAATTCTAGGCCCTCCAAATCTGTTGGAGAAGCGAATTTGTTTCAGAAAAGAATCCGTTTTTGGAATTAATTTCAGTTTCGCCACAGCAGCCTTCTTTTTCCAGTTTCAGCTTAACAGGTTTGATTATATATATATATGGTTCTAAAAAGTTGACATGGAGAAATCGTATGCAGAAATAGGAAAATAAAGATAAATATTTAGAAAATACCATGACGCAAACTGATCTTCTTTCCTAGACAACCTTTCCACCAGAGAATTCCTAGAATCAGGAAGATGACAACTACTACTGCAGCCACAATGCCAACCACAGTGCCAGCAGATATACCATTACTACTGCTATTTTCTGAAGGAGGTACAAAATCTGCAGGAAGCGAAGAGTTTATAACAGAAAGACAAATAACATCACATTGTAACTCAAATTGGACAAGACCAAGCTGCATTGATGGTTTTGTACTGTACGAACAGAATCCTGATGATTAAGTTCATAGAATCTCCTCAACTTACCAGGTGTCACAGAAATAGCCGATATGAGAGGTCCATAGACTCCTCTAACAGGAAGCGCAGTTGTCCCTTTTCCAGCCCAATAAAAGCGTATCTCCAATGCATTTCCAGTTACAATGGCAGTAAAATTTTTGATAATTGCCTTACCAACACCGCCTGCTTCTTCCTGGATACTGAAATCCTTTTGTACAAGCTTTCCCTACATTTTTGTTGTCAGATTGCTATTAATAAAACTGAAAGAAGAATGAAATTTTGTATGTTCATGCAAACCCTTAATACTGAATGACAGAATAAAACTTTGATCAGTTACCTGAATATAGATATCAAAAAATCGCCTGCCAAGGCTGCTGTGTGTCTTGTCATCAGTAAACATTATCTCTGCGAAGTGAAGGGTAACTGTGTAGCTCCCACTTCCCATACAGAAACCATAATAAGTCAGAGAGATTGGAGAAAGGCGTGCATCCATGTAAAGTGCTGAAGTATTTGCGGAGAGTTTGGTTGCATTCGTCCATGTGTAGGAATCTGAGGAACGGTCATCGTCCATGAAGTGACCAGTGGTACTAACTCCCCAGTTAGTTCTACTCTGGTAGAATCTTGATGGTCCGGCTGGATCTGTATCATCTTCGTATGTGTTCCCTTCAATAGTTGCTTCTTTTCCTCCACAGTTTATGTGGAGGGAATAGAATTCTGTTGCCAAAGCAACAACATATCAATCACCATGGAATAGGAACATGCGCAAATCAAACTACCATGGCAAAGAACAACTTATGTATGTTGAAAATATTCCTGTTACCTTGTAGAAGCTTAATTTTGTTAAGCTACTATGTGAATGCTTCTTTTACAATTGATCGTATTCTTATGCAATTCTATTCCTTCATAATGACAAGAACCATGACATCATGGTACACTTGATCTTTAACTTCCAGAACAAGACTGCTGATTTATAGATATTTGGTACGCAAAAGGAGCAAATAATTTTCTATAACACAATCATAAGCTTGACTTACGTTTTGGACATTGAAAGCTTCTTAAGCATGGAACAGTACTTCCGCTGAGAAACAAAAAGAAAAAAATAAATAAAAAACAGCAACATATCTGATTAAAATTTAGAATAGGAAAGGCCTAGACCAAATTATCAGGCATCTCTCTAGAACTAGATAAGATTGAGGCCTAGACCAAATTATCAAACATCTCTCTGGAAATAGATAAGATTGAGTTTTCAGGAGTCTAAACACTTACGAGACGTTTCCCATTGAAGCGCTGCCAAATAAGTTTCTGCAGGAAATAAGAGAAGTGAGAAAAATTAGCTCTTACGCAAATTGCAAGTAAATGCAGGGGAATGAGGGATAGAAAAGAAGTGGACAGCATAAAACTTCACTTTCTTACACTTTGCGCTGTAGACATGAGCTTCCATTTCTGAAATTGTTGTAGGAAAGATCACTGCCAGAAGAAAGGTAGATGTTCAGTTCAAAAGGTAAATCAATCAAACAATTTGTTGATCGCATATTTGGTTAAGTGTGCCTAATTAGTCTTAGTGGCTATGAACCCTTCTGCTGTTCTCATTTTCCCTTAATGCATGGAAATTTTAGTTTTAGGCATCAAATCTAGAAAAAGTCGCTAGATGTCTTGGTTTTCCAATTGCAATAGATCATCAGTGAGCTGCAATCGAAACCCCAAACCAAGTTTATTATCTTCTGAGCACAATCTAGGGATGGTATGGAATTGTGTTCCTCAAATGGCTTCTGTATCAAGAGAACGACAGGTAAATTCTGTAGCGCATTTGTAAAACTAAATAAGTAACTTTTAGACGTATCAGAAATAAATCTAGACAGGAAAAGAAACCTTACACAGATTCTCCACCCTTAAATATCCAGTCCGGTACGGTTCCGTTTAGCTGATTCCCCGTTAAATATCTAGAAAGAAGTAGTGCATCAACGAAAGTGGATTTCAAGCAAAGGTAACAAAACCGTATAGAACAATTGTTCCTGTAGCTTATAGAACAGTTGCAAGACTTGGTTTGAAGTATGAGAACTGCTCGGGATCTTCAAGCTGAATGTAAGAAGGAACAAATAGAAAGCCATTTGCTTACATGGAATCAGCTTTTGTTAGACCACGAAAGCTGCTTGGAATTTCTCCGACAAGTTTGTTAAAGCTGAGGTCTCTGCGAAGAAACCACAAGGAGAGCTCAGCATATTACTACAGAATGAAGAAAACATCAGTGTATCACCGCAAACCACGCAAATCCAAGACAGGGTAAATGCTAACAAAGTCCAAAACGGTATATAAAGAAGCTGATAGAAGGAACTGACAAGGTTTTTAATATGGGAAATTCACCAACAAAGACAGGTAGAGGTCCAATAATATTGCAACTCCTCAGTATCCTGCAACATAAACATTAATTTTCAGAATCACATAAAGAAGACACAACAGCGTAAGACAATAATCACATGATGATTGATAAGAAAGCATCTAGCTCACAGTTGCTTGAGGTTTTTCATATTAGTTAATGGGGGGAATGGGGCTTCGGTTCCATTTCCCTGCAGATCACTGATTCTCCTGCATATATGCACGGTCAATCATAAGAACTTCTATTATTGTTCTCATGAAAGTTATCGACAGAGCTTTACTCACAGATCAGCCATCTTTTCCAGAAGAGCAATGATTGGTGGAATCGTCCCGCTTAGACCACTGCCTTGTATCACTCTAAAATGCAGTCGAATATTGGTTCAAATAAATAATCTGATAGGCCACACAAACCGTAAAATAATTCATACAATTACGAACCATAGAAAATCTTACAGTTTTTCCAGGTTTGTCCATTTCTGAATAAGATCCGGTATCTGACCTGTGAAGCTGTTATCACCAATTCGGCTGCAAAAAACAATAAAATCATGCCGTTTGATTCAAAACTGAACATTTAATTATAATAATACTTCAAAAACTTACAAATCCTTTATTGTGGTAAGCTTTTCAAATGTTGCTGGCAACTGTCCAGTAAAGTAGTTAGAGGATAGATGCCTATAACATCAAAGCAAAAACAATTATAAATAAATAAAGTTCCATAGGCTTTTCAAGCAAAGCTCTAAAAAGTAACTTAAAAATTGCAGAGCACACAAACTTGTAGCGAAAGGTCTTACATTCTTTCTAAGCGAGTCAAATTTCCAAGCTCTTGTGGCAGAACTCCTGAAAGCTGATTAAACTCGACAGTGCTGCATGATTGTTTCACTCAAAACATCACACCCACAAAAAAACTATTACTTAGTAAATAGATTGAAGGAGAAAAGGATCGATCTTGTTTATCTTACAAGGTTGCAAGAGTGCTGATGTTTCCAATTTCTTTTGGGATTGGGCCGGTTAATCGATTTCCTATAATAGAACTGCATATGATATGTATAAACTCATTTTTTCAGTTAATTTCCTGTACAACTAAACATTATTCAAGAACTCATGCATGTATATGAGAGAAAAAGTATCTTACATGTTAACCAGTGGCATGGCTCCCCATTCTGCAGGGATGGTACCATTGAGGTAGTTACGTGAGAAGTCACTGTAAAGGTCACAGCCATGAGTTTAATGATATTAATATTCCATATCATATGTTTAACAGTGATTTTGGGTTAAATTTGGTAAAGAACTTGAGAGGCAATGCTTACATTTCTTGGAGGTAAGGGAACCTGCCCAAATCCGGTGGAAGACTGCCTCCAAGATCCTGGCTCTTCAGAACTCTGTGCTTCAACAATATTTAAAGATTTTAACCTTTATTTAATTAAACTAAAAGACTTCTACAAGTAAATCATTGCAAATTTAATTATAGCACTCGACATGTAGATCACATAAAGGTTCACCCGGGTCTTTACATTGTCATTTTTTTTACATTATTTTAGAATTTTACATTATCTAATTATATTTATATACATTTTTAAACACACACACATGCATGATTATTGGTGTTATATCCATTATCAAATTTGGTCTTTTTTCCTATTATCCATTATCTAATCAACTTATCTAATTATATGACGTAAATCGACTAAACCAAGCCAGTAGTTGTTCATCATTGTTTGATTATATGTACTGAATTATTTATATAAAATTGTATGAGAAATCAATCTAAAATAATCTAAAATTAACAAAATGAAATAAACAGTTGTGAGGGTAGCGGCGGTGAGATGATACAAAACATGGAAATGAGGTGGTCGTGACGGTTATAGAAAAAATTAGTAGTAGAGGAGAAGACAGTGGTTGTTAAAATAGTTAGATTATATTAGAAGTGAAATATTATTTATAAAATATTATACGGAATTTTATAAGTTCAAAATATTTTTCAATAAATAAATCAAATTTAAAAATTTATTGTAAGATGTTTTTCATTGATGAATTTTTATGTAAAATAATTTATAGGATATTAACACAGAAAAATATTATCTAGAAATAAATGGAAATAAATATAGAAGAATTTGAAAAAAATATTTTTCTATAAAATATTTTAAGCGGGCCCAAATGAGAGTGAATTTTTTCTATAAAAAAACAAAATAATTAATCGTATTTATAAAAAAAGACTAAGATGAAAGAAGCCGGAACGTTAATACCATATAGTGTAAGGAAGATGTAGCAAAATAAATTCTTATTTTGAACCCTAAAACGCCATCATAATTTTTTCCCCTTGATAGCTTAAAACGACATCACAAAGTTGAAAACAACACGAGAGCCTTCGTTACTTTTTAATAAATAGAACATGTTTGTTGTTTTAGTTTAAAAAACGTTTATTTTTTTTAATTAATATTTATTTGATGTTTTTATATTATTTTAAAATATTGATATTAAAAATAAATTTTAAGAAATTAAAAAAATATATTATTTTAATATATTTTCAAAATAAAAAATACTTTAAAAAATATTCATTAATAAATACCAAACCAACTCCTCAAATCCATTATAACGAGAATATTTAAAAAGGTGCTGAGTTTTTTATAATAATAATAATAATAATAATAATAATAATAAAACAATAAAAAAAAATAAAGTGTTTAGTCTCAACTTGATCAATACCATGTGTGGTCGAAACGTAAACACAAGCCCTGTCCTTGACCATGTCAACATTTTTACAGGTTGGACCCAGAACAGCGGTGCATGTCATGTCTGCTTTTGCAGCAGCAATGATAATTTAAAAAATTTTGAAAATATTTTTTTATTTGTAAATTATTTTAATATTTTAATATTAAATATAAATTTTAAAAATAAAAAAATATTATTTAAATACATCACCAAATATAAATATTAAAAACAATCCCACCACCATATCAATCATGAGTCTGGCTAATAAATTTTCATAGCCCCACCGAATAACTAGCGGTCCCCAAAGTTATTCTTCTTGACATCTAAATTGTAGTGATCCTCCAAGCTAAGGTTTAGATTTCTTAGTCTGATAATTATTTACCAACGAAAAAAAACCCAAGTTTTAATGAAAATAATTTCTATATAATGAGAAAAAATTAACCCAATTATACAGCTTCAAATTCCTTTAAACTTTGAGATCATATTTTTTTTATTAATATAAATATCTGATCCAGTGTATTTCGACTAATGATATAAATTTTAAAATTAATAATTATATAAGTTTTAATGATTATTATATTAATAATTAAAAAAATTTAATTTAAAATTATAAAATAAATAAATTTTTTGATGTCAAGTTTTAAATATTACAATCATAAGTGTTGGTTGTCATTTACAAGTTCAGTCAATACCAGCGCATAGATACCGTACGACTGCAGTCTAATCCGTATCTATAATAATTGTGACAGAAAATAAAAAATAAGAAACTCAAATTAATTACTACACAACTTGGCCAATGGGCCGACATATACAGTACTCTTCCTTGTCTTGTGTCTCCTTTTTCTTAATTAACGATCTGATTATGCACAGCCTTCGTTTCACATGCCCACGTTGTTTTGTCATGGTAGGTACTACGTGTAGCATGTTTGACTTGTGAGGCTGTGGTGGGTGGTTTCCTTGTTGCTTTATAAAATATTTTTTAATTAAAAATATTTAAAAATAATATTTTTTTTACTTTTTAAAAATTATTTCCAACATTAATATATTAAATCATTTTTAAAATAAAAAAACTTATAAAATCATAAAACCTAGTTTCAACAGCAAAAACAAAGGGCCACTGAACAAATGGCTACTAAGTACACTTCTCCACGTTATTTGATTTATAAAGTTGAATTAGCATTTATTTTTCTTATTCTAAATAGAAATTTAAGTTTTGTTGTTATTGGAAGGAATTTTTGTGTCATGACCACTATTCAATCTTGACATTTATCATCTTGATTCTTGGGATCTTAATATAATTATATAGTTGAGCAAGCTCAAATTGAATATTAAAAATACCCTCTCCTTTTCCTTATCTCTATCATAAAAACAATAATGTTAAAAAAATTTAATTTTCAATGTTTTTCCATTATTATCTGAACTATAATGGAGCTCTTATATATATATATATATATTCTAGCTTTTTAACAAGTTCAATATTTTCAAGTTACCTCCCACATAACTTGCAGATTCACAACTTTCATGAGTAATTTATCTTTTTAAGGCAGATTTTGGAATCAAATATGCAGAGTCTCAAAGAATTCTCTAAAGTTTCTATCAATACATAGTAAATATAAAATTAGTGGTATATCGTAGTGAAGCACTATTACCATGAAGTTAAGAGGATGAAGATAATCTACAGAGGTAGAGTTTGGCTTGGGATAATTAATCAAGGGCCATCCGCAGCTTCTAGCAAAAGACTTTGAGAGAGAGAGAGAGGGAGGGAGGGAGAGAGGGAGAGATTTCTTACATGCTAATGACATGGCAGATGGTGCCATTTGAGAAGGAGCAGTCGCAGGATACGGCGTTTTCACTCCCTTTCACCGGATTTAGATCAGCCCAACCCCATTGACCACCACAAGGGTCAGCACTGAAATTCCAATTTGTCTTGCCTATTGTCTTTGCTATGTCACGTAGAGCTTCAACTGTAAGAATTTAAATATATATGTTACAAGGTTTATTATTTTCCAGAATAATGACATATAATTAAATTGAAGAGCTTCATCTCCATAGCTATGATTGTTGGGAAACAAAAGAGATGATATAAAACAAGAAAACTCCAAAATCACTGATCCAATCTTGCCTTGAACATACCTTCATCGTCGGGTAAACGAGAAGCCCCTGAAGCAAATGTTGCGAGACAAAAGGCAACGAGTGAAGCAAAAAGAAGCCTCGTGAAGGACATGATAATTGTTAAGGAGGTGAACGGAAAATATACAGTGGACAGAATTGTGATATATAACTGATTTTGATGCAGATATGGGTCTAATTTGCAGTAGGAAATGATACAGGGAGGTGGAATCCTGTGTGAAAGAAAGGAAGGTGTACGGAAGCAAAGAAAGAGAGAGGCTTGCTTTAAGCGAGAAGGGATAGAAACAAAAGTCAAACTATCTATGGTTCATGCTATTTATTTTTATTTTTTTTTATAAAGTATATTTGAGTTCTAATAATTTAAAATTATATCATTATTATATATAATAGGAGAATACTTTCATTGTGTAACCCAAACTTGACGAGTTGCCATACGAGTTAAAAAGAAAAAACATGCACAAAATAATTTAATTATGAATATATTAACGACTTTACATAATTAAAGGATTAAACTATCATCTAAAACTTTGGATTGAATTGGCGGTTTAGTAACATGTTTTAATCCTTGTATATTACACTTCCTCTTGTCGGTGGCTCCGAAGATATTCAAAGTGCCCTTGTTAAGAAAACTTTTTATTACAAAATTAAAATTTGTAAGAGATGAAGTAACCTGCTATATATGATTCAGCCCATTGAATTGAATATTTGAATATGTTTAATGGAATTTCATTAAAGACAATACCTTTAATTTGACTTAGTGAGTGAACATTATTCCTTTTTCTTTTTCTTTTTCTTTTTTTAATTTTTTCTTATTCGGGCTATTGTTTGCAATATGGTCCTTCAAAGCTTTTGTTGGTGGGCCCAGGTATCTGTTTATTAGTTTTCTTTTTAAATTTATTTTTCATTTAAAAATATAATAAATTGATATATTTTAAGAATTTTTTTATTATATTGATGTGTTAATATTAAAAATTAAAAATTATTATAAAAAAAATTATTTTTTTAATATATTTTCAATTAAAAAATATTATGCAACCTTCCAACAAATTGCCGTGATTATAAATAAATAGTTAATTACACAACTTGCAAAATCAAACAATAGTGCATTAATAAGTGTGATAATGCAATCCAAATTATATCATGTTGTTATTCAATTTTTTATTTATTTTTTATTTATAAATTTTTTTAAAAATTCAAAAATAAAAAAACATAACAAAATAAAAAAATATATGTTTTTAATATATTTATATTATTTTTAATATTTTCAACATCGTCTAAAAAATATTTAAATTTTTAAAAGTTGTTGGAACGAGTTTAATTTTTTAAACGTTATTTTTTAAATCATTAATTTTTATCTTTGAGTCGATATTGATATTATTTATTTTTAAAAATACAAAAAAGTTATAAAAAATCAAAATTATAAAAAAAAATAAATTGAAAAACCAATTTTAAGGTGCAAATAAAATTTTGCCTACAAGCCTTCAATACACACAAAATGGAAGGGTAATTTAGGGGGGGACCCTAAAAGCTTTACTCCTCTTCTCTCAAAGGAGCCGCCGCTGACCCCACCCTTTATCCAAACAGAAACCAGACCTGACCATCTCCTTCCCTGGTCGTCCCCCTCAACCGACCGGCCAGCCCCACCCCCCCTCCCCCCTTTTGATTTTTTCTCTCTTCTCCCTCAACCGGCCGCCAGCCCCAGAGATCCCCCTTTTGATTTATTTTTTTCTCTGCTCAATCATTCAGGCGCCAGCCCCACACCCTCCCTTTTTCATTTTTTTTCTCTTCTCCTTCAACCAGCCACAGCCGATCTTCCCCACCCTCACAAATCAACGTCCTCATCTCCATCCCAGCTGTTTCCTTCCAGCACCAGACCTTCCTTCTCTGGCAACACAGACAGGGACCGGCGTCTGCACCTCCCCACAGCAGCCGGCAACTACATTTCTCTCGGCCGGTTTTCGCCGCCAGCAGCAGCAGCGCCGTCCTCACCAGTGAGCCAGCAGCTCACACACGGCAGCGCCGGGGCAACACTCTTCTTCATCTTCTGCAACCGGCCTCCTGCCCGCCTCCTCCCTCCGGCAGCGCCCGCAGACACAACAGTCTCCAGCGTCGGCCCGAACACAGCGGCACCTGCAGATCAGCAGCCATCCTTCCTCCTCCTGCCAGCTACCCGAAACAGAGGGTAAGAAGAGAGGAAGCCGTGACTGACCCTCCTGTTTGCTTGGGTTTCTTGCGACGGTACGTGAATCCATGCGCCGCCAGTGGCAGTGGCGCGTGGAAGGACATTCCCTGTAATTTTAGATTGTTGTGGGGCTATTATTGTAATTTTAATGTAATTTTTGTTTAGTTGTTTTGAATTCGTATTTTGTATTATGGATGTGAAAAAAAATAAAAGAAAAGAAAAAGAAAAATAAATATAAGGAAAGTGTATGATGGTTTGAATGTTTATTTGGATGTTTTTTTTTATGATAAAATTATAAAGAATAAAAAAGAATTTAGGCTCCATTTGTTTACAGGAAAGTGGTTTTTTTTTTTAAAGTGAATTTCGGGGAAAGTGAATTCCTGAAAAGTGAATTCCGGAAAAGTATTTTTCGATGTTTGATAGTGTTATGGGAAATGAACTGGAAAATATTTTTCAGTGTTTGGTTGTGTTATGGAAAATGAACTGGAAAATAATTTGTTAATGAATTAAATTTTTTTTCAAGTTTATCTAATATATATAAAATATTTAATATAAAATATTTAATCACTTACAATTGTCATAATCTAATTTTTGATCATTTTTATTTTTATTATTTAAAAAAAAAGATGATGAAAAATAAAAATAAAATAAATGAAGGATGAATTAAAATTTGGGTTAAGGGCAACATGATTGGAAGTTTAAATATTTAATTAAACTCTTGACTAGTTTAATTAATTAAATCAAGGGTTTAATTGGAGAATTGATTTAATTAAATTTTAGATTATTTTAATTAATGAAATCAAGAGTTTAATTGAAGAATTAATGAGTTTGAGGACTTAATTAAACTTTGATTTAATCAAAAACCCAGGACTTAAATAAAATAAACCAAGAGAACCGGCTTCGTCTTCATCTTGAGGAGCAGCAGACCACACCTTTGCATTTTAATTCACTGCTACAGTTGCAATGAATTATAATTTGCTGCTACTGTAGTAAGTGAATAATAATTCATTGGCAGGCGTGCGCTACGCATGTTAAAAGGAAAGTGTTTTCCTTTCATTAACAGAAGGAAAACACTTTCCTTTCAGAGCGTTAATTTCTTAAGTTTGACTGGAATTTAGATTCCGTTGACTGCTTTTCTAAATGGCTACCAAACATAGGAAAACAGGGAAAGTGAATTTCCGGAATCTGTTTTCCTGCAAACAAACACACTCTTAATATTTTGATTTGCTCATGGATAAAGAATGGATAAAGAATTATGAATAACATATCAAGTCTATGAACACAGTTTATTTCAGGTTAACTGCGGTAGGAACACAGTTTATTTCAGGTTAACTGCGGTAGGAGTGTTAATATTTTTTTTAATTATAATTAGTTTTTTATATGGGAATCTCTAATAGTTTTATTTGAGTTTTCTAGTCCTTCATTAAATATTGGGTGACGAATCAATTTAAGCAATTGATCAAATAAAATGAAAAATTACCAAGATGATGCCGCGTGAATTTTAACGTGCCATACATGAATTGCATGAAAAATCATGTAGATGTAAAAGGCAAGAGTTGAAGTGTTCAAAAAGAAAAAAAATGGCATACCATGGAAAATCTAAACAAACCACAGAACTAAAAAGTTAATCTTAGAAAAAATAAAAAGAGATAAATTCAACGCCCTCCATAATAGAAAAGCTTTTCAAAGAGTTTAGGTTGTATAAGCCATTAATTCCCTTTCAAAAGCCATACAAATTCATTAAACATATCCAGCTAGAGATAGAAAAATTCAAAGGATGAAAAACACAACAAAGCAGGTTCAGCACCAAGTCAGGTGGCGTGTGAGACAAAAAAAAAGAAAAAAAGAAGAAGTGAAACAAAAGATTTCCTGGTCTACTTTCTAGACAATTACACCGTAATTAACAAATAATTCTCTTCTTTATACCAACAAACAAATTATCGATCCAAACTGAAAATTAAATTAATTTAGGATTTACAAAAGGACAGTAGTGTAGCAATAAAATTTAACACCCGGTGACATGAAAAGAAGAGAAGTAGAAAAGAAGATGGTCTAGCCCAATCAATCTCGAGAAACTTCTGAGTACAAATCAACAATGTAAGCACAAACCACGAATCTAATATATATATATATATATATTTAACAACGTTAAATCTAAAAAAAGGATGTGGATCGATGAACATTCAAGTATACTTAATCAAACTCTGCAAGCCCTCCCTACAAGAAAAAAATAGGTACTTAAGAAAGCTCAAAAATATTTTGAAGGATGACTCTTGCAGAATTGCATGATCATGAGAACAAACAGTACACTTAGTTTTTGCCCCATAACACTTGGAGGTAAACATCGCCTCATCAGAGCCCTGATATGTTGAAGTCCTTTAAATAGTTAATGGGGCACATGAAAGGTTAAGAGAAGAGTAATAGATCAGATCATGAAAAAGACGGGTTGATGGTTATGAGGAGGCAACGTGAGGCGTCGCATTCATTCTTATTCAGGAATTGCAGTATAAGTTTGAAGCTCTGTCGGAAGCTAAGGAGGAGCTCTGTCGGAAGCTAAGGAGGAGCAAGATCACCAAATTACTGTGATTTCACCAATTGGCTGAGATGTCATAATAGGAAGTCAAAGGGTGCCCTTGAGCTGACAAGGATGGGATGGTTGCGAACTCTTGAGGAAGTGGAATGCATGTTGACCGAGGAGGATTCCAAAAATAATACAAGCTGCGATTTTGAATGGAGATCAAGGCTAATTGTATTTCAATTATATTTAAGACTCGAGAAATAATATAGATTTAAAGTTAAATTAAATTATTATTGGATGAATTTGTATAAAAAATCAATCTGAAAATATAATTAAAATTTTAATAGGTTACTTTAATTTAATCATGTTCAAGAATTAATTTAAGTCCAATTGAAGGATTTAATTAGATACAAGGATTTAATTATACTTTAAAATAATTAAATTAATTTTATCAAGGGGCTTAATTGATGAAACATTAAGTTTGAAAGCTTAATTTAAACTTAATCGAGAAAATTAGAACTTTAGGAGGTCAAATTTAATTTTTACCAAGTCAATTGATTGAAATAAGAGGTAAAGCAAGCGAATTAGAATTTTAGGGTCAATTAGGGGTTAAATTATACAAATTCACAACCAAGGACCAATTTGTAACATGCATTGAACTATGAGGATCCAATTAATTGAAATCATAAGTGAAATTAAAGAGAATTAAAAGTTTAATGGTCAATTGAGAGTCAAATTATGTATATTTGACACCAAGGATTATAATGAAAATAACGCGTAAATTTGGGGTTTATATTGAAGTTTTTTAAGGATGAAATTGCATAAAATTAAATGTTTAATGCCAATTAGAGGCGTAATTAAGAGTAATTACAATTCATGGTGACTGACTTGAATCAACAGATGAGATCGTTCAGAGTCGAATTAAGGGTCAATATTTAATACCATAGAAGTCAATAAGACCCTTTTATATCCCTATAAATAGGAATGGAGTTCATGGTGTAAGCACACAGAAAATTGGGTTCAAATCTAACAAAAAATCAGCTCCCTTCGTTTCTCCTTCCTTCCCCAGGCGAAGTTCTCTCTCTCTGGTTCATCAAATGGCGTAGATTAAGGAACTAAAATCTCTCTGTATTTCGGAGATTGGAATAGACATATGTCCCTTTCTTACATCGGGGGTGGTTCTGTAGTTTAGTGTGTTCATGTTCCTGGATCATGGATGAAATATTGACGTTGATTATGGTTAATTCTGAAGCCAAGAGATGACAGATTGGTGGCTATATGGTTTATGGAAGTGCAAAGTTTCAAATCAAGGGTTTTTTTTTTTAAGTGGTGGAGGTGGAGCAGTTAACAATACTGAGGATGTTAGTTCTAGCTTTGGGGAGATTTCATGAAAAATATTGCAACAGAAATTTATAGGAATTGCAAATCCAAACCGTAACAACTTCATTTTTGAATTGGAATGAATTTGTTCTTTAAAAAAAAATTTAAAAAAAGAATTTTTATTTTGAGTTTATATTGTGCACGCCAAGTTTTTTCAAAAAAAAAATTATTTGTCTTCTGTTTGTTTTTTTTATTCTTATAATAAAAAAAGATCAAAAAATATTTTTTACATTGAAAAAAGTATTTGATTTAGCATCATTATAAAAATGAAAAAAAGGTTCATGGCTAAGTTTATTATGCCAATTAAATGTTGAAAACAGGAACTGTTCAGATTGCAAGTTTATAGAAGAAGAATAATCCTTCATAAATAATGGAAACAATGACTGCTTAAGTAGCCTTATAGAAGGAGTAAAAGAAGGAAATAACAGCCCACGTTTAACAACCTATTACGTGGTAATAGACTAAGTCAGAATTGAAAAAATAACTACTCCCTAAACAACAGGGATTTATTAAGGAAGCAGTAGCACAGAATCTGCTAACTGCATAACTGACTATAAGCTAACAATTTCTCCCTTAAACTGAATGCATCTTGCAGTTAGTTTATATATGGTTCTTGACAAACACCTAGCATACTCCGCAGCTTCACAAATGCATCTAACTTGAGAGGTTTTGTCATTATATCTGCAATTTAGTCTTGACTATTTCAATGCACCATTTCCACAGTTCCAGCTTTTATAAGCTCACGCAGAAAATGGAAATGAACGTCTATGTGCTTGCTGCGTCCATGCATCACTGGATTCTTTGCAAGTTTGATAGCTGAGCTGCTACCACAATGAATAACTATAGGCTTATCTTGATGTTTACCAACCATCTCAAAAATCCTTCTCAACCACACTACCTGACATGCACAAAAAGCAGCAGCAATGAACACTACCTGACATTCTCTCTCTTCTTACTCTCTCTCTGGTTCATCAAAGGGCGTAGATTGAGGAAGTAAAATCTCTCTGTATTTCGGAGATTGGAATAGACACATGTCCATATCTTACATCGGGGGTGGTTCTGTAGTTCAGTGTGTTCATGTTCCTGGATCATGGATGAAATATTGACGTTGATTATGGTTAATTCTGAAGCCAAGAGATGACAGATTGGTGGTTATATGGTTTATGGAAATGCAAAGTTTCAAATCAAGGTTTTTTTTTTTAGTTGTGGAGGTGGAGCAGTTAACAATACTGAGGATGTTAGTTCTAGCTTTGGGGAGATTTCATGAAAAATATTGCAACATAAATTTATAGGAATTGCAAATCCAAACCGTAACATCTTTATTTTGAATTGGAATGAATTTGTTTTTTTTAAAAAAAATTAAAAAGAATTTATATTTTAAGTTTATATTGTGCAAGCCAAGTTTTTTCAAAAAAAAATATTTATTTGTCTTCTGTTTGTTTTTTTATTCTTATAATAAAAAAAGATCAAAAAATATTTTTTACATTGAAAAAATTATTTGATTTAACATCATTATAAAAATGAAAAAAAGTTCATGGCCAAGTTTATTATGCCAATTAAAACTTGGCTAAATCAAATGGCCCATTGAACAATTCTTATCATTGTTATAAAATTTTTAAAAATACAAAAATAAATACATGCCAATTAAAACTTGGCTAAATCAAATGGCCCATTGAACAATTCTTATCATTGTTATAAAATTTTTAAAAATACAAAAATAAATACATGTCTTCTTAAAAAAATAAAATAAAATAAAAATAAATAAAAAGTGACAAAAATTCTCATTTTATAAAACTTTTTTAGCAAAAGAGTAGCTCAATTCTTATCATCTATATAAGTTCAATATCCATTCTTTTAACATTGTTGATAAATGTTTTTTTTATAGGGATACACTTTATTTTTTAAAAAAACTAATTCCATTCTTTTTATACATATATGAATTAACATTAGCATGAATCCATTATATGAAAATGAATAAATAAATATGAGGCATTGAAAATAATTCACTTATGAAGTTGTATTCAATTGTATATCATGTTTTCTAATACATTGGTTAATAATTATTCAACTAGTACTGATCAATATATTTAGTTAGCTTCTTCATGAGATATTGTATGATTTCTTAATTGATTCATATTCTTTATGTTTTATACTTTAATACATGCATCTTTTTTTATCTTTGTCGCACCCCACAAAAATCCTAGCGCGCTAGCGCGCGACATCGGCTGGCGATTTTTCGTTCTGTTTTGGTTCTTTGGAGTCGCCACCTAGTAATTCATTAAGGGCTACTAGGAAACCTGATGTACTGGTCTTGTCAGAGATTCATGGGTAAGGGACTGGTTGTGGTCAGGGAAGGTATTAGCACCCCCAACGCACCCTACCTGAGGTAAGCTGCTTCGTGGACTTGACGTGTTAAAGAAGTTTTAAAAATTCTGTTCTTTCATCGAATTTTAGAAAATACAACTTACATGTAAGTTCATGATTCTTTATCCGTGATTAAATCGGAATATTAAATTCTTCTTTAATTCTTGCAATTTTATTATAATAAAAAAACATTCATAACAAAACTACACACCACATTCACTTTCAAGCTTCGTGGACTTGATGTGATATTAAAAATAAAATTTTAGCCCAATTCTAAGGCTTTGATAAATCAGTTATTACTTTTCCAGACTATATGTAGATACATGTTCTACATTTCCATGGAAAATTCAACATGATTTTTATCTGTCCTTTAGATATTTGTGCCTATAAATTAAATTCCTTTTTTTTTATTCAATAACATACATAAAAAAAAATTACAATCACACACAAACATTTCTTTTTTATTATTATTATTATCATTTTCTCTTTCTTTTCTTTTCTTTTCTTTTTTTTTACATCCATATTTACATAAAATACAAACTATATAAAAAAAACTCAAAATTACACAAATATTACATTAAACAACTTGAAATTACAAAAATTAACCAAAAACAAATTTAGGAACAATTCTGGGCTACATTTTGTGCTGTCTGAACAGTGGTGGCGCGTGGGTTCACGCGCCACCGCCACTGGTGGCGCGTGGATCCACGCGCCACCGCAGAAAATGGGCAGCCGGTGGATCTGGCTCGTCACTGTTTCCTCTTCCTTTCCTCGCCGGTGTTACCTGCAAAGACAAACCAAAACGCAACAGCCAGTCGATTTTATTAATAATTGTTTTTATTTATTTTGTTTTCCCGATCTGCCTCTCCTCCTTCAAATCTGCTTCGGTTTTTTTGCTTCTTCTTGTCCGATCTGGCTTCTCCTTTTTGCTGTTCAGTTTCGTGGTGGAATTGTGGGTGTCGCCGCTGCGGAAGGAAAACGAAGGGGGAGCAGCCGTTGCCGGTGGGGAAGGAGACTAACCCCACGGATCCCAGCTGGGAGGAGGCAACGGCTGTCTTCAACAGGGAAAGGGAGGCTTCGGTTGTGAGCAGCTGATTTCTGTGGGCGCCGAGACTGTGGTTTTGGAGGAGGCGCCGTCGAAGGAAGATCGATGGAGGGGGAAGCAACGGTGGGAAGAAGAGCTGCAGTTGGGTCGGCCAAGGAAACCGTGGGTCTGAGGCGAAATCAGAGGAAGAAGAAAAACAAAATCAGAGAAGGTAGATCGCTGGAGGGCAGATCCTCCGGGGGGAAGAAGAAAAACAAAATCAGAGGCAGGGGATCGTCCGGGCAGTGGGGTTCGGTGAGAAAAAGGGAAAAAATTTGATGAGAGGCTGCTGTCTTGGTAATCGGCTGGGGAGAGATTGAAGAAGAGAAAAATAATGAGTGGCCGTTTGGGGGGAGGGGCCGTTTGGCAGGTTTAAGGGAGAAGAGAAAAATCAAAAGGTGGGGGTTGTTTGACCGGGTAAGGAAGAAGAAGTGCGGGGTGGCCGGAAAAAAATCAAAACCCAGCAGGGGCTGGCGGCTGATCCTTCATGAGAGAGAGGAAGCTGTTTAGTTTTTTTTAGGGTTTTTCCCCTTGTGTTGCCTCCCAAAATTACATAATGACCCCCCCTTTCCTTTGAGTTTTCAACCTATATTTATAGGTAAAAGTTTGTTCAAGCCTCCAAATTGGTCCCTCAACTTTCTTTTTTTTATAAATTTTGATTTTTCTTGTTTTTTTCTTGTATTTTTAAAAATAAGCAAAATCAACATCAATTCTATAAGAAAAATAATGATTTTAAAATGACGCGTGAAAAGTCGAACGCGTTCGAAAAAAACAATTGAAAATTAAAATTCCTTTTAGAAGACGTTGAAAATGCTAAAAACATTGCAAATATATTAAAAACATATTTTTTTGGATTTTTGTTGTTTTTCATTATTTTTGGATTTTTTGAAAAAATTATTAAAAAGGTGGGTCAAAAATTGGGTAACAACAATCTTTATATGGAATGGTTTTTTAGTCAATTTGCATTTCTTCGAAGATTTTTAAAACGCATCCAAAGAAGAATAGTTTTTCTTTTAAAATGCTGGTTTTAAAGTTTGCATTAAATAAATAAATAAATAAAAAAGAAAATAAACATCACTGCTGATCCTACCCGTTGCAGTTAAAATAATGTTAACCTAATAACTAATCTCTTTAATTTTCGCTTTTGAGTCATCTTTGATTTTTCTCCAGCTGCCACAGAGCACTTTCCTTAGTCAATATCCTCGTGCAGCTCTCTCTCTCTCTCTATCGCTCTATAAAAACAACGAACAGCAATTTCCAAAGGAAGACCTTTCCCCAGACAAAATAAAGCAAGTTGCTGTCGATCATCTTTAAATTCTCCTTCCTGTGTTTTTCTTTCCCTCCAGCAACCCAACTCTCATTACTGAGAAAAACACGCCGTTTCTGCTTGTGGTTTGTTGCTCTTTGATCATCGTTCTAATTAGTTCCTCCCAGATAATATAGCAATTACCAAGAGAACGAGTTGTGCTCTGCGCATGGCGTCGCGGCCATCACTACTGTCGAAGATTACCAATTACCAAGAGAACGGGTTTATATTGAAGTTTTTTAAGGATTAAATTGCATAAAATGTTTAATGCCAATTAGAGATTTAATTAAGAGTAATTACAAAATAAAAAACTAAAATGAACCTTATCAAAACAGTGTTGTTTTAGCTAGTGCTCATTTTATTCTCTGACTTTTATCTAAAAAGACTGCCCGAATGAGTTGGTTTATAGATGCATTTAATGTCTCTAGTCTTCATTAAATTTGGCGAAACTTACATGAAAATGATTATCTAATACTTCTTTATACCCTGGTATGATTTTTTTAACTGATGAACATCATAGAGGCCATGGTGATAGCTTAAAGAGACCAACTCAGGTAATTTTCAATTAGCAAATTTAATCATTCATGGTGACTAAAATAAAAAATTATTTGATTTAGCATCATTATAAAAATTATAAAAATGAGAAAAAGGTTCATGGCTAAGTTTATTATGCCAACTTGGCTAAAATCAAATGGCCCATTGAACCTGCACGAAAAAAAATCATGTCTTCTTAAAAAATAAATAAATAAAAAGTGATAAAAATTCTCATTTTATAAAAATCTTATACAAGTTCTTATCATCTATACAAGTTCTTATCATCTATACAAGTTCAATATATATTCAATATATATTCTTTTAACAAAAAAATTATTAACAATGTTAAAAGAATATATATTGAACTTGTATAGATGATAAGAACTAGTTTTTTTTTAGCAAAAAAGTAGTTCTTATCATCTATACAAGTTCAATATATATTCTTTTAACATTGTTAATATTTTTTTTTTTTATAGAGATACACTTTATTTTTTTTTAAAAAAAGTTATAATTTCATTCTTTTTATACTTCTATGAATTAATATTAGTATGAATCCATTATATGAAAAAGAATAAAAAGTTATATTCAAGGCTGCGTTTGTTTCTCGAAAAATCATTTTCAGGAAATCATTTTCCAAACTTTTCTGTGTTTGTTTGCTATTAGGAAAGTTGATTTACAAAAAACACTTTCCAGTCAAAGAAAAATTTTGTTTAGTTTCCAGGAAAGTGTTTTCCTTTTTATTTTGGACGGAAAACACTTTCCGAAAGTTATGAAAAATTTAGAAATGTCATATTATTTGCTGATTATATCAAATTTAATCCTCAAACTTTTGATTGCTATATATATATTATTTATTTTTTTGAATATTTTTTTTTTCAATTTCATCCCTTAGAATTTAATTTTTATATTAATTTTGATCCTCATTTTTATAATTGTTATTTGCTTTCACCTTATCATTTTTTAATTGAAATTTTTTATCTATCAAATTTGATCATCATTCTTTTGATTGTTACTTATTTTATTTGAAATAATTTATGAAATGTTAATTATTATTATTATTTTAATTTCTTTATTTTTAATTTTTTTTATTTTTTAGATTTGATATCTATTATTTTGATTATTATTTACTTTATTTGAGATAATTTATGAATTTTTTTTTTCAATTTCATTCTCATTCAACTTTTTAATTTGTAAGATTTGTTTCTTATTATTTTAATAAACTTGAAAAAAATATTAATAAGTTATTTTTCAGCTCATTTTTTATGATATAACTAAACACTGAAAAGTATTTTACAATTTATTGTTTATTATAGTACCAAACATCGAAAAATAATTCATTTTCCCCGAAATTTATTTTCTAAAAAAAAATTATTTTTTAACAAATAAACAGAATAACTGTGTATATCATGTTTTCTAATACATTGGTTAAAGTGATCAATAAATTTAGTTAGCTTCTTCAAGTGTATAAGATTTCTTAATTGATTCATATTCTTTATGTGTTATACTCTAATAAAAAAAGAAAATATAATAAAAATCACTGCTGATCCTACCCGTTGAAGTTAAAATAATGTTTACCTAATCTCCTTAATTATTTCTTTTGAGTCATCTTTGAGTTTTCTCCGGCAGCAGTAGTTGACTTTCCCAAATCCCAAGCCATTTTCCTCATGCAGCCGTCTCTCTCTCTATCGCTCTATAAAACCAACGAACAGCAATTTGCAAAGGAAGACCTTTCCCCAGGCAAAATAAAGCAAACCGAGTTGCTGCTGATCATCTTTAAAATCTCTTTCCTGGTGTTTTTCTTTCCCTCCAGCAACCCGGTTTGCCGTTTCTGGTTGTGGTTTTTGGCTCTTTGATCATCGTTCTAATTAGTTCTCCGCATGGCGTCGCGGCCATCACTACTGTCGAAGACTTTCTCTGTTTTGGTTTCTGGATTTGTGGTGTTGAATTGCTTTGCTGTGGACAAGTTTGGATCCCATGCTCAAACAACAACCACTCCACTCTTGCCACCAGATGAAGGTACGTACGTCCTCCTGACAATTCAATAATCTCACTCTCTCTTTACCATGATTGAAGGTTCCCTTTTTCCTGGTAAATAACTTATTTGCAGAGATTGACGCTTCTTAGTTTGATTTACTCTTCTGAAATAAAATCAGAATCATTTCAATATGTGATGATTAGTGAGAGAAATTAGTATATCTACTGAGAAATAAAATAAGAAAATTAAATGGAAATTGTTATGCGCTTCATTAAATTGTGAATGATACTTTTTATTTTGGATTATCCTCTCTCTTTCGTAATTAAGAAAACTTATTATATGATGTTGACTACTTTCCATTCGAATCATGGAGCTTCTTTTATAATATTTTAAAATAATAAAGGGGCTATTCATCCCTTATTATATTAACAATATTCTCTTGCCGGCAAGGCTTAATAAAATATTTTTTAAATATTTTAAAAGGCATTATTTTATCTAACTTCTTATGGTTGGACTTGTTATCATCCTCTATAAGTTTCTGTCTATTACTATTACTATGAAATAAAAAAGAATTTGTTTGGCAATTTAGTTATTGTTGTTTTTTAAATAATTTTATGTGTTAAAATATATGTTAATGATATTTTTTTAAATTTTTTTTTAATTTTATTATATTAAAATAATTTAAAAACACTAAAAATTTATTAATTTAAAATTAATAAAAAATAATTTTTTTTAAAAGCATTTTTAAAATATAAAAATAAACAAATCAAGCTTAACATTTAATCGAAGAGAGAGAATAAAGGGTAGTTGGCTTGAAACTATACATCAACAATTATTTGAAGGTTGAAAATGACTAAAATATCCATATTGTAAAGTTGATGATGTTTTATTTCAAAATGTTTTATTTGAGGAGAGATAATAATAATAATAATAATAATAATAATAATAATTGGTACGTTGATGTCATCAAAGCAATTATTGCTTGATATTGCATCTTTACAATAATGGCAAGTGACAGATAATTTTGGTGGGAGGTTCCTACCTTTCTGGTATATTAATTGTACTCGAAAAATTAATAGAAAGAAAATTTTGCTCCTTGGATTATATACTCAACTGGAAAAAAATAAATTGATTTTATTTTAATTAAAAAAACAATTAATTATAATAGATGAACATAATATTAAAATTTTTTAAAATCATAATTATAATCTAGATTTAAAAAAAAAAATGAGACAAATAATATATCTCAATTGATCAAAGCTAATTAAACATTCCAGAATAATATGGTATAAAAAACCTAAAATAATTAGTCCTAGTCAACCCGAATTAGCATGATAAACTTGTAGCTCTGATACTCAAGGCTGAGTCAACCTGGAAAATCATGTCAAACTCACAACTGATCAGATAACGAGATTGAAATAACTTGATAAAAAAAAAAATAAAGAATATTATAAGGTCTATTTAAAAAAAAAAAACTTAGTGTTAACTTTTCAAACTCATAGCCTGGGTAATTAGACTCAAAACACTATATCTGAAAAAATTATAAAACTTAAATCTCAATCAATTAATATTGGAAAAAGAATATCAATTACATAAGGATCTAAAACAAAAATTTAAAATTAAAACAATGGGGATCAAAATTGAATACAAAACAAATTTTATTTTTGATTGAATGGTGTAATTAAAAAGAAAAATAAATTGAACAAAATAACCAAAAAAATAAAAAAGATTTAGGAATATCATAATTAAAAAAAAAATAAAAAATTTTTTTTGATTGAAGGGTGAAATTGAAAAGAAAATCAATTTAACAAAAGGCCCAAGAAAAAGTAAAAGAATAGGGATCAAATTGGAGAATATAATATTTGGTAAATTAGAATTGAATGATTAAATTGAAGAGAAATAAAACTTCTAAAAAAGGGCCAAGAAAAAAAAATTAAAAATCAAAAGAATAAGGACTGAAATTGAAATATTTACAACAAAGAGTGTCAATCTGTGATTTTATGGGAAGGAAAGAGAAAAAAAGAGAGGAAAGACTCACTAGTGAAAAACATAACCACCACCATCAATAACGCCACACTACTAGGAAGAGGACACGACAACACTTCTAACAACACGATGAAAGAGTATTTTTGGATATTGTAAGGGTTCACACACGTTGTCTAAAGTGTGTTGGTACCACCCACACACCTTCAAGTGTGTTGCTCGCGTCGTAACCTTTTTTTCTTATTATTTTCTTTATGTATAAAAAGATTCAATCGAACCTAAGCTAGCTTGATAACAAAAAAAAAAAACCTTTGTAGAAAGACAAAAAAAAAACCCTTGAGACTATTTTTAATATTTTGATTTTTAATGATAATTTGGCTGTGTTACTGATATATATATTTAGCTAAATACAAAATTATCCTTCATCTTATACAATAATAATGAAAAAAACCATTTTAAAATTACCAAATTACCTCTTCATCTGTGCTATTTGTTTTTTAATTGAGATAGGTTGTGTATTGTTTGCCGATTTAAAAAAATAAGCACATTTGATCCTTATTAAAAACCTATTTTTCAATCCATTTTGCCTAAAAAAAATATAATAAAAACTACTTTAAATCATCAGATAACTTTGAAATCACTTTTAAATGAAAACGAAACTAGATCTTCCTTTTTAGGTATGCTTGTAGACAAAACCCATAATAATTCAAATTCTTTCATTAAATAGAACCCTTTAACACTAAAAACAATGAAAATAATATTCCAAAAGTATCCAAAGTGATCATTTTTTATCTTCTCTTTCTTTTCATTTAAGTTTCTCTTTTATTTTTCTAACTCAATGACCGAAAAAAGAAGAAGAAGAATTTTTGAACCATAATGAAAAGTGTCTCTAATGTGGGAGTAGCTATATATTTTTTCCGTGTTTTACATTTTAGTTCCATATCTTGTAATTTTATATTTTTTACATAATTTCAAGCCTAATTTAGTCTAATTGTACTATAAAAGATTTTGATTGAAAGAAAAAAAATAAAAATAAAAGCAAAAAATTAGTTTCTTTTCTGTTCATATAAAACCAACCCCATCTATTTTAATTATTTTGTTAACAAGCTATAATTATAAGATTGACTTCGTCAACGAATCATTATATTTTTCGAATTAACATGATGACTCACTTACTTATGTTCTGGTTATGGATTGTTTTTACTAAAATGATATAATTTCTAGTTTTTTTTTTTTTGAAAAAATCTCAAAAAACAGAATTTTAAAAATTAAAAAAATCTTGATTAATCTATCTGACAACAACGATCTAACCTTGAATTAAATCAAATCAATATTTGAGTCTAAAAGTCTTATAATTAATATAATAAGCAAGAGAGCCCCAATGTTATATTTTAATAATTGTTTTGGTGTTGTGTACTGTTTTATTTTAATAATAATAAAAAAAACTAATTCATTCCTAATTTTAATGAGTATTTTGTGATTTTTGCTGTGCAGTTAGTAATTGAATCATGTGAATGCCTAAATCCTTTCATAAACTGGAGGAATTTATATCATCATCATCATTTTCTAGCTGTGTTTTAGCACATTATTTTATGGATAAATAATATTAATATTATTATTGCTTTTATGGATGATTGAAGTTCCTGAATTGTATGTAACAGTGCAAATTCTTCAAAACATATCCAACAAGTTGAACATCAGCAACTGGACCACCATCAATCAAACTTCTTGCGGGAGTCCACAGTGGAGCCAGACGACCATCGACAACAAAACTCAAAGCATTGTTACATGCAACTGTACATTTGAGAATGGCTCCGTCTGTCATGTCACTAACATGTATGTATGTTTTCTTTATAGGAAATATTCCAGAATCGTAATTCTTCCCCTTGCAAAAGCCATGATATTTATATACTATTTTCATAATAAATTTTATGTTTTGTTGTGAAAGAGTAGAATACAGCTCCTGGAATTTCCGATGACTTTTTCTATGTTTTTTTAATGAGGTCATAGTGATGGCAATACGTTCTCCTATTTTAATTATCAATTTATGCTACTCTTTTAATAATAAAAACACAAGCACAAATGTGTTCATGGTAGCATGTTTCCAAGGAAACAATTGATATATTGCTGTTCGTCAAAAAAAATTTAAAATTTATGTAGAGCAGAGTCTTTGTATGGTTACATTTTCTTTTCTTTTTATTTACTAACTAGTTCTTATATTTTGTTTTAGACAGAAGAGTGAAAGGTTTTAATTTGAACGGAGTTCTCCCAGAGGAACTAGGAGACCTTCCTCATCTGCTTGAAATGTAAGTATATTAATATCATTATTGAACAGAGATCAATTGCAATCCTTTGTGATTCAAAGAGGATTTTAATTTATTTATCAGAACAAATGAAAGTTTTTATGATGATTCAAATGGGAAAAGGTCCTTGTCTGAGTGGCTAAGAGAAACAGTGACTTGTAAACAAAAGGAATTATAGAATGATCTCTAAGATGAAGCATTTTTCTTTGGACAGTGATCTGACTCGCAACTACATTAATGGAACAATCCCTCCAAGACTTGCTCAGCTCCCTAACCTTCAGATTTTGTAAGTCTTTTTGTGCATCCTGTATATGTGAAGGCGTTTTCATATCCGGATATGGAAATTCATGAACATGTTAACCTGTTTCCCAATTCTCTTCCGTGTCTTAGGTCTCTCATCGTTAACCGTCTCACCGGCCCAATTCCCCCGGAAATAGGCAACATTACCACACTGGAGGAGCTGTAAGTCACGAAGCGAACTTCTTAAATGAAACGCTAAGCTAGAACGTTAAATCTTGAATTGGATCTTGCAGGGTCCTGGAAGATAATCTGCTAGGAGGGCCTCTTCCTCCAGACCTTGGAAGTTTGACAAGCTTAAGAAGACTGTAAGAAAGTGCCTTCATAGTTATACTTTATACCATGTCTTGTAGATGTGTCTGTCACGTAATATTCAATCTCAGTTTTGTTATATATGGTACTGATACTTTTTACTGATTTTGGAGGAAGTTGTAACTTGGTTTTTCTTATTCCTGCAGTGTCCTTTCCTCAAACAATTTTACAGGAACGATACCAGAGACACTTGGCAATTTAAAGAATTTAACTGAATTGTAAGCGATGGAGTCGGCTGCAATCATTTTCACATTCAATATTTTCAGCTACAATATTCATGATTTATATATATGTTGCTGCAGTATGATAGATGGAAGCGAACTGTCAGGGAAGATACCTGAATTTATCGGGAGCTGGAGCAATATTGAAGAATTGTGAGTAATTAGTTTTTGTCCATTTATCTGCTCATGCTATCCTCTATGACAAGCTATTTTAAATCTCATTTTCGTTTCCGTTTCTCAGGGATTTGCAAGGAACATCCATGGAGGGTCCTATTCCATCTAGCATTTCATTGTTAACAAGTTTAATATCTCTGTGAGCACAAACAAGTTCATTCATTCGCGTAGCTTTTCAATCATCTTGCGATTTTTTACCCTTTTGCTGTTAAGAAAGTTCATACGCATGAGTAACCGATTTTTCTCTTCCAGGAGAATATCCGATTTGAATGGATCAAGTTCACCTTTCCCTAATCTACAGGCCATGAAAAGCTTAGAAAATCTGTGAGTTGATTAACTCTGATCACGATTCCTATGTATTGAAAAGCCATTCTAATAACTTGTAGATTTCCTTAACTATAATAAACTGATCATTGTTTACATTCTTGCGACAGCATTCTGAGAAATTGCTTAATTACTGATTCAATCCCAGACTACATTGCAAATATGTCGTCTTTGAAAATTTTGTAAGTTTTTCTAACAGTTATCCTTATGGAAATGCTTGATTTCAAGGATCTTATTTCCTCCCTATAGATGTTATTTTGAATTCAAAAGAGGCAAATGATTGACACAAGCTTATTCCATCATCTGGCTTTTCATTGAAGATAGATAAAGTAAGGTGAATCAGAAAGGTCTAGCGATGAGTTGATCCATTTATTTATTTTTGGAAATAAGAGAGAGTTGCCATCACAGGTTGTGCATATTTATGAAACAGGGTTGGCTAATTCAAAAGAGTTGGCTAATTCAAAAGAGGCAACTGATTGACACAAGCTTATTCCATCATAGGCTGTGCATATTTATGAAACAGGGTTGGCTAATTTGAACTACTTTTGCATATGATCGCACAGTTAGGACTTGGGACTCTCTCTCCATTTCCTTGAAACCTGAGCCACAATCTAGCAATGTTGAGATTTCATTAATTTGTATATATTTCGTTACAGAGATTTGAGCTTCAACAAGTTGACAGGCCGAATCTCTAACTTCACGAATTTGAAAAGCGTAACGGTGTAAGTCAATACGTGCACATGCTGAAACACACAGGTCCTTAATTTACTTTTCTCGTATTGGCAGCTTGTTTATTGAATTATTGTTTAACATATGTGTAGGTTTTTGAACAACAACTCACTAACTGGAGAAGTGCCTAATTGGGCAGTGGACAACAGCAAGCAAGTGTGAGTCGATAATGATGCTATCAATCCTTGTATTCCTGTTTGGTTAGCATGTTATTCATACCCTGATAGAATTTTCAGACATTTCTTGTGTCCCGTCATACAAGAAATGCGTCAATCTTCATTTTTCAGCAATCAAGAGCTGTATTACCCATACCATTGAAAATCTATTTCAGGGATTTGTCCTACAACAATTTTACGCTGTCAGCTGTAGAAGGGTCAGCTTTAGGTAGTTGCCAACAACAGAAGCAAGACCTGTAAGCATTATTCTGCTCATTATTTGTTTTCTCTTCCCGATTTGTCTCATGTTGCTCATTATTCTACTTCAAAATTCAACAGGAACTTAGTTTCTTCTAGTGATTTATCAAATTCCAAGTAAGTTCCTCCTTTACTGAGATGCTTTGTGAAAACTCTGGAACTATGAATTGCTGACAGCTTGAATTCTTGTCTTTTAGCACTGATGAGTACTGGTGCTTCACAAAAGACCTTCCTTGCACACAAAATCGTGAATGTAAGTTTGAGAGAAACCATACAGTACTGATGTTCTATGAAAGAGTCATTACATAAAATCACCATATTTACTGCCCTGTTGAAGGATATTGATTGTTTTGCAGATCGTTCCTTGTTCATAAACTGTGGAGGGAGCAGTGTGCTTTTTAATGATGATACATATGAAGGAGACTTTACTGAAGGTGGGCCAGCTGCATTTTCCTTTGTACCAGGAAAATGGGGTTATAGCAGTACCGGGACTTATATGGAGAGCAATTCAGTAACTTTCAAAGCAAAAAATGATTTCAATCTGAGTGTGACAGGAGTTTATGAAACTGCTCGCCTTGCTCCTCAATCACTCAAGTACTATGCCCTGTGTTTGCCAAAGGGAAAGTATAAAGTGCAGCTCCACTTTGCGGAAATTATGTATTCTAATGATCAGACATTTAGTAGCCTTGGGAGGCGCATATTTGATATATCGATTCAAGTAAGCAAAATGAGTTTCAAAAAGCTTTTTTAATCTCCAGATTCCCTCATGAGGCCTACCATGTGTTTTGTTTGGTCCTTGATAAGTTTTTGTTATGCCAATGAAAAGCTTCTTTACTACTGTTTGAAACTTTTTAGGGTTATAATTTGAACTTTTTGCCGCAGGGGATCACACTTCGGAAGAATTTCAATATCATGGAGCAAGCCGGAGGAGTTGGCATCGGCATCATTGAGGTATTTGATAATATAATTGTTGACGGTGGCACACTAGAGATACACTTGTACTGGGCAGGCAAAGGCACTACTTTCGTTCCTGACAGAGGTGTCCATGGACCACTCATATCCGCCATCACAGTGACACCAAGTATGTCATGGCATATTCAGAGTTTTGATTGATTTCAACCCACGAACTTCTCATCTAACTATTTCTTTCTCTACTTGTAGAGTTCAAGAACGGATCAGGATTATCAGTTGGAGCCGTAATCGGTATTGTAGCTGCTTCATGTGTACTTGCTGCGCTGTTTTTGCTGCTACTCCGATCGAAAGGTTACCTGGGAGGAAAGGAACTCGTAGACAAAGGTGGGACTGAAGGCATAAGTATCCCACTTGTTTGATTGTGCGTGTGTCATGTCTTGTCTGGCTGATTTTGAGACTCTCTTTTTGTAACAGAACTTCGCGGTCTGGATCTCCAAACGGGTTATTTCACGTTAAGACAAATCAAACATGCTACCAATAATTTCGACACTGCGAATAAGATAGGAGAGGGAGGATTTGGGCCAGTTTACAAGGTATTCATGCATTTTCAATAAGATAGGCTATACTTTTGGTTATCTATATAGTTTATTTAAGATATATCCTATCTAATTATAGATACTCATCCGAATGCTCAGAACCTTTACTCTCCACAAACCCGACTGCATCGCATCGCTTAGGTTGTGCACTTGGTTGTCTCTGGCCATGAATAAAATCTACCATGCTTGCAAAATAATTTTATGCTAAGGGAAAGGATGCTATCATCTTCAAATATTCTGGAATTTCAGTATGCGCCTTTGATTTCAGGGTGTATTGTCAGATGGTTCTGTAATTGCTGTAAAGCAGTTGTCGGCCAAATCGAGACAAGGAAACCGTGAATTTGTGAATGAGATAGGCATGATATCTGCCTTGCAACATCCCCATCTCGTGAAGCTTTATGGCTGTTGTATTGAGGGAAACCAGCTGTTGTTAGTATATGAATACTTGGAAAACAATAGTCTTGCGCGCGCTCTTTTTGGTACTTGCTTACTTGACCATCTACTTGATATACAGTGAGAATATGATGGAGCTGTTTGCCCTATTCCGATGTATCCTTGTTTTTCAGGTGGCGAGGAACACCAGCTTCAATTGGACTGGCAAACAAGAAGGAAGATATTGTTGGGTATTGCGAAGGGGTTATCATATCTTCATGAAGAATCAAGGCTGAAGATTGTGCACAGAGACATAAAGGCAACCAATGTGCTGCTTGATAAGGATCTAAATGCCAAGATATCTGACTTTGGTCTGGCCAAGCTTGATGAAGAAGAGAACACTCATATAAGCACGCGGATTGCTGGGACAATGTGAGTCCTCTCTCTCCCCATTGATCTCTCAATTTAGTTAGTAAAATCTGCTCTCTCACGGCCAAATGCTCACCATTCAATGCTATCTAATTTCTCTGATTCAGAGGTTATATGGCCCCAGAATATGCAATGAGGGGTTACTTGACAGATAAAGCAGATGTTTACAGCTTTGGAGTTGTTGCCTTAGAAATTGTCAGTGGGAAGAGCAACACGAATTACAGACCGAAGGAGGAGTTTGTTTATCTTCTTGATTGGGTAATACATACATATATCTTATACTCTCAGAATGTCGATGTCGTCCTACATATCTTACATTTTCTCTGACCAGCAATGAGCATAACTGATGGAAGATGCATGGCCTTGATTTTGTTGTTGTTTTTATCTCCTTTTTAGCTATCTGTCTTTTGCATGAATTCTAGCTGCTTAATTTCCCCCCATGACATTTCATGAAAGGCTTATGTCCTGCATGAGAGAAACAACCTTCTTGAGCTTGTGGATCCAAGGCTTGGTTCAAGCTACTCAAAAGAAGAGGCAACGAAGATGCTGAACTTGGCTCTCCTGTGCACAAACATATCTCCCTCTCTGAGGCCAGCAATGTCTTCCGTGGTGAGAATGCTTGAGGGCAAGATTCCAGTTCAAGCTCCGATAATCAACCGTGGTAGCATGGACCAGGAAGCAAGGTTCAAAGCCTTCGAGCTTTTGTCACAGGATAGCCAAACACAGGTCTCCACCCTCTCTCAGAGCAGTCAGATGCAGAGCAGCAGCATATCAAGGGATGGGCCGTGGGTAGATTCCTCATATTCCCTCCAAAGTAATGACGAGGCTAAGGATCTTTATCCCATCAACGTAGATTGAACGATGGAAATCAGATGAAAAAACCCTATTTATTTAAGGTGTAATAATACTATGGCTGCTAAGAGAAGAAGTCGTTTTGTACGGCTAGCTTGCACAAGTATAAAAGAAAACATATTTCATTTAAATACAAAAAACAATATAATAATTTAGTTACATTTATCAAAACCAAATTAATATATATTACATTATATGATTGAAAATAAATCCTTGAAGTGCAAATGTTATTCAATTTCTTATGCGATAAATTAATCTTTGTATATTTAATTTTCTCTATATAGTTTTTTTCTTTTCTTTGCTGTATTAGACGGTAATTAACTTCGATCAGTATTGGAAAAAAGACCTTAAAAAAATATTGTTTTATTGCAGCACGCCAGCAAGCCAGAATAAATTTGTGCTGGTTTTTTTTTTTTTTAAAAAACTTATTTTGATAACTAATACAAAATAAATTTGTTAATTACTCATTCATCCATCTTCAGGGTGTCCTCAGGCCGAGTTTATCTCTATTTGGATGTAGTTTGCACGTGAAAGTTGACTTTTTATTAAGAACAACCCCCAAATGTTGACTTCGGGGGCACCCAGTTTGCTCCTTTCCTGTTTGAAAGAAAACCAACAACCTGGTTGCCAGGACAAATCGTCCTTGGCAGGCGGCTTAGCTGATTCTAGACAATGATACAAAGAACACGAAATCATGCCAGCCTTTTCGTCCTTTCTTGATCAATTCACTCTCTTTGATTTTTCCTAGTGGCACTCACAACTTCCCCTCCTATCTTTCACCATCCTCCCTTTCTGCGACGACCCTCCTGCGTTGGTCTTGTGTTTTTTTTTTTAATTAACGGGGGTATCTGGGCTAACTTGCGCGTATCTTGATTAATTCCACGATAAATAAGTAATCTAAGGATTGAACCTGAAACCACATAAAAAACAAATCTCTTGGTCCCAAACTTTTACCGTTGGACCACCACCTAGATAGTTGGGTGTTCTTGTGTTTTACTTTTACAACCAGTGGTTTCCATTTCTTTGCATATATTTTTTTTCTCTGGGTTTTTGCTTTTAGAGCTTCGTTGACCCTTTCTCAATATTCCATTACGAAGACAGCATTTTTTCAAGAAAAGGACGCAATGCAAAATGAAAAATAAAAAATAAAACCCGAGTAACTCGTTGTCTTTAAAACCCCTCCTACATTATCTTTCCCTCCAACCACCCTACTCTCTTTCTTCCCTCTCTAAAAAAACAAACGAAAAACATTGTTTCTGTCCCTGAACTACTGCTCTTTTTCGTGTTCTTTGATTTTTTTTTTTTGGAGATATTAATTACCCCACAATTAGAGAAAGAGTAACTGTGTTCTGCATGCTTAAAACATGGCGTTTGTTGAATCACTGTCAAAGACTGCCTCTGTTTTTGTTTTCGGTTTTGTGGTATTGAATTGCTTTGTTGTGGAAAACTTTAGATCTCATGCCCAAGGAGTGACTCCACTCTTGCCACAAGATGAAGGTAAATGGTCATAATTCAACAATCTCCATTTTTTTTTTGTCAACAACTCATAATATTTGGCAGAATAAATAGTTTTTTCTTTCTGGGTTTTCTTCGTGAATTGGCCAAGTGTTCTTGTTCTTAACATTAGTTGACAGACATCCTCTTGTCTTGTTCGTTGGAGGAAACTGTTGTTTTGACTTTCAGATTTTTCATTTCTCTTTAAAAACTTTTTTTTTTTTTTATTTATCTCTTCTTGTCAAAAAACAATTGTGTTTTATTTATTTTTTAAGATTAATCGGGGAAACATATTGCATGAATTGGGCAATAATAGGAAAAGAAGAGGAATTCGGTTTCTGGTCATAAAAAAATATTTTGATAAAATATAAAACGATGCTTATACAATTCAAGAAGTGAGAAGGTGATATTATTAAAAAATATATTTTTCGTTTCAAGTAGCAACTGTTGCTTGAAAGTTGCATCTGTTCAACACGGCTTTCATTTATGGTGGAAGGTTCCTGCTTCCCTGGCATATTTGTTAAAATAAAGTACAAGAAATTATTGACAAGGTGATATTATTAAAAATATATATATATTTTTCGTTTCCTCAATGTGACATATTTTTGGTATGCTCATCGTTTCAAGGAGCAACTGTTGCTTGAAAGTTGCATCTGTTCAACACGGCTTTCATTTATGGTGGAGGCTTTCATTTATGGTGGAAGGTTCCTGCCTCCCTGGCATATTTGTATTGTTAGCTAAATTTATTTATGCTAGGTTTTCCAAATGTGCAAAGTATTTTTACTATAACAACTGGGTGGTACTATTTTCTCGTGTAATGTGATCAAGGAGTTACCTATCACGCGCAAGATTTGCAGAGGAAAGCTCTGGGAGGCACATGAAAAAGAAATGGCTCTAAAATATGTGCGAAATATTGGGTGAAAATAGAGAGTTTCGACCATGTTCATGTGATATATCCCAAAAAGGAAGGGTCTAGTAAAGTAAATCTGTGCAGGTCTATCTCACCCATGAACAGTTATGCTGATAGACGTGAAATTATGATTTGTTTTAGTGGTAAATTCTCACATTATTGTAAGCATTTTTTCTTGGTGTTGCTTAACATGTGTTGTTACTATCTGATGCAACAGTGCAAATCCTTCGAACAATATCCGACAAACTGAAAAACAAGAATTGGACGACAATCGATCGAACTTCCTGCAGCAGCGCACAGTGGAAGCTGTACATCAGCGACCCCCCCAAAAATGACAGAATTCAAAGCAATGTTACATGTGACTGTACATTTGAAAACAACACCGTCTGTCATGTCATCAGCTTGTATGCACTTGTTTCCTTATATCCCTCCTTTTTCTTCAGACATAATAACCACTCAGATAGAGATTAGACTCGTCCCAAGCAATGCTTTGATAATTAGAAGAATATATTTGTAGCAAACACTCTCTCTTGGATTTGGTACTGGTCCAATTTTATATGAACACTGTATCAATTCCTAAACCTCAGCTTATGGTGTTGTACGAAGACTTTTGGCCTCTTACTTCTTCCTCTTTATAATCATCTTTTTTTTTCCTCTTCTTCTGACAGCAAGCTGAAGGGTTTTAATCTGACTGGAGTTCTACCAGTGGAATTTCGAAATCTTACCCAACTGCGCGAAATGTGAGTGGCATTTGCATATATATATTTCTTGTTAGTCAAGTTTTTTGGTGGACAGCGGAGATTAGTTTCTATCTGGATTTATCGATGATTTTAATTAGTTTGCTTATGATCTCAGTGATTAGCTTTCTCCTTCAATGGGCTATCAATATGCAAGTTTCAAATTCTCCAGGGTTACAGTGTCTTAGTTGATAGACTCTTGTCCTGTTTTTTCTTGTTCTTTTTGGTTCTCTAGCATGGTTTAGTTGCCAAATATCCCATCCACATTCGCTCAGTTTGATATACACTTGCGTGTGAAATAATTTCCAAGTTTCAATGCCTCTTTTCTCAAACACAGACAGCCTTGTTCACTCGCATTTTAGTAGTTTTTTTTACCCCTTTATTGTTATCGTCTTAGCAAGATTTTGTTACAGCTGCAATGTGCAATGTAGAATATTACCATTCTTTTTACTCTATGACGATTTGAATTTGAGAATGACTGAAATGAAGCATCTTGCATTGTACAGTGATCTCTCTCGCAACTACTTAAATGGATCAATCCCAGGAAGTCTAGCTGAGCTCCCAAACCTTCAGAGTTTGTAAGTTTGTTTGTTCACTTGTATTTCCATGGAGTTTTCAATTGTGATATGGCCATTCATGAAAAAATAACCTGTTCACTATTTTTTCTTCTATACCTTAGGTCTCTTCTGGCAAACCGCCTCTCCGGTTCCATTCCTAGGGAAATTGGCAGTGTTGCGACTCTGAAGTCCCTGTAAGTCTCAAAACAAAGCTCTCAACTTGTCCAGTAAATGAAATTCTGAGTTGCAATAAAATAGGTATTGCGTCTTGCAGGGTCCTGGAAGATAATCTACTAGGAGGGTCTCTTCATCCAGACCTTGGAAATTTGAAAAGCTTGGAGAGACTGTAAGACAGATGCCTTCATCTTCTATCTGAGTTTATCTTTGTATCTACTTCATGATATTCAATCTAAGTCTTTTTATGTATGATACCAGTATTTGATGCTCACTCAGAAAAAATTATTTGTAACTTTGTATTATTTACCCTTGCAGTCTTCTTTCCGCAAACAATTTTTCAGGAACAATACCAGACACATTTGGCAATTTAAAGAATTTAAATGATTTGTAAGTGATGATGCGGGTCACAATTTGTTTTTTTTTATATATAGTAATTACTGTGCTGAGCTTAAATATTCATCTGTTTCATATGCTCCTGCAGTAGGATAGATGGAAGTGAACTGTCAGGGAAGATACCTGACTTTATTGGGAACTGGACCAACATTACGACATTGTGAGTATTTACTTTGTTCCATTTATCTGCTAATGTGTCCTCGAGCACAAGCTGAATGGAATTCCATTTTCCTTTCCCTCTAGCATTCCTAACAGTGGTATATTTCTCTTTCAGGGATTTGCAAGGAACATCCATGGAGGGTCCTATTCCCTCTACCATTTCACTGTTAAAAAAATTAACAACTTTGTGAGCTTAAATTCCCTATCTTGTAGATTCACATTCAGTTCAAAGAATTTTGCCTCGTTGCTTTTCGGCAAGTCTATATTTGAGACAACTGATTTTTTCTGTTGTCTTGATTTTTCAGGAGAATATCGGATTTGAAAGGATCCAGTTCAACTTTCCCTGATCTGAAAGATATGACAAAAATGGAAAAACTGTGAGTTGAATGAGACTGATCAAATATATTGTTACAGCAATATTACATCAGTAATTGATTACATATTATTTTTTACTCAGGATTCTGAGAAATTGCTCAATGACTGGTTCAATCCCAGAATACCTTGGAAATATGGCAGACCTAGATACTCTGTAAGTTTCTGTAACAGCTACCTTCATGGCAACGCTTAATTTCATGGGCGTCATATTATGTTACTCTGATTCAAAATGACAAGATGTGTAAAGTGATTGACATCACTTTACTCTATCATCTGGTTTCATTTAAAGTAAGATAAAGTGAAGTAAATCAGTAAAGGTATAGCAATAAGTTGATTCCTTATTTATCCTGGTTGAACAAGGACCTTTCTCAACTTTTAAGTAGCTAACAATGAAGCTCCAGCCTTTTCCTCTTTTCAAACCGACAGTTTTGCATTTCATTTTTCCTTATTTTAGATTCTCATTGAGTAAGGTCGGGATGTTTTCAAACCAATCTTGATATGTCATATGAGATGCTATTGGTGATGTTCTACATTATAACAACGTAATAAAATATGTGGAAGACATCTTAACATTTGGAAGGACTAGAAATTCTGCTGTATATGCTCTCTGTGAGCATGAGCTAGACCTGTATATAGTCTGCATGATTCAAAATCATGATGGTGGGGGCTCATGTTTTGAATTAGATTGCAGTGTGTTTATATTGCCCAGAGCTAATTTTATCTAGTGCGTCTTTCATGTGCTTTCATTAATTTGTATATATTTCATTGCAGAGATCTGAGCTTTAACAAGTTGACAGGCCAGATTCCTGGCCCATTAGAGAGTTTGACAAATATAAAGTTCATGTAAGTCAATAAACGCATGCTTTCTGAAAGCACAGGATCATCGTTTCTAATATATTTCTCATAGTGATAGCTTGCTGGTTCATGACCTGTTTATTAATGTGTAGGTTTCTGAATAACAACTTACTAACTGGAGAAGTGCCTGCTTGGATACTGGGAAGCAGGAAAGACTTGTAAGTCTATTGTGAAGCCATACATAATTCTTTATACATGAAATGCACCAATCTTTGTTCTCCTCAATCAACAACTATTTACCCCTGCCATGAAATTTTATTTCAGGGATTTATCTTACAACAATTTTACTGGATCAGCTGAGCAAAGTTGTCAACAGCTACCAGTGTAGGCATAATTTTTTTCCCGTTACTTGTTTCTTCTCCTTTGTCTCAAGTTGATTGCTAACTTCTATTTTGAAATTATGTAGGAACTTAGTTGCTAGTCATGTGTCAACTGGGAGTAACAAGTAAGTTCCTCCTTCACTAAGATGCCTTTTAAGAAATCTAGAAATTTGACTTATCGACAACCCTCATTCATCTCTACAGGATTTCTTGGTGCTTGAACAAGGACCTTGTTTGCACAAGAAAACCTCAATGTAAGTGTGTAAAAACAGTACTCTGGTGTTTGATGAAGGTGTTTGATGAAGGCAGCTTATGATATTGATCCTTCGTTCTACAGACCATTCCTTGTTCATAAACTGTGGAGGGAGCAGGGAGACTGTTGGTGATAATGAATATGAAGACGACACAACTGCAGGGGGGGCAGCTGATTTTGCATCTATATCAGAAAAATGGGGTTATAGCAGTACAGGGACTTATATTGGCACTGATGACGGCGCTTACAAAGCAACAAATTCTTATGGTCTGAATGTGACCGGTGAAGGTTTTTACCAAACTGCTCGCCTTGCCCCTCAATCACTCAAGTACTATGGCCTGTGCATGCTGGCGGGCAGTTACAAAGTGCAGCTCCACTTTGCTGAAATTATGTATTCCAATAATCAGACTTTTAGCAGCCTTGGGAGGCGGATATTTGATATATCAATTCAAGTGAGTAAAATGATTCTCAAATTAGCGCATTTACTTGGGATTTTTGTTTTTATCTATGATTGTATTTCTAAATAACCTCATGAGAGCTACCATGTGTTATGGATCCTTTTCAAGTTTCCATAGAAAACGGTGGTAACAGTCTTTAAAACCTGCACAAGTCATGCTCGGAACTTCTTCCTGCAGGGGAAGGTAGTTGAGGCAAATTTCAATATTATGGAGGAAGCTGGAGGTGTTGGTATTGGCATCACTAAGGTATATGATGGTATAATTGTTAATGGTAGCACACTGGAGATACACTTATACTGGTCAGGCAAAGGTACTACTGCTGTTCCTGACAGGGGTGTCTATGGACCTCTAATATCTGCCATTACAGTGACTCCAAGTAAGTCTTGACGAAATCAAGAGGATTTTTTGTTTCCATCAACGGTCTTTTTATTTAATTTGTTTCTCTCCTTGTAGACTTTAAGGTGGATAATGGTGGCGGATTATCAGTTGGAGCTATTATTGGCATTGTAGCTGCTTCATGTGTGCTTGCGGCATTGATTCTGCTGGTCCTCCGGAAGAAAGGTTACTTGGGAGGGAAGGACCTTGAAGATAAAGGTAAGATTAATAGCACAAGAAGAATGTGTCTTATTTGATTGTGTGCATGCTGTAAACTTTTGCTGATTTTGAGATTCTGCTCATCACAGAACTCCGTGCTCTAGATCTCCAAACTGGTTATTTCAGCCTAAGGCAAATTAAACATGCGACCAATAATTTTGACCCTGCAAATAAGATAGGAGAAGGAGGGTTTGGTCCAGTTTACAAGGTATTTTTGAATGTTCCAGTTTACTATTTAGTTAGGTTATGTGCTGACAAAGTGCTCTACTGTATGGGGCCTTCTTGTATAAAAGGGAAGCAATATCTTTTCAAACATTCTGAAATCTCAGCCTATTTTATTCCAGGGTATGTTGTCAGATGGTTCTGTAATTGCTGTGAAGCAGTTATCGGCCAAATCGAAACAAGGAAATCGTGAATTTGTGAATGAGATAGGCATGATATCTGCCTTGCAGCATCCCCATCTCGTGAAGCTGTATGGCTGTTGCATTGAAGGAAATCAGTTGTTGTTAGTATATGAATACTTGGAAAACAATAGCCTTGCTCGGGCTCTTTTTGGTAAATGCTTGACCAACTCCTTAATGTATCAGCTTATACATAGTCTATAGAATGAGAATGAGAGATTAAATTGCTTTCCTGTTCCTCTGTCTCCTCTCTATCAGGTCGTGATGAACACCAGATTAAACTGGACTGGCAAACAAGAAAGAAAATATTGCTGGGAATTGCAAAGGGATTAGCTTATCTTCATGAAGAGTCAAGGCTGAAGATTGTTCACAGAGACATAAAGGCGACTAATGTGCTGCTTGATAAGGATCTAAATGCCAAGATATCTGACTTTGGTTTAGCTAAGCTTGACGAAGAAGAAAACACTCATATTAGCACGCGGATTGCTGGGACAATGTGAGTTCTTTCTCCCCCTTATCTTTTAATTGAATTTCCTAGGTTGTGGTAAAGGGATAAATAAATTTTTATCTTTTTTGGTAATGATACTTTGAACAGTATGGATATCAAATGGAAATATTGTAAAACGCAGACATTATTTGATGGCATCTCATAACAGCAGCACAAATGATTATCGCCTTGTATATGATTGATTATACAAGGAAAAGAACATATAAATTGATTCCACAAGCTCATGGTCAATACTTACTCTCCTGGTTCTTTCTAATTTTTTCTTCAGAGGTTATATGGCTCCAGAATATGCTATGAGGGGTTACTTGACAGATAAAGCAGATGTTTACAGCTTTGGAGTTGTCGTTTTAGAAATTGTCAGTGGGAAGAGCAACACGAATTACAGGCCGAAGGAGGAGTTTGTTTATCTTCTTGATTGGGTAACTTATATCATTTCCTTTCAGAATTCTGTCTGCACATTTTACATTTACACCGACCACCAATGAGCATGATTGTAGACTGATGGAAAATCCATGTTACTGATAATTGTAGGCCTATGTCCTGCAAGAGCAAGGAAACCTTCTAGAGCTTGTGGATCCGAGCCTTGGTTCAAACTACTCAAAAATAGAGGCATTGAGGATGCTTAACTTGGCTCTCTTGTGCACCAACCCATCTCCCACTTTGAGGCCATCAATGTCTTCTGCAGTGAAGATGCTTGAGGGAAAAATTCCAGTCCAAGCTCCGATAGTCAAGCGCAGTACCATGAACCCGGATGCAAGGTTCAAAGCCTTTGAGCTTCTCTCACATGATAGCCAAACACACGTCTCAAATGGATCTCAAAGCAGTCGGATACAGAAGAGCATATCGATGGATGGACCGTGGATCGATTCTGAATTTTCTATCGAAAGTAAGGATGAGATCATAGATTCCTCATCGAGCAAGCTTCTTAAGGACCTTTACGACGTCAACTTAGATTGATCAACGGAAATTGATGAAATAGTCCCTCCTTTTCTTTTCGTCTGGTAGCATTCTGAGTTTGCAAATAGGATTGCTGAGTAATCAAGAAATACATTTAAATGATTTGTTCTGGTATATGTTGATTCTTTTGTTAAGAAATAAAAAACATTGGAGAGCTTGGTCTTTCGAATTGGCATTGTCAGCAGTGTATGTCACCATTTTTCCAAATCTGCAGATTGCTATTAGTATAGAAGCACCTTTTCATGATCCTAAAGAGCATTTGAACAAAAACTAGTCTTCCATTACATATTGGGAAGGTGGGGTATTTCTAGGAGAAAGCATGGCAATCGATGGGAAATATAGCTATTAGGTTTGTGTTACAGTTGCTTAACAAGTAAAGAAGAAATGAGATAAAGACAGAGGAATTGTTTGGAGAAAATACAAGAGAAGAATTGAGAATGAATTTTCTGTCTATATTTTATATACAATTGATACCCCTCATGTGTGTTTTATAGTAGTAGAAACAACCACTAACTAATTATTCTATCTTACTATAACTATTGTAACAACATGCTAACTAACTATAAATCACAACTAACAGAATTAACAGCTAACAAGGGTTGCGTGCTGCAGATGTTATCAACTATGCAGCACTCTTAATTCTTCTTCCCAAATGATATATCCTTCTTAGAGACTAGGTACATAACAATACCCCTTCTATGTAAGATTCTTGTCCCAAGAATCGAAAGCTGGATCAGTTCACATAACACTATTGTTTGGGAATTGTAACTGCAACTCTGTCAACTCCTCCCATGTAGCATCTTCAGGGAACGAATTTAACCACTGAATTTAGCCCGCCACCACAGCTACATTACCCTTCTTCATAAGTTTCCTTTCTAGTATTGTAACTGAGTACACTTTTACCCTGCCCTCATCATCTAGGATTGGTAGGGCTTTAGAAACGATGGCCACTTCTCCCACTTTTTTTTCTTAATAACGAGACATGGAACACCTGGGGGTAACTAAAGCTTATATGCTACTACACCAATGTGTTCAAGGACTTGGTAGGGACCCTAGTACCTGGAATTTAACTTGTAATGCTTCTTATAAATGACACTGCCCTGCCTGCAAGGTTGAAGCTTTAGAAAAACCCAATCTCTTATAAAAAATGTCCTCTCTGATCGTCTTTTGTCTGCCACTTGTCTTATTCGATTTCATGCCCCTTCCAAAAACCCTTTGATTAATTGATCTATATTGATCCTTCTTTGTGTCCACTCCTCCACAGTAGCTACTTGAGTAGCCTCAGTAAGCACCATCTCTCTGGCTGGAGGCTCATATCCATTCAAAGCTTGGAATGGGGACATGCCGACAGTGGAATGGAAGCTGCTATTATACCACCATTGTGCTGTGGATATCCATTGGTGCCACTTCTTTGGACAATGCATAGTAATACGTCTTAAGTAAGTCTCTAGGCACTGATTTACCCTTTTAGTCTGCCCATCCGTTTACGAATGGTATGTTGTACTTAGTAACAACTTGACCCCTAAATGTTTGAACAATTCTTTCCAGAATAAGCTTATGAAAACCTTATCCCTGTCGGTCAAGATTGTGGCAAGCAATTCGTGGAACTTGTAGATGTGATCTAAAAATAATTTAGCAACATCCTGGGCTGTGAATGGATGTGCTAGGATGATAAAATGCCCATACTTGGTGAAGCAATCAACAATGACCATGATAGTATCCCTGCCTTCGGATTTTGGGAGCCCTTCTATGAAGTCCATGGCAATATCCTAACAGGGACCATGTGGAGTGGGAAGAGCTTGTAACAACCTAGGATAATGCACCCTTTCAGCCTTGGCTTGTTTACAACTGTCACAATGTTGCACCAGTTTATAGACCCATTTCTTCATGGAAGGCCAGTAAAAATGAGCCTTAAGTGGCCCATAGGTATTCTGAATCCCTACATGCCCTCCAATATAGGAATCGTGGGTAGTTTTGACGAGTTCCTCTCTCAATGACCCTGCAGCTCCTATAACAATTCTTCCTTTATACTTCACCACCTTGTTAGTATAGGTAAAATTTGGAGCTTGTGTAGCATCTATCATTTTACCCTGTATGATGTCTTACAACCTGTCATCATCTTTGTAACAGTTGTAAATTTGGTCATACCAAGAAGGAACCACTTGTGTTATGGCTGTAAGCCACCCCCCTGTTATGTCTGTTTCTTAGCAACTATCTTCACTCTGCATAATCCTTCTTGATAAGGCATCAGCAACTTTGTTCTCCTTTCCCTTCCTATACCTGATTCGATAGTTCAATCCTAACAGCTTGGTCAACCCCTATTTCTGAATAGGAGTGTGGATTTTCTGATCAAGTAAGTATGTTAGGCTTTCATGATCAGTTTGTACAATAAACTGATCTTGTTCCAAATAGTGTCGCCACTTGTCCACTACCATTAGTATAGCTAGGTATTCCTTCTCATAAATAGACAATCCCAAATGTTTTACTCCCAAGGCCTTGCTCATGAATGCCAATGACCTTCCTTCTTGGCTAAGCACTGCCCCAATTCCAGTGTCACAAGCGTTTGTTTCCAAGACAAATGGTTTGGTAAAGTCAGGCAAGGCTAGAATTGAAGTCTCACATAAAGCTTTCTCCAGATTTTGGAAAGCTTCCAATGCCCCCTCGTGCCACACAAAATTATTCTTCTTAAGTAATTTTGTCAAAGGTTTACTAATGACATCAAACTTCCTGATGAACTTTCGATAATAGCCAACCAAGCCTATGAATCCTCTTAGCTCCTTGATAGTCTTAAGAATTGGCCACTCCTGTACAACCTGTGTCTTCTTAGGATCTGTGGCCACCCCTGTAGCAGAGATTATATGCCCCAAATATTCTACCTTTAGTTCAGCAAACGTGCATTTTGATCTCTTTGCATACAGCTGGTTGGTCTTAAGGATCTCTAGAACTTACTTCAAGTGTCTGAGGTGTGCTTCAACAGAAGAACTATAAATGAGAATGTTGTCAAAGAACATTAGGAAAAATTTCCTCAGGACTGGCTCCATAATGTCATTCATCAAGGCTTGAAATGTTGCAGGAGCATTCGTGAGGCCAAAAGGCATGACTCTAAACCCATAATGCCCTTTATGAGTGCGGAAGGTTGTTTTCTCTATATCTCCCTCATGCATTCGCACTTGATGATATCTTGACCTTAAATCCAGTTTATAGAAGAAACTAGATCCTTGTAGCTCATCTAGTAGGTCATCGATCAAGGGAATAGGAAATTTATTCTTAATAGACTTCATTCAGTTACCTAAAGTCTACACTGAAACACTAGGTGTTGTCCTTCTTTTTCACCAAAAGTACTGGTGAAGCAAATGGGCTCACACTTGGCTAAATGATGTTATTGCATAACATCTCCTTGACCATTTTCTCGATCTCCCCTTTTTGGAAGAAGGAGTTCTTATAGGTGATTTTCATCTTGATGAAATCGAATAAGATTGGTGAGAATTTCCTTAACTAGTCCACCCCTCACACCATGCCACACCTCCCCAACTTCAAAATCCTTAAATCTGCTATGAATTCATAGCTCTGCATAAACCATGTAAATCTTGCTGTATAGGAATCACATAGCATTATACTTCCATTAGCAACAGTTACTGCTAACACAGGGGAGTTTTCTATAGAAAGTTGTAGTTCTCCTGCTACATTGGCATCTATGAAGCTATGGGTGCTACCACTGTCAATGAGAATGATCAGATCCCTGCCTTGATATCTTCCTCTAATTTGTATGGTGTTATGAGCATAATTATCTGTTAATGCATTCAAGGATAAGCCATATTCCTCAATCTTGCTATCAGGTGCCATTTCTGTATTGTTGTTTCCTGTTGCAGCATCCATAAATTCTTCCTCTTCCTGGCCTTCAATCATGTGCAACCCTTTGACAATACACTTATATCCTGGCATAAATTTGTCCCCACACTTAAAACATTGTCCTTACCTGCGCCTCTGCTCATACATGGTTTCTGAGACCTTTGGTGTCTGCAGATTATTGCTCATATAGTTGGATTGTTGATTACCAGACGATCTTCCCCCTTGACTCCCCATTACTGGCTTGGTAGTGAATCTATTCTTCCTTGCCAAGTTATTGTTTGATTCCTCCTTCCACTTAGCTTGATCAAAGGCTGTCATTAACGTGTTTGGCTTCAATATCTTCAACATTGGCTTGATGTCCTCCTTTAATCCACTAATAAAGCTGGAAATGTAGTAGGACTCTGGCAGTAGTGGGTTTAGTGAATGCATCAATGATTTTAGCTCTTCAAACCTCTCCACAGACTCTTCCTTACTGCCCTCCTGTGTTAGTTTATTGAATTCCTCCACAATATCATCTTTACTACCAAACTGGCTACATATGGCCTTTGAGAACTCTTCCCATTCTAGACTAACATCCAGTCCGCACATATATCCTTCAAACCATATTTATGCCTTCCCTTCCAAATATAGGGATGTTATTTCCACCCACTGTTATAATGGAGTTGCATTGAGTTTGAAAACTTGTTGCACCTTCTCAACCATCCTCTAGGATTGTCTCCTCAAAATGTTGTTAGATCCATCCTAGGAAAAGTTGCATTAAACATTGCTCTCTATGGTTCCTGTCCATAATTTGCCTCTCCCCTTACAGGACCTTTTCCCCTTGAAAACATTCCTTCAGGATTGTCCCTTGCTGGAGTCTATAGTATACCTTTAGAGGTACTTTCCATCTCTTTTCCAGTCACGTGGTGAGCAAGGAATGCTTGGAACTGACTTGATAGTGTTTCAATTTGAACACTAATCTGATCAGTCTTCCTACTTTATTCCCCAAGTTGCTCCTGGAATTCTTGTTAAATGCTCTGAATTTGTTCCTCTAGTTTTTTGCAGTGTTCTTCCACGCTTTTAACCATGGTGTTAGATCTTAAAGCTCTAGTACCAATAGTTAAGGTTGCTTAACAAGTGAAGAAGAAATGAGATAAAGAACAGAGGAATTGTTTGGAGAGAATACGAGAGAGAAGAACTGAGACTAATTTTTCTGTGTGTATATTCTATATCCAATTGATACCCCTCATGTGTGTTTTATAGTAGCAGAAACAACTATTAACTGATTATTCTAACTGACTATAACTATTATAACAACCTGCTAACTAACTATCAATAACAACTAACAGAATTAATAGCTAACAAGGGTTGCATGATGCAGACGTTATCAACTCTGCAGCACCCTTAATTCTTCTTCCCATATGCTATATCCTTATTGGAGACTAGGTACATAACAGTTTGGCCATGAATTCTTCTGGTCAAGCTATGTCTTTCTTATGCTTTTAAAAATTTGTTGCGATGTCGCGGTCGCACAAATTAATTACCCTAGCTTAAAACACACAAGATAGTATAGAGCAAGCAAGGGGTCGATCCCACGAGGAAGTTTGAAGTTAGATTTTTATGTTGTACGTTATGTAATTGGGGGGGATTGATTTGAAATGATTTAAACTATGGCAGAAATTAAACTAGCAAACAAAATCAATTGAAACTGAAATATATCAAGAAAATAAACCTTGGTTGCAAGCACACATCCACCAACGGAAATTAGAACCGATCCTTGAAACGAAACTCCAGTTTATATTATGAATTTTATCTTTTCTTAATAGTGGTTAATTAACGGATCCGCCGTATAACTATCCCTAACCAACAAACAATCACAGTGTCCGCACTAATGATTTAATCCAATGGCAGCCTTAAGATCCAGATAAATTCATTAATCTTAACAACCAAGTTGTCAATTTGTGTTGCTATGATCGAATGTTCTCCCTAAGTTTAATAACGTAGTTCCGCTACAATTATCAAGCTTAGTTGCTTCACAAGTTTATATACCACAACTCCGGTTTTGATATCAAACTTAGCAATAGATTGTTCACAATAATAACTTAGAGTCCGCTCTAGCAATTAAGATAAACAATCATAGGAAATATGCATAGGAAAACAAACATACTCATTCATAACATAAACTGAAAATAAAAGGAAGAATAAATCTTACGGTTCTTGAAATCCGAAGGTTTGTTGTGTCCTTGCAACCAAGAAAACGAGCTTAGCCTTGCATACCTATTGAACAACTACTCCTAAAGATGAAAGAATACATAATTTCTGATTTGTAGAGAGGAGAGTTTGTGTTTCTTCCTTCTTCTTCTTCTTCTTCTTCTTTTCTACCTCCTTCTACTCACCCTCTATTTATACACAAATTGTAAGTAAGAAAATATCAAAGCTCAAGTGTGAACATCAATAGATGGTGGTAGTGTGAAGGCTGCTGGCTGCTGGCTGCTGGCTGCTGGCTGCTGGGTTGAGGTTGGTGGCTGCCATGAGGTTGGTGGCTGCCATGAGATTGGTGGCTGCCTTTCTTGACCTTCTAGAATATTTACTAGAGGAGCTAAATTTCTGGTCGGTTTGGATGCTTCTAGATGAAATTTGGATTCGTTTCTTCACGCAACCTGCTTGCTGGCAGAATTCAGCTGTCATCTTTGAAAAATCATATATCCCTCATATGACATCGTTTTTGGCTGAAATTTGGAGCGTTTATAGATCTTTGAGTAAGGAATCCAACAAAATTGAGTTTGCATCAATTGGACTTTTGAAGCTCCAGATATTGAATTTTGAATGGGCAAAGGTCAACATTGGCAGACTGCGAGATTTGACTTTGAAGGATGTGATTTCCATGATCTTTCTCTTTTTATTTTTCTTGCATTACATTTCCAAAAAGGTATGGATGTTAGCTTTTTAATGCCACTGGAATCACTTCATTTCGATCTCTGGAACTCACGCTCTGCACAAAATACCGACTGAACGTCAAATCTGCCAATTACCTCCAATTTACTCCTTTTTGCATCTTTCATCCAAAAATGCCTTCAAAACATAAAACAAAGAATATCAAGGCATTTTATATAAATAACATATGCAAAACATTAGTTAAATGCGGGTGAAACTATCGAATAATATGGTTACATCAAATACCCCCACACTTAGCTCTTGCTCGTCCTCGAGAAAGGATAAATAAAATTAAATTGAAAATAACTATGATCAATTTCTTAATCTCCCATCAATGTCTAAGAGTACAAGCATTATAAACAAGAATACAATCATGAAGGATAAATAATATAATTCTCATGAATTTATTTACATGCAAACTTCAAAACTCAATCAATCGTCTGGATTTAAATGAAATCTATGCCATGCCAAAGTGATAGGTCCTCTCATTGATATACACTCCAACACTCATGTGTTTAGGGTTTATGTGTTTAAATCTCTCAAATTCAATCAAAGAGTATGTTCTACCATAAGCTTGCTTTTCAATCTCATCTCCATTAGCAACTTATTACAAGTATTACATGAATCAAAAGGTCTTATTTTCCGGTTGTAATAGGGCTGAGGTTAAGGTGAGGTAAAAGAAAGTAAAAGGAAAGGTTCAAACCAATGAAAGTAGAGCATTTTGAAAAATGATACTTCAAACAAGATATTCCATCAAAGCTCATAAATTTTTCATCTTTAATCACAAATGCTTAACTCCTTTTGATTTCAAGCTCTTTCAACATAAAACCTTAAGAACATAAAGGAATACTTTTTTTTTTCTTTTTTTCTTTTTCTTTTTTTTTCTTTGGCAACTTTGCCCATTTTTTCATCAAGCATCACTTCTTTCTTTTCATATAATTTCCAACCATAATTCCATTAAATATTACAAGTATATGCTCTACTAATCCTTGGCCAGGGGAAAAGAAAAACATATATAAAGTTAAGGCTTATACATGGATAAAGCAAAAAAAAGATAACCAAGCTCAAAACGGGTTCACTAAGGATAATATGCTTTAGGTTGGCTTTTTGGCTTGAGGGGTTAAAATTCCTAATGCCTTTATCATCTTCATGTATATTTGTAATGGGATATAATCTCAATAAGATATGAAGCAAGTTCTAGAGATACTTATCATTGAAAGAATGCACACTCAAAGAATATAATTTTGAAGGCTCAAAAGCTTGCATTTGTATAACACTATAAAGTCAACATGGCATATTCTCAAAGTCAATCCCTAAACCAATTAAACCTTAAAATTTGCATGCATACTCCTTCATTTGATTTATATCTTCATCTATCTCAATTAATTCTCATACATAATACTCATATTCTCAAAAACCAATGGGAGTTAAAAAGATCAAAATTTGTGTTTTTTTTTTTTTTTAAGAACAACAAAGAAAATTAAAATAAGAAAACCAAAATTCTCTCAATACCCCCACACTTAAAACACAACATTGTCCTCAATGTTGAAATAAAAGCAAAGGAACATAAGAGAATGACAAAGATAAAGTAAAATACGAAAAATAAAAGATAAGGAAAAAGAAAGCAAATCTGATTTTTTTTTTTTCTTTTTGTGCTGGGTTGCCTCCCAGTAAGCGCTTTTGTTTTATGTCATTGGCTCGACATATTGCATGCTCATTCTTCATAGATTGGTTCAGCTAACTCTGCAGAAGCGGTGAGTTCTGCCGTCCAACCTTCATAGAAAGGTTTCAAACGATGCCCATTGACTTTGAGTATGTTGTTAGTTTCTAAACTTGTAATTTCAACTGCACCATAAGGAAAAACATTAGAAACAACAAATGGTCCAATCCAATGAGAGCGTAACTTTCCAGGAAAAAGTTTCAAACGCGAATGATAAAGAAGGACTTTGTCTCCAACATGAAACTCCTTTCTTATAAGCATTCGGTCATGAAGATTCTTAGTCTTTTCTTTGTAAATCCTTGCATTCTCGTAAGCATCATTTTGAATCTCTTCCATCGTAATTCCAATCTTTTTGGGCACCAAAAGGATAGGCGCCACCCATTCACTATCCGTGATGGAGTAAATGACTCCTGCATCATGAAGGACAATTTGCAAAGCTTGCAAATCCAATGTTGATTCATGCATGTTTTGGGGAACACATATATGCCTTTCCATCTCTTCTATCTTGGTAAAATCATAGTCATTGCTCAAAGCCATGCTTAATCCATACTCATCATCAAAATCACAAACTGGCTGCACACACTTATCAACTTGGTCATAACATGTGATAGAATAAACATTGCTATAAGGATATGTCATTGCATCATGAAAATTAAATTCAATTTTTTCATCTCCTACCTCCATAGACAAGGTATCCTTACCACAATCAATCTTTGTGTTAGCAGTTTTCAAGAATGGTCTCCCAAACAATATAGGAGTGCTGGTTGATGAATCACAAGAATCATGTTCCATATCAAGAACATAAAAGTCACATGGAATAACCAAACTATCAATCTTGACTAGGACATCTTCTATCACACCAAGTGGGTAAACAAAACTACGATCCGCAAGTTGTATTACAATGCTAGTTTTATTCAAAGGCTCTAGACTAAGAGAATCATAAACATGTTTAGGCATAACACTAATGGATGCACCTAAATCGCATAAAGCTCTTTTAAAACTAGCATTACCAATAACACATGGGATAGTAAACGCACCTGGGTCTTTTTGTTTCAAAGGCAGATTATTTTGAACAACGGCAGATACAACTTCACCCATACTTACCGTTTCATGACCTTTCAGTTTGAAAGCTCTCTTGGTAGTACACAAATCCTTCAAGAATTTGGCATACTTGGGAATTTGCTTGATAGCATCAAGCAAAGGAATGTTGAGTTCTACTTTCTTAAAAACCTCTAGAATCTCTTTTTCCTTGTCCTCTTTCTTTGACCTAGAAGAACTCACGGGAAAGGGTGGAATTGTTGTAAAACTGGAATTCATTGAGTGAGGAGTTACCTTTGGAGTGTTGGTCTTTGTTTCAGATTGTGGAGGAGAAGGATGATGTATCTTCTTTGTACTCAATTCAGTTTCTATCTCTTGTTCTTCCTCCATCTCAATTTGTTTTGACCTTTTCTCTTCAAGTTCTTTCCCACTTCGCAACATGATCGCACTAACATTCTCTTTTGGATTCAATGTTTGGGAGGGCAATTTTCCATTCATTTGTGCTTCCAATTTCCCCACACTTGAAGCTACTTGCCCCATTTGCTTTTCCAAGTTGTGAATACTTGACCTTGTTTCCTGTTGAAAAGACATGACATTTTGTTGCAAGGTAACAGTATTAGAAGCCAAAGTTTTCATCATCTCACGAAGATCATCATTGGATGACGACCCCATAACATTGGAGTTTGTGAATGGAGGGGGTTGTCTTGCTTGATAATTCTGTTGGGGCTGAAATCCATTGGGATGGAATTGTCGGCCTTGATTGCCTTGTTGGGATGGGTTGCCGTAGCGTAAGTTGGGATGATCTCTCCATCCGGGATTGTACGTGTTGGAAAAGGGATCATATTTACGCTGGGATTGTCCGTTGAATGCTCCATCAATTGCATGAGCTTGTTCAATGTAATCTTCTTGCATTGTTGGGCATATATCCGAAGCATGCCCTTGTGAGGAGCATATGCTACAAACTTTCACCTGCTGCACATTTCCACAAGCCAAAGAACGCACAAGAGAAGTAAGATCATTAACTTTATTTTCAAGGTTAGAAATACTTACCTCATTTACTCGTTTGTTGGAGAAGTCTCCACGAGTGCCGAATTGTTTCGAGTTGGCTGCCATGTTTGAGATCAATTGGCGTGCAGCCTCAGGTGTCTTATCTACCAATGCACCTCCACTTGCAGCATCAATGATACTACGGTCAGTAGGCATCAATCCTTCATAGAAATATTGAATGAGCAGCTGATCGGGTATTTGATGATGAGGGCATTGAATGCATAGTTGCTCAAATCTTTCCCAATACTCAGAGAGAGTCTCTCCATGAGATTGCCGAATCCCACATATTTCTTTCCTTATGTTGGCAACTCGAGATGCTGGGAAATACTTCTCAAGAAAAATCTTCTTCATGGCATTCCAAGTTCCAATAGATCCTGGGAGAATAGAGAAAAGCCATGCCTTTGCTGCCCCTTTTAAAGAGAAAGGGAAAGCTTTCAACTTAACTTGTTCTTCATCAACTCCATTCGGTTTCATGCCAACACAAACCATATGGAACTCCTTGAGATGAGTATGAGGATCTTCTCCTGCAAGACCATTAAATGTTGGTAACAAATGTATAAAACCAGATTTGAGCTCAAAGTTTACATTATTGTCAATGTTTATGCACAATGGTTGATTTTCCACGTTAGGAGCAGCAAGCTCCTTGAGTGTTTGTGGTCGTGCAATCGCCATGGTGTTGAGGTGAACTTCCTTTCTTAACCTGCGTAAAGTACTTTCTATTTCAAGATCAACCTGCACTAGACTCTGATTAGTAGAACGGGTTACTGGCATCAATCGCTAAGAAAACTCAAAAGAAAGCAACCACACAAGCGAATAATAAAAAAAATAATGCAAATTATATGAAAATCCTACGCTAGAAAACTAAAACTGCCTAAAAACCTTAGAAAACAGCAGAATTTGGCCTCGATGGGGTGGGGCTAGTGGTACACCACTAGTCTTGTTCAGAACGTCGTTTCACTTCAGAAAATGAAGGTTAGAAACCTAATTCCACAAACAATTCTGTCTTCAACAGTACCGCTGCGGCAAGTGAACAGTAACACCGCAAGCAAAAATTCTGTTTTTGTTTTTTTTTTTTTCAGAAATGTAAATAACAATCACAGAAACTAAAAATAACAGTACAAGCACAAGAATCAACTAAAATTACCTCCCCGGCAACGGCGCCAAAATTTGTTGCGATGTCGCGGTCGCACAAATTAATTACCCTAGCTTAAAACACACAAGATAGTATAGAGCAAGCAAGGGGTCGATCCCACGAGGAAGTTTGAAGTTAGATTTTTATGTTGTACGTTATGTAATTGGGGGGGATTGATTTGAAATGATTTAAACTATGGCAGAAATTAAACTAGCAAACAAAATCAATTGAAACTGAAATATATCAAGAAAACAAACCTTGGTTGCAAGCACACATCCACCAACGGAAATTAGAACCGATCCTTGAAACGAAACTCCAGTTTATATTATGAATTTTATCTTTTCTTAATAGTGGTTAATTAACGGATCCGCCGTATAACTATCCCTAACCAACAAACAATCACAGTGTCCGCACTAATGATTTAATCCAATGGCAGCCTTAAGATCCAGATAAATTCATTAATCTTAACAACCAAGTTGTCAATTTGTGTTGCTATGATCGAATGTTCTCCCTAAGTTTAATAACGTAGTTCCGCTACAATTATCAAGCTTAGTTGCTTCACAAGTTTATATACCACAACTCCGGTTTTGATATCAAACTTAGCAATAGATTGTTCACAATAATAACTTAGAGTCCGCTCTAGCAATTAAGATAAACAATCATAGGAAATATGCATAGGAAAACAAACATACTCATTCATAACATAAACTGAAAATAAAAGGAAGAATAAATCTTACGGTTCTTGAAATCCGAAGGTTTGTTGTGTCCTTGCAACCAAGAAAACGAGCTTAGCCTTGCATACCTATTGAACAACTACTCCTAAAGATGAAAGAATACATAATTTCTGATTTGTAGAGAGGAGAGTTTGTGTTTCTTCCTTCTTCTTCTTCTTCTTCTTCTTTTCTACCTCCTTCTACTCACCCTCTATTTATACACAAATTGTAAGTAAGAAAATATCAAAGCTCAAGTGTGAACATCAATAGATGGTGGTAGTGTGAAGGCTGCTGGCTGCTGGCTGCTGGCTGCTGGCTGCTGGGTTGAGGTTGGTGGCTGCCATGAGATTGGTGGCTGCCTTTCTTGACCTTCTAGAATATTTACTAGAGGAGCTAAATTTCTGGTCGGTTTGGATGCTTCTAGATGAAATTTGGATTCGTTTCTTCACGCAACCTGCTTGCTGGCAGAATTCAGCTGTCATCTTTGAAAAATCATATATCCCTCATATGACATCGTTTTTGGCTGAAATTTGGAGCGTTTATAGATCTTTGAGTAAGGAATCCAACACAATTGAGTTTGCATCAATTGGACTTTTGAAGCTCCAGATATTGAATTTTGAATGGGCAAAGGTCAACATTGGCAGACTGCGAGATTTGACTTTGAAGGATGTGATTTCCATGATCTTTCTCTTTTTATTTTTCTTGCATTACATTTCCAAAAAGGTATGGATGTTAGCTTTTTAATGCCACTGGAATCACTTCATTTCGATCTCTGGAACTCACGCTCTGCACAAAATACCGACTGAACGTCAAATCTGCCAATTACCTCCAATTTACTCCTTTTTGCATCTTTCATCCAAAAATGCCTTCAAAACATAAAACAAAGAATATCAAGGCATTTTATATAAATAACATATGCAAAACATTAGTTAAATGCGGGTGAAACTATCGAATAATATGGTTACATCAATAGCTAACAAGGGTTGCATGATGCAGACGTTATCAACTCTGCAGCACCCTTAATTCTTCTTCCCATATGCTATATCCTTATTGGAGACTAGGTACATAACAGTTTGGCCATGAATTCTTCTGGTCAAGCTATGTCTTTCTTATGCTTTTAGGATTGCTAGCATCAGGATTTGTATTTAGGGGTATAGTGATGAGAAAGCTGTTCAGACAGTAGAAACCCTGAATTTCGATTTCACTAAGACTACTCTAGTAGCTTTCGCGCCCCTAATGCCTTTCTCTGGCATGGGTGATCTTTCTAGCCTGGTTGTTAAAGACAACGTAGAAGCTGAGAGGCAAGTCAGGGCTCGTATTATTCCTCATGATCACAAGCTGCAGCTCACAGTTTCCTTAGTGATACTTGGCATATTTGAGGTATTACTTCTTTATCCTTTTTTTTACAGTTTCCTTAGTTATAAATCTTGAATATTGCAATACAGTCATTGTCTTTCTTATCATTGAATGTTAAACCAAATAAAGGCTTCTTAAAATCAAAAGACATTGTCTATATCATTGGAAACTTTAAAAAGCCATCATTATGTTTCTACAAATTCTGGGTTTCTAGGTAGTTTATTTTTCCAGAATCCAATTGTAGTGGTATTTTACACTTTGTTCTCCTTCATTTCTTCGGGTGAGGGTTGAGCTCCTGTCAGAAAGGGGTAAAGTCACTGCAAATTCAAGTCAGCCATACATAATGCGGTTCAAAAGCCAGCCCATCTGTGTTCTTGTCGAAAGACATAGTATGAGTGGAGTATGAATGGAGGTGATCAGACTTGAAGTCAGGATACTATTCAATCAACACCACGAGGTTCATATGGGAGGTCTTTGTGTCAGTCTTGTGGATCTAGGCATTATGGTATGGTTTGATATAGGCAGACATAAGTCTGTTTAGTTACTGATAAACTAATCACTTATTAAGGGATTTTTCAAACAAATATTTGTCCACACTTGATACATTTGCATCAATTGCATCTCCTACTTAGACTTAGTTATTCTGTGTTTTAAGGTGGTCGTGACCAACAGGGCCATGGAGCATGGTAGAGGTTTTGTGCCAGTGGGTCAAAGACAGTCACAGGTTTTTTCCCTTAGTCAGCAAGATGCCCAAGCATGCAATATTGTTGACTCATGTACACTTTTTATATGTTCTTTTAAAGCTAAAGTTTTGTTTGACATGAAAGCAGCTCATTCTTTCATTTCATCATATTTTACTTTGAAATTTAGTAAACAACCCAATTCGTTAGAGAGACCTTCGTGTGTGGCTACCCCTTCGAATGAGGTTTTGTTTGAGGAATATGTTTATATTGATTATAAGGTTAAGGTTCAAGGTAGAAAGCTTTTAGGTGATTTTAGAAATAATAGGTTTTAATGTGAAACTAGATATGGATTGGTTGTCGAGGTTCCTTGCCATAATTGATTTCTGGAATAAAAAAATGGTTTTCAAGCTTGATGAGGAGATAGAGTTTGCTTTTCATGGAGATGGGTTATCATCTTCCTCGCGTATTCTCTCAGCCATCAAAAGGGTATATAAGGTTTTTTTGGCTTATGTGTAAGATATGAACATGGAGGTTTTGAAGATGGAACAAGTATTGATAGTTAAGGAATTCATCGATATTTTACCTAATGACTTACCTGGACTACCTCCTAGTAGGGAGATAGAATTCTGTATTGATCTAGTTTATAATACAAAACTAATTTTGATGGCATTGTATAGGATAACGTTAGTGGAATTAAAAGAGTTCAAGGAGTAGATTTAAGATTTGTTGGATAAAGGGTTTATTCGTCCGAGTACGTTTACATGGGGAGCACTTGTTTTGTTTATAAGGAAGAAGGATGATTTGATAAGGATGTGTATAGACTATAGGTAGTTGGAGAAGGTCACCATTAAGAATAAATACCCACGCCCTCGCATTAATGAACTTTTTTATTAGTTACAAGGAGCTCAATGTTTCTGAAAGATTGATTTACAATCAAGGTATCACCAATTGATGATTAGGAAGTAGGATATTCATAAAAATGCTTTTAGAACTCATTATGGACACTACGAGTTCTTAGTGTTGTCTTTTGAGTAAACGAATGCACCAACGACCTTTATAGACATGATGAACAAGGTTTTTGGGGTTGTTTATTGATAGGTTTGTTATAGTGTTCATTAATGATATCTTGGTGTATTTAAGGAGTGAAGAGAAACATGAAAAGAATTTGAGAAATCATCAATTTTATAGGAAAGTTCTCGAAAAGTGAGTTTTTGTTAGAGGGTATTGGATTTTAGGACATGTGGTGTTCAAGAATGGGATAGAGGTTGATCTAGAGAAGGTAGAGATAGTTAAGCAATGGCCTAGATCCACTATGGTATCTAAGATTAAGAGAAGGATTGCTTTGATAATTATACGAATATCTATTATGCCTCGATATAAGACTTGCTAGTAACTTCATGCTAACAGAGAGTAGTTAGTCTATATGCACATATATAGTATTTTCTATACCTAACTGGTGAGAGAGACACTAGCCTGAGGCAACTTATCCTCCCATAGTGGTCACCTTCAGGTGTCATTTGATATCTGACATGTATTTCACTACTTTATAATAATATGCGTTGTATATATATGTATATCAAGATAAATTGACTTGCAAACTATTAATATCTAAAATGTATATTAAATGTTATTCCCCCACTTAATTTGTTGAACTCACCTCTCATTTTTTTATATTATTTCAAGTTCTTAGTTTATGTTAGCATGTGGACTTTGTTTAGTGTTCCTACTTCTTCAGTTTTGGCCAGTATGTTTTGCATGTTTCGCGAGACTTTCCTTTTAATTTTGATTTAATATATTAGACGTTCCATTATTACTCTATTTTAATTAAGTTTAGATTTTGACAATGTAATGAGTATTATGAATTCTTGTTTTTATTTTAATTACTGATGAGAAGTTTTGAACCATAATTTGGTTTCATTAGTTTTGAATAATATAATATTTTGAAAGATTATGAAATGTTGTGTATTTTTAAATAACTTGTTCTTTTGATATGTCCATTTTGAGGTTTAGTATAAGTGGGGTGTCCCACTGGCACCTCCCCTACATTTACCGGTAATGAACCTGAGATTTAGATCGTCATAGTATTCTTTTTAATACACTATCAAACTTAAAGGGAATTAGCTTAACTTATCCTTGTGTTTTAGATCTGGTTAGTTTATATAAATCTAGTTGATTTCAATAATATATCCTCATATTTTAGACCATTCTTCAATATATTCTTCTAGTTAATATTTATGTGAAAATTGATATCACTACCCTTACTCGAGAATTAAACTTCCATCTAATTTGTTAAGAAATAATTTTGAAAAAGCAAAAACTACATACCATGTTTACATTTCTAATATCTCATATCTCATAACTCAATCATGACTCAATCGTCCTGTGTCTTAATCCCACAAACATCATCATCATCACAACCATAATATTTATAACATATATTGAACAACAAATATCATTATAGAGGAATAGATGAGATAAACAAGCGTAAATGAAACATGATTATATGAATTTCAGAGTTAAGTTCATCTATTAATGTTTAAACATCAATTATATAAATTAAGTTATATAAATGTTTTCATATTTCAAAATACAAGGATATACTCCCTAGAACTACATAACAAGAGGTGAACAAAAGCTAGGATCTACTCCTGTCGTGCATGTGATGGTCCTGAAGAAAAATAAAATACATATTATTGAAACATGAATATTAAAATAAGTATAGTAACACAAATATCCAACAATTTAAATAGACAAACATGTATTCATAATCTATTCACTTCTTAATTTTTTTTTTCCATTAGAACTCTTTCTCATTCAACTACAAAAACCATTTCATCTTTCATTTTCAACTTCAATTCAAGATTCCATAAGATCAACCACAAATATTTCTACCTAACTCATTGTCAATACTAATTTCACCAGTATCATCATCACCTCGTAGACGTCGATGCTTAGTGATCCCTTTACCTAAGACCCTAACATAAACTAAATGTATGTTAGTCAATGCATGGTGATCCCCTTACCCAGGATCCTAACATACACTAAATGTATGCTAGTCCATGTCCCATAGGCGTCGATTCATGGTGATTCCCTTACCAGGGATCCTAACATACATAAAATGTATGGGATCCTAACATACATAAAATGTATGCTAGTCCATGCGCCATAGGCATCGATGCATGGTGATCCCCTTACCAGGGATCCTCACATACACTAAATGTATGCTAGTCCATGCCTCATAGGCATCGATGCATGGTGATCCCCTTACCCGGGATCCTCACATACACTAAATGTATGCTAGTCCATTCTAACTTCACCCATTAATATTGTCATTCTTTGTCCGACCATAGTTATCATTACAAATTTTCATTTCAAACATGGCTCGTTTCTTTTCAAAGCTAAGATATAATATCATATGTTTCTCAAAGGGAAAGGACCCATATTTTCACCCTTTAACGTTTCTATATAGTCACTTTAGCGACTTTACGAATCTGCCAACAGAGGTCATATTCCGACCTCTCTTTAGATTTGTAACTATATCTGGAGTTCTAGGATTTCGTTTCAAGCGAGGTTGGTCTTGTATGGAAGCTAAAACATAGGGCTACAAGTCCCATGAAGGGAGAAGAACCTAGTTGTGTCCCAAGACATTCAAAAATATTCATCAACAAATCAGACCTACTGCCCTATAGGGTCTGTCATGACCCAGTCTCGGCTGGTGACCCATAACTAGAGTTCTATAGCTCCAAATTGAGTAAGACTAGCTTTCTTAGTTAGTCAACATCCAAAACTAAAATTACTATAAAGGAACATAATTCTAATTCCCTCATTCTCCTACTCAAATTCTCTCCACAAGTCAATAGAGGAATTTGTCTAGATTCATCAACCTTTCCATTTACACACAAGATCCATAATTCAACCTTTTCTCTTTATCTCAACCCCTAGCCATATCACATACCGTATAAGAGTGTTAAAAATATATATCTTTTTAAAAGCTGATTTATCCTAACTAATTGATATATACTATTGTACACATGGTACTTTTATTCATTCCAATAGTATTATCACAAGTTTGATACATATCAATGTACGTAAGACACTCGTATCCATTCCAATTATATCATAACTAGTTGATACACATCAATGTATGCAAGGTACTCATATTCATTCCAATATTTACCGAAGCAATAAAACAATAAATTCTGAAATTTATTAATGAGTTTAATAGATTGAAAAGACAAGGTGCGATGCACCTACCTGTTTCCCCAACCAATTGAGTCCTTTCAACTAGGGGTGATCATTTTCGGTTCGGTTCGGTTTTGAACTGAAAAAAACAACCAAACCAGTTCTCTTTTTTTTTTTTTATAAAAAGAACCGAAACCGAACCGAAACTGAGTCAAACCGATCGGTTTCGGTCCGGTTCGGTTCGGTTTTTTATTTCAAAAAACCGAGACAACCTATATGCTCATATTTCTTCTCGAACTCGCCAGAATGCCTTTTCACAACTAGAATCTAATAATACAAATTGATATGCAGATCACCAAGTTGAAGTTGTCAATGGATAGCCTTGAGAAGGAAAGGGACTTTTACTTTGCAAAGCTGAGAGATATTGAGATTTTGTGTCAGAGCCCTGAGATTGAAAACCTACCAGTACTGTTTCTGTTCTAAAAATACCCATGGAGGCATTTCTATCAGATTGTTTAGCTCAGTAACTAACTATTCTCCCAAGTTCTAAATCATCATGTCGTGTTTTTTCCACAGGTTGTTGCAGCGATGAAGAGAATCCTTTATTCTACTGACGATGATCAAAGAGAAAGAGAGGGTTGGAGAGAAAGAGTGAGAGGGGGAGGGGGAGGGGAGAGGGGCTGCTGGGAGGGAGATGAAGAGAAAAAAAGGGTTGCGGCTAGGGTTGGAGAGAAAGAGTGAGAGGGGGGGTTAATTTTTCTATTTATAGTGCCTTTTTAAACCGGTTCGGTTCGGTCCGGTTAACCGGTTCCTGCATTACAAAACCGAAAACCGAATCGAACCGGGATTTTTCATAACTATTCTAATCGGTTTAATCAGTTTTTTTTTCGGTTCGGTTTTTTCGATTAATTTTTTCTCAGTTTTCTCGGGTTATTCGGTTTTCCGGTTTTTTTGCACACCCCTACTTTCAACTCCTGACAACCCTGCTCAAGACATCTCTTTTGTTTGAGAATCAAGAGATACAATTAGTACCCTCTTCTAATTTTATCACAATGTATGTTCTCATACTATTGCAATCTCATTCACATGAATTCATCATCATGTTTTAATTTCATTTTCCAATTATTTCCTTCAACTACCTCATTACACTTTCTAGAATAGGTTTCACTCGAGAACACTATTTACCATTTAATTTGTAATTAAAGTTATAGAACCCGATTTTAAGTGTGGTTTTGCTCCTTGGAAAGGTAAGACACATTTCTACAACTCTATTAAGGATTGAAATACCAATTATGCCATTAACACCCTAAAATTATATGTTATAGTACTTAACAAAATCTATCAAGTACAAGATAGTTCAACCCTTCTTTCATTTTCAATCCATATCTAGAGTTCTATAACTCCAAATTACGCGAGGTTAGTTTTGTTTAAAAGATGGCATCCATACCTACAACCTTTATAAAGAACCCAATCTAGAATTTTATCATTTTGGTTCCCTAACCACAGCTTAAGGTAGGTGATAAAACTGTTAAGTCCCAACATATAGATTAAGACAACCAATATCTCCCTTTTCCTACTATTGATAATATGGCCAAACATGCCTAAGGAAAGACACTAAGGATTTTCTTCAATTTAAATCATAATAAGCATGTTTTTAATGGTTAAACAAAAATCAAGCCACCACACTTTCCATTCATTTCATTTATGCTAACCAAATTTAAACAAATTTTACATTAAGGTTCAAGTTTCTCCCAACTAAATCCGAATGAATACAATCCAAACGGTTCAGTTAACCACCATTATACAATGAAACACATACCAAAAACTCATAGCATTTTAACGGTTGTTCAATGAATAACTTCTTGTTAGAGTCCCTCATCCAAATCTCCACCGTTCATAATGAAGAGCTCCTCAATATGACCCACATATCCAAAATTAAGCATGATCCAACAATGGACAAAGGCGAAAATTACTAGCAACCATGATTGACCTGTAGGTAGATTTTCCTTGAAATGTTGCGAGGGCTATATCTCTCATGCCAAATCTAAACATTCAGATCCCAACGGTAAGATGTTAGATTGTGGTGAAAATCGTAAGATATCCAAAACCCATACAAATCCAACGATGCAATATAGAGATATGGTTGTTTGAATGTTTGCTCTCAAGGTACTTTCTCTCTCTCTCTCTCTCCTTTTTTTTTCCTTTCATTCGGCCCTCCTAGTTAATTTTTGCATAATTTTGCTATTTATATAGCAAATATATCTCTATTTACTAAAACACCCTTATATCAAGTTTAGGTATATTTTCATTCAACCAAATGCCTTTTCTCGATCCACTTTTAAAATACTATACAAAAAGAAAAATCTTTCTCTTGAAAATTTCTTTTCTAATAATTCAATACTATTCCATTTTATTTTATTTTAACCAGCTCATCCCATTCTCGGTTCTAAATTATCAATAATTTTATTAATATCATAAAATTTGATCGAGAGTTTACAATTTACCGCCATTTCTATTTTACTTTTCATTATTCAATTCATCACGGTGAAGTCTTTTGTTGGGGTTATACAAAGTTTCCACCGAGTCATCTCCATATCTAAATTATAAATTTTCAGGGTTTCATACTAGGGGTCATTTTATTATTTGTATATAAACTCCCAACCTTCTGTTATTTGAATACTGACCCCTCTTGGTCTTACGTTCTTATTTTGTCCCAATAATTTTTTCTTTCTAACAATTTAGCACTATATTCACCTTTTATTTTCTTAATTTCACCATTTTTATCTTGATTTAGGTTTCTTTAATTTAATTTAACCCATTTTAGTATTGGTTAAATTTCTCATATTTTAATATCCTAAAAAAATTATAACAGGGGGTTTACAATCTTATCCTCTATTACCATTTTTTTCATAATCACCAATCATCACAACCACCTTATCTTCATGTTCCCATCGTCTCACCACCACCACCCTCACATTGTTTATTTCAATTTTTAATTTTAAATTGTCTTATCATCATTGTATTTTAAATATTTTAGATTGATTTCTCGATATAGTTTCATAAGTGATTCGGTACTTACAATCAAACAATTAATGATAAATAGTTGAGTCGATTTAGGCTGATAAGAAGAAAAAAAACCAAATTTGATAATGGATATAACAATTAGCATGCGCGTGTGTGTGTAAAAATGTATATACATTATTGAGAAATTATATGTATGTGTTAATATGTTTGTCCCTTCTGCAATATTTTTGTTGTAAATTAAAAGTCATAGATTGTAGCACATTGGATGGGAGACATTATGAATGGAGTTCCAAAAAATTGCAACAAGTTTGAAAATCGTTGTTACAGTTTCAATTCTCAAATAAAATAAAATAATGACAATGTAAAGACATGGGTGAACCTTTTGAAGCTTAAAATCTTTAAATATTGTTAAAGCACACTGAAGACCCAGAATCTTAAAGACAGTCTTCCACGGGATTTGGGTAGGTTCTCTTACCTCCAAGAAATGTAAGCATTGCCTCTTAAGTTCTTTATCAAATTTAGCCCAAAGTCATTGTTAAACATATGATATGATAGCCTAAATTTAGCCCAAACTTCAACCTTTACAATAACTTGTCATGTAAATACCTCAATGCTACCATCCCTGCAGAATGGGGAGCCACGCCACTGGCTACCATGCACGATACTTTTTCTCTCATATACATGCATGAGTTCTTGAATAATGTTTAGTTGTACGAGAAATTAACTGAAAAAATGAGTTTATACATGTCATATGCGCGCAGTTCTATTATAGGAAATCGATTAACCGGTCCAATCCCAAAAGAAATTGGAAACATCAGCACTCTTCCAAACTTGTAAGATAAACAAGATTGATCCTTTTTGTTAAATAATATTTATGTAGTTTTATTTATTAAGCATAGAATAGTTTTTTTAATTTAACCTATATATATATATATATATATGTTTTTATATATATATATTTTGGTTAACACTAAACACTCATAATAAACATATTATTGAGAATTCTAGCTTCCTTTTTGTGTTTGATCTTAATTATTTTAACATGGTATCAAAGCTGGTTTTATGGAATGAGACTTAATTTCGAATACAGTTTATCAAGCAAATTTTTTTTAGAGTGATTTTTTTTCTTCTGCTTCTGCAAAATTTGGTATTTCATCTTTCCTTTAGCTTCTGCAATTTGATATTTGCGTTCAATTTTTGCAATTATTTTGGTATTTTGTCTTCCCTTTAGCTTCTGCAATTCGGTATTTGCGTTCAGTTTCTACAAATTTGTTTTGTGTTTTAGAGTAATCGTATAATTTCGAGAAGATATTTGTTTAGTTTCTATAATCTCTCTTCAATTTCTGCAATTTAGTAATTTATTTTTCATTGCTTTTGCATTTTGGTTCTCTATAATTGTTGATTATGGCTACTGAAAGAGATGATTCGCTTCAGTCTGTGAATGTGAGGTTGGATGGGAAAAACTATTCGTATTGGAGCTATATAATAAGAAATTTTTTTAAGGGTAAAAAGATGTGGGGATATGTTAGTGAAACTTATGTTGTACCTAAGAATACTGAAGAAGAAGATGTTGCTGCCTCAATAGATGTATTGGAAGCAAACAATGCAAAGATCATTACTTGAATTAACAGTTTTGTTGAGCATTCTATAGATACGGAGTTGGAGAAGTATGAAACAACAAATGAGGTTTGGGATCATCTGCAATGGTTATTCACGCAATCAAATTTTGCAAAGTAGTATCATTTAGAGAATGACATACAAGTTCTTCATCAAAAGAATATGAGTATTCAGGAGTTCTATTCTGCTATGAAAGATTCTAGTACTTTGGCTGAACAATTTCAGAAGTTTCTCTCCTTGCAGCCACAAGCAATGGTCTCTTCTTCTTCCATAAGTCAGTTGCCTCATTATTCTTCAAGTATGTCATATTCTGAATGGGTTTTGGATTCTGATGCTTTACATCATGTGTCTCCAGATTCTTCATCTTTTACCTTTGTTTTCTCTTCGCCCTCCATTCCTGTTATGACTACTGATGGCACTCTCATGCCCTTACCAAGTGTTGGTTCTGTTGTCACACCTCACTTGTCTCTTTCTAATATTTATCTTATTCCGAACCTCAAACTGAATCTTGCTTCTGTTGTTCAATTATGTGATTCTGGTGATTATTTAATCATTTTTTCCTCTTCTTTTTGTCGTGTACAAGATCTACAGTCTTAGAACCTGATTGGGACAGGTCGTAGGGAGATTGGACTATACATTTTGGATGAGTTAAAACTGTCAGTTCTCGCTGCTGCTGCTGCTACTATTAATTTGTCTTCTTTTCGTTTGAGTTCTTCATCTTCTAGTTTTTATTTATAGCATTCTCGTCTAGGACATGTTTTGTCTTCTTGTTTCAGATTTTTAGAATCCACAGGAGCTTTAGGAAACTTGAAAACTTGTGACATTTTTTATTGTAGTGGATGTAAACTGGCAAAAATTTTCGCTTTAAATTTTAATCAAAGTATTTATGTTTCTTCTTCACCATTTGACTTGATTCATTGTGATGTATATGGACCTTCTCATGTTACCATAAAAAAAGGGTCTTAACATTATATCTCTTTTATTTATGATCATACTTGTTATTGTTAGGTTTATTTAATGAAATATCGTTCTAAATTCTTTGAGATATATGCATCTTTTCGAGCTCTTATCAAAATTTAACATTCTGTTGTGATCAAATGCTTTAGGTATGATTTAGGTAGGGAATACACCTCTAATAAATTTTGCCAATTGCTTGCCATAGATGGAACTATCCATCAAACTTCATGTACAGATACTCCTGAGCAAAATGGTGTTGCTAAAAGAAAATATAGGTATATTGTTGAAATTGGTCGTTCTCTCTTATTGTCTGCTTTTGTTCCTAGTGAGTTTTAGGGAGAAGCTGTTCTTACTGCTGTAAGTTTGATTAATACGATTCCATCTTCTCATAGTTCGGGTTTATCTCATTTTGAAAAGTTATATAGATATGTCCCTGATTATTCATCATTTAGAGTTTTTGGTTGTACTTGTTTCATTCTTCGTCCTCATGTAGAACTCAGTAAGCTATCCCCTCGATCCGCTATTTGTGTCTTTCTAGGTTATAGTGAAGGTAAAAAGGGGTATCGTTTTTTTGATCTAATAACTCAGAAACTTTATGTGTCTCGTCATGTTGTCTTTCTTGAGCATATATCTTTCTTTTATATTCCATCCACTACTCATAACCTGACTAAACCTGATCTTATTCGTATAGACCCCTTTTCTAAGGATTCTGATAATGATACCTCTCCCCATGTTCAACCAATTTGTACTTATAACTCTGAAGGTACTGATACTTTACTCTCTGACACAGCTAAAGCTCCATTCTTATCTACAACCCCTCAAGCTTTATCTGAAATTGTGGATCCACCTCTACGTCAGTCCATCCGTATTTGTAAGTCCACAAAACTACAAGATTTTGCTTATTCTTATTATTCTTCATCATTTACTTCCTTTTTAGCTTCTATTAATTGTCTTTTTGAGCCCTCTTCCTATAAAGAGACAATTATTGATCTACTTTGGCAACAAGCTATGGATGAGGAACTTTCTACTTTGCATAAGATAGATACTTGGGATCTGGTTCTTCTACCTCCTAGTAAAAGTGTTATTGGTTGTCGTTGGGTGTATAAGATCAAGATTAATTCTTATGGGTCTATTGAGCGATATAAAGCTAAGCTGGTTGCAAAAGGATACTCTCAACAATATGGTATCAAGAGACATTTTGTGTGATTGATGTCAATCATCTCTTTATATATATATATATATATATATATATATACACACAAAAAATACTAAATTACTAATATATTTATATAGGAAATAATATATTAGGATATATTAATATACAATATAAAAGTATATTAATTTGATATATTAATGCATATAAAACTTTAATTTAGATAATATTAGTAGAAAATATATTTGAATACAAAACATGTATATTATACAATAATTATACATTTTAAATCATATAAATGGTGTTAAAAAATTAGAATACTATAGAAAATAAATTAATTTTCAATGATGTCTTGTCAAAGAACTAACTCAACCCAATAGTTTAAGCTTTTTAGGTGAGATTCCAGTATATGATTTATATTATTCTCTAACACAACCCTTCAAGTGAAAGTCTTTTGGGCTTGAAACTTGCACAGACTCATATTACCTTGTGCTTAATTTTATCAAATAAATAAGGATGGTGAGATTTGAACTCGTGACCACTAGGTCATCAAGGCTCTGATACCATGTCAAAGAACCAACTCAACCAAATAGTTTAAGCTTTTTAGGTGATATTCCAGGATATGATTTATATTATTCTCTAACATGTCTAAACACTAAAAAATATTTGAAAAAAATAAAAATTATACTATTTTAAAAAAGTTGATAACTCAAAATATATTATTTTCCAACTTATTTTCTAAGATATATATGAAGATCATAATATGATTTCTAACTCATTTTCCATTAAACATTGAAAATTAATTTATTTTCTTAAAAAATATTTTTCATGATACTATTAAATATTAAAAAACATTTCACTTCCATGAAAACAACTATCTAAAAATAAATCACTTTTCCGTAAATTAACAAGGCTATATATATACTCATTAAGAAAGAAATGTATGTCACTCACTCTTGAGAGTTTTTTTTTTTTAAAAAAAAAAACAAGGAACCTGTAAAGGTATTGAGATTTTGATTAGTTAATTAATTGTGAAGTATAAGAACGAAGTTCGCAAGCAAAGATTAGCGGCGAAAGTAAATCTCTGTGCTAATGTTTGACATTTTTTATTAATAAAAAGAATTTACTATATAAAAATAAAATTAATGAAAAAAAACTCTTTAACTTGACTAATTATTTAGCTTGGCTTTAAAATAAAATTATATAAAATTATCCTCATATGATTTAATTGATTTGACTAATTTAAAATAATTAGATAAAAAATTAAAAATGAAATTAAAAAAAAAACAAAAAAAAAACTTTGCTTTTGATATAAATAGTTAAGCTACTTAAGTTTTCCCGAGTTACTGAGTATTGTAGGTAATTATGGGAATTTCTTATGCAAGGTCAATTCTGGCTTGCTGGCATGCTGCAATAAAACAATATTTTTTTAAGGTCTTTTTTCCAATACTGATCGAAGTTAATTACTATCTAATACAGCAAAGAAAAGAAAAAAACTATATAGAGAAAATTAAATAGACAAAGATTAATTTATCGCATAAGAAATTGAATAAGATTTGCTCTTCAAGGATTTATTTACAATCATATAATGTAATATTTATTAATTTGGTTTTGATAAATGTAACTAAATTATTATATTGTTTTTTGTATTTAAATGAAATATGTTTTCTTTTATACTTGTGCAAGCTAGCCCTACAAAACGACTTCTTCTCTTAGCAGCCATAGTATTAGTACACCTTAAATAAATAGGGTTTTTTCATCTGATTTCCATCGTTCAATCTACGTTGATGGGATAAAGATCCTTAGCCTCATCTCATTACTTTGGAGGGAAATTGAGGAATCGACCCATGGTCCATCCCTTGATATGCTACTGCTCTGCATCTAACTGCTCTGAGAGAGAGTGGAGACCTGTGTTTGGCTATCCTGTGATAAAAGCTCGAAGGCTTTGAACCTTGCTTCCTGGTCCATGCTACCACGGTTGATTATCGGAGCTTGAACTGGAATCTTGCCCTCAAGCATTCTCACCACGGAAGACATTGCTGGCCTCAGAGAGGGAGATATGTTTGTGCACAGGAGAGCCAAGTTCAGCATCTTCGTTGCCTCTTCTTTTGAGTAGCTTGAACCAAGCCTTGGATCCACAAGCTCGAGAAGGTTGTTTCTCTCATGCAGGACATAAGCCTTTCATGAAATGTCATGGGGGCAAATTAAGCAGCTAGAATTCATGCAAAAGACAGATAGCTAAAAAGGAGATAAAAAACAACAAAATCAAGGCCATGCATCTTCCATCAGTTATGCTCATTGCTGGTCAGAGAAAATGTAAGATATGTAGGACGACATCGACATTCTGAGAGTAAAAGATATATATATATATGTATTACCCAATCAAGAAGATAAACAAACTCCTCCTTCGGTCTGTAATTCGTGTTGCTCTTCCCACTGACAATTTCTAAGGCAACAACTCCAAAGCTGTAAACATCTGCTTTATCTGTCAAGTAACCCCTCATTGCATATTCTGGGGCCATATAACCTCTGAATCAGAGAAATTAGATAGCATTGAATGGTGAGCATTTGGTCGTGAGATAGCAGATTTTACTAACATTGTCAGAAACTAAATTGAGAGATCAACGGGCCGGGAGAGAGAGAACTCACATTGTCCCAGCAATCCGCGTGCTTATATGAGTGTTTTCTTCTTCATCAAGCTTGGCCAGACCAAAGTCAGATATCTTGGCATTTAGATCCTTATCAAGCAGCACATTGGTTGCCTTTATGTCTCTGTGCACAATCTTCAGCCTTGATTCTTCATGAAGATATGATAACCCCTTCGCAATACCCAACAATATCTTCCTTCTTGTTTGCCAGTCCAGTTGAAGCTGGTGTTCCTCGCCACCTGGAAAACAAGGATACATTGGAATAGGGCAAACAGCTCCATCATATTCTCAGTATATCAAGTAGATGGTCAAGTAAGCAAGTACCAAAAAGTGCGCGCGCAAGACTATTGTTTTCCAAGTATTCATATACTAACAACAACTGGTTTCCCTCAATACAACAGCCATAAAGCTTCACGAGATGGGGATGTTGCAAGGCAGATATCATGCCTATCTCATTCACAAATTCACGGTTTCCTTGTCTCGATTTGGATGATAGCTGCTTAACAGCAATTACAGCACCATCTGACAATACACCCTGAAATCAAAGGCGCATACTGAAATTCCAGAATATTTGAAGATGATAGCATCCTTTCCCTTTGTATAAAATTATTTTGCAAGCATGGTAGGTTTTATTCATGGCCCGAGACAACCAAGTGCACAACCTAACCGATGCGATGCAGTCGGGTTTGTGGAGAGTAAAGGTTTGAGCATTCGGATGAGTATCTATAATTAGATGAGGATATATCTTAAATAAACTATATAGATATCTTAAATAAACTATATCTTAAGTCTAGGTCCAAAAGTATAGCCTATCTTATTGAAAATGCATGAATACCTTGTAAACTGGCCCAAATCCTCCCTCTCCTATCTTATTCGCAGTGTCGAAATTATTGGTAGCATGTTTGATTTGTCTTAACGTGAAATAACCCGTTTGGAGATCCAGACCGCGAAGTTCTGTTACAAAAAGAGAATCTCAGAATCAGCCAGACAAGACGTATCGAAAGCGCCATGACACGCACAATCAATAAGAGATAATTATGCCTTCAATCCCACCTTTGTCTACGAGTTCCTTTCCTCCCAGGTAACCTTTCGATCGGAGTAGCAGAAAAAACAGCGCAGCAAGTACACATGAAGCAGCTACAATACCGATTACGGCTCCAACTGATAATCCGGATCCGTTCTTGAACTCTACAAGTAGAGAAAGAAATAGTTAGATGAGAAGTTCGAGGGTGGAAATCAATCAAAACTCTGAATATGCCATGACTTACTTGGTGTCACTGTGATGGCAGATATGAGTGGTCCGTGGACACCTCTGTAAGGAACGAAAGTAGTGCCTTTGCCTGCCCAGTACAAGTGTATCTCTAGTGTGCCATCGTTAACAATTATATTATCAAATACCTCAATGATGCCGATGCCAACTCCTCCAGCTCTCTCCATGATATTGAAATTCTTCCAAAGTGTGATCCCCTGCGGCAAAAAGTTCAAATTATAACCCTAAAAAGTTTCAAACAGTTACAAAAAAGCTTTTCATTGGCATAACAAAAACTTATCAAGGACCAAACAAAACACATGGCAGGCCTCATCAGGGAATCTGGAGATTAAAAAAGCTTTTTGAAACTCATTTTGCTTACTTGAATCGATATATCAAATATGCGCCTCCCAAGGCTACTAAATGTCTGATCATTAGAATACATAATTTCCGCAAAGAGGAGCTGCACTTTATACTTTCCCCTTGGCAAACACAGGGCATAGTACTTGAGTGATTGAGGAGCAAGGCGAGCAGTTTCATAAACTCCTTTCACACTCAGATTATAATCATTTTTTGCTTTGAAAGTTACTGAATTGCTCTCCATATAAGTCCCGGTACTGCTATAACCCCATTTTCCTGGTACAAAGGAAAATGCAGCTGGCCCACCTTCAGTAAAGTCTCCTTCATATGTATCATCATTAAAAAGCACACTGCTCCCTCCACAGTTTATGAACAAGGAACGATCTGCAGAACAATCAATATCCTTCAACAGGCCAGTAAACATGGTGATTTTATGTAATGACTCTTTCATAGAACATCAGTACTGTATGGTCTCTTTCATACTTACATTCAGGATTTTGTGTGCAAGGAAGGCCTTTTGTGAAGCACCATTCATCAGTGCTAAAAGACAAGAATTCAAGCTGTCAGCAATTCATAGTTCCAGAGTTTTCACAAAGCATCTCAATAAAACAGGAACTTACTTGTTATTTGATAAATGACTAGAAACAAAGTTCCTGTTGAATTTTGAAGTAGAATAATGAGCAACATGAGACAAATCGGGAAGAGAAAACAAATAATGAGCAAAATAATGCTTACTTGTCTTGCTTCAGTTGTTGGCAACTACCTAAAGCTGACCCTTCTAAAGCTGACCACGTAAAATTGTTGTAGGACAAATCCCTGAAATAGATTTTCCATGGCATGGGTAATACAGTTCCTGATTGCTGAAAAATGAAGATTGACGTATTTCTTGTTTGGCGGGACACAAGAAATTTCTGAAAATTCTATCAGAGTATGAATAACATGGTAACCAAACAGGAATACAAGGATTGATAGTATCATTATCGACTCACACTTTCTGCCTGTTGTTCAATGCCCACTTAGGCACTTCTCCAGTTAGTAAGTTGTTGTTCAAAAACCTACACATATGTTAAACAAGAATTCAATAAACAAGCTGCCAATACGAGAAAAATAAATTAAGGGCCTGTGTGTTTCAGAAAAATAAACTTACACCGTTACGCTTTCCAAATTCGTGAAGTTAGAGATTCGGCCTGTCAACTTGTTGAAGCTCAAATCTCTGTAACGAAATATATACAAATTAATGAAATCTCAACATTGCTAGATTGTGGCTCCGGTTTAAGGAAATGGAGAGAGAGTCCCAAGTCCTAACTGTGCGATCATATGCAAAAGTAGTTCAAATTAGCCAACCCTGTTTCATAAATATGCACAACCTATGGCAACCCTTTCTGATTCACCTTACTTCATCTATCTTCAATGAAAAGCTATGGAATAAGCTTGTGTCAATCATTTGCCTCTTTTGAATTCAAAATAACATCTACAGGGAGGAAATAAGATCCTTGAAATCAAGCATTTCCATAAAGATAACTGTTAGAAAAACTTACAAACTGTTCAAAGACATATTTGCAACGTAGTCTGGGATTGAATCAGTAATTAAGCAATTTCTCAGAATGCTGTCGCAAGAATGTAAACAATGATCAGTTTACTATAGTTAAGGCAATCCACAAGTAATTAGAAAGGCTTTTCAATACATAGGAATCGTGATCAGGGTTATTCAACTCACAGTTTTGTCAAGTTTTTCATGGCCTGTAGATTAGGGAAAGGTGAATTTGATCCATTCAAATCGGATATTCTCCTGGAAGAGAAAAATCGGTTACTCATGCGTATGAACTTTCTTAACAGAAAAAGGGCAAAAAATCGCAAGATGATTGAAAAGCTACAGGAATGAACTTGTTTGTGCTCACAGAGATTTTAAACTTGTTAACAAAGAAATGTTAGATGTAATAGGACCCTCCATGGATGTTCCTTGCAAATCCCTGAGAAACGGAAACGAAAATGAGATTTAAATTAGCTTGTCCTAGAGGATAGCATGAGCAGATAAATGGACAAAAACTAATTACTCACAATTCTTCAATATTGCTCCAGTTCCCGATAAATTCAGGTATCTTCCCTGACAGTTCGCTCCCATCTATCATACTGCAGCAACATATATATAAATCATGAATATTGTAGCTGAAAATATTGAATGTGAAAATGATTGCAGCCGACTCCATCGCTTACAATTCAGTTAAATTCTTTAAATTGCCAAGTGTCTCTGGTATCGTTCCTGTAAAATTGTTTGAGGAAAGGACACTGCAGGAATAAGAAAAACCAAGTTACAACTTCCTCCAAAATCAGTAAAAAGTATCAGTACCATATATAACAAAACTGAGATTGAATATTACGTGACAGACACATCTACAAGACATGGTATAAAGTATAACTATGAAGACACTGTCTTACAGTCTTCTTAAGCTTGTCAATTTTCCAAGGTCTGGAGGAAGAGGCCCTCCTAGCAGATTATCAAGCAGGACCCTGCAAGATCCAATTCAAGATTTAACGTTCTAGCTTAGCGTTTCATTTAAGAAGTTCGCGTTGTGACTTACAGCTCCTCCAGTGTGGTAATGTTGCCTATTTCCGGGGGAATTGGGCCGGTGAGACGGTTAACGCTGAGAGACCTAAGACATGGAAGAGAATTGGGAAACAGGTTAACATGTTCATGAATTTCCATATCGGGATATGAAAACCCCTTCACATAAACAGAATGCACCAAAAGACTTACAACTTCTTAAGGTTGGGGAGCTGAGCAAGTCTTGGAGGGATTGTTCCATTAATGTAGTTGCGAGTCAGATCACTGTCCAAAGAAAAATGCTTCATCTTAGTCATTCTAGAATTCCTTTTGTTTACAAGTCACTGTTTCTCTTAGCCACTCAGACAAGGACCTTTTCCCATTTGAATCATCATAAAAACTTTCATTTGTTCTGATAAATAAATTAAAATCCTCTGTGAAGCACAAAGGATTGAAATTGATCTCTGTTCAATAATGATATTAATATACTTACATTTCAAGCAGATGAGGAAGGTCTCCTAGTTCCTCTGGGAGAACTCCGTTCAAATTAAAACCTTTCACTCTTCTGTCAAAAACAAAATATAAGAACTAGTTAGTAAATAAAAAGAAAAGAAAATGTAACCATACAAAGACTCTGCTCTCCATAAATTTTAAATTTTTTTTGACGAACAGCAATATATCAATTGTTTCCTTGGAAACATGCTACAATGAACACATTTGTGCTTGTGTTTTTATTATTAAAAGAGTAGCATAAATTGATAATTAAAATAGGAGAACGTATCGCCATCACTATGACCTCATTAAAAAAACATAGAAAAAGTCATCGGAAATTCCAGGAGCTGTATTCTACTCTTTCACAAAACATAAAATTTATTATGAAAATAGTATATAAATATCATGGCTTTTGCAAGGGGAAGAATTACGATTCTTGAATATTTCCTATAAAGAAAACATACATACTTGTTAGTGACATGACAGACGGAGCCATTCTCAAATGTACAGTTGCATGTAACAATGCTTTGGGTTTTGCTGTCGATGGTCTGGTTCCACTCTGCACTATCGCAAGAAGTTCGATCGATGGTGGCCCAGTTGCTGATGTTAAACTTGTTGGATATGTTTTGAAGAATTTGCACTGTTACATACAATTCAGGAACTTCAATCATCCAATAAAGCAATAATAATATTAATATTATTTATCCATAAAATAATGTGCTAAAACACAGCTAGAAAATGATGATGATATAAATTCTAACAAATTCCTCCAGTTTATGGAAGGATTTAGGCATTCACATGATTCAATTACTAACTGCACAGCAAAAATCACAAAATACTCATAAAAATTAGGAATGAATTAGTTTTTTTTTATTATTAAAATAAAACAGTACACAACACCAAAACAATTATTAAAATATAACATTGGGGCTCTCTTGCTTATTATATAATTATAAGACTTTTAGACTCTAATATTGATTTGATTTAATTCATGGTTAGATTGTTGTCGGATAGATTAATCAAGATTTTTTTAATGTTTGAAATTATGTTTTTTGAGATTTTTTCAGAAAAAAAAACTAAAAATTATATCAATTTAGTAAAAACAATCCATAACCAGAACCTAAATAGGTGAGTTATCATGTTAATTCGTAAAATATAATGATTCGTAGACCAAGTCAGTTTTATAATTATGGTTCGTTAACAAAATAATTAAAAGAGATGGGGTTGGTTTTATATGAACAGAAAAGAAACTAATTTTTTTCTTTTATTTTTATTTTTATTTTCAATCAAAATATTTTATAGTCCAATTAGAATAAATTAGGCTTGTAATTATGTAAAAAATATAAAATTACAAAATATAGAACTAAAATGTAAAACACGGAAAAAACATATAGCTAATCCCACATTAGAGACACTTTTCATTATGATTCTAATTTTTTTTTATCGGTCCTTGAGTTAGAAAGATAAGGAAGAAATTCAAATGAAAAGAAAGAGAAGATAGAAAATGATCACTTTGGATACTTTTGGATTATTATTTTCATTGTTTTAGGTGTCAAAGGGTTCTATTTAATGAGAGAATTTGAATTATTATGGATTTTGTCTACAAGCATTTCTAGAAAAGAAGATCTGGTTTCGTTTTCATTTAAAATTGATTTCAAGGTTATTTGATGGTTTAAAATGGTTTTTATTATATTTTTTTTAGGTAAAATGGGTTGAAAAATAGTTTTTGTCCTCAAAATCCCACCCCTTGAATTACCAGCCACCACAATAGTGGCTGGATTTTTGGCAGTAACATGTAATATGTTGCCTTGTACTTTTTCTTTTTTTTTTAATTGAGACATGTTATGTATTGTTCGCCGATTTAAAAAAAAACACAATTGGTCCTTTTTTTTTCTCTTTTGGTTTTTTTAGCTTTTTAATTTTTTTTCAATCTCATCTTTTAACATTATATTTTTATTTTTTATTTTTTTTAATTTTATCATTCAATAATTGGTTAATTTTAACTATGACTTTATATTTTTTTTATCACATAATAAGATAAAAAAAAATCTAATTGAACTCAGTTGAATCTATGACTCAATTCATGAGTTTGATAGGTTAACCTGGGTTGTTTATTCTTTTTTTTCTTTGATTTTTTTTTGAACTGGTTAAATCGACAAAGTTATATTATGACAACTCCCATACAATTTAAGTCAAGAATATTTTTCAAGTTTGACATTATATATCAAGTTTAGTGCAATGTTAAGAAAAAATTCATATGGCATACGTTCAAAAACATTTTGGTCCACGCAACATAGTATGGTAAGTAACCTACTTAACAAAAGCTAAACATGGATTAAAAAATAGTATAGATGCAAATTTATTGGCACTATTCTCTAGAACAATGTAATAAAGTTTTTGCCTATTGTACCAAAAACATAAAACTAGTTATTGAAGGCAAAGTCTTTTTATATAATGTATTAGTCATTAACAAATTGATCAAGACAAATATATCCTTTTTGCATTTCAAAAGTATGGTGAAAAGATCAAAATTTTAATAATGGCGTTAAGAGGTGATTTTGTAATTTTAAAATGGCCAAATATAAGATGAGGGATAATTTTGTATTTGGCCAAATATATATATCAATAACACAACCAAAATATCATTAAAAGTCAAAATATTAAAAGTAATCTGAAGGGGTTTTTTTTGTCTTTTTACAAAGGTTTTTTTTTTTTGTTATTATCAAGTCAGCTTAGTTTCGATTGAATCTTTTTATATATAAAAACATAATAAGAAAAAAAAGTTATGACGCATGTAACACACTTGAAGGTGTGTGGGTGGTACCAACAAGCTTTAGACATCGCGTGTGAACCCTTACAATGTCCAAAAATAAAATACTCTTTCATCATGTTGTTAGAAGTGTTGTCGTGTCCTCTTCCTAGTAGTGTGACGTTATCGACGGTGGTGGTTATGTTTTTCATTAGCGAGTCTTTTCTCTCTTTTTTTCTCTCTTCTTTCTAGAAAATCATAGATCAACACTCTTTGTTGTTAATATTTCAACTTTAGTCCTTATTTTTTTTTATTTTTTATTTTTTTCTTGGCCCTTTTTTAGAAGTTTTATTTGTCTTCAATTTAATCCTTCAATTCTAATTTACAAAATATTATATTATCCAATTTGGTTCTCATTCTTTTGCTTTTTCTTGGGTCTTTTGTTAAATTGATTTTTCTTTTCAATTCAACCCTTCAATAAAAAAATTATTTTTATTTTATATTTTAATTATGATATTCCTCAATCTTTTGATTTTTTTTGGTTATTTTGTTCAATTTATTTTTCTTTTTAATTACACCCTTCAATCAAAAATAAAATTTGTTTTGTATTCAATTTTAATCCCCATTGTTTTAATTTAAAAATTTTGTTTTCGATCCTTGTGTAATTGATATTCTTTTTTCAATATTAATTGATTGACAATTAAGTTTTATGATTTTTTTAGATATGGTGTTTTGAGTCTAATTACCCGGGCCATGAGTTTGAAAAGTTAACACAAGTTATTTTTTTTATAAAAAAATAAGCCTTATAATATTTTTTATTTTTTTTCTATCAAGTTATTTCAATCTTATTATTTGAGTTGTGAGTTTGACAGGATTTTCCAAATTGACTCAGCCCTGAGTACTGGAGCTACAAGTTTATTATGCTAAATCGAGTTGACAAGAACTAATTATTTTAGGTTTTTTATACCATTTTATTCTGGAATGTTTAATTAGCTTTGATCAATTGAGATATATTATTTGTCTCAATTTTTTTTTAAATCTAGATTATCATTATGATTTTTTAAATTTTAATATTATGTTCATCTATTATAATTAATTATTTTGTTTTTTCTAATTAAAATAAAATTAATTTATTTTTTCCAGTTGAGTATATAATCCAAGTAGCAAAATTTTATTTCTATTAATCTTTCGAGTACAATTAATATACCAGAAAGGTAGGAACCTTCCACCAAAATTATCTGTCACCTGCCATTATTGTAAAGATGCAATATCAAGCAATAATTGCTTTGATGACATCAACATACCAATTATTATTATTATTATTATTATTATTATTATTATCTCTCCTCAAAGAAAACATTTTGAAATAAAGCATCATCAACTTTACAATATGGATATTATTCAACCTTCAAATAATTGTTGATGTATAGTTTCAACTTCAAGCCAACTACTCTTCATTCTCTCTCTCTCTTCGATGAATGTTAAGCTTACTTAATCTTTGATTTTATAGTAATAGACAGAAACTGCTAGAGGATGATAACAAGTCAAACTATAAGAAGTTAGAAGGTCCTGGTAAAATAATGCCTTTTAAAATATTTAAAAAATATTTTATTAAGCCTTGGCGGCAAGAGAATATTTAAAAATTAGATATACTAATTTCTCTCACTAAGCATCACAAATTGAAATGATTCTGATTTTATTTAAGAAGAGTAAATAAAACTAAGAAGCGTCAATCTCTGTAAATAAATTATTTTCCAGGAAAAAGGGAACCTTCAATCATGCTAAAGAGAGAGTGAGATTATTGAATTGTTAGGAGGACGTACGTACCTTCATCTAGTGGCAAGAGTGGAGTGATTCCTTGAGCATGGGATCCAAACTTGTCCACAACAAAGCAATTCAACACCACAAATCCAGAAACCAAAACAGAGAAAGTCTTCGACAGTAGTAATGGCCGCGACGCCATGCGCAGAGCACAACTCGTTCTCTTGGTAATTGCTATATGATCAAAGAGCAAAAAACCACAAGCAGAAACGGCGTGTTCTTCTCAGTAATGAGAGGTGGGTTGCTGGAGGGAAAGAAAAACACCAGGAAGGAGATGTTAAGGATGATCACCACCAATTTGCTTTATTTTGCCTGGGGAATAAATATTTCTTCTCAGTAAGGATGATCAACGAACCTTTTCAAATTGCTGTTCGTTGGTTTTATAGAGCGATAAAGAGGGAGACGGCTGCATGAGGAAAATGGCTTGGGATTTGGGAAAGTCCACTACTGCTGCCGGAGAAAAATCAAAGATGACTCAAAAGGAATAATTAAGGAGATTAGGTAAACATTATTTTAACTTCAACGGGTAGGCCTCAGCAATGATTTTTATTTTCTTTTCTTTTTTTATTAGAGTATAAAACATAAAGAATATGAATCAATTAAGAAATCTTATACACTTGAAGAAGCTAACTAAATTTATTGATCACTTTAACCAATGTATTAGAAAACATGATATAAATAGTTATGTTGTTTGTTTGTTAGAAAATAGTTTTTTTTTAGAAAATAAATTTCGGGAAAGTAAATTTTGAAAAAGTGAATTACTTTTTTATATTTGGTACTATAATGAAAAATAAGCTGGAAAACACTTTTCAGTTTTGGTTTATGTCATGGAAAATTAGCTGGAAAATAACTTATTAAATTTTTTTTTTCAAGTTTATTAAAATAATAAGAAACAAATCTTACAAATTAAAAAGTTGAATGAAAATGAAATTGAAAAAAAATATAATTTCATAAATTATCTCAAATAAAATAAATAATAATCAAAATAATAGATATCAAATCTAAAAAATAAAAAAAAGATGAAAGATGAAGAAATTAAAATAATAATAATTAACATTTCATAAATTATTTCAAATAAAATAAGTAATAATCAAAAGAATGATGATCAAATTTGATAGATAAAAAATTTCAATTAAAAATGATAAGGGAAAAGCAAATAACAATTATAAAAATGAGGACCAAAATTAATATAAAAATTAAATTCTAAGGGATGAAATTGAAAAAAATATATTGAAAACAATATATATATATATATATATAGCAATCAAAAGTTTGAGGACCAAATTTGATATAATCAGCAAATAATATGACATTTCTAAATTTTTCATAACTTTCGGAAAGTGTTTTCCGTCCAAAATAAAAAGAAAAACACTTTCTTGGAAACTAACAAAAACTTTCTTTGATTGGAAAGTGTTTTCTGTTAACCAACTTTTCTAATAGCAAACAAACACAGAAAAGTTTGGAACGTGGTTTCCCGAAAATCACTTTCCGAAAAACAAACGCAGCTTTGAATACAACTTCATTAGTGAATTATTTTCAATGCCTCATATTTTTTTATTCATTTTCATATAATGGATTCATACTAATATTAATTCATAGATGTATAAAAAGAATGAAATTATAACTTAAAAAAAAAAGTGTATCTCTATAAAAACAAATTATTAACAATGTTAAAAGAATATATATCGAACTTGTATAGATGATAAGAACTACTCTTTTGCTAAAAGATTTTTATAAAATGAGAATTTTTATCACTTTTTATTCATTTATTTTTTAAGAACACATGAATTTTATTTTATTTTTTTTATTTTCAAACAGGTTCAATGGGCCATTTGATTTTAGCCAAGTTTTAATTGGCATAATAAACTTGGCCATGAACCTTTTTTATTTTTATAATGATTCTAAATCAAATAATGTTTTATTTTAGTCGCCATGAATTATTAAATTTTTTAATTGAAAATTACCTGAATTGGTTTCTTTGAGCTGTCACCATAGCCTCTATGATGTCCATCGGTTAAAAAGAATCATACTAGGGTGTAAAGACATATTAAGTGATCATTTTCATGTAAGTTTTGTTAAATTTGACGAAAGCTAGAGACATTAAATGCACCTATAAACCAACTTATTGGGCAGTCTTTTAAGATAAAAGTTAGAGAATAAGATGAGCACTAGCTAAAACAACACTATTTTGATAAGGTTCATTTTAGTCCTTTGCTTTGTAATTATTCTTAATTACATCTCTAATTAGCATTAAATATTTAATTTTATGCAATTTCATCCTTAAAAAACTTCAATATAAACCCGTTCTCTTGGTAATTGGTAATCTTCGACAGTAGTGATGGCCGCGACGCCATGCGCAGAGCACAACTTGTTCTCTTGGTAATTGCTATATATTATCTAGGAGGAACTAATTATAACGATGATCAAAGAGCAACAAACCACAAGCAGAAACGGCGTGTTTTTCTCAGTAATGCGAGGTGGGTTGCTGGAGGAAAGGAAAAGACCAGGAAGATGATCAGCAGCAACGCGGTTTGCTTTATTTTGCCTGGGGAAAGGTCCTTTTGGCAATTGCTGTTCGTTGTTTTTTTAGAGCGATAGAGAAAGAGCTGCACGAGGATATTGACTTAGGAAAGTGCTCTGTGGCAGCTGGAGAAAAATCAAAGATGACTCAAAAGCGAAAATTAAAGAGATTAGTTATTAGGTAAACATTATTTTAACTCCAACGGGTAGGATCATCCGTGATGTTTATTTTCTTTTTTATTTATTTATTTATTTAATGCAAACTTTTAAACCAGCATTTTAAAAGAAAAACTATTCTTCTTTGGATGCGTTTTAAAAATCTTCGAAGAAATGCAAATTGACTAAAAAAACATTCCATATAAAGATAAAAAGAAAAGGATAAACTTTACCTTTCTAAGATTCTTACTCTGTTTTTTTAAAAAAAGAAAAGAAAAGAAAGATGCATGTATTAGAGTATAAAACATAAAGAATATGAATCAATTAAGAAATCATACAAGATCACATGAAGAAGCTAACTAAATTTATTGATCACTACTAGTTGAATAATTATTAACCAATGTATTAGAAAACATGATCGATATACACTTGAATACAACTTCATAAGTGAATTATTTTCAATGCCTCATATTTATTTATTCATTTTCATATAATGAATTCATGCTAATGTTAATTCATGGATGTATAAAAAGAATGGAATTATTTAAAAAAAAAATAAAGTGTATCCCTATAAAAAAACATTTATCAACAATGTTAAAAGAATGGATATTAAACTTATATAGATGATAAGAATTGAGCTACTCTTTTGCTAAAAAAGTTTTATAAAATGAGAATTTTTGTCACTTTTTATTTATTTTTTTTATTTTTTAAGAAGACATGTTTTTATTTTTGTATTTTTAAAATTTTTATAACAATGATAAGAATTGTTCAATGGGCCATTTGATTTAGCCAAGTTTTAATTGGCATAATAAACTTGGCCATGAACTTTTTTTCATTTTTATAATGATGTTAAATCAAATAATTTTTTATTTTAGTCACCATGAATTGTTAAATTTGCTAATGGAAAATTGCCTAAGTAGATCTCTTTGAGCTGTCACCGTCCATTGGTTAAAAAGAACCACACTAGGGTGTAGAGAAATGTTAGATGATTATTTTTATATAAGTTTTGTCAAATCTGATAAAGGCTAGAGACAATAAATACACCTATAAACCAACTCATTGGGCCGTCTTTTCAGATAAAAGTTAGAGAATAAGATGAGCAGTAGCTAAAACAATGCTCTTTTGATAAGGTTCATTTTAGTCCTTTGCTTTGTAATTACTCTTAATTACACCTCTAATTGGCATTAAACATTTAATTTTATGCAATTTCATCCTTAAAAAACTTCAATATGAAATTTATGTGTTATTTTCATTATAGTCCTTGGTGTCAAATATACATAATTTGACTCTCAATTGATCATTAAACTTTTAATTGTCTTTAATTTCACCTCTTATTTCAATTAATTGGATCCTCATAGTTCAAAGCCTGTTACAAATTGGTCATTGGCTGTGAATTTGTATAATTTAACCCCTAATTGACCCTAAAATTCTAATTCGCTTGCTTTACCCATTATTTCAAACAATTTAGTTGATAAAAATTAAATTTAGCCTTTTAAAATTTCAATCTTCTCAATTAAGTTTAAATTAGGCTTTCAAACTTAATGTTTCACTAATTAAGCCCCTGATAAAATTAATTTGACTATTTTTATACAGATTCATCTAATAAAAATTTAGTTTAACTTTAAATCTGTATTGTCTATCTATTCTTGAGTATAATGAATTACAATTAGCCTTGATCTCCATTCAAAATCGCAGCTTGTATTATTTTTGGAATCCTCCTCGGTCAACATGCATTCCACAGCTTCCTCAAGAGTTTGCAACCATCCCATCCTTGTCAGCTCAAGGGCACCCTTTGGCTGCTACGATCAATTGTAAAAGAAGCATTCACATAGTAGCTTAACAAAATTAAGCTTCTACAAGGTAACAGGAATATTTTCAACATACATAAGTTGTTCTTTGCCATGGTAGTTTGATTTGCGCATGTTCCTATTCCATGGTGATTGATATGTTGTTGCTTTGGCAACAGAATTCTATTCCCTCCACATAAACTGTGGAGGAAAAGAAACAACTATTGAAGGGAACACATACGAAGATGATACAGATCCAGCCGGACCATTAAGATTCTACCAGAGTAGAACTAACTGGGGAGTTAGTACCACTGGTCACTTCATGGACGATGACCGTTCCTCAGATTCCTACACATGGACGAATGCAACCAAACTCTCCGTAAATACTTCAGCACTTTACATGGATGCACGCCTTTCTCCAATCTCTCTGACTTATTATGTTTTCTGTATGGGAAGTGGGAGCTACACAGTTACTCTTCAGTTCGCAGAGATAATGTTTACTGATGACAAGACACACAGCAGCCTTGGCAGGCGATTTTTTGATATCTATATTCAGGTGACTGATCAAAGTTTTATTCTGTCATTCAGTACTAAGGGTTTGAATGAACATACAAAATTTCATTTTTCTTTCATTTTTATTAATAGCAATCTGACAACAAAAATGTAGGGAAAACTTGTAAAAAGGGATTTCAGTATCCAGGAAGAAGCAGGAGGTGTTGGTAAGGCAATAGTAAAATTTTTTACTGCCATCGTAACTGAAAATGCATTCGAGATACGCTTTTATTGGGCTAGAAAAGGGACAACTGGGCTGCGTGTTAGAGGAGTCTATGGACCTCTCATATCGGCTATTTCTGTGACACCTGGTAAGTTGAGGAGATTTTATGAACTTAATCATCAGGATTCTGTTCGCACAGTACAAAACCATCAATGCAGCTTGGTCTTGTCCATTTTGTGTACCAATGACCAATAAATCTGGGGGTGATAGTACAAATTTTCCGTTCTTATTTATTATTGAGATTTGGGAGATGCATTTAGTAATTTTCATGAGACCAAATGGAAAGCTTTCGTACTATACCTATGCTTACTGATTTAATACAAAAATAAATTGCTTTATCTCTGAAAAGATGGAAACAATAAAAACTGAAAATGTTTCCTTTTACAGCTATTTGAAGTTAGTCTGTGTAGAATATCAGGTCATGGTTACTGAAATCAAGGATGAAGACACTGATATATATATATTATTACATAAACAGCTTCTATCGTAAATCTTGGTGCAGCTGGTAACAGCTGTTGATTTTGAATGCATACGATCATATCTTCTGCTGCTGCTTTCACGGAGGATGTGTTGCTGTTACTGCATTCACGGGTGGATCAGTATCTTCATCCTTGATTTCAGTAGCCATGACCTGATCTTCTACAGTCTGGATGGTACAGTTTCTGCACTTACATACGAATAATGTATTGTCCAACCAATTTGACTTACAATGTGATGTTATTTGTCTTTCTGTTATAAATTCTTTGCTCCCTTCAGAAAATAGCAGTAGTAATGGTACATCTGCTGGCACTGTGGCTGGCATTGTGGCTGCAGTAGTGGTTGTCATCTTCCTGATTCTAGGAATTCTCTGGTGGAAAGGTTGTTTAGGACAGAAGATCAGTATGCGTCATGGTATTTTCTAAAGATTTATCTTTATTTTCCTATTTCTGCATACGATTTCTCCATATCAGCTTTGTAGAACCATTAATATATATATATATATATATATATATATATATATAATCAAACCTGTTAAGCTGAAACTGGAAAAAGAAGGCTGCTATGGCCAAACTGATTGACAATGAGAAGTCAAGAGAGAGAGAGAGAGAGAAGTGAAATTAATTCCAAGAAACGGATTCTTTTCTGAAACAAATTCGCTTCTCCAACAGATTTGAAGGGCCTAGAATTAAAAACAGGTTCATTTACATTGAGGCAAATTAAAGCTGCTACAAACAACTTCGATCCTGCTAATAAAATTGGAGAAGGTTGTTTTGGTCCTGTTTACAAGGTATTCAACATGAACTGTACTTGGTTTCTTAATGCATGGCCTTTGTAACATTTTTAGGATTCTTAGCTTGATGCAATACTTGTCTTGCGAAAGTTTTTTACATTATTTCCTTGATGCAGGGTGTTCTATCAGATGGAACCGTAATTGCTGTAAAGCAGCTTTCCTCCAAATCAAAACAAGGAAACCGTGAGTTTGTGAATGAGATTGGCATGATTTCTGCTCCGCAACACCCTCATCATGTAAAGCTTCACGGATGTTGCATTGAAGGCAATCAATTATTGTTGGTGTATGAGTACATGGAAAATAACAGCCTTGCTCGTGCTTTGTTTGGTAAATTCAAAGAGCATAATTTAATTGATTTCAAGCTCTTGGCTCTTAGATGTTTCCATACATGCAAAGGTATGCATGCTTATATGGGAAGAGACAAAATACTCATCTTATACTTAGCATCACTGTTGATCTTGTCTCAAAGGTCCTGAAGAATACCAGCTGAATTTGGATTGGGCAACAAGGCACAAGATTTGTGGTGGTATAGCAAAAGGTTTAGCTTATCTTCATGAAGAATCAAGATTGAAGATCGTGCATAGAGACATCAAGGCCACCAATGTGTTGCTTGATAAGAATCTAGACCCAAAGATATCTGACTTGATGAAGAGGACAACACCCACATAAGCACCCGAGTTGCCGGAACCCTGTGAGCCTGCTCTCTACTGTTGTATCATGTTAATACTTTTTAGTTCTTATATTTTAAGTTGAATACAATGAAACAAAAAAAAAAGTCCATCCTACAGCTTCAAACAGATTTGGTCAGCAACCAAAACTTATCCCACGTCCAATAATAATATAAAAAAATCTTAAAATGAGCCATCCACCATAAGATTTAAGTCTTTTGAATAGAACTCAGTCTAAGCTGTTTGATATATGGGTTATTTTTGCAGCGGGTATATGGCTCCTGAATATGCAATGCGGGGTTATTTGACTGACAAAGCAGATGTCTACAGTTTTGGAATCGTTGCCTTGGAAATTGTCAGTGGGAAGAGCAATACTAGTCATCGAACAAAGGAGGACACTGTTTTCTAGGCATTGCTTTTGAAGGAGAAAGGGACTTTGCTGGAGCTTGTTGATCCAAAACTAGGCCAAGACTACAACAAAGAAGAGGTGATAACAATGATTAATGTGGCTCTCCTCTGCAGTAATGTCTCTGCAGCAGTTAGGCCTGCGATGTCTTCAGTAGTAAGCATGCTCGAAGGAAACGCTGCTGTTCAAGATTTCGACATTCCAGATAAAAGCATGTCAACGGATAAAAGCATTTTCAAGTTATGAACGAACAGGAAATAAGTGAGACTCGTACTCTGTCAACGGATAGACCGTGGACTGCTGCTTCTACATCTGCTGGTGATCTTTATCCAGTCTCTTTGGATTCTGACTAGTACTGGAAGGGTAGAGATTAGAGAAGTTTGCTCCAATTTGCTTCATCAACTGTCCATCCATTAACTTATTACTGGATAATAATGGGTGGTGTTTGGTTATTTGGGGGAACTAGGATAATGGGGTTGGGATTGGCCATTTATTATCCATGAATATGAATTTCAAAAGTAGGAAAAAGTGTGGGTATAGGATTTGTGTTTGAGTAGTTCTACAAACTTTGTTGTGATACCATGTTGCATAGTTTCCTGTAATGGTGTCCACAAACTAAAGTTTTTTTTTATAGTATCTTCTTTTTCTTTTTGGAGAAAATATATATACATGATTACAATTTAAATAGACAATAATTTTATTACAGGAAACTATATATTACCATATAAGATTTGATCTGATTTCTATAATTTATCCATTCGTATTATAAAATCAACTTTTATATTTATAATGGATAACTCATGCCAAAAATTACTTTTGTTTTTAAGCATATTTTTTTGCCTTGTTATCATCATTTATGTTCATACTTGTTAACTTATTTAAGGGCTAATTACGGTAGTAGCGTATAATAACTTTTTCAAAACTTCCAATCAAATTTTAAAAAGAAATTGATATCAAAAAATTAAAATATATGTACTTGATTGAGAAAAGGTACAAAGTTGATGTCCTAATAATGCATTTATTCCATTTTTTTTCTAAATTTTCATGTTATTTTCTAATCTTTAGAACATTTCTGTCCTATTATGTATGTTGCCTAGGATCCTATCTTTGTTTCTCGAGTTGGTACAAAGTTGATGTCCTAATAATGCATTTATTCTATTTTTTTTTTTCTCATTTTTCATGTTTTTTTTTTCTGATCTTTAGAACTATTTTTAACCTATTATGTATGTTGCCTAGGATCCTATATTTTTTTTAATTATTATTATTCACGTTGGTTGTCCAGGTTAGCTTACGCGCACATCGACTAATCCCCACGGACCCTGAAGTTAATGACCAGGTAAGCTTCTAGTTGTTATCAATATTAGCTCCTATCTTTGTTTCTCGAGTTGGTTGTTGGTTTATGACCTGTTTCTAATGCATTTTTCTTCTTCTCGATGATGTAGTTTGCTTTTTTACCATTCATAACATCGATTTTTTAAAACTTTTGCCCTATCTTGCTACATGTTAACGATCTCGAGCATTCTTCCCCTATGTTTTGCCATCTTTTTCTTCCCTAGAATTTTAATTCTCCTTGCCAAACTAACTAGCTTTGATGTAATGACTTTTGATGTTGTAATATTTTCCCTTTCCTTTGTTGTATTGTACATAGCTTGTGACCTCTTGCAACTGCCCTACAAATTCAATATGATATTTTTATCCTATTTTTTTCCTTATTTTCCGGTTTCTTTGTTTCCCTAAGATTCATTGAGTATTTTCCATTTTTGTGCTTAATTTAGTTATGCTTTGAGTTCCATTTCATTTCAAGTTGTGTGTGTGTATATGTTAAATACACAATGTGCAACTGTTTGTTCTGATTATTTTTTTGATTGAAGATTCCATCATTTTCATAGGTTCCTGTTTTTATCGGTGTTTAATCTACTACCTTGAACTAGTTTTTTTATTACATTTGGGTGTTGTTTTCTCTTTAAACATGCCTTACCTTCTCCCTCAAGTTTTTTTTTTCCCTTTATTTGCCTTTACCTTTCCACCACCTGAACTAGTCCAAAAAAAAGAAGAAAAAAACAATTAAATTCCTATTAGATGAAGGAAGATAAGTATGCTTTGAACCCTGAGCGGTGTAACTCCAAAAAAAACCTGTAAGACCCAAACTTTTGGTCTAAACCCAAGCCCAAACTAGCCTAAACCCAACCTAAGTTAACCTAGGTATATAAGGGAAAGTTGCAAGAGAATTATTTTTCTCTTTTTTAATTCTTGTTGCCGCAGTGACCCTCCCCTCATCAAACCAAATATTTCATTTTTTTATCTTGAGTTTTGGATTCAAGAAAAGTAGAAATAGCAAGTAAGTCATTCTCTCTCATATTACTTTCGATTATGGTTTGTTTATGACAAGATTAAACAAGAGATTAGGTTTTATAAGGATTTGAAGTTCATTTTGTTAAAATTGATTCATGATTATTAGGGGTTTAATGTTAAGTGATTGATTTTGAGTATGGTGTTAGAAATAAGGATTTGTAGACCTGGTTTTATTTTATGCATTAGAATCTTTTGTTTGTGTTGTTTTGAGTTGCTTTTGAGTATATTTTGTATATTTGTTGTAGGCTCTTCTAACGATCCTCCATAGATTTTTCAGGTCTTTCATCTGATATTCCCTCTGATCTATAGTTTTTCAGGTGAGTGGGATAAAACCTTTAATATGCATATAATATAAATAAATATATATGTTGATTATATGATAAGTACGACTAGTTAATCTCTTGAATACTTATATATGTTGTTTTATTTTCCAAGTACTCATCTATTCTTGAATTTTCATTTGCATTCTATCGAACTAAATTCTATTCAATAGGATATATATTTCTTTGATGATTTTGCGAATATCTATTATGCCTTGATATAGGACTTGTCTGTGACTCCATGCTAATGGAGAGTAGTTAGCCTATGTGTGTATAGTATTCTATATACCTAGCTGGTGAGAGAGGCATCAACATGTGGTGACTGATCATCCCATAGTGGTCTCATTTGAATGTCATCTGGTCATCTTTGGGTGTCATCTAATCTCTGACATTTATTCCACTACTTTATGATAATATGTTTAGTATGTATATGTATATCAAGATAAATCAGCTTGCAAACTATTAATATTTAAAATGTATATTAACTTTTATCCCCTCACTAAGTTGGTTGAACTCACCCCTCATTCTTAATATTATTTTAGGTTCTTATTTTCTGTTAGCAGGTGGACTTTGTTGAGTGTTCATGCGTCTTCATTTTGGTCGGTATGCCTTGCTTGTTTTGCAAGGCTTTTCTTTTAGTTTTGATTCGATGTCTTAGACGCTTCACTATTACCCTATTTTAATTAAGTTTGAATTTTTTACAATGTAATGAATATTACGGATTATTGTTTTTGTTTTAATTATTGATGAGAAGTTTTGAACTATCATTTGGTTTCATTAGTTTTGAATAATATAATATTTCTGAAGATTATGAAATGCTACGTATTTTTAAATAACTAGTTCTTTTGATATGTCTGTTTTGAGACTTAACGTAGGTGGGATGTTCTTTCAACACCGCTCCTGCGTTGCCGGTCATGGACCCAGGATTCGGGTCATAACAATAACTATCATTGGAAAAGAGAAATACAAAGACTGGCTTTAGGGGTATTTTTAGACTTTTGCATGAGATATACTTGGTATTGTAGAATTGGTGAGGGTTATGTATGTCTTTTCTCTTCTTGATTGTACAGTGTAAAGTCCAAAATACTCTTGGAAGTAGAATTTTAGTTTGCTTTGGGAGATGGGTTTTTTCGGTTTTTTCCTTTCTTTAGCATAATGAGGTTACCAAAATATACTTGAATTTAAAAACAAATGCTTTTTCTTTAGAGGTGTTTGCATCGTTTGCACTCCAGGTTTTTTGTAAATTTCAAGTGGGGTCAAGGTTTTTTTGTATTTATGAAAAACAAAAGTTGTTGGCGCATGCTAAGCACGTGCTAGCATGTGAAGGTTGTATGTGCCATTTTGCGGCATATGACACCTTCTCCGGTCTCTGAAAATACCTAACCGCTGTCTTAGGCAAAGCGTCTCGATGCGACGCTTCTTCCTGACCGGCGTGTGTTGCTAGCATTTTCATCTTTAGGCGACGGCCGGATTTTTTTTTTCTCCCTATGTTTTCTCTCTCCTCCACCCACACAAAGTTTAAAAATGTCCTAACCTTTTGTATTATTTCAATTGTGGTCCTTATTGCTTTTATTGTTTTGTATTTGCTTTAAATTCTTTTTATGATTTATGTTTTTTAATTTCATCCTTTATTATTTTATTTTTATGTTAGATTCGGTCAACCTGAAAATATAAGTGTAATTAACAACATATTTTGTATTATACATTAAAATAATTTTCAAACAAAAAAATTTAAAAAATTAAAATTTTTGGCAGCGCAAGCCCGTTGATTTGTAAATTCAGGGGATGATATCTTCATTATTAAATTTAGTAAAAAAAAAACATTATTAATTCTGAATCATTGATTTAATTAAAAACTTAATGATCTGGTCATTTAATCAGTCATGATTGATGTAAAGTGTTATATATTTAACGGATTTGATCAAACCTGTCTGGTTAGACTAGTGAGTTTAAGTTTTTTTTTTTTTAATAAAAATTCGCAGCTTTTGCAAGTTTAATAAATGATATACTTGCCACTTTATCATTTATTATTTATGACAGTTTGACCAATAACTCATTAGTTGAATCAATAACTTAAATCACGTAATAATTTGATTTGGTTTCTGCCTTGATCCGGTTTAATAATGCGTTCGCTTATATGTTAATAAGTTAAAAATTAAATGTGAAAAATTATTGTAGAAGCAATTGCAATATATATATATATATATATATATATATATATATATATTTGTGTTATAAAGAGGAGGGTATTCATATTCCACATAAAAATTACTCAATCAATTATGTGTCTGGTAATTCTTTTTAATAATAAAAAAATGATGTTCAGATAGTATGATAACAAATATGTTGGAAAATATTGAATATTTAATACCCATGTGAATGGGAAGGAATCTGATCATAGTTAGTGTTTGAAGCAACGGTTACTAGTTTTATATGATAGAAGGATGTTTTTAGATTGTTTTAATGTGTTAATATTAAAAATAAATTTTGTAAAATAAAAAAAAATATTTTAATATATTTATAATAAAAAAAATATATAGAAAGTTACTTGCATTATTATTACTGTTGCTAACACATTATTAAGTGTGTTTTAATAAATTTCTAAGTTTCTCATTTTATTTATCACTTGCATCGAAACATCGTAGAAGATCTGACCATAGAAAGTTTACTTTCAATTCTTGTGCGGCAATTTCTACATGGAAAGGGAGAGAGGAAGATGAAGATCACCATGAAAATATCGTAGAAGTATAGTGCCATTACATGCTTAAATACATTATTAAGTGTTCTAGTAATGTGCAATGGCATTCATGTCAATTTAAGTGTCCATTGAAATAGTAATCCTTTTATTTATTTTAAAAATAAATTCTCAAAATATTTTATATAATTTTTAGAAATAGTCTTTTTCGACCTAAGGATAGGAAAACTATCCATAACCTTTTTATTCATTGGTCGAAGGGTCAATTTCATTTTAAACCCTAAAATATATGAATTTTATAAAATTCTTCTAAAAAAATTATTTTTTTATCAATTACCCCCTAACATCTCATCCATTTGTCATAAGATCCTTTCATCCACACGGGGATAAAATGAAAATAATCATCTGAAACAAAAAGCCCTTATTGATAGATGGATAAATGTTAGGGGGTAATTGATAAAAAAACAAGTTTTTAAGTAAAAATTGATAGTTACTATATGTTTCAAGGAGGTAAAATACAATTAACCTAAAATATAACCATCGATCAGTGATGCTTTAATGGTTGTCATTGTTCACGTTGAATTTCTTTCCTTATCAACTTATGATAATAAAACCAATGATTGATTTTCATATTTATATAAAATCTCATAATTAATAATTTAAAAGCAAGTGTATTTGTTTATTTTTATTTATATATTCCATGGAAATAACCATTGTTTTTGACAACATCCTCGTGCATGCGCGCGTGTATATGTAATTAATTACGTGGCTTGTAATTATATTTAATTAAAAAAATATAGTGTTCAGATATTGTAGAAAATATTGAATCTTTAATGGATCGGAAAGGATCCCATCATATTTATATTCGAACTGAAGTTTAGAATAATATTTGAAGCAAATGAATATACATCAACGTTTCACAATTCCTAGAACCTAAGAACATAGACTAATGAATCTACTAGCTCGTTATCACTTGGATCAATAATCTAGGCGTATTACAATGCAATAGTTTTTGCTTCGAAAAGTATTTTTAAAATTGTTAAAAAGTCTCAAATTAATATTTTTTAGATGTTTTTTAATATTTTAATATGATAATATCAAAAATAAAATAAATAAAATATAATTTAAATATATTTTTAATTGAAAAGCACTCTTCATCACATTATCAAACATATCTTCTTATAGCACTCTGTTTAATTTTCATCCTTGATTTTCTTATTTCTCTTTTATAAAACCAAATTAATGGCTAATTTAAGTAAATTTATTATGAAAGGGTAACAATGAAAGACAAAGAACCAAAGTAAAAAAGGCATAGAAAATGGATGGTATTTTTTTTAAAATAGTGCAGAAAGTTCACTTTGGTCATTCTACTTTTAAATTGATACATTTTCGATATAAAATTAATTTATCTTATTTTTTAATCATTGATTTGAGAAAAGAGAGGGAAAGATAGAAAGACTCGACATATTTTATTTGAAGAGAGAGTCTCGATTGAAATCAATTTTTACCACGAAAAATATCAATATTGGTGTCAATGTCAATGGCTTTCATTTGATGGGGAAGTTTTATTAAGGTGTTTTTCCCTCAATATTTATTGAAAAAGGATATCAAGCTTGATATAAACAAACTTTATATTCATGATGTGTTCATAAAAATAAAAATAATTTGTTCTTAGTATAAAAAAGTAATCCTATGGTGTAAATTGAAGGGAAAAGTGGGGTTAAATATCATACTTTTTACCTTTTACTTTTATGGTAATGATTATCTTTTTTATTTTAGCATTTGATTAGCATTAGTAGTTCTTTCACAATTTATTGGTTCATCTAGCGTAAACAATATTTTTACATTTTTCAATTTAAAAAATCATAATATAGTGAAACGCACCATCAACATTAGACATTTTTCTACCATGTTAAAAAATTAACTTGAGATTCTACAGGCGGTATTGTGTTAACAACACTTTTTGACTTTTATTAACGCATATGATTCTCGTTTTATTTTGTTATATGTATAAATTGACTTTTCAAAAGAAAATTTTATCCAGCCTGCAGCGAAATACAAGTCTAATAAGTAGTATATATAATAGATGGGTGATTCATTGTTCACCCATGCATAAACTATTGTGGATTTTCCTATTCATTTGAATAATGTATTTTTTAATTTTAGTCCTCAAACTTATAGTTATTGAAATTTAATCCTCTATAGTTACAATATCATGGTTTCTTTTTATATGTGGTTCTTTCCATTTGTGTTACCTCTAATGTAGTGACTTTAGTGACTTTTAGGAGATGTTTGAATAGATTTGGTTTTGATTTTACAAAATTATAATTTAATTTTATTGTTTTAGAGATTTATGTTTTGATATCAAACTTCATAGTCTTTACTTTTTAGTTTCTGGTGTTAAGAGATGAAAAAGAAAGACATTGAAAAAAATTGAAGAGAGAGAAAATGGTTGGATATGGTTATTTGGCCATTAAAAAGGCTAATATTTATGTTAATGGATTCTTTTTTCAAGAGAAGTTCAATGAATATGATTTTTTTATGAAGATGTATGAAAAAAGAAGGTCTGAGGTCCTTTTTTTTTGTTATTGGAAATACTAACCTTAACATTCTTATAATTTTGTCCATATTGTTATTACACGCTACAGTTTAGAAAATTACATTTTATATCTTAAATTTTATATGCACACTAACACTTAACTTCCTTGCAAAGAAGTTGATAAAAAATTTATATGATTATTTACAAGATTACCATCAAAGTAATATTACAACTTTGGTAAAAAATAGAAAAGAATTAAAACATGGTATTCCATCAACCACTTTGTCTACTATACAAAATCAAACCCCAATTCCATAATTTTCATCAACACAAATACCAAAATGAAAACTAATAAAGAAACAAAATGCATTTAAGCAATATACGTTGGCCAAGGCTTCTCAAGCTTTCCCTTCCTATCGGCTCCTCGTATGAACCATCCTCCCTTTCAAACACAACTTTCTCAAGAAGTCAACAATCCTGTAGTAGTTTTTGATGAAAAGAGCCTGCATCTGTGGTTGTCTCGAGTCGAAAAATATGCCAATCATAAATGTATTCAAAATCCACTCTCTGACTATTTCCACAAGTTCCCTTAGTTTCAAATGCCAACATTCTACAAGATATTTCCATGAAACTACTGCACTCTTTATGCCACAATGAAGACAACCAGCACTCCACAGAGTAGCATAACCCTTGTAAGCTTTCTTGTACCTTCATGGATAGGCGTGTAAAGGAGCGCGATGGAGACCGCATTCCTCTAGAATTTGAAAATTTGTTTTTGTTTAAAATTAATTTTTTATATATATTTTTAATCATTTTGATGTGCTGATATAAAAAATAAATAAAATATTATTTTGATATATTCCTAATACGAAAAACATTTTAAACCGCAACTGTTAGACAAACCGAATATCACAACGGAAGCAAAACATGGTTTCAAGGGTGCTCCACATAGCTTTGGATTTCCCTCATAAGCACTGCTACCCATCAATCTAAACACATTGTTGGATGGAATGGAACCAGAGATATCGTTAAAAGACATGTTTGGAAGCACTAAGCTTGAAGAATGTAGAAGATCAAGTAATGGTTATTGAATTCAAGAGTGAAGATAATGATCCACTCGTGAATGTAGTAACAAGAATTGCAGAAGATCACGACAAATAATCCTATGAAGATCAGGACTATGATCCACCAGTGATTGAAGCAGCAACAACTTATCCTCCGTGAATGCAGCAACAGATAAATGGCTGGAACATATGATCTCATGAATTCAAAATCTACAGTTGTTGCCAGCCACATCAATGTATACGTTAGAAGTTGTCACTGTAATATATATATATATATATATATATATATATATATATATATATAGAATAGAAAGAGTGTAATTCTCATATATACTGTTGTAACCCATTTTTGGGTCCCCACACAAAAATAAAAATAAAAATAAAAACAATAAAAATATATATAATAATAAATAATAATAATAATAATAAATAATAAAATAAAATAAATATAAAAATGATAATAAATAAATATGTAGCCGGAAGAAATTAAAAAAATAATAGTAGGCAGGAGCGCTCAGAAAATGGTCAAAAAAAGATTGAATATATATATATATATATAATATAAAATAATAAAAAAATAAATAAAATAATAATAAAATAAAATAAAATAAAATAATAATAATACAAAGATTAAAGTTTGACAATATATCCTTGAATGATGAGAGCCTAGTTGGAAAAGAAAATTCAATTTGAAGGAAAAAGTCCAAAATTGGATGTTTATGGACTTAATTGGATTTATTGCAAGTTTAATTGAATTTATAGAGGATTTGATTGCAAGAAAAATGGATTTTTAAGTCAATTTGGGCTTTAATTAGAAGAAATTGAAGTTCTGGGTCAAATTATAATTTTTGAGAGTTGATTTGATCAAATCAGGGGCTTAATTGCATAAATATTGAAGTTTAATGGCTAATTAGGGACTTAATTGAGAAAATCTGAAACCAGGGACCAAATTGGAAAAGGCACGTAAATAGAGGGTCTGTAATTGATTGATTCAGGGACCAAATTGAAGAGATTAAAAGTTTATTGAGGGCTGATTTGAAAATTGACATGTTTTGGCGCCACATTTAAATGAAACGACGCGTTTTGTCCAAAACGACGCCGTTTCATGTAATAAAAAAAAAGGACAGAACGGTGTCGTTTTGAACGACACTATTCCCCTTTCTTCTTCCCCTGGACGTGCAGCAGGGGAAGAAGGAAAGCTTTTGTTTTTTCTCTTTAACTCTCTTCCTGCCTCTCTCTCTCCCCGCGTGCTCTGCCAAGACCCGAAGCCCCACGCCCTTTGATGATGAGAAACCAGGGGAGCCGCACCCATTGGCCAACCGACCGGCGCTGCCCTGCTCCCCATGCAGCCATAATGAGGCCCCACTCCCTTTGCCCCCTATAAATGGAGACTGAACGCCAGCACGCGAGAGGAGAGAAGGAACCGGGAGAACGAACCGAGTGAGGAACCAAGAGGGAGAGACCAAAAAGAAAGGAATGAAATAGAGAGAGAAAGGAAAGATTAAGGGAAAGTTGAAACCGGGGAGAGAAGTTTTTTAAAAAACAAAACCTAGAGGACAAAGGGATAATCATGGGTAAACGAAACAGAGAAAGAAAAAACAAAAAAAACCAGAGGAGAGGGTAAGAGGAAGAAATCTCTCTCTCTCTCTGCCATTTGAAACAGTCACAGCGCCGCTTGGAGCCGCCGTCCGTGAGCCACGACACCGCCACCGGCCTCCACCGCAGTACCACCAGCGAAGCAGTCCGCTCAGCAAGCCACCGCCTCCTTCGTGCCAGGTAAGCTCTTCTCCCCCCTCATTTTTGCGTTTCTGTTGGTTTTTTCCTGCATGCAGAATGAATAGCGTTCTGCATGCAGGAGGGTGGGGGGAAAATAATTCCCCCTGCCATCTTTGTGGCTGGGCCAGGCTGATGCTGGCCCAGCGTTAATGTTTTTGTTCTTGGGCCAAAATGGTTCTGGCCCATTCATTTTGTTTCTGGGCCGGGTCTGGCCCAGACTAAAAGGGAAGTCTTGTTAGGCCGAGTCCGCCCCAACCCTTTGGGGCTGATTCCGGCCCAGTAAGTTGGGCCGACCCAGCCCACCTAATATTATATATTATTTATTATAATGTGTTATATTATTTATATATATATAGATATATATCCCAAAAAAATTAAAAACAATTCTGAAAAATCCTTAAAAAAATATTGTTGATTTTCCTGCATATTTTTATCAAAATGACTTAATATTGGTTCGTATTTTTATACCATAAAGATACAAATCCAGTATTAAAATACCCGGTTTTCGTCAAAACATCAAAAAAAAAATTAAAAAAAAACGTTTTGCTTTCAAAAATTCTGAAAAAATCCTTAAAAAAATATTGTTGATTTTCCTTCATAGTTTTAGCAAAATTGCTTAATATTGGTTTGTATCTTTATACTGTAAAGATACAAATCTAGTATTAAAATACCCAGTTTTCGTCAAAACATATAAAAAAATGTTTTTTTTTGTTTTAATGCATACGGCCTAGTCTCTCCAAAATAAATAAATAAAATCATCACATTATATTTTCATACAATAAAAGAAATTTCAAGAAATATATGTATTAACATGCATTTTGGCTTTAACAAGTTTGTTAGAGCCTTGAGAACTAGGCCAATATTTCAAAAATTCTAAAAAAATCTTTTTGTCTTCTTTTAGTATCGGGGATTACGAATTTATACATCAAACATATTCCTGATATTGAAAATATAGTTTGTATATAAACGTTAGAATGATTAGGATTTTACCCGATAAGATAAGGACTTCCTTATTGAGAAAGACTTTTTCTTGAACCCTAGAGAGACCAATAGTTAAATAGCACCTTAGCTTTTTATCAGACAATCAAACAATATAGCTTACCTTAGGTAAGACGTATTTGGGGTGCTAATACCTTCCCTTTACTCAACTAGTCCCCGTACCCGATCTCTGAGATCAGTTAGGGTTCCTAGTGACCAAAATACTAGGTGGCGACTCCCATTCAATTTTCCATCGATAAAAGACAATAATTTCGTGTCTCTCCACATTTGCCAGATAGATATAGATAGATATATTTTTTAGATTTCAAGTGGAAATATTTTCTCCGCGACGCCGCACACGTGCGACATATACAATCAGTTTTTATTATCCTTTATGGTATCAGAGCTCTAAAAAACTAACGTCTAAATGCCTTCCTCAAATTCTCCTGCAACTCCACCCCACTCCTCTATCATTTCCATGCCTTCTGTTGCTACTGTCAAACTCAACCATGACAACTTCTTTCTCTGGAAAGCACAACTTATACCATATTTCAGAGGTCAAGATCTCTTTGGTTATATAGATGGTAGCATTCCCAAACCACCTAAAATCATCCCTGTTACTCACCCTGAAACTTCTGTTGTCTCTTAACGTCTAAACCCAACCTACTCTCAATGGGTTTGTCAAGACAATCTTATTCTAAGTACTCTTATTACTTCTCTGTCAGAGCCAATACTTGCGCAAGTTGTCACTTATACATCGTCCAAGGCTGTATGGAATGCGTTGGATGACACCTTCTCCTCTCGTTCTCGTGCGCGCATTCTACAAATTCACACACAACTTGCAACTGCAACGAAAGGAAGCAAAACAGCCACTGATTACTTCCATTACATCAAAAGACTCACGGATGAATTGGTCGTTGCTGGACAAGCACTAAATCATGATGATATTATAACATATATTCTTGTAGGATTCAGCCATGAATATGATAGCTTTGTAGCCTCCATATCAGCACGTACTGATGACATTACCCTTGAGGAAATTTATTCTCTATTACTGACTTCTGAAGCGCACCTGTCAAGGCATCAACTCACCCCTGTCATCCAACAACCTTTTGCCAATATTGCCTATTGACAATACAATCTTCCAAGGTGTGGTGGTTTTCGTGACAGGGGGCATACTAGTTGTGGTGGTTATAATTCCAATAATAAGAATCATGATCAACCATTTGTTGTTTGCCAGATATGTGGTAAGATCAGACACTCTGCTAAGAAATGCTATTTTTGTTTTGATTTATCTTACCAGGAAGCATCTCCTCTACCAACAAAGCACGGTCTTATCACTAGGCATAACAATTCAAACAATACGTGGGACTCTACATGGCATGCAGATACAGGAGCCACACATCATTTTACCAATGATGCTAACACTTTGACTCTTCAGAAATCCGACTATGCTGGTGCAGACAGTGTACAAGTTGGAAATGGCCAAGGTTTGCAAATCTCAAAAACTAGGACCTCCGAAATTTTCACTCCCTCTTCTACCTTTGTTCTTAATAATGTTCTTCTTGTTCCTGAAATACATAAAAATTTATTGTCAGTGCATCAGTTCTGTGTTGACAATAATGTGTATTTTGAGTTTCACTCATATTATTTTCTTGTGAAGGATTACTCGGGGAATGTCCTTCATCGAGGTTATCTTCATGATGGACTCTATAAATTCACCAATAATTCCAGTCTTCCTCAAGCCTTTTCTTGTGTTCGTTCCTATGAGTGGCATCGTAGACTTGGCCATGCATCTACTCCAGTGGTCAATCAAATGTTATCCCTCCTTTCTTTTACCGTAAAGAAAAATAAAACACACAATGTGTGCCCTGAATGTCAAATGGCAAAAAGCCATGATTTGCCTTTTAAAACTTCTACTTCTATTTCGTTGCATCCTTTAGATTTAATTTTCACCAATGTGTGGGGACCTACATCAGTGCCTTCCACAACCAGTGCTAAATATTACGTTAGCTTTCTTGATGATTATTCCAAGTTTTTTTGGTTATTTCCTATTCAACTTAAATCTGATGTTGAACATGTCTTTTTACATTTTCAGACATATGTTGAAAAACAGTTTGATAAGAAAATAAAAGCAATTCAATCAGACTGGGGTGGAGAGTATTGACGACTAAACACTTATTTTCACCAAAATGGTATTAATCATCGCCTAGCTTGCCCGCACACTCACCAACAAAATGGCTCTATTGAACACAAACATCGACACATTGTCGAAGTTGGTTTAAACTTGTTAGCTCATTCTCATTTACCTATGATATATTGGGAAGATGCTTTTCAAACCGCTACCTATAGCATAAACAGACTTCCAACACCTGTTTTACACCGCAAATCCCCCTTTGAAATTCTTCATAATAAGATCCCTGATTATCATTTTCTGCGTGTGTTTGGTTGTGCCTGCTGGCCCAACTTAAGACCATATAATAGGAATAAACTAAATTTCATATAAAAAACCTGCATTTTCATTGGTTATAGTCTTTGTCATCAAGGGTACAAGTGTCTAGATCTCTGTACGGGTAAAATCTATGTTTCTCGCAATGTTATATTTGATGAAACTCTTTTCCCTTACTCACACACCACTGTATCCATGAATGATAAACTTTCTCATTCCATGTCTGTGTCTCTCCCTCATCAGATCACTGTGCCACAATTCCCATGTCCCAATGAGTTGCAACCTAACCATATTCCTACATGCACACCACCTGCACCTCTTATGTTGATTCCTGCAGGAACAGATGATCAGGCTCTGCCTCCAGCACACTCTACAGAAACAGAACCAACTCTGCCTCCCACTGTTTCTCAAGCTACTGCTCCAGTTCCACATGCTAATCCTCTGCCAGTTCCTACCAACAATCACTCTATGGTCACAAGGTCCAAAAATAATATTCATCACCCAAGACAATCAAATGATGATTTCATTCACTATCCATTACTGTACATTGGCAAGAGGCCATGAATCAAGAGTTATCAGCATTAATTCACAATGGAACTTGGTCCTTGGTCTCACCTCCCACACATGCAAATATTGTGGGATGCCGATGGATTTACAAAATCAAAAGAAAGGTGGATGGAGCTATTGAGCGTTATAAGGCTCGCTTAGTAGCTAAAGGATTTCATCAACAAGAAGGGGTTGATTTCTCTAAGACAATTAACCCAGTCATCAAACATGCCACCATTCAATTAGTCATCTCTATTGCAATAACATATAAGTGGCTTATCAAACAGTTGGATGTGTAAAATGCTTTCTTGCACGGTGACCTGCAGGAACATGTGTTTATGATTCAACCACAAGGCTATGTTCATCCTCAGTATCCCAACCATGTGTGCAAACTACACAATCCCTTTATGGTTTACGCCAAGCACCCCGCTCTTGGTTCTTCAAACTTTCAACCAAACTCCTGTCCCTGGGGTTCCATGAAAGTAAGGCAGATACATCTTTATTTGTGCTTTAGAAATTTAATTCTATGATCTACATTCTAATCTATGTAGATGATATATTAATTACTAGCTCCACTGCATCTATCATCAATAACATCATTCATTCTCTACAAACCACCTTTGTTGTCAAAGATTTAGGCAGTCTCGCTTATTTTCTTGGTGTCGAAGCACTTTGGTGCACAGATGGTATCTACTTAACTTAACGCAAATATATTGCTGACTTGCTTAAAAGAAGCAAGATGGAGAATGCTAAGCCCTGCACCAGTCCAATGGCCTCTAATTGTCGACTTACTTCTATTGATGGTACTCCATTTGAAGACATCAATCTTTACCGCAGTATAGTAGGTAGCATGCAGTATTTGGCTTTCACAAGACCTGATTTAGCGTTTGATGTTCATAAAGTTAGCAAATTTATGCACAATCCTCTAGACACTCATTGGCTGGCTGTCAAGCGTATACTCCGCTACCTCAAGCACTCCACCTCAACTGGTTTGTTCATCACCAAAACTGTTAATTTCACCATACAGACATTCTCCGATTGTAACTGGGCCGCCGACAGAGATGATCGTAGATTAGTTGTGCTTACTGTATTTACATGGGTTCCAACTTAATTTCTTAGAGTTGCAAACAACAACCTACAATAGCACGCAGCAGCATAGAAGTTGAGTACAAAGAAAGTGCTAATGCTGCTGCAGAACTCATTTGGTTTAAATCCATACTCCATGAACTTGGTTTGCCTTCGCAGCATAGTCCAACTTTGTGGTGTGATAATATTGGTGCAACTTACCTGACGTCAAATCCTAAATTTCATGCACGGACCAAACATATCGAGATTAATGTTAATTTCATCCGCGACCAAGTTTACAACAAAGAACTCGTGGTTAAATTTATCTCCAGCAAAGATCAGTTAGCTTATGCACTTGCCAAGCCTTTGCCACCAGTTAAATTCAGCCAGGTTCAACGCAATCTGAATGTTCGTGACCTACCCTCCAGATTGAGGGGGCGTGTAGAAGATCAAGTAATGCTTACTGAATTCAAGGGTGAAGATACTGATCCACCCATGAATGCAGTAACAAGAATTGCAGAAGATCACGACAAACAATCCTATGAAGATCAGGACTATGATCCACCAGTGATTGAAGCTAGTTATTGAAGCAGCAACAACTTATCCTCCGTGAATGCAGCAACAGATAAATGGCTGGAAGATATGATCTCATGAATTCAAAATCTATAGCTGTTGCCAGCCACATCAATGTATACGTTAGAAATTGTCACTGTAATACTATATATATATATATATCAGGATATGTACATAATAGAAATAAGAGAGAAAGAGTGTAATTCTCATATATACAATCAGTTTTTATTATCCTTTAAAGAAGCACTAAACTTTTCTGGTATGGAACCACTAAAGTCACTATGTGACAAGTCTTGGAAGGCTTGAGATATCCTTTGATTGGTTCATTACAACATCAATCTTCACCAAGTTCAACGTTTCAACTCTTTGAGTTATCTCACCAGACAATTTATTATCAAAGAGATACAAAACAGTTGAATTCTTAAAAAAAAAAAAAAACAATCCATCAGGAATTTTACCTTCCAAATCGTTTCCAGCTAAATCCAAGTGGTCAAGGCTCGAAAGATTTCTTAAACTCTTTGGGATTTCACCAAACAGATTCACGAGTTTCATCCACAAAAGCCTCAACTTCTTCAAATGACCAGACTCCACAGGAATTGAAGAAATAATTGAACAAATATTAAAAAAAATTAAGGTTCTCCGTAAGAATCAATTTGGGTTAAATTACTGAGAGAAATGAGAAAACACGTTTAAAGAGAGAAAAATCATGTTTTAAAAGAGAGATTTTATCTGATTGATGGAAAACATGGTTTGAGAGATAAAAATAAAAGAGAGATTTTGTTTTGTGTGATTGATGTGAAAACATATTTAAAAAGAGAAAAGTCATATTTGAAAAGAAAGATTTCATGTTATTGATGTGAAAACATGTTTAAAGAAAGAAAAGTCATGTTTGGGCATGATGCGTGGGCATACCATCCACCCTTAAAGAGAAAGTAAAAAATAATGCCAAGCGTGTCTCAAATTTTTCATTAGAGGCATGATGCGTGGGCTTGGCTTATTTAGCCCATCAATGTTTGGCCTTTTTTTTTTTATTATTAGTATTAACAATTTTATTTATTTATTTGTTCATGTTTATTAATTTATTTAATAAAACATAAAAAATATCCTTTTGTTTTTCAATTAAAAATTATGATACATAAAAACATATTTATAATATAGTTATGTCTTTCTCTTTCCCTTCTTGCAAAATAGCACGAGTACAAAGCTAGTCAATATATATTTATTCTTATACTATCTAGGTATTGTTTGTTTATTAGAAAGTATTTTTCTAAAAAGTAATTTCTTGATTTGCTTATGTTTGGCTACATTACAAAAAAATGATCAACAAGATTTATTTTCTAGTTAAAAAAAATATAAGTTTTAGATGAAGGAAAGTGTTTCCAGCTTGAAAGAGTGGAAAACACTTTCCATGAGTGATCCAAAAATTAAAGTGGTATAATACTTCATTATACACAAACACACACTCTTTAAAATATAATATTATTTAAAAAATAATAAATTACTAATTTATTTATGTAAGAAATAATATATTAGGATATAATAATGCATATAAATCTTTAATATTACTAGAAAATATATTTGAATACAAAACATGTTATTTTATATAATAATTATACATTTTAAATCATATAAATGGTGTTATAAAATTAGAATACTATAGAAAATAAATTAATTTTCAATGTTCTCTAAGCACCAAAAAATATTTGATAAAAATAAAAATTATAATATTTTAAAAAAGTTAATAACTCAAAATATATTATTTTCCAACTTATTTTCTAAAAAATATTTGAAGATCATAAAATAATTTCTAACTCATTTTCCATTAAACATTGAAAATTAACTTATTTTCTTAAAAATTATTTTTCATTACACTATTAAATATTAAAAAATATTTCACTCCCATGAAAACAACTATCTAAACATAAATTACTTTCCGTAAATAAACAAGGCTATATATATACTCATTAAAAAAGAACCTGTAAAGGTATTCACATTTTGATTAGTTAATTAATTGTGAAGTATAAGAACGAAGTTCGCAAGCAAATATTAGCGGCGAAAGTAAATCTCTGTGCTAATATTTGACAGTTTTTATTTGATTTTTACAGGCTGCTGTTCTTGCATTACACCACGGCTAACATAAGTTTTGTTATATATATATTTAGTTTAAAAATAATTTTCTAATTAACTGGTAAACATAATTTAAGAATAAAATTAATAATAATAAAAAAATTAATAGAAAAAATCTCTCGACTCAACTAATTGTTTAGTTTAGGTTTAAAATTGAATTGTATAGAGTAATTATACCGATATGATTAATTCACTTGACTAGTCTAAAATAATTTGATAACAATTTGAAAATGAAATTAAAAGAAAAATAAAAAAGAGAGAAGAGGAAGGGTTAAATTAAAAAATAAAAAAAATTGCTTTTGATATAAATAATTAAGCTGCATAAGTGTTATTGAGTAATTGTAGGTAATTATGGGAATTTCTTATGGAAGGTCAATTCTAGCTTGCTGGCGTGCTGCAATAAAACAATATTTTTTTTTAGGTTTTTTTTCCAATACTAATCGAAGTTAATTACTGTCTAGAGTCGTCTAATACAGAAAAGAAAAGAAAAGAAAAACTATATAGAGAAAATTATATAGACAAAGATTAATTTATCGCATAAGAAATTGAATAACATTTGCACTTCAAGGATTTATTTTCAATCATATAATGTAATATTTATTAATTTGGTTTTGATAAATGTAACTAAATTATTATATTGTTTTTTGTATTTAAATTAAATATGGTTTTTTTAATACTTGTGTCGAAAATAATAGTCCCCATCGCTTGTTCAAGCTAGCCCTACAAAACGTTTTCTTCTCTTAGCAGCCATAATATTATTACACCTTAAATAAATAGGGGTTTTTCATATGATATCCATCGTTCAATCTACGTTGATGGGATAAAGATCCTTAGCCTCATCATTACTTTGGAGGGAATATGAAGGTCTCATCATGTAAGAAGATTGATAAGAACTACAAAATTATATATTCATATACTATAAGTTTCTTTTAATAAATAACAATCAAACAAGTACATACATTAACAAAAAAAACATATACTAAAAAAAACAATAAAATTCACATTTAAATATTAAAACTACAAAGAATAGATTTACTTACAAAAAATAATAAAATCCACAAGAACAGATATTGTTGTGACCACGTACAAAAGTATATGAAACATGAGTACTTGTGTTGAGAAGAGGGGGAGAGTTGGGATGAGTGGTTGGCTGCAGTTCAGGAGGGGAGAGGTGGGATGGGGAAGAAGGAGAAATAGAGGAAGAGAGTGTCGGCAGAGTGGGTATAAATTGGCTTTTACCGATGGAATCACCAACGGACACATTTTGCCTGTGATTCCGCCGGTGAATTTGCCACGCCACTGTACGGAGATCCTGGTTTGAATCCATCGGTCATTCCGTTTGTAAAATCGTCTGAAAAAAAAAATTCACGTCATCACAAAGTTGCAACTTTCCAAAAAACTATATAATTCGTCGGTGATACAGTCGGTATATACTGACGGATTTTTTACGTCGGTATATACCGACCGTATCACCGACATATATTTTCTATCGGTATATACACTACAAGATTTCACAGTTTTATCGATAGACATATTCCTTCGGTGTGTGATTCATAGTTCGTCGGTAATAAAATTACCGATGAACACACCGACGAAAACAGTCCGTCGGCTTTCCTTTCGTCGGTAATACCTAATTTCATCACCAAAGCGGTTGGTAAAAAAAAAAACAATTGCCATGGTTTTACAGACGGAAATTGCGCGCAAAAAAAAAGTTCCCGCTTGAAATATATCAACAGACTAAATCCGTCAGTGACTGAATTCAATACCGACAAACTACGTCCGTCGGTAAACTCGTCAGCGATTGTGAAATTTGCACCAAGCTACTGTGAAACGCCGAAGGATTGATTCCGTCGGTAAAACTCTCGGTGAGTATTTTTTATATTTTTTTATTTGCAATTCTAAATATTTTTTTAAAATAATTTATTTAGAATTCATAATATAAATTATATAAATTAATAGTAAAAAAACCAATTATGCAAATTAAATTTTTATTAAACATCAAAAAATAAAGTTAAATAATATTCATTACGAACTAAATGTGTTTTAAAAAAATATTAAATTAACCATTAAAATTAAATAATATTCATTAGAAATTAACATAATGGTGGAGCTGGAGGAGGAGGACGAGGAGGAGGAGGAGGAGGAGGAGGAGGCTGGTTGTTATAAGGCTAAAAAGGAGGAGGTGCACATGGATGATTTAGCGAAGGTGTTCATAATTCGCCGAGAGTTCCTTGTATTTCTCGGTGAGATAAGCTGTGTGTTGCTTCAAGGCCATGAACTCCTTAGATTGGGTGCTCGACACTGATTGGGAGCTCCCAACGATTGAGACACTACGGGCCGCCTGCAAGTTCTCGGCTGTAGTGTTAGAGATCCCGTAAACCTAATTTTTATCGGGTCCACCAGACGATCCAACCTCCATCCACAAATCCGGATCGAATTCCAAATAAAAAATCCTAGCTGCATTTGCATTAGGTTCTTCTTCTACGATTGGACATTGACTAACATTACCTTGATTCATTCTCATTGCATCCATAACCATATTTCTGTGAGGATTAGTGTTTTCATTTGCCGCTTCATGCACGTTGTTAGCACTAGAAGTTAACCCAGCCACCCTTTCTCCCATTCTCTTCCTAATAACAAATACTTCTCCATGTGTATACCAACACTGGTAATTCTCAATAAACCCTTTGTGTAGAAGACGCATCATTACAACATCTGGATGCAAATACTTTTTATTTTGACACTTCCTGCATGGACACTTAATACCACCTCCAGTAAAATTTCTGGGAATAGATGTTGTGAAATTAATAAAACTCTGAACCCCGTTACAATAATCCATCCTCCGTTATCCTTGGGGTGAATCTCGATACATCCATGAACGATCATTCATGACTTATATCGAACCTCTATAAAATTATGATGACAACATGTATTAATCAACTATGTTAGGTAAATAAACTTGAATCAATATTGGTTTACCTCGAGATTATCCAACAAACCATTCACAATTTCTCATAAATATTAAATATGCATTATCAATTATCAACGTCCATACAAATTAATATATATACATTTTCAGAAATTACAACTCCGCAATACCATTGATAAAACTTAAAACGGACCGATTAAACAAGTTATTAATTATTTCAAAACAACATATATAATTCAGTAATTCTATAAAGTTTTAACAATTTACAAACAAATACAATCTTACAAAATCTAAAACAAACCATAACAAGTATAAAATTATACATTCATATACTACAAGTTTTTTTGAGAAATAACAATAAAACATGTACATCTACTAACAAAATATATATACTAAAAAAACAATAAAATTGACATTTAAAAAGATAGAATTACTTTAAAAAATTGATAAAATCCGTCGGTAAATCAGAACACGGATGTTGTGACCACAAAACTTTAAGAAATATAACTTGTTATGCTGAGAAGAGGGAGATTTTTTTTTGGGGGGGGGGCTTGGTTGTTTGCAGATGGGGAGAGTTGGGATGAGAAAGAAGAAGGAGAAATAGAGGAGGAGAGGGTCGGCAGAGTGGGCATATATTAACCTTTTCCGACGGTTTCACCGATAGACGTATTCCGTCGGTGCGTCCGTCGGCTATTCTGAGGGAAAAATTGACACGTCACCGTACGGATCTGCCATTTTAAATCTCTTGGTAATTCCATCGACATTTTAAACGGTGAACTAGTCACATCACCGTACGAAGCTGCCATTTTGAATCCCTCAGTGATTCCGTCGACAAAAATCAGCCGCAAAAACCTCCACGTCAGCGAACTGTCTTTTTTTTTTTGAACTTTCTGTTCGTAATTCATTTGGTAACTACTGACCAAATGTTTCCGTCGGTGAATTACGAACAGAAAAAATTCCATAGGTAAGTTTGATCTCAAATTACCGATAGAAATATTTCGTCGGTAAATCCGTTGGTATTAAGAGAATTTCTAGTAGTGATATCGACATAATTAGAGACGGAATTATTTTCATTGGTAAAAAATATGTCGTTAATTCCATTGGTTTTCGTCGATTTTCTAGTAGTGGAAGGCTTGTACACCTACGGTCTTCACATATTCCTATAGTCACAATCGTCTTCAATAGAATTAATTCCTCAGCGTGCACTCTTCTAAACTAGTGTCCAATATATAATGCACAATAACACCCGAAAGCATCCTTCTTAAAGGATGAAGCTCATCACGCGGTGACCATGCATCGTGAAGAAAATGCTTTTGACCTTTGCAGAGACAAACCCAAAAGAGACGACTACTCTAGCTATTGTATGATTTCTTACTTGATTCTTATTGATCTATAATATTATTTGTGTTATACTCTAATAAAAACATCTTTTTTAAAAAATAAAAATAAAGTAAGAATAGAGAGGTGTAGTGTTGATAAATATATAAGATGAAAAAACAAAAAGTTTATCCTTTTCTTTTTGTCTTTATATGGAATGCTTTTTTAGTCAATTTGCAAGTTAACAAATACCAAGATTTTTCTTCGAAGATTTTTATAACGCATAACAAATAGCAAGATTTTTCTTCGAAGATTTTTATAACGCATCGCTTGTATCAGGATTTTAAAACGCGTCCACAGAAAAATAATTTTTTTTTAAATGCTGATTTTAAAGTTTGGATTAAATAAATAAACATCGCTGCTCATCTTGGATTTTTCTCCAGCTGCAACAGAGGCCTTTCCTAAGTCATTTTCCTCATGCAGCCCTCTCTCTCTCTATCGCTATATAAAATACGTCTACGTTTCACTAACCAACGAACAGCAACTTGCAAAGGAAGACCTTTCCCCAGTCAAAATAAAGCAAGTTGCTGTCGATCATCTTTAAAATCCCCTTCCTGGTGTTTTTCTTTCGCTCCAGCAACCCTCCTCTCATTATTGAGAAAAACACACCGTTTCTGCTGATAAGGATGGGATGGTTGCGAACTCTTGATGAAGTGGAATGTATCCTTAGGTGTAGTTTAGCAACATGAAATTTCTAGGATAAGCCTTCATATGTTAGAGGTAAAACATGTGTGGTGTGAGATCAACACAATAATGCAAGATAAAAAAAACTCAAGAACAAAGCTAAAGAACAAGAAGAAGAATGAGAGAAAGGTTAACTTTATTGAAATTTCTCTCTCTTTGATTTCACTCTCTGTATATATTCACTTGATAATACCTCAGTTTACAAGCCTAGTTATTGGCATTAAGTCCTAGACTATAAAAACAATTAAACTAGTACAAAGAAATCTTAATCTAAGAAAGAATTTCATTCTACCGACTGAACTGGTCAACCGTTTCCGAATTCTTCAACTGTTTCTAAATCGGTCAACCTTTTTTCAAACCAGTTGGTCGTTTCAACTTATTCTATCCGGTTGCTTTGTCTCAACCGGCACTACCACAATCTTTAGATTTATCGGCGGAATTTTTCATCGGTATTTACACTATCATTCTGTTGGTAATTAATTTACCAATGAAATTACTGATGAAAATGCACCGTCTATGAATCTTTCGTCGGTAATTTTTTGTCCGTTGGTAATAAAAATATATTATTACTGATGGATTTACCAACAGAAAAGGCATGAAAAAAAAATCCGCTTCATTCCGTCAGTATTTCCCTCAGAAAAATACCGTATGTAAATCCATCGGTATTTGTTTAAAAATATATATAAAAAACTCCATTTTACAACATTATAAAATAATTAAATTAATACAAATCAACACTCTATAATACTCAAAATTCTTGGAAAAAAGAATAAGAAAATCATATGAAAAAACAAATCCTACAACAATATTCATACAATTATTAAGAACAAAAACAATTACAAATAAAATTAAAAAAACAAATATAGTAAAAAGAAAACATGAAAAAAGAAGAAAAAAAAAATTACCTTAATGTGGTTGCAAGTGAAGCTAAGAAGGGAAAAAAAATTCATAAAGTATATTAACTAAAAAAAAACCTGAGAAGAAAAGGACGAAAGGAGAAGAATACATACCTAAGCATGGAGGAGAAGAGAAGGAGTTGAGGAGAGACGAGAAGAGAAAGAAATGGATATTGATGTTTTTTACATCTGGGGAAGAAGAAGAAAAAGAAAGGACCATCATCTATTGTGAAATTAGAGATTCTAGCCTTTTTATTGGGCATTTTACCGATGGATAATTAAATATTAATATTTTTAATCATTTCGTCAATGATTCCGTCTGTAATATTTAATTTTAAAATTTTAATTTAATAAAAAAATTTCAGAAACCACCAAATATCACCGATGACTTTTCAATTCATTGGTGATTCTGTCTGTAATATTTAATTTAAATTTTCAATTTAATAAACAATTTTCAAAAACCACCAAATGTCACCAACAACTTTTTAATCCGTTGGTAATTTTTTCTATAATATTTAATTTAATCAATTTTTTTCAAAAAGCCGCCCAATAACACCGATGACTTTTCAATTCGTCGGTGATTTTGTCTATAAAAAACAGTAATTAATAGTGCAATTAGGAAGTGAACAATTCTAGAGCTCTCTGAAAAATACTGACGAAATTGACATGATGAACAATGTTCACAGTTTACCAACGAATTTACCAACGAAATAAATTTCGTTGGTATAAATTTCGAAATAAATAATTTTTTTTCCTACTGTAATTCCCTCGGTAAATATTAAGGGAATATTTCGGTCAGTAAAATCCATCAACAATTTACCAACAAAAATATTCCCTCGGTATTTCCATTAGTATTTATCGATTTTTTAGTAGTGTGGTTGACCTTTTTCAAACCATTCGACTAGTTTAACTAATTTTCAGAAATCAGTTTACTTCAACATCCCCCCTTAAACTTGATTTCATCATAACTCCCAATATGTCTCTCATCTTGAAAATCACTTCATATTTAAGTGGCTTTGTGAAGATATTCGCAACTTGGTCTTGTGTTTTCATATATTGGACTTCAACTTTATTGTTTGCAATGTAATCTTGTAAGTAATGAAATCTTATGTCAATATACTTACTTCTATTATGAAATACTGAATTCTTTGGTAATGCAATAACTAATGAATTATCCATATAAATTTCTTTATCTTGTGGCATTCACAATTCCTTCAATAATCTCCTTAGCCATATGGAATGAAAAACACATGATGTAGTAGCTATATATTCAGCTTCACTTGTTGACAAAATAACTATAAATTGCTTCTTTGAACTCCATGTGAATGTTGTGTCTCCCATATAGAAAACAAAGCCTGTTGTGCTTTTTTTTATCATCCATATCTCCATCCCAATCACTATAACTATCAATATAACCCATAAGTTCTAATTTATTATAATAACTATAGAATAAGCCAAAACCAACAGTACCTTTGATATACCGAAGAATTCGATCAAAGCTTTAAAGTGTGTTATAGTATGTATCTTCATAAACCTTGTTGCACATGTACAGCATCGCTGCGATCGTCCACCCTCAGGAAAAATGTAATATGGTCTATCTGGCAAATATGGAGAGACAAAGAATTCTGGTCTCTTATTAGTAAAATGTGGACTAGGAGTCGCTACCTAGCATTCTGGTCACTAAGAACCCTAACTATTCTCAGATATAGGGTACGGAGACTAATTGCGTAAATGGAAGGTATTAGCACCCCAAATACGCCCTACTTAAGGTAAGCTCCATTGTTTTATTGTCTGATAAAATCTAAGATTTTGTTGTGTTTTCTAATTATTGGTCTGTCTAAGGTTCAAGAAAAGCCTCCTTAATAAGGAGGTCCTTATCTTAATAGGGTAGAACCTAATCGTTCTAACGTCTGAAAAAAAAAATTAATATTTGGAATATGTATTACGTGTAATGTCATACCCTGGATACTAAAAGGCAAAAAAAATAAAATTTTTGTTGTTTTTGCAATTTTGGTCAATGTTCTCTTGACTTTATAAACTGGTTATTAAAGCTAAAATGCATGCTAAAAACATTTTATAAAAAAAATTGTATTTTGAAAGTTTTTTATGAAAACCGGGCATTTTAAAACCAGATTTGTATTTTTTTGGTATAAAATACAGACCGATATTAAGCAAACTTTAGTAAAAAAACACGAGAGAAATTACAATTTTCAAAAGGAATTTTTTTTTATTTGGGTCGGATCCACCGGCCCATTTAAACAGTGGGTCTCTCCATTGTTCACATGCAACGTGAATAGTGGAGAAGAAGATGCAGAAGAGGAAGAAGAAGAAAGGGAAAAGGAAGAAGGCTTACCTATGGTGGCTCACGGTGCTTTTGGAGACTGTGGCGGTGGTAGAACGCAGCTGGTGGTGGTGGCTAGGGGCACGTTGGCGCACTACCTCTCCTTCTTCTTCCCCTGTTGTAGAGGCGAGAGCCTCTGGTTTTTTCTTTTCTTTTCTTCTTCTGCTTGATGAGCTGCTACTGCTGGTGGCGATGGAGAGGAGGCGCAATGAAGGCTCTGCTGAGCTGGAGGCGGTTGTTCTCTCCCTCTACACCTCTCTGTTTTGTTTTTTTTTCTTCTCTCTCTCTCTCTCCTCTGTTTTTCGTTCTCTTCTCTACTTTTTCTATTTTCCTCTCTCTATTTTTTTTTTGTTTCTTTCTTTCTCTCTTTGTTTTCTCCCTTCTATCTTGTGCCCTCTCTTCTGCTCTCTTCCCCTGTATTTATAGGAAAACAGGGGAAGAGACATGGTTGGGGCGGCCACTATGCTGCTGCCCCACGATTGCCCGAGGAGGCACGTCTCCTCCATTTCTCCAACATGTGGGAGGCCAAGGTCAGCTTAACAAGTGGATGTCCTCATTCAGTGTATTTTTGAGCTTTTTAAAGGAAGAAATGTCGGTGAAAATGCAGGGGATCACAGTTCCCCTCCCCTCTTTCTCTGCACATACAAGGGAAGAAGAAAGTCTGCAATGTTGTTCAAAACGGCACCATTTTGAACCTTGTTTTCTTTTTTTAATGAACAGTGGATGAAACAGCGTCGTTTTGGACCAAACACGCTGTTTCTTTTCAAAGGAGAAGGCGACAAAACATGTCAGAGTTCACTTTGGTCATCAATTTCTGATTTGTTCAATCGAGTCCTCAATTGTCATTTTGATTGTAAGAATCAATTCAATTACATCCTTGCCAGATTCAAACAACGGCTCTGAAGTTGGTTGCCTTTTTCACTTTGGTCCTCGGTCTTGAATTTATGCAATTTGACCCTTAATTGAGCAACAAACTTCTAATTTCTTCAATTTGGCCCCTAATTTGGTTTAATTACAGCCCCTCTAATTACATGCCTTTTTCATTTTTGTCCTTGGTTTCGGATTTCTTCAATTAAGTCCCTAATTAGCCATCAAACTTAAATATTTATGCAATTAAGCCCCTGATTTGATCAAATTAACTCTTAAAAATTATATTTTGACCCCATAACTTTAATTTCTTCCTATTAAAACCCAAATTAACGCCAAAATCAATTTTTCTTGTAATAAAACTTTCCATAAATTCAATAAAACCTTTAATAAAATTTAATTGAGTCCATAAACATATGATTCTGGAATTTTCATCTTCAAATTGAATTTTCTTTTTCAACATAGCTCTTATCAGTCAATAAAATATAGCCAAATTTTAATCTTTGTATTTTTAAACCTTCTCACCTAATTTTTGACCATTTTCTTAACGTTTTAACATCCTTTTTCACTGTTATATTTTTTGATAATATTCTTTTGATTTGTTTTTGTATTTTATTTTTTTTAAGAGAAAAAAAATGTGAATTGGGGAATAACCCAATAATGAGTTATGACAGTTGCCCCCCTTTTTACAATGTTTATGAAGCAAAAATTTTACGTAGTAAGTATTGTAAAGATAAACAAAACTGGTTTTCTGAAACTTGGCTGAGCTGAAACTTTAATCGGACTCAAAGTCCTGTGTGTAGTTGGGCTAAACTGAGATTCCTTTCGTCGATCCCCTTTAACCAGAAACAAAGTCTGTTTGTAGTTAGGCTAAACTAAGATTCCTTGCACTAATCCCTTTTAACCAGAACCCAAAATTCTGTGTATGGTTAGGTTAAACTGAGATCCCTTTTGCCGATCCCCTTTAACCAGAAATAAAGTCCATTTGTGGTTAGGTGATTAGTACTTTAAAGTGCATTTTTATCAAGGTTTTATATCATCATTTTGCACTTGAAGTATCAATAACTACTTAACTAAAGCATGTTTTATAATAACATATCTAATAATATAAGATACCTTTAATTTATGGTAAATGTTCATTTTAAATGCAGGTTTGTCACATAAATGAAAGGATTGATTGATGAGTTTAAGTACTGATATTTAAAGGACAAAGAAATGGCCAAACTTAGAAAAGAGATGTTATTCAGTCCAAACTGGAACACTGCTCGGTACTTGGGTCATATATGGCGCTGTAAATCTTGGATTTAGGTATGCTTTATATGGATGGAAAGCTAAGACATAGGCTTAAAACTTTCATGTGGAACCCAAGATTTAAAAATGTTGTTTTCAAGTCCAAATTATAGCAACAACGGAGAAGTCTGAATCTATCCTGCAGCTCAGACACTGTTCAGTGTCCAGGCCATATCTCGAGTTCTGGAAATCCAAATGACCTCAATTTTTTTTCATGGAAAGATGAGACAATTTTTAGAACTTTCATTAGTGAGTTGGTTCCAATTCTGACGTTATCAATGACTTTTTGTTCAGACAAGAAGATAAGGATTGTCACCAAGTCAAGATGTGGCCACCCACTCAACAATTAGTCATCAAATCAATAATTTCTAATTTTGGCCTATAAAAGGAGGCATTTGCCATGCATTTAGGCATCTTGATTGTTCAAATCAACATCATGCTCTTTATTTCTCTCTTTATATTTTTGTAATGCTTAAGTTTTGCTTTCATTAATATCTTGTTTATTCTTTTCATTTCCTTTTATTTACTTAGTTAACTTGTATCTTATTTATATTCTTATCTTGTTTATTTATGTTTCTCTTCTTCATTATGTTTAGCTAAGTTTATTATTTCAAGGTGAAAAGATTACACTAAAGGTGTAAGAATAAGTATAATATAAACTCAAAATGGACTTCAATGCTTATATCCTAAACAACTTGCTATTAACATGTCTTATCATTTTTGTCTTATTAATTCTTAATACCTTGCTTGCTAAATGGTTAATCTAGATTTGTGTTGTATAACACTTGGTACAACAAATGCTTGGCACTTTTATAGCCTAACCGTATGGTATAACCTACACTTGTGCTATGAAAGGAGCTTGATTTGTTGTTAACATAAGTTAGCATCATGAATTCTTGACAATATTTAAAAGTTTGGTGTTACTTAAATAAGATAATTAATATGATCATGTTAACAATTTATCAGGAGCTATTCATTTCAAATCATCCGATTGGAACCTCCTTTGTGTGTAGTTTTTAGTTGAGTAATAAAAAGAGTTTATACTATACTTGTTTGAAATACCATTAGTAGATCATCTAACCTTGACATTTGCTTTTATCATTGTTTAATCCTCACATTAATCAAACATCTCAAAGTTCTATTTAACTTCTTATTATTATTATTATTATTATCATTATTGTTGTTGTTGTTGTTTATAATTTATATAGTTAACCTCCCTGTGGTTCGACCCCGGTCTTGCCGGATTATTTATTACTTCGACATTCCTACACCTGGGAGAAGACATCAATCTTTTGGTCGTGTCATTAGGCTAAACTGAGATTCCTTTTGCCAATCCCCTTTAACCAGAACCCAAAATTCATGTCTGGTTAGGATAAACTGAGATTCCTTTCGCCAATCCCCTTTAACCAGAACCAAAATCCTATGTGGTTAGGATAAAACTAAGATTCCTTTTGCCAATCCCCTTAAACCAAAACCAAAATCCTGTGTGGTCGAATAGTAATAGGTGACCTACCTAGATATGGGTGATGGCTCAAAGGCACACTTAAAAAGAGGTAGGGTTAGAAAACGCGCTACCTGGGGATGAGGGCTCAAAGGCGCACTTAAAAAGAAGTGAGGGCTCAAAGGCGCACTTAAAAGGCGGTAGGGTTAAAACACGCACTACCCAAGTGGTGAGAGATCAAAGGTACACTCAAAAGAAGGTAGGGTTAGAAAACACACTACCAAAAGGATGATGACTCAAAGGTGCACTCAAAAAAGAAAGAGGTAGGGTTAGAAAACGCACTACCACAAATGGTAAGAGCTCAAAGGCGCATTCAAAAGGAGGTAGGGTTAGAAAACGTACTACCCAAATAGTGAGGGCTCAAAGGCGCACTCAAAAATAGGTAGGGTTAGAAGCCAAGTGGCTCACGATGGGCACCCCAAAGGCTGAGTTGTGCAAACAAATCTAGAAATAGACTTACATGGGCCACTTCTTAAAAAAACAAAACAAAACAAAAACAAAAAAAGGGAGTCATCTTCCAAATTACTTGTTTCTTGATTTCTACATCTCTCTGTAAAGGTTGTGTGTCAATCTACTGTTTTCAAAGTTTTCAAAGTTTTCAAGACTAAAAAACAAAAAAGCAAAAGTTCTTTCTGTTTCTACTTTTCTTTATAAATTTACTACACAAAGCTAAAAGAAAATGAAATTTTCTAATATCTTTGCATAGTAAATATTATAAAGAGGGGGCAACTATTATAACCTAATTTTTGACCTTTTTATTTTAATTATTATTATTATTACTATTATTTTATTTACTGAACAATGATAATTAAAAAAAATGATGATGAAAAAAACAAATAAAAAATGAAATAAATGAAGAATAAATTAAAATTTGGGTTAAAGGCAACATGATTGGAAGTTTTGGGGTTTAATTAAACTTTGGAATTAATTTAATTAATCCAATCAAAGGTTTAATTGGAGAATTGATAAATTTTGAGACTTAATTAAGCTTGAAATTAATTTAATTAATCCAATCAAGGGTTTAATTGGAGCACTATTAAGTTTTGAGACTTAATTAAGCTTGGAATTAATTTAATTAATCCAATCAAGGGTTTAATTAGAGCACTGATAAGTGTTGAGACTTAATTTAGCTTGGAATTAATTTAATTAATCCAATCAAGGGTTTAATTGGAGAATTGACAAGTTTCAGACATAATTGAGCTTGAAATTAAATTATTCAGGGAGTTCATTGAAGAAATATTAAAGTTTGGGGTCAAAATTGCAAAAATTAAAATTCAAGGATTAGCTTGTAAAAAGCGCTGAAATAAAGGGGTCCAATTACAATTTACCTAGGGGCTTGATTGCACTATTTTAGAACTTCAGTGACCAGATTGAAAATGGTAATTCCCATCACACAAATGGCACCGTTTTTAGAAGTTATTCATCGCCTTCTTCCTCAAGAGCTGTTTCTGGCATTAATGGCTTTAAAGCCGTTTCTCTTCTCTACTTCTTCTCTTTTCCTCTCTTTGTTTTTTTTCCTTCTCTCTTCGTTTTCTCCCTTCTGTCTTGTGCCCTCTCTTATGCTCTCTTCCCCTGTATTTATTGGAAAACAGGGGAAGAGACATGGTTAGGGCAGCCCCTGTGCTGCTACCCCACGAATGCCCGAGGAGGCATGTCTCCTCTATTTCTCCAACACGTGGGAGGCCACGGGTCAGCTTAACAAGTGGGTGTTCTCGGTCGACGTCTTTTTGAGCTTTCTAAACGAAGAAATGTTGGTGAAAATGCAAGGGATTCCCTTCCCCTATTTCTCTGCACATCTAGGGGAAGAAGAAATTCTGCAGTGCTGTTCAAAACGGCACCGTTTCAAGCCTTTTTTTTTTAATGAACAGTGGATGAATCGGCGTTGTTTTGGACAAAACGCGTCGTTTCTTTTAAGGAGAAGGTGGCAAAACGTGTCAAAGTTCACATTGATAGTCAATTTGTGATTTGTTCAATCGAGTCCTCAATTTCCATTTTGATTGTAAGAATCAATTCAATTTATCCTTGCCAAATTCAAACAGCGGCCCTAAAGTTGGCTGTCTTTTGCACTTTGGTCCTTGGTCTTGAATTTATGCAATTTGACCCTCAATTGAGTAATAAATTTCTAATTTTTTTCAATTTGGCCTCTAATTTGGTTTAATTACAGCCCCTCTATTTACGCTCCTTTTTTATTTTGGTCCTTGGTGTTGGATTTCTTCAATTAAGTCCCTAATTGGCCATCAAACTTCAATATTTATGCAATTAAACCCCTGATTTGACCAAATTAACTCTTAAAAAATATAATTTGACCCCAAAACTTTAATTTCTTCCAATTAAAACCCAAATTAACTCCAAAATCAATTTTTCTTGCAATCAAACTCTCCATAAATTCAATTAAACATTCAATAAAATTTAATTAAGTCCATAAACATCTGATTTTAGACTTTTCTTTCTCAAATTGAATTTTATTTGTCAACATAGCTCTCATCAGTCAATAAAATACTGTCAAATTTTAATTTTTGTATTTTTAAACCTCCTCAACCAATTTTTGACTATTTTCTAAGCGTTTTAGCATCCTTTTTTTACTGTTATAGTTTTTGATAATATTGTTTTGTATTTTTTTTAAGAGAAAAAAATGTGAATGGAGAAATAACCCAAAATTAAGTTTTGACAAACCTACTAACGAGTCCTCCTCCAAAAATAATATTCAGATGTTTAGCTAATAACTAATCTCTTTAATTCTGGCTTTTGAGTCATCATTGATTTTTCTCCAGCTGCTACAGAGGACTTTCCTAAGTCATTATCCTCATGCAGCCCTCTCTCTCCCTCCCTCCCTCTCACTCTCTCTATCGCTCTATAAAACACGTTTACGTTTCACCATGGAAAAGAAAGCAAACCGAGTTGCTGTTGATCATCTTTAAAATCTCCTTCCTGGTGTTTTTCTTTCCCTCCAGCAACCCACCTCTCATTACTGAGAAAAACACGCCGTTTCTGCTTGTGGTTTGCTGTTCTTTGATCATCGTTCTAAATTTCTCCCAGATAATATAGAAATTACCAAGAGAACGAGTTGTGCTTTGCGCATGGCGTTGTGGCCATCACTACTGCCAGAGACTTTCTCTGTTTTGGTTTTTGGATTTGTGGTGTTGAATTGCTTTGGTGTGGACAAGTTTGGATCCCATGCTCAAGTAGTCACTCCTCTCTTGCCATTAGATGAAGGTATGTGCGTCCTCCTGACAATTCAATAATCTCACTCTCTCTTTACCATGATTGAAGGTTCCCTTTTTCCTGGTAAATAATTTATTTGCAGAGATTAACGCTTCTTAGTTTTTATTTACTCTTCTGAAATAAAATCAGAATCATTTCAATTTGTGATGATTAGTGAGAGAAATTAGTATATCTACTGAGAAATAAAATAAGAAAAATGGAAATTGTTATACACTTCGTTAAATTGTGAATTATATATATATATTTTTTTGGATTATCCTCTCTCTTTCGTAATTAAGAAAAATTGTTATATGATGTTCACTACTTTCCATTCGAATCATTGAGCTTCTTTTATAATATTTAAAAAAAATAAAGGGGCTATGCATCCCTTATTATATTAACAATATTCTCTTGCCGGCAAGGCTTAATAAGATAAGAAAAATATTTTTTAAATATTTTAAAAGGCTTTAATTTTTTCAGGACCTTCTTCACCTTAAGTCGACTCTAACTTCTTTTTATTTGACTTGTTATCCTCTATAACCGCCATCTAAAGATTCTAACCGCTGGGCCTTTTTTTTTTTTAATTGTACTCGTAATGTGGGATTAACTGCATGTTTTTTTTTCTTCGTGTTTTACATTTTAATTGCACATCTTGTAATTTTATATTTTTTACATAATTTCAAGCCTCACTTATTACTATAAAAGATTTTGATTAAAAAATAAAATTAAAAACAAAAAATTAGTTTCTTTGCTGTTCATATAAAACCAACCCCATCTTTTTTCATTATTTTGTTAACAAGCCATAATTATAAGACTAACACTATCAACAAATCATCATATTTGACGGATTAACTTGATAACTTACCTACTTAGATTCTAGTTATGGATTTTTTTTTTACTAAAATGATATAATTTCTAGTTGTTTTAAAAAAAAACTCTCAAAAAACATAGTTTAAAAATTAAAAAAATCTTGATTAATCCATCCAACCCACAATCCAACCTTGAATAAAATCAAATCAATATTAGAGTCTAAAAGTCTTATAATTATACAATAAGCACGAGAGTCCCAATGTTATACTGTTCTCGTCTCTTCACAATAACCGATTGTCTCAGACTATCAGTGCACCTACTAATCTTACACTTAATACAATAATTATTGAATTACTTAGTTGAGTTGTCTGTCTTAGTTGCTATCGTACAAAAGTGTCTTGTATTTATTTTTAGTCTTTAAAATAATATTGGAATTACATACTTTGCTGATAAATTAATAAGTATTAAACTCAATAATTATTAAAAAAAAACCTTATTCGCTTAATTTTAGAAATTTATACCTTGTTGAGACTAATTTTAAGTGAGCTATCATGCCCTGTACTAAAAGAAATTAACATTTCATTATGGATTTGCATAGTAAAATATTGATTTTATCTCTTGATGGGCAAACTAACCGGGCTTGGACTTAAATGTATGAGAGTTTTTTAACGAGCATATAGTCATTATTAAAAAAGAAGGGGTTAAATGGTATTTTTATATTTTTACTTAATTGCTCATGAAAGACAAAAAATAATAATAACTTGAGTCAATGGGCTTTTTAATCTTTTATTTAATTTTTAAACAAGTAAATTACTTTATTATTTTTAACAATTAAAAATAATTGCCTTTGACATTGGAATTCTTTTGTCAATTAGATGTGGATAGTTATTGAATGTTATTGGTGATAATAGGGTAATTTGATAAATAAAAAAATAAAAAAATATATGAAAAATACTGTTCACAGCTTTTTAACAGCATGTTTAACACTGTTCGGCGGTCAAAACCATGATTCCAGAGCGGTGATTGAAGTGTCTCAGTGTTCTCTAAACTAATAAGTGCCGCGTGTGTCCTAATAGTGGCTAGGGTGGCAAGAGTAACCTTTTGTTTTTTTTTTCTCTCTCCTCCTCAATTTTCATTCAAGCCTTAAAAAAAAATCAAATCAACCTCTAAGATTTGTTGTAATTAAAATTTCATTTTTATTCTTTTAAAAAAAATTTAAATCATCACCACCTACTCTGATTCAAAAAAAAAAAAAACCCCTTCTTTTGAAAGTGTTATCAGCAACACAAAATCGATCCTCCTCCATATCCTCTAGCTTCACATCCTTCTCTTTCAACGCTTTAGCCAAGACTTATTGAATAAGAATACTGTCGTTCACCCTTTGTTGCCAAGGAGTAAATTTTCTTCTTTTATAAAATTTATTTCATGATAAATTTTAGCTTATTATCTTTTGTAGACATTGATAATTATCAAAAGCTGAACTCCCAAAATCAAATCTTTGATGCTAATTTTATTGTGAAATTTGGAATGGACATTCAGTAGCACTATGAACAACACAATCCAAAAAAAACAAAAATAATAAAGATGAATTAATAAAGATCGCGTACTCATAAAATTTAACATGGTTCTACAAGATCCTTGTACTAAAAAAACATCTTAACATTTGTGTTTTTCATACCCTAAAATCGTTCATCTTTTCACCTATTTAAAGAAAAAAAAACATAGTATATGAAAAAGGAAGGAACAAATTTAGAAAACAAAGGAGTCTCATCACCAACATATATAATATTCATTTATTTTGCGCAAAATCTAATATAATTTAAGGATTTTGTATCATAATTAAATCTAAAATGTATTATAGTTATTAAATTCATATGATACTATTCATCAAAAGATTTAAATATTATTAAAAGTGATATATATAACTAATTATTTGAATTAATAGAAATAAAAAAATATAAATAAAAGGAACAATTTGAAAATTTAAATAAAATGTTGTCATTTTGGTGTAAAAATAGTGGCTTAAAATTTTTGTGAGTTTTGATATCAAACATACAAGTACTAAATTGAATAGTTTAAATTACAAAGGCTAGAGAACACGTGAAGCGGTTATTATTGTTTATTAAAAACCCAAAACCTATTTGTAAACAATTTTCAACACATAAAACTAAGATGAATATTTTTTAATTTCGGAGACTAAACTAAAATATGGTTGTTTGGATGAGTGGGGATAAGAAATTGCTTAATCGATCAATTTTATTTTATTTTAGCCTTAAAAATAATATGCAATAATAAATTTCTTGCAGTTTTTTGTTTTTTTTTACTATGTTTTGGATAAACGATTGATTCATTCCTAATTTTTATGAGTATTTTTGTGATTTTTATTTTAATAAACGATTTAACCCTCATTCCTAATATTATTTTATGGATAAATAATATTAATATTATTATTGTTTTTATGGATGATCGAAGTTCCTGAATTGTATGTAACAGTGCAAATTCTTCAAACCATATCCAACAAGTTGAACATCAGAAACTGGACCACCATCAATCAAACTTCTTGCGGTAGTCCACAGTGGAACCAGGCGTCCAGCGACAACAAAACTCAAAGCATTGTTACATGCAACTGTACATTTGAGAATGGCTCCGTCTGTCATGTCACTAACATGTATGTATGTTTTCTTTATAGGAAATATTCAAGAATCGTAATTCTTCCCCTTGCAAAAGCCATGATATTTATATATTATTGTCAAAATAAATTTTATGTTTTGTGAAAGAGTAGAATACAGCTCTTGGAATATCCGATAACTTTTTCTATTTTTTTTAATGAGGTCATAGTGATGGCGATACGTTCTCCTATTTTAAATATCAATTTATGCTACTCTTTTAATAATAAAAACACAAGTACAAATGTGTTCATGGTAGCATGTCTCGAAGGAAACAATTGATATTTTGATGTTCGTCAAACAAATTAAAAAAATTAATGGAGAGCAGAGTCTTTTGTATGGTTACATTTTCTTTTCTTTTTATTTACTATACAGTTCTTATATTTTGTTTTTGACAGAAGAGTGAAAAGTTATAATTTGAATGGAGTTCTCCCAGAGGAACTAGGAGACCTTCCTCATCTGCTTGAAATGTAAGTGATGAGTTATCAAGTTTATTAATATCATTATTGAACAGAGACCAATTGCAATCCTTTGTGCTTCACAGAGGATTTTAATTTATTTATCAGAACAAATGAAAGCTTTTATGATTATTCAAATGGGAAAAGGTCTTTGTCTGAGTGGCTAAGAGAAACAGTGACTTGTAAACAAAAGGAATTATAGAATGACTAAGATGAAGCATTTTTCTTTGGACAGTGATCTGACTCTCGCAACTACATTAATGGAACAATCCCTCCAAGACTTGCTCAGCTCCCTAACCTTCAGATTTTGTAAGTCTTTTCGTGCATCCTGTATATGTGAAGGCGTTTTCATATCCCGATATGGAAATTCATGAACATGTTAACCTGTTTCCCAATTCTCTTCCGTGTCTTAGGTCTCTCATCGTTAACCGTCTCACCGGCCCAATTCCCCCGGAAATAGGCAACATTACTACACTGGAGAAGCTGTAAGTCACAAAGCGAACTTCTTAAATGAAACGCTAAGCTAGAACGTTAAATCTTGAATTGGATCTTGCAGGGTCCTGGATGATAATCTGCTTGGAGGGCCTCTTCCTCCAGACCTTGGAAATTTGAAAAGCTTAAGAAGACTGTAAGACAGATGCCTTCATAGTTATACTTTATACCATGTCTTGTAGATGTGTCTGTCACGTAATATTCAATCTCAATTATACTTTATACTTTTTACTGATTTTGGAGGAAGTTGTAACTTGGTTTTTCTTATTCCTGCAGTGTCCTTTCCTCAAACAATTTTACAGGAACGATACCAGAGACACTAGGCAATTTAAAGAATTTAACTGAATTGTAAGGGATGGAGTCGGCTGCAATCATTTTCACATTCAATATTTTCAGCTACAATATTCATGATTTATATATATGTTGCTGCAGTATGATAGATGGGAGCGAACTGTCAGGGAAGATACCTGAATTTATCGGGAACTGGAGCAATATTGTCAAATTGTGAGTAATTAGTGTTTGTCCATTTATCTGCTCATGCTATGCTCTAGGACAAGCTAATTTAAATTTCATTTTCGTTTCCGTTTCTCAGGGATTTGCAAGGAACATCCATGGAGGGTCCTATTCCATCTAGCATTTCATTGTTAACAAGTTTAGAATCTCTGTGAGCACAAACAAGTTCCTTCATTCCTGTAGCTTTTCAATCCTCTTGCGATTTTTTCCCCTTTTCCTGTTAAGAAATTTCATACGCATGAGTAACCGATTTTTCTCTTCTAGGAGAATATCCGATTTGAATGGATCAAGTTCACCTTTCCCTAATCTACAGGCCATGAAAAGCTTGACAAATCTGTGAGTTGAATAACCCTGATCACGATTCCTATGTATTGAAAAGCCATTCTAATTACTTGTGGATTGCCTTAACTATAATAAACTGATCATTGTTTACATTCTTGCGACAGCATTCTGAGAAATTGCTTAATTACTGATTCAATCCCAGACTACATTGCAAATATGTCGTCTTTGAAAATTTTGTAAGTTTTTCTAACAGTTATCCTTATGGAAATGCTTGATTTCAAGGATCTTATTTCCCCCCTATAGATGTTATTTTGAATTCAAAAGAGGCAAATGATTGACACAAGCTTATTCCACCATTTGGCTTTTCATTGAAGATAGATAAAGTTGTTTGTTTTCTAGATTTGTTGAGAAGAATTTGTAAGCAAGTTTTGCAGAGAAAATTGAGAAGAATTATCTTGTATATTCTACTGTTTCATTAGTGCAGAAAACTCTGCTTTTATAAAAGTTGCAAATAACTGATTCCTAGATTTTAGGAACCAAGATCATCTCATCCATCCATCGATTGAGGGCTACGATTCTTACACATTTAAGAATCGGTTTGTAACAGATTTTTAACAGTAAAACCGACTATAACCACCATAACTGTTTGCTTCTTTAACTGTTTTAACAGAATTTCTTCCATTTCTTCATTCTTCTCGCTACAGCCTGTAGAGTCTTCTCCTAAGACTTCACAAACAAGTAACCAGCTTAGCTTTCAACTAAAATAAGGTGAATCAGAAAGGTCTAGCGATCGGTTGATCCCTTTATTTATTTTGTAGAAATAAGAGAGAGTTGCCATAGGTTGGCTAATTTGAACTACTTTTGCATATGATCGCACAGTTAGGACTTGGGACTCTCTCTCCATTTCCTTGAAACCTGAGCCACAATCTAGCAATGTTGAGATTTGATTAATTTGTATATATTTCGTTACAGAGATTTGAGCTTCAACAAGTTGACAGGCCGAATATTCTCTAACTTCACGAATTCGAAAAGCGGAACGGTGTAAGTCAATACGTGCACATGCTGAAACACACAGGTCCTTAATTTATTTTTCTCGTATTGGCAGCTTGTTTATTGAATTCTTGTTTAACATATGTGTAGGTTTTTGAACAACAACTTACTAACTGGAGAAGTGCCTAATTGGGCAGTGGACAACAACAAGAAATTGTGAGTCAATCATGATGCTATCAATCCTTGTATTCCTGTTTGGTTACCATGTTATTCATACTCTGATAGAATTTTCAGAAATTTCTTGTGTCCCGCCAAACAAGAAATACGTCAATCTTCATTTTTCAGCAATCAGGAACTGTATTACCCATGCCATGGAAAATCTATTTCAGGGATTTGTCCTACAACAATTTTACGTGGTCAGCTTTAGAAGGGTCAGCTTTAGGTGGTTGCCAACCACAGCAGCCAAAACTGTAAGCATTATTCTGCTCATTATTTGTTTTCTCTTCCCGATTTGTCTCAAGTTGCTCATTATTCTACTTTAAAATTCAACAGGAACTTAGTTTCTAGCCATTTATCAAATGACAAGTAAGTTCCTCTTTTACTGAGATGCCTTGTGAAAACTCTGGAACTATGAATTAATGCTGACAGCTTGAATTCTTGTCTTTTAGCCGTGATGAGTGGTGCTTCACAAAAGGCCTTCCTTGCACACAAAATCCTGAATGTAAGTATGAAAGAAGCCATACAGTACTGATGTTCTATGAAAGAGTCATTACATAGAATCACCATGTTTACTGCCCTGTTGAAGGATATTGATTGTTCTGCAGATCGTTCCTTGTTCATAAACTGTGGAGGGAGCAGTGTGCTTTTTAATGATGATACATATGAAGAAGACTCTACTCAAGGTGGGCCAGCTGCATTTTCCTTTGTACCAGGAAAATGGGGTTATAGCAGTACCGGGACTTATATGGAGAGCGATTCAGTAACTTTCAAAGCAAAAAATGATTTCAATCTGAGTGTGACAGGAGTTTATGAAACTGCTCGCCTTGCTCCTCAATCACTCAAGTACTATGCCCTGTGTTTGCCAAAGGGAAAGTATAAAGTGCAGCTCCTCTTTGCGGAAATTATGTATTCTAATGATCAGACATTTAGTAGCCTTGGGAGGCGCATATTTGATATATCGATTCAAGTAAGCAAAATGAGTTTCAAAAAGCATGCATGTTCATCTAAGATTTTGTTTATTTCGTGTGATTTTAATGTCTAGATTTCCTCATGAGGCCTACCATACGTTTTGTTTAGTCCTTGATAAGTTTTTGTTATGCCAATGAAAAGCTTTTTTACTACTGTTTGAAACTTTTTAGGGTTATAATTTGAACTTTTTGCCGCAGGGGATCACACTTCGGAAGAATTTCAATATCATGGAGAAAGCCAGAGGAGTTGGCATCGGCATCACTGAGGTATTTGATAATATAATTGTTAACGGTAGCACACTAGAGATACACTTGTACTGGGCTGGCAAAGGCACTACTTTCGTTCCTTACAGAGGTGTCCATGGACCACTCATATCCGCCATCACAGTGACACCAAGTACTGTAGAGTTCAAGAACGGATCAGGATTATCAGTTGGAGCCGTAATCGGTATTGTAGCTGCTTCATGTGTACTTGCTGCGCTGTTTTTGCTGCTACTCCGATCGAAAGGTTACCTGGGAGCAGGGGTGGAGCAAGAAAGAGAAATTAAGGGGGGCCCAATTAAAAGAAATTGTTTAAAACAGTTAAAATTTCCATTATTTTATATAAGGGAGGGGCTGGGAAAAATTTCCATGCTGGGAGGAAAGGAACTCGTAGACAAAGGTGGGACTGAAGGCATAAGTATCTCGCTTATTAAATACGTCTTGTCTGGCTGATTCTGAGACTCTCTTTTTGTAACAGAACTTCGCGGTCTGGATCTCCAAACGGGTTATTTCACGTTAAGACAAATCAAACATGCTACCAATAATTTCGACACTGCGAATAAGATAGGAGAGGGAGGATTTGGGCCAGTTTACAAGGTATTCATGCATTTTCAATAAGATAGGCACTACTCTGATCTTACGTGACAACACCTATACTTGCTACATTAATCCCTAAAAATATTTGTTAGGTTATCTATATAGTTTATTTAAGATATATCCTCATCTAATTATAGATACTCATCCGAGTGCTCAGAACCCTTACTCTCCACAAACCCGAGTGCATCGCATCGCTTAGGTTGTGCACTTGGTTGTCTCGGGTCATGAATAAAATCTACCATGCTTGCAAAATAACTTTATACAAAGGGAAAGGATGCTATCATCTTCAAATATTCTTTAATTTCATGAGTATGCGCCTTTGATTTCAGGGTGTATTGTCAGATGGTGCTGTAATTTCTGTTAAGCAGCTATCATCCAAATCGAGACAAGGAAACCGTGAATTTGTGAATGAGATAGGCATGATATCTGCCTTGCAACATCCCCATCTCGTGAAGCTTTATGGCTGTTGTATCGAGGGAAACCAGTTGTTGTTAGTATATGAATACTTGGAAAACAATAATCTTGCGCGCGCACTCTTTGGTACTTGCTTACTTGACCATCTACTTGATATACAGTGAGAATATGATGGAGCTGTTTGCCCTATTCCAATGTATCCTTGTTTTTCAGGTAGCGAGGAACACCAGTTTCAATTGGACTGGCAAACAAGAAGGAAGATATTGTTGGGTATTGCGAAGGGGTTATCATATCTTCATGAAGAATCAAGGCTGAAGATTGTGCACAGAGACATAAAGGCAACCAATGTGCTGCTTGATAAAGATCTAAATGCCAAGATATCTGACTTTGGTCTGGCCAAGCTTGATGAAGAAGAGAACACACATATAAGCACGCGGATTGCTGGGACAATGTGAGTCCTCTCTCTCCCCATTGATCTCTCAATTTAGTTTCTGACAATGTTTGTAAAATCTGCTATCTCACGGCCAAATGCTCACCATTCAATGCTATCTAATTTCTCTGATTCAGAGGTTATATGGCCCCAGAATATGCAATGAGGGGTTACTTGACAGATAAAGCAGATGTTTACAGCTTTGGAGTTGTTGCCTTAGAAATTGTCAGTGGGAAGAGCAACACGAATTACAGACCGAAGGAGGAGCTTGTTTATCTTCTTGATTGGGTAATACATATATATATATATATATCTTTTACTCTCAGAATGTCGATGTCGTCCTACATATCTTACATTTTCTCTGACCAGCAATGATCGAGCATAACTGATGGAAGATGCATGGCCTTGATTTTGTTGTTGTTTATCTCCTTTTTAGCTATCTGTCTTTTGCATGAATTCTAGCTGCTTAATTTTCCCCCATTACATTTCATGAAAGGCTTATGTCCTGCATGAGAGAAACAACCTTCTTGAGCTTGTGGATCCAAGGCTTGGTTCAAGCTACTCAAAAGAAGAGGCAACGAAGATGCTGAACTTGGCTCTCCTGTGCACAGACATATCTCCCTCTCTGAGGCCAGCAATGTCTTCCGTGGTGAGAATGCTTGAGGGAAAGATTCCAGTTCAAGCTCCAATAATCAACCGTGGTAGCATGGACCAGGAAGCAAGGTTCAAAGCCTTCGAGCTTTTATCACAGGATAGCCAAACACAGGTCTCCTCTCTCTCTCAGAGCAGTCAGATGCAGAGCAGCAGCATATCAAGGGATGGACCATGGGTAGATTCCCTCCAAAGTAATGATGAGACTAAGGCTCTTTATCCCATCAACTTAGATTGAACGATGGAAATCAGATGAAAAGGCCTCTCTCAGTGTAATAATATTATGGCTGCTAAGAGAAGAAATCGTTTTGCAGGGCTAGCTATAACAAGCGATTGGGCTATTATTGTTGTCACAGGTACACCTTTCATGTTGTATATATATAAAAAACATATTTAATTTAAATACAAAAAACAATATAATAATTTAGTTACATTTATCAAAACCAAATTAATAAATATTACATTATATGATTGAAAATAAATCCTTGGAAGTGCAAATGTTATTCAATTTCTTATGCGATAAATTAATCTGTCTATTTAATTTTCTCTATATAGTTTTTTTCTGTTCTTTGCTGTATTAGACAGTAATTAACTTCGATCAGTATTGGAAAAAAGACCTTAAAAAAATATTGTTTTATTGCAGCACGCCAGCAAGCCAGAATTGACCTTGCATAAGAAATTCCCATAATTACCTACAATACTCAATAACTTGGGAAAACTTATGGAGCTTAACTATTTAAATCAAAAGCAAAGTTTTTTTTTAATTAACCCTTCCTTCTCTCTCTCTTTTAATTTTATTCTTAAATTTTTATCTGATTATTTTAGATTAGTCGAGTCAAATAAATCATGTCATGTAATTTTATATAGTTTAATTTTAAATCTACGCTAAATAATTAGATCATGTCAGGTAATTTTATAATTAGTCGAGTTAAGTGATTTTTTTTTGTTAATTTTATTTTTTTAAAAATTATTAATGAAAAAAATACAAAAAATTTATTTTTAACTTTAATATATTAAAACAATCCAAAAAATCTTATTATCATATGAAACTTTGGTTGCACCGCTAGTCTAAACAAGCACTAAATATGATCGGATTCCTTGCAATACAAATGGGTATTAAAGATTCAATATTATCTGCATATTTGTTACCATTCTATCTGATGTATTTGGATGTAGTTTGTACGCGAAAGTTGACTTTTTATTAAGAACAACCTGCAAATGTTGACTTCTGTGGGATACCCACAGTTTGTCTCCTCAACGACAAATCGTCCTTGGCAGGCGGCTTAGCTGATTCTAGATCAATGATACAAAGAACACGAAATCATGCCAGCCTTTTCGTGTTTTTGCAGCTCTCACCTTTTTTTATTCGGAATATATACACTCACGTTCTCTTGATCAATTCACTCTCTTTGATTTTTCCTGGTGGCACTCACAACTTCCCCTCCTATCTTTCACCATCCCTGCCATCCTCCCTTTCTGAGACGACCCTCTTGGGTTGGTCTAGTGTTTCACTTTTACAAGCAGTGGTTTCCATTTCTTTGTATATATTTTTTTTCTCTGGGTTTTGCTTTTAGAGCTTTGTTGACCCTTTCTCAATATTACATTACGACGACAGCATTTTTTCAAGAAAAGGACGCAATGCAAAATGAAAAATAAAAAATAAAAACCCGAGTAACTCGTTATCTTTAAAACCCCTCCTACATTATCTTTCCCTCCAACCACCTTACTCTCTTTCTTCCCTCTCTGAAAAAACAAACGAAAAACATTGTTTCTGTCCCTGAACTACTGCTCTTTTTCGTGTCCTTTGATTTTTTTTTGGAGATATTAATTACCCTACAATTAGAGAAAGAGTGATTGGAGATATTAATTACCAAAGAGTGATTGGAGATATTAATTACCCCACAATTAGAGAAAGAGTAACAGTGTTCTGCATGCTTAAAACATGGCGTTTGTTCAATCACTGTCAAAGACTGCCTCTGTTTTTGTTTTCGGTTTTGTGGTATTGAATTGCTTTGTTGTGGACAAATTTTGATCTCATGCCCAAGGAGTGACTCCACTCTTGCCACAAGAGGAAGGTAAATGGTCATCATTCAACAATCTCCATTTGTTTTTTGTCAGCAACTCAAAATATTTGGCAGAATAAATGGTTTTTTCTTTCTGGGTTTTCTTCGTGTATTGGCCAAGTGTTCTTGTTCTGAACATTAGTTGACAGACATGCTCTTGTCTTGTTCGTTGGAGGAAACTGTTGTTTTGACTTTCAGATTATTCATTTCTCTTTAAAAACTTTTTTATATATATAAATATTATTGCATGAATTGGGAAATAATAGGAAAAGATGAGGAATTCGGTTTCTGGTCATAAAAAATTATTTTGATTTTTTACTAAGTAAAAAATATTTTTGAAAATGTTACTTAAATGCATGATTTGTATAGTTTTCCTAAAATAGAAAAAGAAAAAAACTGTTCAATTTCTTGTTGCAGTCAAACAAAAGAAATGAAGAATATTAAACAAAAGAAATAAAGTACAAGAAATTTGATAAAATATAAAACGATGCTTACACAATTCAAGAAGTGAGAAGGTGATATTATTAAAAAATATATTTTTCGTTTCTTCAATGTGACATATTTTTGGTATGTTCATCGTTTCAAGCAGCAACTGTTGCTTGAAAGTTGCATCTGTTCAACACGGCTTTCATTTATGGTGGAAGGTTCCTGCCTCCCTGGCGTATTTGTATTGTTAGCTAAATTTATTTATGCTAGGTTTTCCAAATGTGCAAAGTATTTTTACTATAACAACTGGGTGGTACTATTTTCTCGTGTAATGTGATCAAGGAGTTACCTATCACTATACTTGAGCAAGATTTGCAGAGGAAAGCTCTGGGAAGCACACGAAAAAAAAATGGCTCTAAAATATGTGCGAAATATTGGGTGAAAATCGAGAGTTTCGACCATGTCCATGTGATTTATCCCAAAAAGGAAGGGTCTAGTAAAGTAAATCTGTGCAGGTCTATCTCACCCATTAACAGTTATGCTGATCGACGTGAAATTATGATTTGTTTTACTGGTAAATTCTCACATTATTGTAAGCATTTTTTCTTGGTGTTGCTTAACATGTGTTGTTACTATCTGATGCAACAGTACAAATCCTTCAAACAATATCCGACAAACTGAAAAACAACAATTGGACGACAATCGATCGAACTTCCTGCAGCAGCGCACAGTGGAAGCTGTACATCAGCGACCCCCCCAAAAATGACAGAATTCAAAGCAATGTTACATGTGACTGTACATTTGAAAATAACACCGTCTGTCATGTCATCAGCTTGTATGCACTTGTTTCCTTATATCCCTCCTTTTTCTTCAGACATAATAACCACTCAGATAGAGATTAGACTCGTCTCAAGCAATGCTTTGATAATTAGAAGAATATATTTGTAGCAAACACTCTCTCTTGGATTTGGTAATGGTCCAATTTTATATGAACACTGTATCAATTCCTAAACCTCAGCTTATGGTAACGACCGCAGAGTCTTGGTGTTGTACGAAGACTTATCACCTCTTACCTCTTCCTCTTTATAATCATCTTTTTTTTCTCTCTTCTTCTGACAGCAAGCTGAAGGGTTTTAATCTGACTGGAGTTCTACCAGCGGAATTTCGAAATCTTACCCAACTGCGCGAAATGTGAGTGGCATTTGCATATATATATTTCTTGTTAGCCAAGTTTTTTGGTGGACAGCGGAGATTAGTTTCTATCTGGATGTATCGATGATTTTAATTAGTTTGCTTATGATCTCAGTGATTAGCTTGTCCTTCAATGGGCTATCAATATGCAAGTTTCAAATTCTCCAGGGTTACAGTGTCGTAGTTGATAGACTCCTGTCCTGTTTTTTCTTGTTCTTTTTGGTTCTCTAGCATGGTTTAGTTGACAAACAACCCATCCACATTCTCTCAGTTTGATATACACTTACGTGTGAAATAATTTCTAAGTTTCAATGCCTCTTTTCTCAAACTCAGACAGCCTTGTTCACTCGCATTTTAGTAGTTTTTTTTTCCCCTTTATTGTTATCGTCTTAGCAAGATTTTGTTAATGCTGCAATGTTCAATGTAGAATAGTACTATTCTTTATACTCTATGACGATTTGAATTTTAGAATGACTGAAATGAAGCAACCTGCATTGTACAGTGATCTCTCTCGCAACTACTTAAATGGATCAATCCCAGGAAGTCTAGCTGAGCTCCCAAACCTTCAGAGTTTGTAAGTTTGTTTGTTCACTAGTATTTCCATGGAGTTTTCAATTGTGATATGGCCATTCAAGAAAAAATAACCCGTTCACTATTTTTTCTTCTATACCTTAGGTCTCTTCTGGCAAACCGCCTCTCCGGTTCAATTCCTAGGGAAATTGGCAGTGTTGCGACTCTGAAGTCCCTGTAAGTCTCAAAACAAAGCTCTCAACTTGTCCAGTAAATGAAATTCTGAGTTGCAATAAAATAGGTATTGCGTCTTGCAGGGTCCTGGAAGATAATCTACTAGGAGGGTCTCTTCATCCAGACCTTGGAAATTTGAAAAGCTTGGAGAGACTGTAAGACAGATGCCATTATCTTCTATCTGAGTTTATTTATGTATCTACTTCATGATATTCAATCTAAGTCTTTTTATGTATGATACCAGTATTTGATGCTCACTCAGAAAAAAATATTTGTAACTTTGTATTATTTACCCCTGCAGTCTTCTTTCCGCAAACAATTTTTCAGGAACAATACCAGACACATTTGGCAATTTAAAGAATTTAAATGATTTGTAAGTGATGATGCGGGTCACAATTTTTTTTTTTTTATATAGTAATTACTGTGCTGAGCTTAAATATTCTTCTGTTTCATATGCTCCTGCAGTAGGATAGATGGAAGTGAACTATCAGGGAAGATACCTGACTTTATTGGGAACTGGACCAACATTACGACATTGTGAGTATTTACTTTGTTCCATTTATCTGCTAATGTGTCCTCGAGCAAAAGCTGAATGGAATTCCATTTTCCTTTCCCTCTTGCATTCCTAACAGTGGTATATTTCTCTTGCAGGGATTTGCAAGGAACATCCATGGAGGGTCCTATTCCCTCTACCATTTCACTGTTAAAAAAATTAACAACTTTGTGAGCTTAAATTCCCTATCTTGTAGATTCACATTCAGTTCGAAGAATTTTGCCTCGTTGCTTTTCGGTAAGTCTATATTTGAGAAAACTGTTTTCTGTTGTCTTGATTTTTCAGGAGAATATCGGATTTGAAAGGATCCAGTTCAACTTTCCCTGATCTGAAAGATATGACAAAAATGGAAAAACTGTGAGTTGAATGAGACTGATCAAATATATTGTTACAGCAACATTACATCAGTAATTGATTACATATTATTTTTTACTCAGGATTCTGAGAAATTGCTCAGTGACTGGTTCAATCCCTGAATACCTTGGAAATATGGCAGTCCTAGATACTCTGTAAGTTACTCTGATTCAAAATGACAAGATGTGTAATGTGATTGACATCACTTTACTCTACCATTTGGTTTCATTTAGAGTAAGATAAAGCAAAGTGAATCAGTAACGGTAAAGCAATAAGTTGATTCCTTATTTATTCTGGTTGAACAAGGATCTTTCCCAACTTTTAAGTAGCTAACAATGAAGCTCCAGCCTTTTCCTCTTTTCAAACCGACAGTTTTGCATTTCATTTTTCTTATTTTAGATTCTAATTGAGTGAGGTCGGGATGTTTTCAAATCAATCTTGATATGTCATATGAGTGCTATTGGTGATGTTCTACATTATAACAACGTAATAAAATATGTGGAACACATCTTAACATTTGGAAGGAGTAGAAATTCTGCTGTATATGCTCTCTGAGAGCATGAGCTAGACCTGTATATAGTCTGCATGATTCAAAATCATGATGGTGGGGGCTCATGTTTTGAATTAGATTGCAGTGTGTTTATATTGCCCAGAGCTAATTTTATCTAGTGCTTCTTTCACGTGCTTTCATTAATTTGTATATATTTCATTGCAGAGATCTGAGCTTTAACAAGTTGACAGGCCAGATTCCTGGCCCATTAGAGAGTTTGACAAATATAAAGTTCATGTAAGTCAATAAACGCATGCTTTCTGAAAGCACAGGATCATCGTTCATAATATATTTCTCATAGTGACAGCATGCGTTTATTGTGAAGCTACACATGATTAATGTGTAGGTTTCTGAATAACAACTTACTAACTGGAGAAGTGCCTGCTTGGATCCGAGCCTTGGTTCAAACTACTAAAAAATAGAGGCATTAAGGATGCTTAACTTGGCTCTCTTGTGCACCAACCCATCTCCCACTTTGAGGCCATCAATGTCTTCTGCAGTGAAGATGCTTGAGGGAAAAATTCCAGTCCAAGCTCCGATAGTCAAGCGCAGTACCATGAACCCGGATGCAAGGTTCAAAGCCTTTGAGCTTCTCTCACATGATAGCCAAACACAAGTCTCAAATGGATCTCAAAGCAGGCAGACACAGAAGAGCATATCGATGGATGAACCGTGGATCGATTCTGAATTTTCTATCGAAAGTAAGGATGAGTGACCTACCCAGATGAAAAGAATATGAAGTGTGGTCTCATTATAATAGGTGACCTACCCATGTGGAAAGAATATGAAAAAACGGTCTCGTTGTGATGGGCGACCTACCCAATATAGAAAGAATATGAAGTGCGGTCTCATTGTAATGGGTGACCTACCCAAAATGGAAAAAATATGAAGTGTGGTCTCATTGTAATGGGTGACCTACCCATGTGGAAAGAATATGAAAAAGCGGCCTCGTTGTGATGGGCGACCTACCCAAAATGGAAAAAATATGAAGTGTGGTCTCATTGTAATGGAAAAAATATGATGAAGTGCGGTCTCATTGTCATGGTTGACCTACCCGGATGGAAAAAAATATGAAAAATGGTCTTATTATGATGGGCGACCTACCCAGATGGAAAAAATGTGATATGATAAGTGTGAAAAATAGGACTTACCTGGCGAAGTCCTGAGGGGATGACAGAAGAAGGGCTGGAAAACTTGGTGCTTCCTGATAATTCCCGATCATAGGGTTTGAAAACTCGGTGTTTCCTAACTACAAGGGTTGAAAACTCGAGGCTTCCCGGTTGCAAGGTTGATCTATTCATTTCTTTGGGATTTTCCTAATAGTAGGGTTCATCCCATTGTCTTTTTATTCCATGATCAAAACCGATTCTTTATTATCATCACCACAATGCTTCTTTCTCTTTCCACCATCTTGCTGGACCTCATTAAAGATTTTCCTGTAACAATTCAAAAATATGTGCAAATGGTTTTTTTTTTTTTTTTTGAGGTTAGATGATATGCATGCATCCTTACCTGATTTGAAATATAGGTCCCCCCCTCTTTGATGCTCCATCATCATAGGGTGCCATTGTTTGTATCCCAAAGCTTTCTTTGTTCTTTCGATGCATTGGCTCATTCATGTGTTAGCCATCCACTCAGCTGTAAATGCAGTGCCCATCCCGGGCTGTCTTCGACAATTACTGCTTGCATCAAGCTTGACCCTGCCCCCAAGTGTGGTATTGCTTGATTCATCATGAAGGATTTTCTCTTTGGCTTCTTCTGAGAATTATCCTCTGATTGATTGTGTGCATCATGCCAACACCCATCAAGATTGTTAATCAGTCATGAACTTGCCTTCGGTTGAAACACCATTCAAGTATGTATGGTCACCAGCCTTCATGGAACTGCCAAGTCATCCAGACATGGATCTCATGCTTTGCAGTAAACAACTCATCATTGTAAGCGCGATGTATTTCTCTATGGATTCCTCTTAGCTTGTCAAATCAGATCGTGAAAATAACTGCTTTGGCACTATCAATGATGTTCATGTTATCACCCATATTCATGTGGTGAAGTGCGCATTTGAGCTTCAGAATAGATGGTCCCATAGTCAATCTTAGTGGTATGCATATGTTCGATGTTCATTCAAATGCACTCACCCGATAACATCTGTCAGGAGTCATAGCCATGTTTTACAGGGTAACCCAAGATGAGGATATGAAAATATCCTTCAAGTGCAGCGTTGCTCATCAATTGTTGCTGAAGTTCACTAGATCACAGACTGTCTCTGAACAAACATTGCCCCTAATATGATATGAATGCTCGTTCATCAGTTTATACTCAAGAAGGTTTTCCTTTGTCATTGTCAGATGTTGAACATAACTTTCTTGTACTGTGATGACTTATCATCTGATTCTTTCTTTGCCCCCAACTGATCTGGATACTATATGTTTTCCTTCTTAAGGTCCACTGAATTGCTCCCAGGTAGTCAACGTCTCAAGGACTTTTGAGAAGAGTTGATGTCATTTCATGTCAAGGATTCCGCAAACTCAATGAGAGTTCTTCTTTGTTTGACAATCTTTCTTGTTCTAGAATCAAATCTCATACTTCAAAAGTCATGTCTATTCAAGTCTAATTGTTGAAATGAAATCAGAGAGGTATCAGTGTTTGAAAAGTATTTTTGGAATTCATGCTTCTTTGGTCAAAGACCCAACACACGTCATTCAATGTAGTCCTTCGATTGTCTTGTATTTTGAAAATAGAAATCGACTCGTTGTAAGATTAAAATGGTCTTTCCCATGGTTCTTTTTGTCTACTTTAAACTCTGATTTTGGGTATACCTTTTTGATGGTTTGTGATGAGGTGATAATTTTGTGAATTTCAAATGGCTAGATGCTCAGGCTTGATCAAGAAAGGTTGTTTCCTTTCTCAATATTTATTTTATCAGCATGCATAATAACCAGTAGGTTAATTCATGAAGTCACGACCCTTATGGAAAAGCTCTTCAAGTTTTGCGAGCGCCATTTATCAGTTCAAATTGCTTGCTTGATTAAAAAGGGCTTTTAAAAGCACGTAATGCAGGCTATGGTTCATGGTTATGAAAGAAAAGAATTTCAAAGGCTCAAAAGGTGTTTGAGGGTTTCAAAAAACCTAGGATCAACATCAATTATTCATCAACTCGTTTTTCTATTGTTGTCTTTGTAGAGGAAACAACATATAACCTTGTTAACCTCAAAGATCAGACTTCTATTAACATAAGTCATAATGCAAATCCACATTTCCATGATGAATAACCAACCTTAATCATCTGATAACATCAGAGGCTTTATAATGGATACCAAAAGTCACGTTTATAGCTTAGTCTTTTTTCTGGTATTGACTTTTATTGAGCCTTTCTTTGATTGAAATTCCGTTTGCTTTTCCTAGACTTGATAGGAGTTTTCCTCCCTTTATCTTTGACTTGTCTTTAAGTGAAGGCAATTTCAACTTCTTCTTTTTTTTCTTTTTTGCTTTCTTATACCCTTCCTCAAAATTTCTTATATGCCCAGTCTATGTGTTTTCTTTTAGCTCTCTCTCAATCATTGGACTTTTGTTCTAAGCCTTGCCTTTTATCCATTAATCATATCAATGTCTTCAAAATATCTCGTATTTGCCCCCAGTATGGGGTGTGATCCAAGTCAGGGTTTTTATGAAATGAATATTATATTCAAGCTCAAAATGGGACTACAAGGGATATAATCTTTAGAAAGTGAAGGGATATCAAAGATGGCCCTTTCTCATTTCAAGCAAGGTCGGTTAGAACCGATAAATTTTGACCCCATCTAGTGTAATGATTTGGACTTGTAAGAGTCAATGATTCACAAATCCAATAGCTACCGAAACCACTACATGTCATTATGCATACCGTTAAAACTTAGCTACATGATGTGTGGTTCAATTTTATGTGTGAGCTCAAAATTTGTTTGGTCACCTCATGTCATTTCAACAAGAATCGAGTCATTTCTGCAATTAAAACACTTTTAATCTTCAGGATTGATTAGCCTTTATTGCATGTTGGAGTTTGATCAAAATATTTTGTCAGAAAAAAAATGTTAAACATCTATTGATTTCAAAACAACAAAGAGACAAAAGCAAGGCATGTTTCGTTGAAGGATGAGATGTGATATCAAAACAAAAATGCAAAATTCCATAACAATATGATTGGCATTGTTGGCGCCATTCATCACCATTCTTGAATTAGCTGTTCTGGCTATATCTGTGTTTGGCCAAGCACTTTCGATCAACATGTCATTCTGAAGATGTTCGGGGGACAATATAGCCAATGACACCCTCCTTCACAAACTCTACTTGTTTTTTACTCTCCAACTTCAGGACTCGCTTCTTGAAATTCTTACAACTGTTGAATTCAAATGGTTGAGGACCCTACCGTGACATCACATCTCTTGTATGGATTATACCACCTAGAAAACGGTGGTTGCATGGGATTTATCGAAGTCAAGTAAAAGTCTGGAACCTGGCAGATGCTAGTCGACAAACTTAAGTGGTAGAGGAATGTCAATCTTGGCAAAGACATTTGAGCAATTGATGCTACCGTGAGACCTGGCTAGACCATATAATTAAGGTTTCACACTGTCAAAGTCATCTCCTGATTCACCTCTCATCATTGTTCTGGAATCCATGGCAGATCCTTCAATCTTTCCTCTCTTCATAGCTTGTTCAATTCTTCGGCAAATCCTCACAACATCATTTCAATCTTCCAATGTTGTTGTGGTTGGTTGAGGATTGTTAGAAAACTTTCCAACAACTTGGTAATTTTGGCAGCGCCCAGAAACTTGTAGTATCGCCACTACCGACACGTGGAATCATGCCTTATCTCTTCTATGGGAGAAAATGATGAACATGAATCTCCTCTATTTCTTCTTCGATTCCTTTTGAACGGTGCAACAAACAAGCACCAATAGAAGGAGTTCTACTCTGTGGAAGTTTCAGTCTTCTTCATCAGTCTAGGCATGTCTCTTCTCTCTACTTTTGCGTTTTAATACTGACACCGTTGGAGGAAAATCATAGATGATCTGAAACTACTGCATCCCTTCTTGGATTTCCCACTTGGATATCCACAAACAGATTCCTGCCGAGAGATCTCTACTATGTTGAAATTTGATGTCTGCTCATGTTCTTTTCAGACCAAGCCTGACTCTTCTGCCTACTACAATGTCTTGCTCATGTCACTGGTGGGAAAAAGTTTCAAAGCATATGAAATTAATACATCCCCTTTTGCATTTCCCATTTGGCAGATCCACAGATAAATCTTTACAGAGAGAGCTCTACCATGTAGAAGTTCAGTGTCTGATCATGGTTTTTCAAACCAACATCTTGTGCTGCTGAATTGGAATTGAGCTCATAATTGGGGTAACTTCAAAGAAGACTAATACGCCATGTACAAGAGGCTAGTAGTCGTTTGGTTCCATTAGATGATGTGGAGGCGATGAACACTTAACAGTGCAACCAGACAAGAATCAGAGTTGTCATTAGTTGATGATTGAAGGCATTGTTGTTGTTGTTCATGACTGAAAATGAGAGATACAACTTCAATTGGACGTGAACAAGCAGTGTTCCCACAGAAGACTGTGCAGACAATCTCTTTCCATTTGATGCTCAACACTTGTTCGAGCAAATCTGAGTCCAGCTACTTCACCTTTGATGCTCTCAACCTTAATCTAATAATGAGCCTCTATTTGACTCCTTTGTTCACTTCCCTCATCTTTCTTCAATCACGTGCAGCACAGCTTGTACAGGGGACCTACCTTTCAACCCGGTACATGCATGATAAATGTATGAACATGTAATCTATATGATGAACTCGCCCTTCGAGGGGTGACAATATGGTCATAACTCTTGTATGATGGAACAAAAATCGTGATTTTTGCCCAAATTCTACAATGAAAATTTTCAAAGTGACGACCAATGTGTCACCCACAAGTCTTGAGTTCAAGAAGGGTTTGCCCTGATGCAAACAATGATAGCACATACAACTTAAAGACATGTTCTATTTATTATGTGAACATGGGTAGGTTTTCTATTTGGTCTCAAAAGGGTCTCATATCTGCCCAGTGACGTTCTTCGTAAAGACAGTATGGGGGCGTTGCAAGGAATAGTTAAGGCATGTATACCCACCATTACCAAGAAGGCACTCAGATATGAGTTGGGTGTTTCACGCATCTGAACCCTGACCAATAGTCTTAGGGCAGATCGCTAGTTCCCCACTTAACCTAGAAGCTTGTGTGTGCTTTCAAAAATAAATACAGGTGATGCATGAGACAATTCTATAAAATGCATGGAAATAAATATTAACAAAAAGATAAAAATGCAGAAACTTAAACACATCAAATACACAAAGCTTAGTCCAATAATGTCAGAAACACGTCAGAAAATCCACGCGGCATCGGCTAGCGATTTTTTTCTCTTGTTGCGTTCGTTGGAGTCGCCACCTAGTAATTTATTTAAGGCTACTAGGAAACCGGATGTACTCGTCTTGTAAGAGATTCGCGGGTAAGGGACTGGTTGTGGTTAGGGAAGATATTAGCACCCCTAACGCACCCTACTTGAGGTAAGCTGCTTCGTGGCTTTGACGTGTTAAAGAAGTTTTAATAATTGTCTTTTCATCGGAAATTAGAAATATCACTTATGTATAAGTTAAAAATTCTCAACCGTGATCCCATCAAAATATTAAATTTTTCTTTAATATATTTGCAATTTTATCATTAAAAAATATATACAAATAAATAAAACAAAATACAAACACCCACATTCACTTTTACTATATTTTTTTTGTTTCTTTTCTTTTCTTTTCTTTTTTTTCCTTTCTTCCTTAGATACTTACAAACTACAAATTACAAAAAACTGAAAACTAAAACTCAAAACTAAAAGAATATTACATTAAACAAAAATTACATTAAAATTACAATAACAGCCCTAAAACAATCTGGAATTCACAGGAACACCTTCTGCACCACTGAAACAATGCTGGGAGCATCTTCTGGGCAGCTGAACGGTGGTGGCGCGTCTGCTCCACGCGCCCCCACCACTGGCGGCGCGCCGCCGGAAAAAAAACACACCATGGGGAGATCCTCTTTACTTCTCTTGGCAGATCTGATGGGTGTCGGTGCTGGTGCTCTTGCTGAGGGAGGGAGATGCTGGAGACTGCGCCTGTTTTGGTCACTGATGGGGAAGGAAACGCTGCTGCTGGCCGGTTGGAGATCGGTGGCGGCAGCTGCGGTGATAGTGTCCGACTGGCCAGTTTCGTGGGTTTCTCTCTGGTTTCACTTTCCCAAAACCAAGGGGGAAAGGGGAATCAACCGTGGCTTTGTTGGCTAAGGAAAAGGGGTTGAACGGCAGGTTTCAGAGAAAAAAAAAATCAAAACCGGGGAAAAGGGGGGAAGTTTCAGTGGTGGTGTGGAAGGGAGAGTGAGGGCTGTTTTGTGAGGGTGAGGCTGGTTCGGTGGTGATGCTTGTTGGGAGGAGGAGAAGGGGGTATGGCTAGGGAAGAAGATGCTGGAATCCGGTGGTGGAGAAAAAAAATTCAAAACCGGGGGGAGGCGGCTGTCTTTGGGTATTTTTAGGGTTTTTTGTGGTTTAGGGTTTTTTTGTATTTTTTTGATATTTCAAAATTGCCCCCCCTTTTATGTGAGTTGAAGACCAGTATTTATAGGCAAAATGTTGCTAGGTTTTTCAACTTGGTCCCTCAACTTCCTTCTTTTTGTAAATTTTGATTTTTCTTATTTTTTTGTATTTTTTTGAAAACGAGCAATATCAACGTCGACTCAATGAGGAAAATCAATGATTTTAAAAAGGACGCGTGAAAAGTTGAACGCGTTCAAAAGACCCTTAAAAATTTAAATCATTTTTTAGACGACGTTAAAAATGCTAAAATAACGAGAATATATTAAAAAACATATTTTTTGGATTTTCATTGTTTTTCTCTATTTTTGGATTTTTTTGAAAATATATCAAAAACATGGGTCAAAAATTGGGTAGCAACAGCCTACCGATCCAGATTGCTTGCCTTTGATCAGAAAGGGCTTGATTAGGCACATAATGTAGGCTTGGGCTATTGGTTATGAAGAAAAAGGATATTTACAAGCTCAAAAAGTGTTTAAGGGATTTGAAGACTAAGGATCACTTGTGCTTGTTTCTTGACTTTTTGTCATTTGAATGTCTTTCAAAAATTGTTTATAGTGCCCCCTAGTGATGGGCTTGGGGCTCTTTCTCTTTGCTTTTGTTTTCTTCATATGGTTTTGAGCATCATCATATTGGTTTTTTTTTTATGCTCAAAACTTTTGGATCCTTTGGATTTTTCTTCATGCCCCCTAGCTTTGTTTGGGCACCTTTGATGATTGAGAATTTTCATTGAGGTTTTCTCTATGTCATCGAACTTGCCCCCAGTGTGGGGTGTGATCCTAGCGAATGTTATTTATCTCAAGAAAAACATTAGGCTCCAAGGGGACTGTAAATGATATATTTTAGCCTCGTAAATTGATTATAAAAAATGGCCTTTCCTCATTTCAAACTCATGCACTTAGGATCGGTAAGCTTTGCTTTCGTGCGAGTATACAATGTGATTTATCATTAGTCATTCAAATAAAACTCAGCTTTTGGAGTCACTTCATCATGTTTTTTTTTTCTCTGTTTTTTTTTTTTAGGTTTTCTAGGTGTATGGTTACCTTTCTAAGGAATCACTTGAATTTCCAGAACTCGTTTGTTTTGGGCAAACATCAACATGATTTCTGTTTTTATACTAAACTTTGAATTCCCAAAAATCCTTGTGAACATGTGCGATCATGTATAGTTTTGGAAGAAAAGGGAAACACACCCAAAAATTCTTGATGTGATGGTTTCATGCTTAACGGTTATGCTCAATATGTTATTTGTTTGAAACAACAACAAAAATGAAGGTATGTTATAAGCATATGATCTTATTAACAATAAAGGCTCATTTGACAAAGAAAGTGTTGTGGAATTTTGAGCCAAGTTAACAACAAAAACTGGAACAGGTTGAAACAAAATTAAGAAGTTTTGTAGGCATGATCAATTAGAGGTAGGTTTTTTTTTTTTTTTGCAGAACAAGAATAGGCTCCATTATGCACCGGTGGTGCAATTCCCCTTCGGTCAGCGTTCCCACAAAAGCTTTTGCAGAAATGTTGGATTGCGTTGAGGCATCTTGACCATGTTTGCCCCCCAATTTCTTCGGGCAGAGTCATTGTTGGGTTTTAAACAAAGATGATAGGTTAGTTGGAAGGAACTTTCCTAGAGTTATATTTTTAGTATTTGCTCGAGTAAGCTAGAGGCAAGTCATACTTGTCTTCAGAAACTCCAACTCTTCTTAAAAATAGACATTACGACGAGCACACTCTTCATCTTCCATGATTTTTCGTTCAAAGTCGGGTGTTGTAAACTCGTAGGGGACCTACTTTTCATTCCGGTGCATGCATGGCAAATGTATGAACATGTAATCTATATGATGAACTCGCCCTTCGAGGGGTGACAATATGGTTGTAACTCTTGTATGATGGAACAAGAATCGTGATTTTTGCCCAAACTCTACAATGAAAATTTTCTGAGTGATGGTCATTGTGTCACCCACAAGTCTTGAGTTCAAGATGCTTTAAGAAAGGTTTGCCCTTATGCAAATAACGATAGCACATACATCCTATGGATAAGTTCTATTCATTATGTGAACATGGGTAGGTTTTCTATCTGGTCTCAAAAGGGTCTCATATATGCCCAGTGACGTTCTTCGTAAAGACAGTATGGGGGCGTTTGGCCCTTATACAAATAACGATAGCACATACATCCTAAGACAGGTTCTATTCATTACGTGAACATGGGTAGGTTTTCTATCTGGTCTCAAAAAGGTCTCATATCTGCCCAATGACGTTCTTTGTAAAGACAGTATGGGGGCGTTTTGCCCTTATGCAAATAACGATAACACATACATCCTAAGGACATGTTCTATTCATTATGTGAACATAGGTAGGTTTTCAATCTGGTCTCAAAAGGGTCTCATATCTGCCCAATGACGTTCTTCGTAAAGATAGTACAGTGACGTTCTTCGTAAAGACAGTATGAGGGCGTTGCAAGGAATAGTTAAGGCACGTATACCCACCATTACCAAGCAGGCACCCAAATATGAGTTGAGTGTTTCACGCATCTGAACCCTGACCAATAGTCTTAGGGTAGATCGCTAGTTCCCCACCTAACCTAGAAGCTTGTGTGTGCTTTCAAAAATAAATACAGTTGATTCATGAGACAATTCTATAAAATACATGGAAAAAAATATTAACAAAAAGATAAAAATGCAAAAACTTAAACACATCAAATACACAAAGCTTAGTTCAATAATGTCCGAAACAATACCTTCCCCAATGGAGTCGCCATTCTGTCGCACTTCAAAATCCGCGTGGCATCGAGGCTGGCGATTTTTTCATTACGCGTTGCTTGCTTTGGTTCGTTGGGAGTCCCCACATAGTAATTTATTGAGGGCTACTAGGAAACCGGATGTACTGGTCTTGTCAGAGATTCGCGGGTAAGGGACTGGTTGTGGTTAGGGAAGGTATTAGCACCCCTAACGCACCCTACTTGAGGTAAGCTGCTTCGTGGCTTTGACGTATTAAAAAAGTTTTAAAATTTTGTCTTTTCATTAGATATTAGAAATACAACTTACGTATAAGTTAATAATTCTGGACCGTGAGCAAATCAAAATATTAAATTCTTCTTTATTCTTTGCATTTTTATCATAAATAAAAACATCCATAAAAAAAACATACAAACACACACATACACTTTCACTATATTTCTTTTCTTTTTTTTTCTTTTCCTTTTGTTTTTTTGTTTCCATGTTTACAAAATACAAATTACAAAAACTCAAAACTAAACAAATATTACATTAAACAATTCTATTATAATTATGACACAAATTAAATGTTCAGTTTTGAATCAACCGGCATGATTTTATTATTTTTGGCAGCCGAATTGGTGATAAGAGCTCCACAGGTCAGGTACCGAATCTTATTCAGAAATGGACAAACCTGGAGAAACTGTAAGATTTTCTGTGGTTCGTAATTGTATGGATTATTTTACAGTTTGTGTGGCCTACCAGATTATTTATTTGAACCAATATTTGACTGCGTGATAGAGTGATACAAGGCAGTGGTCAAAGCGGGCCGATTCCATCAAGATTCTACCAAAGTAACTGGGGAGTTAGTACCACTGGTCACTTCATGGACGATGACCAAACTCTCCGCAAACCCTTCAGCACTTTACATGGATGCACGCCTTTCTCCAATCTCTCTGACTTATTATGGTTTCTGTATGGGAAGTGGGAGCTACACAGTTACCCTTCACTTCGCAGAGATAATGTTTACTGATGACAAGACACACAGCAGCCTTGGCAGGCGATTTTTTGATATCTATATTCAGGTGACTGATCAAAGTTTTATTCTGTCATTCAGTATTAAGGGTTTGAATGAAAATACAAAATTTCATTTTTCTTTCAGTTTTATTAATAGCAATCTGACAACAAAAATGTAGGGAAAGCTTGTACAAAAGGATTTCAGTATCCAGGAAGAAGCAGGCGGTGTTGGTAAGGCAATTATCAAAAATTTTACTGCCATTGTAACTGGAAATGCATTGGAGATACGCTTTTATTGGGCTGGAAAAGGGACAACTGGGCTGCCTGTTAGAGGAGTCTATGGACCTCTCATATCGGCTATTTCTGTGACACCTGGTAAGCTGAGGAGATTCTATGAACTTAATCATCAGGATTCTGTTCGTACAGTACAAAACCATCAATGCAGCTTGGTCTTGTCCAATTTGACTTACAATGTGATGTTATTTGTCTTTCTGTTATAAACTCTTCGCTTCCTGCAGATTTTGTACCTCCTTCAGAAAATAACAGTAGTAATGGTATATCTGCTGGCACTGTGGTTGGCATTGTGGCTGCAGTAGAAGCTGTCATCTTCCTGATAGGAATTCTCTGGTGGAAAGGTTGTCTAGGACAGAAGATCAGTATGCGTCATGGTATTTTCTAAATACTTAGCATCACTGTTGATCTTGTCTCAAAGGTCCTGAAGAATACCAGTTGAATTTGGATTGGGCAACAAGGCACAAGATTTGTGTTGGTATAGAAAAAGGTTTAGCTTATCTTCATGAAGAATCAAGATTGAAGATCGTGCATAGGACATCAAGGCCACCAATGTGTTGATTGATAAGAATCTAAACCCAAAGATATCTGACTTTGGGCTAGCCAAACTTGATGAAGAGGAAAACACCCACGTAAGCGCCACCACAAGAATTCACAGTTTTACCGATAGAAATATTCCATTGGTGTGTGATTGAGAGTACGTCGGTAAATTATTTACCGACTAAATTACTGACGGAATACGTCTGTCAGCTTACCTTTCATCGGTGATTCCACATTCCGTTGCTATATCGGTCGGATAAACAAAAAAAACATTTACCGATGGTTTTATAGACGGAATTTGCGCGCAAAAAAAAAAAAAAGTTTCCCGCTTGAAAAATACTGACGGATTTTAATCCGTCGGTGATATCACAAGTCACCGACGGTTACGTTCTGTCGGTAACTTGGTCGGTGAATTGTTGAAATACCGACCGAATATCTTCGTCCTTCAATTCATCGGTAAGTTAAAAAACCGACGGAATAAGTCCGTCGGTAAATTTGTTGGTGAGTCATAAAAATACCGACCGAATTTATCCGTCTGGAAATTTGTCGGTGATGGTCGCGGCTACTGTCTAATGCCGACGGATTAATTTCGTCGATAAATCCCTCTATAATTTGTTTTTTATTATTATTATTTTAAATTATTTAGAATACATAATATAAAATGATATAAATTAATGGTAATAAAAACCAATTATGCAAATAAAATTTATATTAAGCATAAAAAATAAAAAAATAAAAGATAAATAATATTCATAACAAAATGAATGTGTTTCAAAAAAACATTAAATGAAATTTTAAAGGTAAATAATGTTTATTAAAAATTAATATAAATGAGGAAGAGGAGGAGGAGGCTGGCTGTTATGTGGCCAAAAAGGATTTGGTGCACATGTTCCACCTTGTGCCATGTTCATGACCATTTGACGAAGCTCTTCATAGGCCGCTCTTTGTCGTTCAGACTCCGCTCTTTGTTGTTCGGACGCCACTCTTTGTTGTTCTACGAGTTGTGTGTACGCCTCTGATAGGTGGTCATACTTTTTGGTGCGCAGAGCCGTGTGTTGCTGTAAGGCCACGAGCTCGATATTGATTGGGAGCTCCCGACAGTTGAAGCACTACGGGCTGACCACAAGTTGTCGGCCGTAGTGTTGTAGAGCCCGTAAACCCGATTTTTATCGGGTCCACCTGACGATCCAGCCTCCATCCACAAATCCGGATCGAATTCCGGATGGGTCAAAGGATCGTCCCCGTATTTCTCCCTCAACCGATTATTATAGGTATCCTGAAAATAAAAAAAGTAATCATCATATTCAATTCAATAAACATAATAATAACTTACAAAATAAAATGGTTGAACAAACATACCACAAAATGTTGAGCACGGCTGTCAACGAACTGTTGCACTCCCTTTTGGCAGTCTTGACTCCGCACGTGCGTCTCTACAAACAGCTCCATAGGGCTCGGCTCACGTCCAAGAGACGTAGCCTATAATGAAAAAAAATTTATTAACAACAAATTAATTGAATGATATATTTCATTTAAATTAATCTTACCATCCGTTTCGCATGTGCAGCAAACAGAACGGAGCCGTCGGTGTGCGTTGTCACCGAGCCATGAATTGGCCGATTCTGGTTGCCAGCACCGTACTGTGAGTGTCGTGTGAACCGCTCAGACGTCACGTGTTGAAGATAGTGCGGCCATATATCTTCCGGGATGTATATCAGTTTGAAATCCCTCTAAACCGCAACATTGTTCGAGCCTTGGAACCCCCTATCCCTCGTAGTGTTTTTTGCCTTTTTTTGGGCTTCGTATAAAAAATCACGCAATCTACTTCACACAAGCAAAAATTACATTTCGAAACATAAATTTGTTTGTAAAAAAATTGTTGTATTGTTTTCGATGTTACCTAGTTGCCGCGTGATTTTCCCACACCCTCCTCACAAAAGTGTTATGTTCCTCGTTCCAGCAAAATCGATTCTGTGTATAAAAAATAATTTTTTAAAATGTTAATAATTTATTTACAATTATATTAAGAATTTATTAGAAATAAGCTGAAAATTATATATTAACACGAACCTGAAATCTGGAAAACCATGCATTGATTTGAGGCATCCATTCAGGATGCCTGGATATCTGACTCCATTGAAACAATGGAATCTCCATCGACGATTTAAACGCCGATGATATTACTCGGGCGGCCTCAATGTTTGTGAACATGGAAAGAAATGAAATTAATTAAATAGTGACTTCATAAATTATGTTTTAAATTTGTTTTTTTAAAAAAAAAAAAACTAAAACCTTAACAAACTTACATTGAAAGATCGTCCTTCCATCGTGCCTCGTACTTGCGGGTAGATTGATTCTGCTGTGAAGGCACGCCACTTCTGCGATGTGAAACAGCGCTTGAAGAGGCAGCATCGGTTGACGACGCAAGTGGTGTAGGTGCCTCTTAGGCACCTAAGGAAATATCTTCCTCGCTGCTAAACGAACTTGATGCGCCCGGACGTGAAGCTTTGGTTTTCATTTTGTGCATCTAACCAATTTTATATAAATAATTATATAATTAAATTCAAACGTTAAAAAACATTCGGCAGCACCTCCCCTATACTGAGATACTACCCAAATCCACAAACCTGCAAATATTAACAATAGCCACAACCAATTGACCCAATCTATACTAATTATTCCAACATATTCAATTACTAATCCTAAGGTAAATTCAACATTAACAATTACAATTCAACAAATTATTCAATAATTATGCCAATACAACAAAATAATAAATTCAAAATAAATAGAAACAATTAAACACAAATCATGCAATAATAGAGTAAAATTAATAATTCTTCCAACATATTCAATTACTAATTCTATGGTAAATTTAACATTAACAATATTAATTCAACAAATTATTAAATAATTATGCCAATACAACAATAAAATATATTCAATAAATTAAAAAAGAATTATAAACTAACAATTAAAAACAATGGAAATAATTAAACACAGATCATGCAATAATAGAGTAAAATTACTAACTATTCCAACATATTCAATTACTAATTCTAAGGTAAATTCAACATTAACAACAAATATTCAACAAATTAACTAATAACAATTATGCCAATAAAACAATAAAAAATATTCAATAAATTTTTTTTAAAAAAACTATAGACTTTAGGGAAGAAATATGCATACCTTAATAATGTGTTGAAACAAAAAGTTTATCTACATTACAAAAAAATTCAACAAAACAAAAAACATAAAAAGCATAAAAATAACTAAGCTTGCTAGAGATTCAACAAAGCTTGAAGATTTGAGAGGAAAAAAATCGAGACCTTGAAGATTCTAAGGTGAGAAATGGAGGAGAAGAAAAAATGAATTAAAGGGGCGGACGCAAGAACTTATAATGCAGTTTTACCGACGGATTCACCGACGGAAATATCAAATTATTATTATTTAAATTAAATCCGTCGGGTAACGTGCTAAAAATCCATCGGTAATGTTTGAATTTCGCACCGAATTTTTTAATTACCCTCCATATTTTTCGCGGTCTGTCGGTGATTCTATCGGTAAGCTGACACGGTCAGAGGTGCATTCAATTCACACCCTTTGGAATTCGCACAGTCCGTTGGTATTTTTGTCAGTAAAATTTGCCCACCGACGAACATACTCTGTCGGTATTAACATCGATAACGTCGTCGGTATGGACGTCGGTGATTGTGGCATTTTGTTGTAATTATTTTCGAACTCTCTGTGAGATGTCGACGGACGGTGGTCCGTCGGTATGGACGTCGGTGATTGTCGCATTTTGTTGTAATTATTGAACTCTCTGTGAGATGTCGACGGACGGTGGTCCGTCGGTATGGACGTCGGTGATTGTGGCATTTTGTTGTAATTATTTTCGAACTCTCTATGAGATGCCGACGGATGGTGGTCCGGCGGTATGGACGTCGGTGAATGTTCAATGTACAAGAGATGTTGTGTTTGTATTTTCTATTTACCTTCTTGCAAAAAATTCAATGTTAAACTGTCCATCGCACAAAACAATAGCAACAGTGCTTAAACAATAAATATATATTTCGTGTTACAAAATATATCATCCATAATGTAAATTAAATGAAGAAACGGGTTATACACAAGGCTTTGTTTTGATAGTTAGTCAGAATTTTCTTCTTCTTCGTCATCAATTGAATAGTCATCACCTTCATCGCAATCTTCAATATGGATATCATCTTCTTCATCGACATTTCCTTGTCCGCTAGTGCTCAAAACAACGTTCAACTCCTCTACGTCAACATTAACAAGACTATCATTGGAAACACGAAAATTTGAATTTTCCTCTAATTCAATCAAAGGAGCAACTCGATATGGTTCAACCAACTCACTAACTTGAAAGACTTCATCTCGCACACTTGTGTCTTCGTTCTCATCTTGAACAACCTGGACACGACCCCGTGGTTTTGTTTTTAAAACAGATAACCAATCAACTCTTGATTGATCCTTTCTAAATGAAGGGGTGTATGTGTAATGAACTTGTTGACATTGCTTTGCGAAAACAAAGACATCGTTTATGTTGCGGAGTCTAGCTTTTGAGTTGATTTTGACCAGACCATGGTGCGTATCAACTCTGATTCCTCTGTCCGTCGTGTCATACCAATAGCAGTTGAATAAAAACACTTTATTCTGCTAACTATGATATTGTAGTTCGACGACCTCTTCTAATCTACCATAGTAGTCAACTTCTAACTCACTACTTGTGGATCCTTTAACACAAACACCGCAGTTGTATGTCTTTCTTCCTTGCCCGTATTCTTCATTATGGAAAACATATCCATTGACAAAATACCCATTGTAGCACTTAACTTTTCTTTCAGGCCCGAGGCTTAGTGAAGACAATGACTTAGACGCACTCCTTCCCATTTGATAAACCTTGTATACATGTAATGTACATCAATAAACGGTAAATGAACGAGAATCTCGTAATGACATGCATACGTACAGTAATTTTGCAAGTTAGAATGAGTTTGTGATAGTGCTTACATGTGTTCTGAACCATGTGGCAAATTGTTCATCTTGTAATTGAAAGATCTGGGAGTCGGTCAGCTGCGAGTTATTGGAGAGCAAATATTGTCGATGTTGCCTGCAAGTGATAATGAGTGTATGATTTCACAATATATAATTAGCAGTATATTACTGACAAAGTTTAATTTGTATTACACATACATAAACTTACTGAATAAATGGTTTCAGCTCATCACAGTTAAATAGAACATAGTTGTGTGCTTGTTTGAATTCTACATTTTTAGGTGTGGGTCGTCCAATATTGGAGAATATTGACAAGTTCCCACTAGAAGGCACTTCACCGCCATCATCATGCCATGGAATTTGATTGATTCTTGTTCTCAGATGAGGTTCGAAATAGTACGAGATAAATGTTGAGATCTCTTCAACAATATAGGCCTCAGATATCGAAGCCTCTACATGCGCCTTGTTCTTAACCTTTTTCTTGAGATTAAACAAGTACCTGCATTGAATTACAATTCAAGTATTTCCAATTAAGAAAAACATATAAAATACTTTTAGATATGAATTCCATTGCAACTGTAATATCTAATCGTTCGAATGGGTACATTCATCTATACTGGACCGTCCTCCAGCTTTTGCCTCGAACGGTAGATGTATAGGGAGATGCTCCATTGAGTCAAAAAATGAAGGGAATATCATCTCAAGTTTGTATAATGTTTCTATGATATTCGTTTGAAGCCTCTCTAAATAAATGACTGATCTCCGTCAGTGCATCCCATATTCCCTTTGGCAACAAATCACGAAAAGCTAATGGGATGAGTGTTTGGATAAACACGTGGCAGTCATGACTCTTCATTCCATACAATCTGCAGTCCTCTATGTTAACAAGCCTTGATATATTTGATGCATGTCCATCCGAAAAACTCAGACTCTTAAGCCATTTGTAGACTAGCAGTTGTGCGTTTTTCTCTAACACGAAGCTTGCCCTTGGTTTTGCGACCCGTGACTCATCATAAACCAACTCTATATTTTTACGATTACAGTATAAAGCTATATCCATTCTAGCCTTGATGTTGTCCTTTGTCTTCCCCTTCACATCCATGACGGTGTTGAAAATATTCTCAAACACGTTTTTTTCGATGTGCATGACGTCAAGGTTATGGCGAAGAAGATTGGTCTTCCAATAAGGAAGCTCCTAAAAGATACTTCGCTTTACCCAATTATGGGTCAAACCAAAACCAGGAAACTTTTGCTTACCTGATTGAAGGCCAAACACAATGTCACCATACTCTAATACAACATGATGCAATTCTTCACCAGAAAGACACGGGGATGCAACATCTTTTTCAACTCTACCAACAAAGAAATCTTTTCTGTTCTTTCTGAACCTGTGATTAAGTGGCAAGAAGCGACGATGACAGTAAAAAAAAGAAGCTTTACCTCCGTTTGCTAGCGTGAATGCCTTGTTGTTTTCCATGCAGTATGGACATGCGAGTTTCCCATGTGTGCTCCAACCAGAAAGCATTCCATAAGCTGGAAAATCATTGATAGTCCACATCAAAGCCGTCCTCATAAAGAAATTTTGTTTCATCGTTATATCATAAGTCAGAGCTCCGGAGGACCATAACTACGCCAGCTCATCAATCAACGGTCGAAGACAAACATCTATATTCCGCCCTAGGCTGCTTGGACCGGGTATGACAGTAGATAAAAACATGAACTCCGGCCTCATACACATTCCCATTGCCAAGTTATAAACTGTGAGTATGACCGGCCAACAAGAATAGGGAGCAGCAAATGACCTAAATGGGTTGAATCCGTCTATACACAACCCAAGATTGACATTCCTTGATTCAGCTGAAAAGTCAGGATGCACACTATTAAAGAGTTTCCACGCTTCATCGTCAGAAGGATGCACCATCACACCATCAACCGCATCATGTGTTTGGTGCCATGTCATGTGCTCAGCAGTCCTTGGTGACATGAATAACCTCTGCAGTCTAGGTGTGATCGGGAAGTATCTAAGTTTTTTATATGGCACTAGAGTCTTTCCCCTGCTAGTTCTGGGTTTGTAATGGGAATGCCCGCATGTCATGCACTCGGTCATCTCAGCATTTTCAAGGTAGTATAACATGCAGAAGTTAGGGCACATGTCAATTTTCTGGTATCCTAAACCGAGGGGTTTCATCATAGACTTCACAGCATAGAAGTTCTCTTTCAGCCTGTTCCCTTCAGGTAAAATGCTTCTCGCCCATTTAATAATTTTTTCATACCCGGCCTCACTCAGTCTATGATCTGACTTGATGGTGAACACCTCACTCGGCCCTTCAGGATTAGTGTTGTCATTTGCCGCTTCATTCACGTTACTAGCACTAGAAGTTAACCCAACCACCATTTCTCCCATTCTCCTCTTGCTAACAAATACTTCTCCATGTACATACCAACACTGGTAATTCTTCATAAACCCTTTGTGTAGAAGATGCATCATTACAATATCTAGATGCAGATACTTTTTATTTTGACACTTCCTGCATGAACACCTAATACCGCCTCTAGTAAAATTTATGGGAATAGATGTTGTGAAATTAATAAAACCCTGAACCCCGTTTCAACAATCCATCCTCCACAATCCTTGATGTGAATCTCGATACATCCATGAACGATCATCCATGACTTATATATATCGAACCTCTATAAAATTATGATGACATCATGTATTAATTAACTAAGTTAGGTAAATAAACTAGCAAAAATATTACTTTACCTCGAGATTATACAACAAACCAATCACAACTTCTCATTAATATTAAATATTTATTATGATCATTTATTTAACGTCCATAGCTTGTTTAATGGGTTCATTTTAAGTTTTAACAATTTACAAACAAATACAATCTTACAAAATCTAAAACAAACCATAACATGTATAAAATTATACATTCATATACTACAAGTTTGTTTGAGAAATAACAATATAACATGTATATCTATTAACAAAATCCATATACTAAAAAAACAATAAAATTGACATTAAAATGTTAAAATTTAAAAAGATAGAATTAGTTACAAAAATTGATAAAATCCGTTGGTAAATCAGAACACGGATGTTGTAACCACAAAACTTCAAGAAATATAACTTGTTGTGCTGAGAAGAGGGAGATTTTTTTTTTGGGGGGTGGTTGTTTGTAGATGGGGAGAGTTGGGATGAAGAAGAAGAAGGAGAAATAGGGGAGGAGAGGGTCGGCAAAGTGAGCATATATTAACCTTTTCCGATGGTTTCACCGATGGATGTATTCCGTTGGTGCGTCCGTCAACTATTCTGACGGAAAAATTGACACATCACTTTACGGATCTATCATTTGAAATCCCTTTGTGATTCTTTCGGCATTTTAAACAGTGAATCGGTTACGTCACCGTACAAAGCTGCCGTTTTGAATCCCTTAGTGATTCCATCGGCAAAAATCACCCGCAAAAACCTCCACGTTAGCGAAACTCCTTTTTTTTTTAACTTTCTGTCCGTAATTTATCCGGTAACTACCGACTGAATGTTTCCATTGGTATATACCGACGAAATTACGAACGGAAAAAATTCCATATGTAAGTTCGACCTCAAATTACCGACATAAATATTTCGTCGGTAAATCCGTTGGTATTAAGAGAATTTCTAGTAGTGATATCGACATAATTAGAGACGGAAAAAAATATGTCAGTAATTCCGTTGGTTTTCGTCGATTTTCTGATAGTGGAAGGCTTGTACACCTACAGTCTTCACATATTCCTACAGTCACAATCGTCTTCAATAGAATTAATTCCTCAGCGTACACTCTTCTAACTAGTGTCCAATATATAATGCACAATAACACCCGAAAGCATCCTTCTTAAAGGATGAAGCTCATCACGCGGTGACCATGCATCGTGAAGAAAATGCTTTTGACCTTTGCAGAGACAAACCCAAAAGAGACGACTACTCTAGCTATTGTATGATTTCTTACTTGATTCTTATTGATCTATAACATTATTTGTGTTATACTCTAATAAAAATATCTTTTTTAAAAAATAAAAATAAAGTAAGAATAGAGAGGTGTAGTGTTGATAAATATATAAGATGAAAAAACAAAAAGTTTATCCTTTTCTTTTTGTCTTTATATGGAATGTTTTTTTAGTCAATTTGCAAGTTAACAAATACCAAGATTTTTCTTCGAAGATTTTTATAACGCATAACAAATAGCAAGATTTTTCTTCGAAGATTTTTATAACGCATAACAAATAACAAGATTTTTCTTCGAAGATTTTTCAGGATTTTAAAACGCGTCCACAGAATTTTTTTTTTTTTAAATGCTGATTTTAAAGTTTGGATTAAATAAATAAACATCACTGCTGATCCTACCCGTTGAAGTTGAAATAATGTTTACCTAATAACTAATCTCTTTAATTTTCGCTTTTGAGTCATCTTGGATTTTTCTCCAGCTGCAACGGAGGCCTTTCCTAAGTCATTTTCCTCATGCAGCCCTCTCTCTCTCTATCGCTGTATAAAATACGTCTACGTTTCACCAACCAACGAACAGCAACATGCAAAGGAAGACCTTTCCCCAGTCAAAATAAAGCAAGTTGCTGTCTATCATCTTTAAAATCCCCTTCCTGGTGTTTTTCTTTCGCTCCAGCAACCCACCTCTCATTATTGAGAAAAACACACCGTTTCTGCTGGTAAGGATGGGATGGTTGCGAACTCTTGATGAAGTGGAATGTATCCTTAGGTGTAGTTTAGCAACAAGAAATTTCTAAGATAAGCCTTCATATGTTAGAGGTAAAACATGTGTGGTGTGAGATCAACACAATAATGCAAGATAAAAAAAACTCAAGAACAAAGCTAAAGAACAAGAAGAAGAATGAGAGAAAGGTTAACTTTATTGAAATTTTTCTCTCTTTGATTTCACTCTCTATATATATTCACTTAATAATACCTCAGATTACAAGCCTAGTTATTGGCATTAAGTCCTAGACTATAAAAACAATTAAACTAATACAAAGAAATCTTAATCTAAGCAAGAATTTCATTCTACCGACTGAACTGGTCAATCGTTTCCGAATCCTTCAACCGTTTCTAAATCGGTCAACCTTTTTTCAAACTAGTTGGTCGTTTCAACTTATTCTATCCGGTTGCTTTGTCTCAACTGACACTACCACAATCTTTAGATTTATCGGCAGAATTTTCCATCGGTATTTGTACTATCATTCTGTTGGTAATTAATTTACCAATGAAATTACCGACGGAAATACACCGTCTATGAATCTTTCGTCGGTAATTTTTTTTCCATTGGTAATAAAAATATATTATTACTAATGGATTTACCGACGGAAAAGGCATGAAAAAAAAATCCACTTCATTCCGTTAGTATTTCACTCAGAAAAATACCGTATGTAAATCCATTGGTATTTGTTTAAAATATATATAAAAAAATCCATTTTACAACACTATAAAATAATTAAATTAATACAAATCAACACTCTATAATACTCAAAATGCTTGGAAAAAAGAATAAGAAAATCATATGAAAAAACAAATCCTACAACAATATTCATACAATTATTAAGAACAAAAACAATTACAAATAAAATTAAAAAAACAAATATAGTAAAAAAAAATGAAAAAAGAAGAAAAAATATAAAAAAATTACCTTAATGTGGTTGCAAGTGAAGCTAAGAAGGGAAAAAAAATAAAAATTCATAAAGTACATTAATTAAAAAAAAAACTGAGAAGAAAAGGAAGAAAGGAGAAGAATACATATCTGAGCATGGAGGAGAAGAGAAGGAGTTGAGGAGAGATGAGAAGAGAAAGAAATGGATATTGATGTTTTCTACATCTAGGGAAGAAGAAGAAAAAGAAAGGACCATCGTTTATTGTGAAATTAGAGATTCTAGCCTTTTTATTGGGCACTTTACCGATGGATAATTAAATATTAATATTTTTAATCATTCCGTCAGTGATTTTGTCTGTAATATTTAATTTTAAAATTTTAATTTAATAAAAAAATTTCAGAAACCACCAAATATCACTGATGACTTTTCAATCCGTTGGTGATTACGTTTGTAATATTTAATTTAAATTTTCAATTTAATAAAAAAATTTCAAAAACCACCAAATGTCACCAACAACTTTTTAATCCGTCGGTAATTATGTCTATAATATTTAATTTAAAATTTTAATTTAATCAATTTTTTTCAAAAAACCGCCCAATAACACTGACGACTTTTCAATTCGTCGGTGATTTTGTCTGTAAAAAACAGTAATTAATAGTGCAATTGGGAAGTGAACAATTCTAGAGCTCTCTGAAAAATACTGACGAAATTGACATGATGAACAGTGTTCACAGTTTACCAACGAATTTACCAACGGAATAAATTTCGTTGGTAAAAATGGCACGTCATTGTTTTTTTCCTTTGTTTTAATTTTTTTTCCTACTGTAATTCCCTCGGTAAATATTAAGGGAATATTTTGGTCGGTAAAATCCATCAACAATTTACCAACAAAAATATTCCCTCGGTATTTCCATTAGTATTTAACGATTTTTTAGTAGTGTGGTTGACCTTTTTCAAACCATTCGACTGGTTTAACTAATTTTCAGAAATCAGTTTACTTCAACATCCCCCCTTAAACTTGATTTCGGCATAACTCCCAATATGTCTCTCATCTTGGAAATCACTTCATATTTAAGCGGCTTTGTGAAGATATCCGCAATTTGGTCTTGTGTTTTCATATATTGGACTTCAACTTTATTGTTTGCAATGTAATCTTGTAAGTAATGAAATCTTATGTCAATATACTTACTTCTATTATGAAATACTGAATTCTTTGGTAATGCAATAACTAATGAATTATCCATATAAATTTCTTTATCTTGTGGCATTCACAATTCCTTCAATAATCTCCTTAGCCATATGGAATGACAAACACATGATGTCAAGAGAACCCGAATCCAAGATATATGCCTCATTTCAAGGTTAGACAAATGTTTGTTCATCTTGGCAATGTGAAATTTGGATAATTTTTTTGCATGTTAGTAATTAATGAGTTTATATATTATTCATCAAAGAAGTCTTAGCAGCAGTGCCCACGATACACATATTTTTGTTAAGGCTATTGACAATAGAAATATAAAATTTCCTAAACCACTAGAAGGTAGTTATACAATATAACTTGTTATGTAATTATAAGTTTAATAATTTTTGAAATGCTTATTAATCATTTGACAAATGTAAATGTTGTTTGTAATTACAGGGTATTTAGGTCCGTATAAAGCTCAAAGATATCACTTCCAAGAATTTCAGCGTCGTGGACAACCAAGAAATTGGCAAGAAGTTTTTAATCGTGCACACTCATCACTACGTAATGTGATAGAATGTTCTTTTGAAGTATGGAAATAGAGATGGAGGATTCTACAAAACATATCTGCTTATCAATACAAAACACAAGTTGAAATTGTAGTGGCATCAATGGCACTACATAATTACATTAGAAGGGGATTGCATGATGACGTTGTATTTGCGGAATTTGACAGCAATCCTAATTTTGTTCTTGATGATATTTTACCCAATGTTGTTGCACCCTCAGGAAGCTAGAGAAACTGTAGTCAAGGTAGTATGGATTTCATAGGTGATGGAATTGCAGATAGTTTAATGGAACAGCGGAAAATACTTTATATAAAGTATTTTTATTTGATGATGTAATAGCAGTAGTTAAATCTACAATATTTCAATTAAAAATCATCAATATTAATATATGTTTATTTTAGTTATTTGATACCCTTAATCTGAAAAGCTCGATTGTTTGGGATTATGATAGCGGTGGCGGATCAAAGTGCTTTTCGCTTCGAGATATATCTTTTAAGATTTTTTAAAAACAATTATATTTGACATCAACACAAGAAAACAATCTAAAAACTTTTAAAGAAATTATTTTTAGGAAAAATAGAAAAAATAAATTTCATAATTTTTTGAAACGCAGTTTGCACCGTATTTCTAAATGGTTACCAAACACACGAAACTGTTTTTTTGTTTAATCTTAATTTCAACTATAGTTTTAACCAAAAAGCCACTAAACCAAACCAACCTCAACTAAAAGTACTTTTTCTCAAATAATGTTTTTCAAACCATAACCACAAAAGCTATCGGTATCCCAAACAAACTCATTTCACATCAATCATATATTGTTTGGAATTGTGGTTGTGGTTGTGGTTGTGGTTGTGGTTGTGGTTGTGGTTGTTTTTCAAAGTGTTTTTCATGCCGAAATGTATCAAAATGATATTTTTTTAATTTTTTTTTTTAAATCATTTTTGAGATCAGCGCATCAAAACGATCCAAAACATAACAAAAATTAATTTTTAAAAAAAAATAATTTTTTTTTAAACACGAGTTGACCTACATTTCCAAATGCTCGCATATTAAATCTCTTTTTCCAAGCATGATTTTCCTCTCTAAACACGTTTTCTCTCTTCCCTCAGTAATTTAACCCAAATCAAAACCTGATATAGCATTTTAATGAATTTTTATCTTCTTGTAATGAACACATTTTTCTCGCACTACTTAAATCTCTACCTTCTCTTTAAATGCAATTAGTCTCTTTTTTTTTTCTGAAAACACTAAAAAAACCTCAAATTGATTCTTACGGGGAACCTTAATTTTTTTTAATATTTGTTCAATTATTTCTTCAATTCCTGTGGAGTCTGGTCATTTGAAAAAGTTGAGGTTTTTGTGGTTGAAACTCGTGAATCTGATTGGTGAAATCCAAAGAGTCTGAGAAATCTTTCTAGCCTTGAGCACTCGGATTTAACTGGAAACGATTTGGAAGGTAAAATTCCTGATGGATTGTTTTTGTTGAAGAATTTAACTGTTTTGTATCTCTTTGATAATAAATTGTCTGGCGAGAAAACTCAATGAATTTAACTATTTTGTATCTCTTCTTCAAGCTTAGCTGCTTCTAAACATGTCTTTTAATGATATCTCTGGTTCCATTCCATCCAACAATGTGTTTAGATTGATGGGTAGCAGTGCTTACGAACCCTTGAAACTATGTTCTGCTTCCGTTGTAATATTCGACGACAAAGGTACAGGAAAGCTTACAAGGGTAATGCTACTCTGTTCAGCGCTGGTTGTCTTCATTGTGGCATAAAGAGTGCAGTAGTTTCATGGAAATGTCTTGAAGAATGTTGGCATTTGAAACTAAGGGAACTTGTGGAAATAGTCAGAGAGTGGATTTTGAATACATTTATGAATTCATTGTTGGCATTTTTTTCGACTCGAGACAACCACAGATCATGCAGGCTCTTTTCATCAAAAACTACTGTAGGATTGTTGACTTCTTGCTGTCAATAATGAGAAACTCGTGTTTGAAAGGGAGGATGGTTCATACGAGGAGCCAATAGGAAGGGAAAGCTTGAGAAGCCTTGGCCAACGTATATTGCTTAAATGCATTTTGTTCCTTTATTAGTTTTCATTTTGGTATTTGTGTTGATGAAAATTATGGATTTGGGGTTGATTTTGTATAGTAGACAAAGTGTTTGATGGAATACCATGGTTTAATTCTTTTCTAGTTTTTACTAAAGTTGTAATATTATTTTGATGGTAATCTTGTAAATAATCATATAATTTCTTATGAACTTCTTTGCAAGGAAGATAACTGTTAGCGTGCATATAAAGTTTAAGATATAAAATATAATTTTCTAAACTATAACGTGTAATTGTAATATGGATTTAATTATAAGGATGTTAATGTTAGTTTTTCCAACAATGAAAAAAAAAATGGACCTCGACTTTCTTTTTTCATACATCTTAACAAAAAAAAGAAAAACAATATTCATTGAACTTCTCTTAAAAAAAGAATCCATTAACATAAATATTAGCTTTTTTAGCGGGCAAATGTCCACATCCAACCATTTTCTCTCCCTTCATTGTTTTTCAATGACTTTTTTTTCTCATCTCTCAACCAAGGTTGTCAATTTCGTTCCGTTTCGCCCGGAATGGCCGAAACATTTCATACCAATTCAAAAAACGAAACAAAACGAAACAAATTCAATCTCATTTTAAATCTCGGCCCGTTCCGGAAATTCCGGCCGAAACGTTCCAGTTTCATTCCGGTTGTTCCGTTTCGGCCAAAAAATATTATTTTAAAAATATTAATATATGGTTTATATTATTTTAAGTTAAAGATCTATTTAATCTTTACTATTTAAAAATATTTTAAATTTTAAAATTATATTTGTTTGGCATTATGTTTGTATTGCATAATTTATAATTAATTTATCTTGAATTTGAATTATGTTTGTGGAATATATATATATATATATATATGAACAGTACAACCCCGAAACGGCACGCCGAAACACTCCGAAACCGAAACATTTCGTTCCAATTGAAAAAACGAAACACTTACCGAAACGGAATTGACAACCTTGCTCTCAACACCTAAAAACTAAAAAGTAAAGACTATAAAGTTTGATATCAAAACATAAATCTCTAAAACAATAAAATTAAATTATAATTTTGTAAAATGAAAACCGAATTTATCTTCAAACATATCTCAATAGTCACTAAAGTCACTACATTAGAGGTAACACAAACGGAAAGAACCACATATAAAAAGAAACCATGATATTGTAATTATAGAGGATTAAATTTCAATAACTAGAAGTTTGAGGATTAAAATTAAAAAATGCATTATTCAAATGAATAGGAAAATCCATAGTAGTTTATGCATGGATGAACAATAAATCACCTATCTATTATATATACTAGTTATTTAACCCGCATTTCGCTTTAGGTTGGGTAAAATTTTCTTTTGAAAGTCAATTTATACATATAACAAAATAAAACAAGAATCATATGCATTAATAAAAGTCAAAAAGTGTTGTAAACATAGCGTGATTGTAAAATTTCAAGTTAACTTTTTAACATGGTAGAAAAATGTCTAATGTTGATGGTACATTTCACTATATTATGAATTTTTTAATTGAAAAATGTAAAGATATTGTTTACGCTAGATGAACCAATAAATTGAGAAATAACTACTAATACTAGTCAAATGCTAAAATAAAAAAGATAATCATTACCATAAAAGTAAAAGATAGAAAGTATGGCATTTGAAACTAAGGAAACTAGTGGAAATAGTCAGAGAGTGGATTTTGAATACATTTACGACTGGCATTTTTTTCGACTCGAGACAACCACAGATCATGCAGGCTCTTTTCATCAAAAACTACTGTAGGATTGTTGACTTCTTGCTGTCAATAATGAGAAACTCGTGTTTGAAAGGGAGGATGGTTCATACGAGGAGCCAATAGGAAGGGAAAGCTTGAGAAGCCTTGGCCAACGTATATTGCTTAAATGCATTTTGTTCCTTTATTAGTTTTCATTTTGGTATTTGTGTTGATGAAAATTATGGAATTGGGGTTGATTTTGTATGGTAGACAAAATGGTTGAGAGCAGTGTTATTAAACCCGGCCTGGCCCGGCGGGTCGACCCGGGACCCGGTCGACCCAGGGCCTGGACCGGGCCGGGCAACACAAAAGACCAGTGCAAGGAAAAAACCGGCCAGACCCGGCCTGACCCGGGTGACCCGGCCTGACCCGGGTGAGACCCGGGATATATATACTAACTCACCTGCTAAATTTTTACTCTAATTTCTTTCTTTGCAGTTCAAACAATCAAATTTAATTCGAAAGAGAAGCTCTATTCCATTGCTATAAACCAGGTGCATCCTCTTTCTGCTTCACAGTGTTTAAGTTTACAATCTGCACCCGGTTTGTTACTCTTTCCCCCCTTGCGTTTCCCTTTTGAAGTCGAACCTCTCAAAGCATGAAAGCAATATTCTGATGATGGATTGTTGATATTCGCTTGTGAATGACGCCAATGCTTGCTAAAAATGGGCCCACATGTTGACTCAAACCTTGCCACGATATTCTGATGATGGATTGTTGATATATTGTTACCTCCTCTTGTTCATGATATTCTGCAGAAAATTGCAGACTTGTTTTCTCTCTTAAAACCAGCATTTCGTTGTTGTTATTTGCTTTAGTCTTCAAGTTTGTTGGAAGATCTTCGATTCCTGAATTTGGAATTCTGTTATGCTAGTGTTTCAATTTCAAGAATTGATCTTTATGCTGACAAGTGCATGCGTGTTGCTTGGATTATTGATTTACATTATCAATCTTTCGTTTCTTGTTTCTGGGTTTATGGAATTTCTCCCAATTCTTTGCTTATTAGAATGTGTGGTAGCTAACTATGTACGTGAAGGGGAAAAATGAAAAAAACACGGTGAGATTCTGCTTCTTGAAAATGATTTGAAAAATATATTTTCTGTATTCTTCCACTAATTACCAGTAAAAAGGGAGCTCATTTATTTGTTTGTGGACTTCATTTTATTGATAGATCTCATTTGGAATAGGTCTTAACCTGAAATCTTGTTTTTCATTATCTAATGAGTATAAAGTGTTGTTGTATTTAGCCAAATTATTGATAGAAACTTATTAACTGGTTATGAAAATCCAGTCCTCCAAAATTGTTTGTATATACATTGTGATTCAATGTCATATTTATGTGTCTGGTTAAACCTTTTAATTTCTTTTTTTAAAATTTGTAGGAGTTGGTGTTGGAGGTGCTTAAGCTTTCGTTGGGTTATACATACAACTGCATCAATTTTCATTTTGTTTAATGTTGACTTTTGTGAAGAGATATAGATGGTGATATATGTTCTCAATTAGGAAAGTAAGAAGCAGCCAACACATACAACCTTTTTATTCATCATGTTAGTTTGATTTGATTTACTATAGGTTTGTAAAATGGCTTCTCAACATGGTAGCACTTCAAATAACACTCCTTCAACTACTCAATCATCTGAACCTTCAATTTCCATATCAACATCAAGTGGTATAAGAGGAAAAATAGATTTGGCATGGGGTCATTGCAGAAAAGCTCCTGAACTTAGTGTGGGATGTAAGAAAACCAAATTAGTATGCTTATATTGTGCCAAAGTTTTTGCGGGTGGAGGCATTAATCGATTCAAGCAACATTTAGCTGGAACTAAAGGAGAAGTGGAACAATGCCGCAAATATCCTCTGGATGTTCGTCATCAAATGCTTCTGAATCTTCAGGGGAATGTTGAAAAGAAAAGGAGAGCTAGATAAATGGAAGCAGATTTCAATCCGTATAGCGCTAAACAAAGAGAGCATGAGGAGAGGATGATTAGACAATTAGAGGATGATTGTAAAGGCGATGATGATGATAATAACGATGATGTTGCTGAAGTTTATGGTAAGAAGCTAATGTTACCACCGAAGGTTGCCAATAAAGGAAAGAGTAAAATCACTGTTGTTGTTAAAAAATCGTCTGTAAGATGTGGAAAACAGAAAGAAAATATAACATTAGGGGCATATTTTATTCCAAGAACAACTCATGGTGCTCAAAAGTCTCTCCAAAGTTGTTGGAAAAACAAAGAAGTTGTCGAACGATATGATCTTGCTATAGCAAAATGGATGATTGATGCATGTGTACCATTCAATACTGCAAACTCTGTTTACTATCAGCATGCTATAGATGGTATAACAGCCATGGGTCCTGGTTATAAAGGACTAAATTTTCATGCTCTTCGTGGTTATTACCTAGCAAAGGTGGTTGATGAAGTGAAGATTTTTGTTGAGAGTTATCGAGAAACTTGGAAGAAGACCGGTTGTACATTAATGGTTGATGGATGGACAGATCAAAAGAGGAGATCTTTAATTAATTTCTTAGTATATTGCCCTAAAGGAACTATTTTTTAAAAAATAGTAGATGCATCAGAGGCCTCAAAAACTGTTATGTTGTTGCATAAATTATTTAGAGAGGTTGTTTTATTTGTTGGGCCTGAAAATATTGTGCATATGGTGACTGATAATGCTTCTAATTATGTTGCTGCTTGCAAGTTGTTGGTGGAAGAATTTCCTTCAATATTTTGGTCTCCATGTGCTGCTCATTGCATCAACCTCATACTCCAAGATGTTGGTAAGCTACAATCAGTTTGTTCTGTTGTTAATCATGCTTCTAGTATTACAAAGTATATTTACAATCATTGTTATCCACTATATTTGATGAGGAAGTTCACTGGAGGGAAAGAAATACTTCGACCCGCTCCTACTCGCTTTGCTACTAATTTCATAACTTTGCAAAGCATTTTAGTACACAAAGATAATTTGAGAGCTATGGTGACATCTAGAGAATGGGTCTCCTCTGCTTATGCTAAAGATAGCAAAGGAAAAAGGTTTGTTGATAGTGTATTGAACTCTACGTTGATAGAATACAAAGGAAAAATGGTTTAATTCAATGGTTTAATTCTTTTCTATTTTTTACTAAAGTTGTAATATTATTTTAATGGTAATCTTGTAAATAATCATATAATTTCTTATGAACTTCTTTGCAAGGAAGTTAAGTGTTAGCGGGAATATCAAGTTCAAGATATAGAATGTAATTTTCTAAATTGTAACATGTAATCGTAATATGGATCAAATTATAAGGATGTTAAGGTTAGTTTTTCCAACAAAAAATAAAATGAAAGGACCTTGATTTTGTTTCTGGACATCTTCATAAAAATAATTACTTTCATTAAAATTTTCTTGAAATGATGAATCCATTAACATAAATATTAGCCTTTTTAGTGGCCAAAACATTCAATTATTTTCTCTCTCCTCAATATTTTTTTATGTTTTTATTTTTCGTCTCTTAATACCTAGACACTAAAAAGTGAAAATAATAAAGTTTGATATCAAAACATAAATCTCTAAAACAATATGATTAAATTATAATTTTATAAAATCAAAACCGAATCTATCTTCAAACATCTCCTAAAAGTCACTACATTAGAGGTAACATAAACTGAGAGAATAAAATACATTATTCAATGAAAAAAAATACATTATTGAAATGAAAAAATAATTAGAGGATAAAATACATTTTGTAACTATAGAGGATTAAATTTCAATAATTAGAAGTTTGAGGATTAAAATTAAAAAAATACATTATTCAAATGAATAGGCAAATCCACAATAGTTTATGCATGGGTGAATAATGAATCACTCATCTATTATATATACTAGTTATTTGACCTATGTTTTGCTGCAGGTTGTAAAAAACTTTCTTTGTAACACAAAAAAAATAAATGTCTAGGGTTGTTAACTTGTTTTTTGAAAAAAAAATAACTATGAATTGAAAATCCGATTCATATATATAACAAAATAAAACAAGAATTATATGTGTTAATAAAAGCATAAAAGAGTTGTTAACACCAAGGTTGTCAATTTTGTTCCGTTCCATCCGAAATGGCCGAAACATTCCATACCAATTCAAAAAACAGAACAAAACGGAACAAATTTTATCTCATTTTAAATCTTGGTTCGTTCCGGATTTTTCAGCTAAATTCCGCCCGAAACGTTCCGGTTTCATTCCACATGTTCCGTTCTGCTCTTGAAAAGCCATTGAACCAAATTGAAATTTACTCAATTTCATTAATTAAACCACCCGATTATAAAAAGCTTTTTTTCATTACTATTTTCAATAGCAATGATATTAATACTAATGTTGAAAATTATTATTAATATTTTCATTAACAATAATATTAATTTTTTAAAATTAGATTTATCACTAATATATATGGTTTATATTCATGTTGTTTTTTTTTCATGTTTATACTTTGTAGGAATTTGAGCAAAACAAGGGATGCTTCAGATTCCATTAGCCACTTAATAACATTGACCTAACTTTATATTTAAAATATTTTTGTTAAAACATTTTACTTTCATAATATTTTGATATTTTGTTTAAGTTGAATTACTTTAAGTTAAAGATCTATTTAATCTTGACTATTTAGAAATATTTTAAATTTTGAAATTATATTTGTTTAGCATTGTGTTTGTATTGCATAATTTATAATTAATTTATCTTGAATTTGAATTATGTTTGTTGAATATATATATATATATATATATATATATATATATTTATGAACAGTACAACCCCGAAATGGCATGCCGAAACACTCCGAAACTGAAACATTCCATTCCAATTGAAAAAACAAAACACTTACCGGAACGGAATTGACAACCTTGGTTAACACAATGCCGCTTATAGAATCTTAAGTTAATTTTTAACATAATAGAAAAATACATAATATTAATAGTGTGTTTCACTACATTATGATTGTCTTAATTACTAAATGTAAAGATATTGTTAAAACGGGAGGAATCAATAAAATGACAAAGGACTAATAATGCTAGTCAAATGCTAAAATAAAAGGATAATCATTACTATAAAAGTAAAAGATAGCAAGTATGATATTTAACCCCACTTTTCCCTTTAATTTACACCATAAGGTTACTTTTTCATACCACGAAATAATTTTTATTTTTATGAACACATCATGAAAATAAAGTTTGTTTATATCAAGCTTGATCTCCTTTTTCAATCAATATTAAAGGAAAAACACCTCAATAAAACTTCTCCATCAAATGAAAACTATTGACATTGACATCAATAGTGATATTTTTAGTGGTCAAAATTGATCTCAATCGAGGCTCTCTCTCTTCAAACAAAATATGTCAAGTCTCCCTCTCTTTCTCTTTCATTTCTCAAACCAGTGATTAAAAAATAAGATAAATTAATTTTTACAAAACTCAAGAGATTGAAAATGTATCAATTTAAAAATAGAAGAACCAAAGTAAACTTTTCAAACTATTTTTAAAAAATTCCACACATTTTCTATGCCCTTCTCACTTTGGTTCTCTTTCTTTCAATGTTATCATTCATAACAAATTTACTTTAATTAACCATTAATTTGGTCCAATAAAAGGAAAATAAAAAAAAAGCAAGGACGAAAATAAAATAAAGTGCTATAAAAGAATATAATTGATAATGTGATGAAGAGTGCTTTTTAGTTAAAAATATATTAAAATGATATTTAATTTATTTATTTATTGATATTATCATATTAAAACCATTAAAAAATATCTAAAAAAATATATTAATCCAAGACTTTTTAACAATTTTAAAAAAACTTTTCGAAGCAAAAACTATTGCATTGTAATACACCTAGATTATTGATCCAAGTGATAACCAGCTAGATTCATTAGTTTGTGTTCTTAGGTACTAGGAATTGTGAAACGCTGACGTATATTCATTTGCTTCAAATATTATTTTAAATTTCAGTTTGAATATAAATATGATGGGATCCCTTCTGATCCACATGAGTATTAAAGATTCAATATTTTCTACAATATCTGAACACCATATTTTTTTAATTAAATATAATTATCAGCCATGTAATTAATTATATATACACGCCATCAACAAAACCTAGCTTGTTCTTGGTCTTTGAAAGTGTTATGATACTGCCATCAACAAAACCTGGCTTGTTCTTGGCTCTAAATGCCCTTTTCATGGCCATTGCCTAAGTGACATAGTTTTCTGTGGTTAGGGGATCATTCACCAAACTGAGAATCGATGTATCACCATTGTCAAGTCAGTATGGATTATTTTGATTTGATAGGTTATGAAAATGTGGGGTTGATTGCATAGATGAGGTTGGTGTTTGTTGGTTTTCAGTTTCTTTCTCCATAGTTAGCTAGAGAACCATAAGCTCTGATACCATGCAAGAAATGCTAGAGGTTGCAGAAGCTTAAAAATAAGGAAGAAAATTAGAGAACGAGAGAGTTTGATTTCAAGGTTTCATCAGGTCATGCCTTTTACTCTTTTATTATTTTCTTAACATACAAAAGAGAGATGCAGACCTATATATATACATCAGGTCTGCTTAGTCATACTTTCCCATGAGAAAAGAATGATATACAACCATAGCTGCATTAGCTACATGGTCAGCTTAAAGGCCAATAGGCAAGGAAAAATGAATAATAGAATAAACTAAGAGGCCTAACTGTTGTCAGCTGAAAAGAAGGAAACAATTATCCTTTTTCCTCTAACAACTTTCTATCGTTCTCATTCTTCAACAGGCCCTCACAAGATGAAGCATAGTAGTTTACGATGCTCGTCTTGGATATGTGAGAAGACAACAAGGTTACAGGTAGAGATTTTGTAAAAACATTAGCCAATTGAGACTTTGTGGAAACATGTGCAGTCTTCAGAATTCATTCTTGGATTTTGTCACAGATAAGGTGATAATACAACTCAATGTGCTTAGTCCTTTCATGAAAAACTGGGTTCAAGGCAATGTGCAGTGCAACTTTGTTATCGCAACGTAATTCAGCAGCATGAGGATGTGAAACTTGAAGGTCTATGAGGAGAAAACGTAGCCAAGTAATTTCTGAAGTAGTAGTAGCCATGCACGGTATTCAACATTTGCTGAAGATCGAGATACAACTGATTGCTTCTTGGATTTCCAAGAGATCAAAGATGAACCATGAAATATGCAAAATCCAGAAACATAACATCTCATGTCAAGACAGGATGCCTAATTAGAATCACAATAGGCTATTAGATCCAAAGTGTTTGTAAAAGGAAAGAAAAGACCCTGCCCTAGAGTTCCTTTAAAGTATTTCAGGAGTTTGAAAGTTGATGTCAAGTGGAGGTTGGTAGGATGATTCATAAATTGACTCAAAATCTGTACACTATAAGATATATTTGGTCTGGTTATTATCAAGTAGAGAAGTTTCCCAACTAACTTCCTGTAGTAAGTATGGTTAGACATGATAACAGTTTTTTCTTTGCTAAGTCTCAGATTTTGATCCATATGGAGTTTAAAAGATCGAGATCCTAGAATACCATTGTGTTATATTTCCTCTAACACATTTGTATCCCTTGTGTTGTTATGGCGATTTCAATTCCAAGAAAATACCACAATTTTCCCAAATCTTTGATCTTAAACTTGTTGTTAAGGTAGACCTTGATTTTCTCGACAACAGTAGGAGAATCACTTGCCACTATGATATAATCTACATACACTAAGAGTGCTATGAAAGAATGAGTATCCTTCTTGATGAATAAAGTGTAATTAGATTTAGACTAACAAAAGCCAAAATCAAGCAAGACGGTGGAAAATTTCGAGTACCATTGTCGCGATGCTTGCTTTAAACCATAGAGGCTCTTAAGCAGTTTGCAAACTTGATGAGGTAAGCCTTAGGTATATCCAAAAGGGCACCTCATGTATATTTCTTCCTGTAAGTCTCCATGGAGAAATGCATAATTGACATTAAACTGATATAACCCCCAACTTTGAAAAACAGCAATGGTCAAAAGACAATGCACCGCAACTAGTTTAGCAACAGCAGAGAAAGTTTCATGGTAGTCAATACCCTTTTGTTGTGTGTATCCCTTGACAAGTAACTTTGCTTTGAATCTTTCAATGCTACCATATGAATTGTATTTGATCTTATAGACATATTTACAGTTAATAGGTCTTTTACCAGGAGTTAGGTCAATCATTATCCATATTTGGTTAGACTCCAATGCTTCCAAGTCATTCTACATGGTTATACGCCAGTGAGGTTTGGTAACAGTTTGGGCATATGTTTGTGGCTCAGTATGAGAAGATATAGAGATAGAGAAAACTCGAAAAGGTAAAGAAAATTGATTGTATGAAAGGAAATTAGTCAAATGAAATTGTTTACCAAGAAAAACCTCAGCTGTCGTGGCCTGAATTGGATTGGGAGAATTGAGAGAAACCAGCTGACAGTGAAAATCTTGTAAGTATCTGAGAGCCTGTTTCATCCTAGCAGACTTGCGAATATGAATGTGAGGAGGAGGTGAATGTATGGAAATGGGAGAATGTGGATGATTTAGGAAGGAAGGACTTGATGGTGGGTGGTGAGGTTGAGTACTTGTGTCGCACATTTCAGAGGAAATGGTGGTATTTGGAGATAAGTCATCGAAATTGGAGGGTGAGTAAGAAATGTTAGTTACTAGATCAATAGAGGTGTGAGTGGTATTTAGAGGATCTAAGGTAGAGGAGTAACAAGGATTATACTGTTGTTGCACCATAGGAGATATTGTATCAGAAGGGGAGCTGTGGTTATGCTGAAAGGAAAAATATGCTCATGAAAGGTTATGTTTCTAGATAAAAAGGTGCCATTGGTTTCCAAGTCCAATAACTTGTAACCTTTCACCCCAAAAGGATAACCAAGGAAAATACATTTTCTTGCTCTTGAATCAAATTTCCTTCTTCCCTGACTTAAAGTGGTGGAAAAACAGAGGCACTCAAAAACTCTCAAGTGATCATAAGTGGGACTACATTTGAAGATAGCTTCATAAGGTGTTATGTTTTGTAGTAGGGGTGTAGGGATACGGTTTATAATATAAGTTCCAGTGAGGACACAATCATTCCAAAATTCAAGGGGTAAGTTAGCTTGGAATGTAAGGGCTCTAGCAACATTTAAGATGTGTTGATGTTTTCTCTCAACTATCCAATTTTGTTGTAGGGTTTCTACAAAAATGTTTTGGTGAATGATACTATTTTTACAATAGAAATCTGTCATCTGAAACTCTATCCCATTATCACTTCTTAGATACTTAATCCTAGCTCCAAATTAGGTATTAACAAGATTATAAAATGACTCTATAAATCTTTGTGTGTCATAAGTAAACCCAAGTGCTACGAGATAGATCATCAATAATTGTCAAGAAATATCTACTCCTATCATAAGCAGTCACAAAACATGGTCCCCATAAGTCACAATGTATAAGTTCAAAGTTGAGAGAAGATTTATGTAAGCTTTGATCAAAAGAAAGTCTATGTTGTCTTGCCATGGGTCAAACAGAACATGTAGTTTCATTGACAGTAGAGCAAGATTTTTTTTATTACAATAGGATCTTTAATTAATTGCAATCTATAATTGAAAATATGGCCTATATGATAATGTCACAAATTAAAAACAGGGCTAGTATTTATGGCACAGGCAGAATGCAGACGGTGAGTGTTAAAATACTTGGATAATTTACAAATCAAGGTAGTAGGAGATACTTGAATGTGCTGGAATTGGTATAGACCATTCTTCAATTAACCCAATCCAATCGTTGTCCACGTCATAAGGTCCTACAGAAAATAGATGTTGGACAAGAAAATAAAACAACAAGAGATGTTTTTAGTTAGTGTTGATGTAGAAAGAAGATTAAAAGTAAAAGAAAGAATGCACAAAACATTCTAAAGAGTGATCAAATTTGAGAGTTTAACAATGCTTATGTGTGTAACTGAGACCTCTTATCCATTGGGAAGTTTGACATTATAAGACATAGTGGCTGTAATTTGTGTAAAGAACATAGTGCTTCAAATCATATGATCTATAGCTCTTGTATCTATAATCCAAGGGAAATTATTAATATCAAAAAAATTATGTGAATAAGTGGAGAGACAAGTTGCAATACCAAACATAGATGGAATACTTGTGAAGTTAGCCATAGGAATGGTTGAATTTGGAGCCATATGGAATGTGTGTCTGATGGGTTGTGCTTCTCATAGAGATTTTCTGATATTGATTTGAAATCAAAGCCATCTTGTCAATGTGGTTCTTTGGAAAATCTTCTACTGTAATCATGTTGGTCTGTCTGGTATGGATATTTGTCTCTTCCCTTTGTTGTATACCTTATGTCTAAGAGGATATTCTACTGGCTTGTAACATTTCTATGCTAAATGACCACTCATATTACAATTACTGCAAATAGAACGTTTCACATTTCCTGCTTTAAAACAATCTTCTAAGGAATGCCCTTGTATCTTGTAATGAGGGCAATAAGGTTTGTTGAAAGACTTGAAGGTTGTGGACGCGTTTCTGGTTAAAAGAGCTATTGGATCAGGGGTAGATGTGCAAAGTAACATCTGATGTTATTTTTCTTATTGTTGAACGAGAGAGAAAACCTTGTTGACTTGTAGAATGGGATCCATTAGCATGATCTAATCCCGTATGTTAGAATATGTTTCATTCAAACCCATAAGAAATTGGATTACACAGTCTTTGTGGTAGTGATCAGTTAAGACCCTCATGTGTCTGCAAGAGCATTCTGGCATGGGACAATGCAATGCTAACTCATCCCAAATTGATTTTAGCTTTCCGTAATAGATATTGACTAAATCATTGCCTTGAGTCAAGTTTGTTAGAGCTACTTTTAGTTCGTGGTCTGTTTTGTTGAGTAAGTCTCTCATAGAGTTCATTCCAAATTTCATACACATTATCTACAAGGATGAAAGAGGATTTCATCAAAGGACTTACAGAGTTATGAATGTAGGAAACAATCATATCGTTGTATCTTTTCCAAGCTTCTAGAAGAGGATCGTTGGTATTTGAAGGTGTTGTGATACTGCCATCAATAAAACCCAGCTTGCTCTTGGCTCTAAATGCCCTTTTCATGGCTCTTGCCCAAGTGACATAGTTTTCTGTGGTTAGGGGGATCAGTCATCAAATTGAGAATTGATGTATCACCATTGTCAAGTCCATATGGATTATTTTGATCTGATAGGTTGTGAAAATGTGGGGTTGATTGCATAGTTGAGGTTAGTGTTTGTTGGTTTTCAATTTCTTTCTCCATAGTTAGCTAGAGAACCATAAGCTCTGATACCATGAAAGAAATGCTAGAGGTTGCAGAAGCTTAAAAATAAGGAAGAAAATTAGAGAACGAGAGAGTTTGATTTCAAGGTTTCATCAAGTCATGCCTTTTACTCTTTTATTATTTTCTTAACATACACAAGAGAGATGTCGACCTATATATATATATATATATATATATATATATATATATATATATATATATATATATATCAGGTCTGCTTAGTCATACTCTCCCATGAGAAAAGAATGATATACAACCATAGCTGCATTAGCTACATGGTCGGCTTAAAGGCCAAAAGGAAAGGAAAAATGAATAACAGAATAAACTGAGAGGCCTAACTGTTGTCAACTGAAAAGAAGGAAACGATTATCCTTTTTCTTCCAACAACTTTCTATCGTTCTCATTCTTCAACATAGAATAGATCTCGTCACCACCCTTAGGTTGAGGAAATGAGATGTTCTCAAACTCTTAACCAAAATCGAGGAAAAAAAGGTTGGGATCGGTTCCTAGGATGTCTTTAAAAATTGTTTTAAAATTTGTTCCTATCCTTAAAGAAGAAGAAGAAGCTAAGAGAGATTTAGAAAACTTCCACCCTCAAATTAAAGATAAATTTTAATTTACCTCTTTGGAATATAGGATTTTATTGACTCTAAGTTATTCTTTATCAATTACCCCTAAGATATTAGTTTCATTTTATCCCCATGTGGATGAAAGGATCTTATGATAAATGGATGAAATGTTTGGGGGTAATTGATAAAAACAAATTGAGAAGAATTTGATAGAATTCATATATTTAGGGTTTAAAATGAAATTTATGCTTGAAGAATGAATAAAAAGGCTATGGATAGTTTCCTTGTAATATTTTGGTTGGAAAATACAATAAAGCCCTTGGAGGCTTAAAGAGTGAGTAAATTTGAATAAGGGGTATTATGGTAATTGGATAAATAGTTGATAAACATAAATAGAAAAAGAAAGAGGGATCTGAAAATTTGAAGAACAAACCGTAAGAGAGAAGGAGAAAGAAGAAGAAGAAGAGAAAAGAAGGGGAAATAAGGGGAAAAGGAGAAAAGAAGTAGAGGAAATAAGTAAAAAAAGGTAAGATTTATGGTTTTAAGTGTATAATATGTTAAATTTCGGCTTTGATTAATTGTAGAGTTTTGAAGTTTGTATTTTGAGTTAATTGATGAATTAATTTGAAGGTTAGGAGTTGATTATTGTGGGTATTTGATTAATTAGTTGATTTTGAGAGATTGAATTGAAGGATAATGATTTTGAGTTATGATTTTGTTTAAATGGTGAAATTGTGTTAGAAATCAGGGGATAACAGTAGGTGATCTGTTGAAATTCTGGGTTTGAGGTTGAAGATGACGAAAATTCAGGCTGGTCCCTCAATTTACGGAAATTGCAGTTTAGTCCCCGAACTTTGAAAATTTTATAGATTGGTCCCTGGGGCATAAATTGAGGTTCTGAACAGAACTGAGGATGATTTAAGGACAAAATTCCAGTATAATTAATATTTTCAGTTTGGTCCTCCAATTTGACAAAAAGTATAATTTGACCCTAAAAATTTGGTAAAGTTCCAGAATGGTCCTTGGAGCATAATGATATATCCTGGACAGAATTGAGGATTAATTATGGACAGAATTTCAGTATGGTTATATATTTACAGTTCGGTCCTCAAATTTTGGTAAAATTACGTTTTGGTCCCTGTTTTGGAAAATTGTCGTTTTAGTCCCTAAACTTGGGAGATTAAGCCCGGTTTATTTTATGCTTTGGGATCTTTTGTTTGATCTGTTTTTGAGTATATTTCATATATTTATTGTAGGTTCTCCTAACGATCCTTAATCGGATTTCCGGGTCTTTTGTCTGACATTCCTTTAAGTTCAGTATTTTCCGGGTGAGTGGAATAATCTTTAATATGCATATAATATCAATAAATATGTATGTTGATTATACAATGAGTACCATTAGTAAATTTCTTGAATATTTATATATGTTGCTTTATTTTTCGAGTACTCATTTATTCTTGAATTTGCACTCGCAATCTGATAAAGTAAATTCTATTTGATATGATATGATATACGTTTCTTTGATAATTCTGTGAATATCTATTATGCCTTGATATGGGACTTGTCAGTAACTCCATGTTAACGGAGAATAGTTAGCATGTGTGCACATAGTATTCTGTTACCTAGCTGGTGAGAGAGGCATCAGCCTGTGGCGATTGATCATCCCATAGTGGTCACCGACGGGTGTCATCTGGTCACCGACGGGTGTCATCTGGTCACCTACGGGTGTCATCTGGTCACCTTCGGGTGTCATCTGATCTCTGACATGTAATCCACTACGTTATGATAATATGTTACGTTATGATAATATGTTTAGTAAGTATATGTATATGTATATTAAGATAAATCATCTTACAAATTATTAATATCTGAAATATCTGAAATGTATATTAAATGTTATTCCCTCACTGAGTTGGTTGAACTCACCCTCATTCTTAATATTATTTCAGGTTCTTAGTTTCTGGGACTTTGTTGAGTGTTTCCGCTTCTTCAGTTCTAGTCGGTATGCCTTGCTTGTTCGCGAGGCTTTCCTTTCAGTTTTGATTTGATGTCTTAGACGCTCCACTGTTACCTTGGTTTAATTAAATTTGGATTTTGACAATGTAATGAGTATTATGAATTATTATTTTTGTTTTAATAACTATCTTTCGATTTCATCAGTATTTGAATAATATAATATTTCTGAATATTATGAGTCGCTGCGTATTTTTGAACAAATTGTTCTTTTGATATGTCCGTTCTGAGGCTTAGCGTAGGTGAGGTGTCCTTTCGACACCGCTCCTACGTTGCCGGTCACGGATCCAGGACTCGGGTCGTGACATTCCTATCCGTTTCCATATATAAATTGCCATACAAGAATTGAAAGTAAACTTCTATGAGATCTTCTTAGGAATAAAGATGTTCGATGAAAGTGATAAATAAAATGAGAAACTTAGAAATTTATTAAAGGGTGTTTGTGATAGTGATAATAATAATTTTTAAAAAGTATTATTATTTTACTTATAAATAAATTAATTAAAATAATATATTTTTTTAATTTATTTTTAATATCAACATATCACATTATTAAACCAAATTAAAATAAAATAAAATAAAATTATTAGATGATTTAAGTTATTAATTCATGAATTATTGGAAACAAGAAATAATAAAGTGGTATATCATTTTATTAAACTTGCAAAAGCTGCAAATTTTTATTAAAAAAAAAAACCAATTCAATGTTAAACTCACTAGGCTAACCAGACGGTATGATCAAATAAAACGAGTATATCACTATTTTGGATGTAGTTTGTACGTGAAAGTTGACTTTTTATTAAGAACAACACGCAAATGTTAAAGAAAACCACCGACCTCGCTGCCAGGACAAATCGTCCTTGGCAGGCGGCTTAGCTGATTCTAGACAATGATACAAAGAACACGAAATCATGCCAGCCTTTTCGTCCTTTCTTGATCAATTCACTCTCTTTGATTTTTCCTAGTGGCACTCACAACTTCCCCTCCTATCTTTCACCATCCTCCCTTTCTGCGACGACCCTCCTGCGTTGGTCTTGTGTTTTTTTTTTTAATTAACGGGGGTATCTGGGCTAGCTTGCGTGTATCTTGATTAATTCCACGGTAAGTAAGTAATCTAAGGATTGAACCTGAAACCACATAAAAAACAAATTTCTTGGTCCCAAACTTTTACCGTTGGACCACCACCTAGATAGTTGGGTGTTCTTGTGTTTTACTTTTACAACCAGTGGTTTCCATTTCTTTGCATATATTTTTTTTCTCTGGGTTTTTGCTTTTAGAGCTTCGTTGACCCTTTCTCAATATTCCATTACGAAGACAGCATTTTTTCAAGAAAAGGACGCAATGCAAAATGAAAAATAAAAAATAAAACCCGAGTAACTCGTTGTCTTTAAAACCCCTCCTACATTATCTTTCCCTCCAACCACCCTACTCTCTTTCTTCCCTCTCTAAAAAAACAAACGAAAAACATTGTTTCTGTCCCTGAACTACTGCTCTTTTTCGTGTTCTTTGATTTTTTTTTTTTGGAGATATTAATTACCCCACAATTAGAGAAAGAGTAACTGTGTTCTGCATGCTTAAAACATGGCGTTTGTTGAATCACTGTCAAAGACTGCCTCTGTTTTTGTTTTCGGTTTTGTGGTATTGAATTGCTTTGTTGTGGAAAACTTTAGATCTCATGCCCAAGGAGTGACTCCACTCTTGCCACAAGATGAAGGTAAATGGTCATAATTCAACAATCTCCATTTTTTTTTTGTCAACAACTCATAATATTTGGCAGAATAAATAGTTTTTTCTTTCTGGGTTTTCTTCGTGAATTGGCCAAGTGTTCTTGTTCTTAACATTAGTTGACAGACATCCTCTTGTCTTGTTCGTTGGAGGAAACTGTTGTTTTGACTTTCAGATTTTTCATTTCTCTTTAAAAACTTTTTTTTTTTTTTATTTATCTCTTCTTGTCAAAAAACAATTGTGTTTTATTTATTTTTTAAGATTAATCGGGGAAACATATTGCATGAATTGGGCAATAATAGGAAAAGAAGAGGAATTCGGTTTCTGGTCATAAAAAAATATTTTGATAAAATATAAAACGATGCTTATACAATTCAAGAAGTGAGAAGGTGATATTATTAAAAAATATATTTTTCGTTTCAAGTAGCAACTGTTGCTTGAAAGTTGCATCTGTTCAACACGGCTTTCATTTATGGTGGAAGGTTCCTGCTTCCCTGGCATATTTGTTAAAATAAAGTACAAGAAATTATTGACAAGGTGATATTATTAAAAATATATATATATTTTTCGTTTCCTCAATGTGACATATTTTTGGTATGCTCATCGTTTCAAGGAGCAACTGTTGCTTGAAAGTTGCATCTGTTCAACACGGCTTTCATTTATGGTGGAGGCTTTCATTTATGGTGGAAGGTTCCTGCCTCCCTGGCATATTTGTATTGTTAGCTAAATTTATTTATGCTAGGTTTTCCAAATGTGCAAAGTATTTTTACTATAACAACTGGGTGGTACTATTTTCTCGTGTAATGTGATCAAGGAGTTACCTATCACGCGCAAGATTTGCAGAGGAAAGCTCTGGGAGGCACATGAAAAAGAAATGGCTCTAAAATATGTGCGAAATATTGGGTGAAAATAGAGAGTTTCGACCATGTTCATGTGATATATCCCAAAAAGGAAGGGTCTAGTAAAGTAAATCTGTGCAGGTCTATCTCACCCATGAACAGTTATGCTGATAGACGTGAAATTATGATTTGTTTTAGTGGTAAATTCTCACATTATTGTAAGCATTTTTTCTTGGTGTTGCTTAACATGTGTTGTTACTATCTGATGCAACAGTGCAAATCCTTCGAACAATATCCGACAAACTGAAAAACAAGAATTGGACGACAATCGATCGAACTTCCTGCAGCAGCGCACAGTGGAAGCTGTACATCAGCGACCCCCCCAAAAATGACAGAATTCAAAGCAATGTTACATGTGACTGTACATTTGAAAACAACACCGTCTGTCATGTCATCAGCTTGTATGCACTTGTTTCCTTATATCCCTCCTTTTTCTTCAGACATAATAACCACTCAGATAGAGATTAGACTCGTCCCAAGCAATGCTTTGATAATTAGAAGAATATATTTGTAGCAAACACTCTCTCTTGGATTTGGTACTGGTCCAATTTTATATGAACACTGTATCAATTCCTAAACCTCAGCTTATGGTGTTGTACGAAGACTTTTGGCCTCTTACTTCTTCCTCTTTATAATCATCTTTTTTTTTCCTCTTCTTCTGACAGCAAGCTGAAGGGTTTTAATCTGACTGGAGTTCTACCAGTGGAATTTCGAAATCTTACCCAACTGCGCGAAATGTGAGTGGCATTTGCATATATATATTTCTTGTTAGTCAAGTTTTTTGATGGACAGCGGAGATTAGTTTCTATCTGGATTTATCGATGATTTTAATTAGTTTGCTTATGATCTCAGTGATTAGCTTTCTCCTTCAATGGGCTATCAATATGCAAGTTTCAAATTCTCCAGGGTTACAGTGTCTTAGTTGATAGACTCTTGTCCTGTTTTTTCTTGTTCTTTTTGGTTCTCTAGCATGGTTTAGTTGCCAAATATCCCATCCACATTCGCTCAGTTTGATATACACTTGCGTGTGAAATAATTTCCAAGTTTCAATGCCTCTTTTCTCAAACACAGACAGCCTTGTTCACTCGCATTTTAGTAGTTTTTTTTCCCCTTTATTGTTATCGTCTTAGCAAGATTTTGTTACAGCTGCAATGTGCAATGTAGAATATTACCATTCTTTTTACTCTATGACGATTTGAATTTTAGAATGACTGAAATGAAGCATCCTGCATTGTACAGTGATCTCTCTCGCAACTACTTAAATGGATCAATCCCAGGAAGTCTAGCTGAGCTCCCAAACCTTCAGAGTTTGTAAGTTTGTTTGTTCACTTGTATTTCGATGGAGTTTTCAATTGTGATATGGCCATTCAAGAAAAAATAACCTGTTCACTATTTTTTCTTCTATACCTTAGGTCTCTTCTGGCAAACCGCCTCTCCGGTTCAATTCCTAGGGAAATTGGCAGCGTTGCGACTCTGAAGTCCCTGTAAGTCTCAAAACAAAGCTCTCAACTTGTCCAGTAAATGAAATTCTGAGTTGCAATAAAATAGGTATTGCGTCTTGCAGGGTCCTGGAAGACAATCTACTAGGAGGGTCTCTTCATCCAGACCTTGGAAATTTGAAAAGCTTGGAGAGACTGTAAGACAGATGCCTTCATCTTCTATCTGAGTTTATTTATGTATCTACTTCATGATATTCAATCTAAGTCTTTTTATGTATGATACCAGTATTTGATGCTCACTCAGAAAAAAATTATTTGTAACTTTGTATTATTTACCGCTGCAGTCTTCTTTCCGCAAACAATTTTTCAGGAACAATACCAGACACATTTGGCAATTTAAAGAATTTAAATGATTTGTAAGTGATGATGCGGGTCACAATTTTTTTTCTTATATAGTAATTACTGTGCTGAGCTTAAATATTCATCTGTTCCTGCAGTAGGATAGATGGAAGTGAACTGTCAGGGAAGATACCTGACTTTATTGGGAACTGGACCAACATTATGACATTGTGAGTATTTACTTTGTTCCATTTATCTGCTAATGTGTCCTCGAGCACAAGCTGAATGGAATTCCATTTTCCTTTCCCTCTTGCATTCCTAACAGTGGTATATTTCTCTTGCAGGGATTTGCAAGGAACATCCATGGAGGGTCCTATTCCCTCTAACATTTCACTATTAAAAAACTTAAAAACTTTGTGAGCTTAAATTCCCTATCTTGTAGATTCACATTCAGTTCGAAGAATTTTGCCTCGTTGCTTTTCGGTAAGTTTATATTTGAGAAAACTGATTTTTTCTGTTGTCTTGATTTTTCAGGAGAATATCGGATTTGAAAGGATCCAGTTCAACTTTCCCTGATCTGAAAGATATGACAAAAATGGAAAAACTGTGAGTTGAATGATACTGATCAAATATATTGTTACAGCAATATTACATCAGTAATTGATTACATATTATTTTTTACTCAGGATTCTGAGAAATTGCTCAATGACTGGTTCAATCCCAGAATACCTTGGAAATATGGCAGACCTAGATACTCTGTAAGTTTCTGTAACAGCTACCTTCATGGCAACGCTTAATTTCATGGGCGTCATATTATGTTACTCTGATTCAAAATGACAAGATGTGTAAAGTGATTGACATCACTTTACTCTATCATCTGGTTTCATTTAAAGTAAGATAAAGTGAAGTAAATCAGTAAAGGTATAGCAATAAGTTGATTCCTTATTTATCCTGGTTGAACAAGGATCTTTCTCAACTTTTAAGTAGCTAACAATGAAGCTCCAGCCTTTTCCTCTTTTAAAACCGACAGTTTTGCATTTCATTTTTCCTTATTTTAGATTCTCATTGAGTAAGGTCGGGATGTTTTCAAACCAATCTTGATATGTCATATGAGATGCTATTGGTGATGTTCTACATTATAACAACGTAATAAAATATGTGGAAGACATCTTAACATTTGGAAGGAGTAGAAATTCTGCTGTATATGCTCTCTGTGAGCATGAGCTAGACCTGTATATAGTCTGCATGATTCAAAATCATGATGGTGGGGGCTCATGTTTTGAATTAGATTGCAGTGTGTTTATATTGCCCAGAGCTAATTTTATCTAGTGCTTCTTTCTCGTGCTTTCATTAATTTGTATATATTTCATTGCAGAGATCTGAGCTTTAACAAGTTGACAGGACAGATTCCTGGCCCATTAGAGAGTTTGACAGAGATAAAGTTCATGTAAGTCAATAAACGCATGCTTTCTGAAAGCACAGGATCATCGTTTCTAATATATTTCTCATATTGACAGCATGCTGGTTCATCACCTGTTTTATTAATGTGTAGGTTTCTGAATAACAACTTACTAACTGGAGAAGTGCCTCCTTGGATACTGGAAAGCAAGAAACCCTTGTGAGTCTATTGTGAAGCTATACATGATTCTTTATACATGAAATACACCAATCTTTGTTCTCCTCAATCAACAACTATATTACTACCATGAAATTTTATTTCAGGGATCTATCTTACAACAATTTTATTGGGTCAGTTCAGTCAACTCAGTCAAATTGTCGACAGCTACCAGTGTAGGCATTATTTTTTCCCGTTACTTGTTTCTTCTCCTTCTCAAGTTGATTGCTAACTTCTATTTTGAAATTATGTAGGAACTTAGTTGCTAGTCATGTGAAAACTGGGAGTAACGAGTAAGTTCCTCCTTCACTAAGATGCCTTTTAAGAAATCTAGAAATTTGACTTATCGACAACCCTCATTCTTCTCTACAGTATTTCTTGGTGCTTGAACAAGGACCTTGTTTGCACAGGAAAACCTCAATGTAAGTGTGTAAAAACAGTACTCTGGTGTTTGATGAAGTTGTAATTACATAAATACAGTAGTTGTTGTCCTAGGGAAGGCAGCTTATGATATTGATCCTCCGTTCTACAGACCATTCCTTGTTCATAAACTGTGGAGGGAGCAGGGAGACTGTTGGTGATAATGAATATGAAGACGACACAACTGCAGGGGGGGCAGCTGATTTTGCATCTATATCAGAAAAATGGGGTTATAGCAGTACAGGGACTTATATTGGCACTGATGACGGCGATTACATAGCAACAAATTCTTATGGTCTGAATGTGACCGGTGAAGGTTTTTACCAAACTGCTCGCCTTGCCCCTCAATCACTCAAGTACTATGGCCTGTGCATGCTGGCGGGCAGTTACAAAGTGCAGCTCCACTTTGCTGAAATTATGTATTCCAATAATCAGACTTTTAGCAGCCTTGGGAGGCGGATATTTGATATATCAATTCAAGTGAGTAAAATGATTTTCAAATTAGCGCATTTACTTGGGATTTTTCTTTTTATCTATGATTGTATTTCTAAATAACCTCATGAGACCTACCTTGTGTTATGGATCCTTTTCAAGTTTCCATAGAAAACGGTGGTAACACTCTTTAAAACCTGCACAAGTCATGCTCGGAACTTCTTCCTGCAGGGCAAGGTAGTTGAGGCAAATTTCAATATTATGGAGGAAGCTGGAGGTGTTGGTATTGGCATCACTAAGGTATATGATGGTATAATTGTTAATGGTACCACACTGGAGATACACTTATACTGGTCAGGCAAAGGTACTACTGCTGTTCCTGACAGGGGTGTCTATGGACCTCTAATATCTGCCATTACAGTGACTCCAAGTAAGTCTTGACGAAATCAAGAGGATTTTTTGTTTCCATCAACGGTCTTTTTATTTAATTTGTTTCTCTCCTTGTAGAATTTAAGGTGGATAATGGTGGCGGATTATCAGTTGGAGCTATTATTGGCATTGTAGCTGCTTCATGTGTGCTTGCGGCATTGATTCTGCTGGTCCTCCGGAAGAAAGGTTACTTGGGAGGGAAGGACCTTGAAGATAAAGGTAAGATTAATGGCACAAGAAGAATGTGTCTTATTTGATTGTGTGCATGCTGTAAACTTTTGCTGATTTTGAGATTCTGCTCATCACAGAACTCCGTGCTCTAGATCTCCAAACTGGTTATTTCAGCCTAAGGCAAATTAAACATGCGACCAATAATTTTGACCCTGCAAATAAGATAGGAGAAGGAGGGTTTGGTCCAGTTTACAAGGTATTTTTGAATGTTCCAGTTTACTATTTAGTTAGGTTATGTGCTGACAAAGTGCTCTACTGTATGGGGCCTTCTTGTATAAAAGGGAAGCAATATCTTTTCAAACATTCTGAAATCTCAGCCTATTTTATTCCAGGGTATGTTGTCGGATGGTTCTGTAATTGCTGTAAAGCAGTTATCAGCCAAATCGAAACAAGGAAATCGTGAATTTGTGAATGAGATAGGCATGATATCTGCCTTGCAGCATCCCCATCTCGTGAAGCTGTATGGCTGTTGCATTGAAGGAAATCAGTTGTTGTTAGTATATGAATACTTGGAAAACAATAGCCTTGCTCGGGCTCTGTTTGGTAAATGCTTGACCAACTCCTTAATGCATCAGCTTATATATAGTCTATAGAATGAGAATAAGAGATTAAATTGCTTTCCTGTTCCTCTGTCTCATCTCTATCAGGCCGTGATGAACACCAGATTAAACTGGACTGGCAAACAAGAAAGAAAATATTGCTGGGAATTGCAAAGGGATTAGCTTATCTTCATGAAGAGTCAAGGCTGAAGATTGTTCACAGAGACATAAAGGCAACTAATGTGCTGCTTGATAAGGATCTAAATGCCAAGATATCTGACTTTGGTTTAGCTAAGCTTGACGAAGAAGAAAACACTCATATTAGCACGCGGATTGCTGGGACAATGTGAGTTCTTTCTCCCCCTTGTTCTTTTAATTTAATTTCCTTGGTTGTGGTAAAGGGATGAATAAATTTTTATCTTTTTTGGTAATGATACTTTGAACAGTATGGATATCAAATGGAAATATTGTAAAACGCAGACATATTATTTGATGGCATCTCATAACAGCAGCACAAATGATTATCGCCTTGTATATGATTGATTATACAAGAAAAAGAACATATAAATTTATTCCACAAGCACATGGCCAATACTTACTCTCCTGGTTCTTTCTAATTTTTTTCTTCAGAGGTTATATGGCTCCAGAATATGCTATGAGGGGTTACTTGACAGATAAAGCAGATGTTTACAGCTTTGGAGTTGTCGTTTTAGAAATTGTCAGTGGGAAGAGCAACACGAATTACAGGCCGAAGGAGGAGTTTGTTTATCTTCTTGATTGGGTAACTTGTTCATTTCCTTTCAGAATTATGTCAACACAATTTACATTTACACTGACCACCAATAAGCATGATTGTAGACTGATGGAAAATCCATGTTACTGATAATTGTAGGCCTATGTCCTGCAAGAGCAAGGAAACCTTCTAGAGCTTGTGGATCCGAGCCTTGGTTCAAACTACTCAAAAATAGAGGCATTGAGGATGCTTAACTTGGCTCTCTTGTGCACCAACCCATCTCCCACTTTGAGGCCATCAATGTCTTCTGCAGTGAAGATGCATGAGGGAAAAATTCCAGTCCAAGCTCCGATAGTCAAGCGCAGTACCATGAACCCGGATGCAAGGTTCAAAGCCTTTGAGCTTCTCTCACATGATAGCCAAACACACGTCTCAAATGGATCTCAAAGCAGTCGGATACAGAAGAGCATATCAATGGATGGACCGTGGATGGATTCTGAATTTTCTATCGAAAGTAAGGATGAGATCATAGAATATTCCTCATCGACCAAGCTTCTTAAGGATCTTTACGACGTCAACTTAGATTGATCAACGGAAACTGATGAAATAGTCCCTCCTTTTCTTTTGGTCTGGTAGTATTCTGAGTTTGCAAATAAGATTGCTGAGTAATCAAGAAATACATTTTAAATGATTTGTTCTGGTATATGTTGATTCTTTTGTTAAGAAATAAACAACATTGGAGAGCTTGGTCTTTCCAATTGGCATTGTCAGCAGTGTATGTCACCATTTATCCAAATCTGCAGATTGGTTTTTGTCTAGAAGCACTTTTTCATGATCCTAAAGAGCATTTGAACAAAAACTTGTCTTCCATTACATATTCAAAGGTAATTTCTTAGAGTCCTTGATGTTTATGTGTTCTTACAATTTAGTGCTCTCCATGTTATCGAACTCATCTGATTACTGGAATTTAATTAATTGATTACTTCGTATCTTATATTTCTGAAGATTTAAATTTCGATCTCTCGACTAATAAATGCAACCAATTTTATATAACATATGGAGTAGTATTCTAGAATCATGCCCCTGAATTTGATAAGGTCTGGAGCAATGTTGGAGAGTGTGTCGCACTGAAACTTATCCAGACCCATAAATTAATTTCTGCAGTTAAAAATCCCACAGTACACAACAAAAGCCTCTTTTGTTATTTAACTCTTCTAAGTACCATGTTGCTTCTCCCTAGTGCACCCATTAGTCGAACTTCTCTCTTCGCAAATTAATTATTGCAATGGATGAATCAAAACTCAAAGAAAATGATCATGACGATGTTCCAACCCATGATAGGAATGAGCTTTTCAGATTTGATTACGTGGACTCACTGAGTCTGTGTGATGAAGGAGATAAAATTTGAGGGATATAAGCTGCAAAGTTAAATCAGATAAATCAAAAGGGAAATTAAATTCTTACGGCACCGTTGTAATATTGCAGTAGTATTTTACACTTTGTTCTCCTTCATTTCTTCGGGTGAGGGTTGAGCGCCTGTCGGAAAGGGGTGAAGTCACTGCAAGTTCAAGTCAGCCATGCATAATGCGATTCAAAAGCCAGCCCATCCGTGCTGTTGCCGAAAGACATAGCATCATGATCAGACTCGGATTCATGATGCTATTCAGTCAACTCCATAAAGTTCATATGGGAGGCATTTGTGTAAGTCGTGTGGATCTATGCATTATGACATAGTTTGTTATAAACAGACATGAGTCTGTTTAGTTGCGGACAGACTGATCACTTATTGAGGGATTTTTCAAATAGACATTTATCCACACCCGATGCATCGGTTACATCTCCTACTTAGACTTAGCTAGCCATTCTGTGTTTCAGGATGGTCGTGACCAGCGAGGCCATAAAGCAGGTGGTAAAGGTTTTGTGCCAGCGGGTTAGAGACAGACACGAGTTTTTGCCCTTACTCAGCAAGATGTCCAGGCCTCCTACATTGTTGTCTCATATACACTCTTTATATGTTCATTTAAAACTAAAGTTTTGTTTGACACGAAAGCAACTCATTCTTTTATTTCATTATATTTTACTTTGAAATTTAGTAAACAACCCAATTTGTTAGAGAATCCTTTGTGTGTGGCTACTCCTTCCAATGAGGTTTTGTTTGGAAAATATGTTTATATTGATTATTAGGTTAAGGTTCATGGTAGAAAGCTTTTAGGTGATTTGGTGATTTTAGAAATAGCATGTTTTAATGTGATACTAGATATAGATTGGTTGTCAAGGCTCCTTTCCATAATTGATTTCTTGAATAAAACAATGGTTTTCAAGTATGATGAGGAGACAGAGTTTGCTTTTCATAGAGATACGTTATCATCTCTGTAATGTTTGAAAGTAAATGAGTAGGAAAAGGCTACAAAGCCCTTGAAGGCGTAAAAGTAATTATAAATGAATAAGGGATATTGTAGTAATTGAACAATGAGTTGATAAATATAAATAGAAAGAAAAAAAAAAAGAGAAAGTTGTGTTCTTGAGAGAAAACCGTGAGAAAGAAGAAGAAGAAGAAGAAGAAGAAGAGAAAAGAGAGAAATTATAAGGGAAATAGAAAGGAGTTGAAGAAAATAAGTTAAAAGGATAAGATTTATGCTTTAATATGTATAATATGTTTTCCTTAGTTTTAAATTTCTGTTTTGATTAAATGTTAGGGTTTTGAAAATTATGTTTTGGGTTTATTGATTAATTAATTTGAATGTTATAGGGTTGATTGTTGTGGATAATGGATTATTTAGTTGATTTTGAGATATTGTATGTAAAGATGATGATTTTAAATTATGATTTGTGTAAATGGTGACTTTTCATTTAGAAACCTGAAAATAATGGTAGGTTTTCTATTGAAATTCTAGGTTAGAGGTTGAAGATGATAAAATTTCGGTCTGGTCTCTTAATTTGTAAAAAATACAGTTTAGTCCCCAAACTTTGAAAAACATTACAGATTGATCCCTGGAGCATATTCCGAGATTCTGGACAGAATAAAAAACAAATTATGGGCAGAATTCCAATATAGTTATGAATTTTTAACACTTTCAATTTGGTCCTCCCATTTGACAAAAATTACAATTTGACCCTAAAAATTTGGAAAATTTCCAGAGTGGTCCCTGTAGTATAATTAGAGATTCTGGACAGAAATGAGGATGAATTTTGGACATAATTCCACTATAGTCATGAATTTATAATATTTTTAGTTTGGTCCTCCAATTTGACAAAGTTACAATTTGACCCTTAAAAATATGATAAATTACATATTGGTCCCTATCTAAAATATTAGCTTTTGCATATTGGTTTGATGAATAATTGAGGGTTATTTAGTGAATTATTACCAATTTTATTATTTGTTTTATTATGGATTAGATTTCGAGAAAACCGTTTAATTTCGGGTTTTTGGGAAAATAATTGGTTTAGTCTAAAAGCATATAGGGTTATGGAATATACCCTTAGATAAGTGTATTAAATAGGTTATATGTTCTTTTAAGTCATTCTTGAGTTTGTCTCATTTGTATTTAGATAATCCTGATATTCTACCAGCAGGACATTAGTAGGATTTTCTTCGGTATCTTCTTTTAAGTACCGTTTGCTTTCGAGTCAGGTGAGTGGATAATTTTTCATATGCATGAGAAATATTATAAATATTTTATTTTTTAATATGAATTGGATCATGCTTCTTGATAATATATATGTTGATTATTATCCTTGTTATGATAAAGCATGATCAATTGTTGAATCTGAATTCTTGATATGAACCAGTATAGATTTTGAATTGACTTCTGAATTGATAGCTACTCATTTGATTGATGTCATGAGTTGAGCCTTAAGATATGAATATGTTTGTTTGATTATGATTATGAACATATGGTATGCCAGTCAGAATACACATGCTAACAAGGTAGTGTTAGTCTTTGTGCACATCGTATTTGAACTCTAGTTGGTCGGGGGAGTCACCAACCTTTGTGGACTGATCATCCCACAGTACAGAGCCTCATGCTCATTGCATTTTGATTTTCTGACGAGTTTTACCATATGATCTTCTTATTATGGCATATTTGAGAAACATTCCTGTAAGAACCTAAAGCCATACTTGTATATATATTTCTCATTATTGTATTACCTTGTGTGTATGTATTAAGTGTTATCTACTCACTGAGTTGTTGAACTCGCCCTCTCATTATTTATCTTTACAGGCTTATAGCTTGTTAACGGCTCATTTTGTTAGACCTTCAGGACCTGTTTTTTTGTTGAAATTTGTATTTTTCCTTACGTCTAGTTAGTGCTCTACAACTATAAAAATGTATTAACTCTTGTATTAAGATAATCAAATTATATTATGAAGTTAGTTTGTTGTTACTGCTGTGTTGAACTCTGATTGAGTTTTGAAGGATAAGTTTGTATGTAAGTTTGGGTTCGCATAGGTATGGAACCTTGGAGGGGAACCTTGCCTATGTGTCGGTCATGGATCCGGGATTCAGGTCGTGACAATCTCCGTCGTGTATTCTCTCAATTATCACAAGAAAGATGATACAGAAGAGCATACAAGGTTTTTTGGCTTATGTGCAGGATCTTAGCATGGAGGTCCCGAAGGTGGAACAAGTATCGATAGTTAATGAATTCATCGATGTTTTACCTAATGACTTACCTGGACTGCCTCCCAGTAAAGAGATAGAATTCTGTATTGATCAAGTTTCTAGTAAAAAAACTAATTTCGATGGCATCTTATAGGATAATGCTAGTGGAATTAAAAGAGTTGAAAAAGTAGATTTAAGATTTGTTAGATAAAGGGTTTATTTGTCCGAGTATGTTTATATGGGGAGCACCTGTTTTATTTATAAGGAAGAAAGATGGTTTGATGAGGATGTATATAGACTATAGGCAATTGGAGAAGGTCACCATTAAGAATAGATACCTACCCCCTCACATTAATGAACTTTTTGATTAGTTAGAAAGAGCTCAGTGTTTCTGAAAGATTGATTTACAATCAAGATATCACCAATTGATGATTAGGAAGGAGGATATTCATAAAACTGCTTTCAAAACTCATTATGGGCACTATGAGTTCTTACTGTTGTCTTTTAGATAAACGAATGCACCAACAACCTTTATAAACATGATGAACATGGTTTGTAGGTTGTTTATTGATAGGTTTGTTATAGTGTTCATTAATGATATCTTGATGTATTCAAGGAGTGAAGAGAAACATGAAAAGAATTTGAGATTGGTGCCTCAAACTCTAAGAGATCATCAATTTTATAGGAAAGTTCTCGAAAAGTGAGTTTGGGTTAGAAAGTGTTGGTTTTTAAGACATGTGGCATTCAAGAATGGGATAGAGGTTGATCCAAAAAAGGTAGAGACAGTTAAGAAGTGGCCTAGATCGACTATGGTATCTAAGAAAAATGCAAAATCAGAAGTTTATGGACTCAATTAAATTTTATTAAAGGTTTAATTGCATTTATGAAGATTTTAATTGCAAGAAAAATTGATTTTGGAGTTAATTTGGGCTTTAATTAGGAGAAATTAATTTTCTGGGGTCAAATTATAATTTTTGGAAGTTAATTTGGTCAAATCAGGGGCTTAATTGCATAAATATTGAAGTTTAATGGCCAATTAGGGACTTAATTCAAGAAATCCGAGACCAAGGACTAAATTGTAAAACGCGTGCAAATGGAGGGCCGAAATTTGAATCTGACGCGTTTTGGTGCCTTTTCCTTTTAAATGAAACGGCGCGTTTTGACCAAAACGACGCCGTTTCGTGCACTGTTTAAAAAAAAAAAAAACCCAAAACGGTGACGTTTTGAAACGGCACCATCGTCTTCTTCCCTGCGCACGCAAAGAACAGGGGAGAAGAATTCTTTGTCTTCTCCACTTTTCGTCGAACGTCTTTCCCCGATGGCTTCAAAAAGACGCCCACAATTCAGCCACTTGCATACTTTTTCGACCACTTGGATAGTGGAGGGGCGTCCAACAGTGGCCACCCCAACAGTCGTCTCCCCTGTTTTTTGCCTATAAAAACAGGGGAGGAAAGACAAAAAAAAAAAAAAAAAAAAAAAAAAAAAAGGAGACCAAGGAGAACAGAAGGGAGAAGAGAGAGGGGAGAGAAGGAGAGGACCGAGAGAGAGAGCAGAAGAAGAAAAGAAAAGAAAAGAAAAAACAAAGAGGTTCTCGTCTCTACACCGAAGAAAAAAATAAATTTTAAAAAAAATTAAAAAAAATAAATATTATTTTGATGCATTTCTAAACAAAAAATATTTTAAAAAGCAATCACTATTACAATTTCAATACATTACCAAAGTCAAAAACATACATGAAAGACAAGGATCAATTAAATATTTATTAAATAAAGGGACTAAACTATAATGTACTCCCTTTTGTTATGCATCTTGCAATTTGTTTATATATTAAGTTCAAATTTTAGAATCAATATTCAAAATAATTTTAAGAAATTTCTCAAAATATACTAGATGGGTATTGTATTTTTTGCTGGTTGAAAGATTCAACTACATGACCAAACTCTCAAAACACCCAAGGAAGAAAATATTTTTAAGCAAAACACATTCTCTAATCCTCCTTCCTTCCTTTGTTTTTTATTCAACTGTAAGGATATCCTCATGTTAACCAAATCCTCAAAGACATGGTTACAGCAGCTTTTCAAATGACTTGGTCTTGAAACTTTTAAAAAAAAAAAAGAGTGAATTATTGACAACCACTTTCTTAACTTCCCATCCCATCTCCTCCATGACCTGCATGTAGAGGAGTCTTACTCAATGCGTAAAGAAACCACAAATTTATTTCTGTTTATTGATTTTCTGGCTTCTTCATATGTGCATGATTAGCATTTTCCATTTTTTTTTATTTATTTATTTAAGTGTGTAGAACACACAGCAGGTGACACCAAATCGCATTGTATTACGTTTCCTCTTCAAATATACCATTGAAAGCTCCAACAACGCTGCCCCTCCTGGCTGCTCCAGTTCTTGCTGGCTTTCGCTTGTGAAGTACCTTTTCTCAACCGGAATTAACTAGATTATTGGCATGCACTATGCTCACCATGTCATAAAATATTAAATGTGAAAAAAAATATATTTAATTATTGCTAAAAAAAAATTATAGATAAAAAAAACCTATGTTAGAAGGGATTTGGTGTGATCTAATCAATTTGATAAATTCAAAGGGAACCCAAATCACTAGTAAAATTATAATTTGATTAAAAAATTCAAGAAGGTATTATTTTTAAAAAATATTAAAATAACATATTAAATAAATTCGGAACAACCTAGTTAAACTTTTAAATTTATAACCTGAGATCATGAAATCATGATAACCTTATATAAAACAAATTATGAAGCTCAATTTCCAATTAATTTAATTTTAAAGAATGCAATTGAAAAAAATCAATTAAATATATGATAAAAAAAACCTAAATTAATATGTCAAATCTACAACTTAAATTTAGTCTAAGTCTTAAAAATAGAACCTCATAAAAAATACATTGAAATAAATTATTAAAAAAATTCATTAAAAAAACACAAAAAAATTATCCAAGTCAATTAGGGTAAACTCATCAAACCTATAATCTAGGTTATTAGACTATGATAACCTCATAAAAAACAAACAAATAAAATAGCATGGAACAACCTTTGTTACCCTACCAACTCACCACTCGGATAAAAAAACTAGAATAACCTTATATAAAATAAATCAAAAAAAATTATAAAACACAATAAAACAACTCGGGTTAACCCAAATTAACCTACAAAACTCATAATCTTGATCATAAAATTAGAATAACATAATAAAAAATAAATCAAAATAAAACATGAAATCTAATTTTTAGTTAAAATATTATTCAAAAAAATACTAATTAAAAAAAATAAACCTAAATCTACCAAATTAACCTATATCATGAATCATGACTAAAATAACCACCTTCAATAAATCAAATTTGAAGGACATAAATATATATATATAACAAAAAATATTGTTAAAATGAATAGTGTCATACGCACACCACCTCTTCTAATTTTTATTTTTTTTTAATTAATAATTAGACAGCTCCCACAGATAATTTAATTCAGGGCAAGAGTTCGAAGAAAAATTTCAGTATACTCCCTAATCGTCGTCCTCGTCTTTTTCCTCTGGCTGACCATCATCATCTGAACAGGTCGGTTTTTTCTTTTCTTTTCTTTTTTTTGCGAAATCAAAATATATATTTAGTGCCCCGGTTATTTATTTATTTATTTTCAAAAAACTACAAATATACTAAACACATGCAAGTACAGGAGGGAAGGGAAAACTATGATTGATGAAGAACAGTCAGATATACAGCGTGGTTTGATATGATTAAAAGCGTAGTGACTATTTACACTTCAACTAACATGAATGTGGGGCAAGACAATCAAAACTCAATACCACTATTTATCTGAACAGAAAAGGAAGGATGGCCAACATTGGAGAGTGGAGCATCGAGTCTCAGAACAAATCCTGAGCTCCCAACATTACCATTCCACTTAGACCTTCCAATCTGCAAATGGGCCACATTAAAGAAATGGATGTTAGACAATGATGAATAAATAACACCAGCACTGCCCCCTATCATCAATGTCTAAATTTCAGAAATATTTGCCATGTGAATTTCAAAATGATGATTTGATAAGCTTGCAAAATGGGTTCAACTGTTGTCTTCACAAAGTATATGTATACGAGAAATTTTAGGAGGATGAGTGAAGATTCTTGACATTAGTGGCCTCCTCATGTAAACAAGAATTTCCCAAATATTTCCTGAACTTTCTCACTCTCATTTCAGTTTGTGACCCAATTGCCCAATATTTTCAAAATATTACATGAATCAGCCTGAAGTTTCACTTAGGAGTTGACTTCAGATTGATTGTCTTCTGAAGGAAGAAGTTTTGAGTAGCTTAGGGGAAAATTCAATGCAAATATCAACCAGAGTTTTCATTATGATCACAAGTTACACCCTGTTATTTCAAAACATATGATTTTCATGCATATTAAGACTCTGGGCAAAGAAATAAAATCCTAGGAGACCATATCGCATAGATGTGAATGATCATGAGACAATGCAATCCAACAATAGAGGATGTATACAACTATTTTGTCCCACAGATGCATGCATCTCCACAACACAACATAGCTACACTGGGAAACATTGTGAATGATGATGATAGGACAACGACCAGAACTGTATAAACCCATCATTAAGGATTCCACAGGTTTGGCACCCATTGTCTACATTTGTTTTCTCAAATTATTTTGGTGGATTTTTTTTTTTTTTTGTTTTCTCAAACAGGATGGTGAATTGACGGATTGTCTTCCAATTCATTGTTCTCCCAGAAAGTTCCAGCATTTAAACTTGTGCACACATATCAATGAAAGTTGAGCTAGCAAGTTGTACCTCTTCATTTCAAAGTGAATTAAGGGGTTGGAAAAGAATTAGAATATTTCCTAAGGCATGAAGCGTGCATGCGATTAAACCCGTGCATCTTCAGATTGTTTCAGTTAAAATGAAGATAATTTGACATATCTCTCTGTTTTACCTTTTGTTTTCAACATTTTGATATTTTTTTATCCTGCCATTCACTTGATTTTCATGAATAGGAACAGGTGCATACTTCCTGTGTTCCTGGGTCCCATCCTGTTAGCTAACAAAGTAAAAGATGGACCAAGAAACCAAAGATCCTACCAAGCAGAGATGTATAATCAAGATAAGAAAATATAGACCAGCACCAGATAATGCAAAATTACAACTTACTGATAGCGATGCAAATGCGGAAGGGTGTGTCGTGGCAGCACAGCCACATATCAGATTCAGATGGTCATTCACTGAATGAATCAGTTCTGCATGCAACCCAGGATTGCTTCCGCCAAAAGTGGGGCACAAACTAACAAGATGTCATTAAGAGTAGAAAAGGTAATTATATTTACTTACAGTACCATAGAAGCTGAAACTTTTGCTTGAGTTTAAGTATACAAAACAAGAGTGAAGTGAATACACCGTAGTAAAAGGTAAGGCAAGGAAAAACAGGTTCTGCAAACATAGGAGGACCACATATTCAAATCATAATTGGCATGTATATTTTACCCTCAACAAGACCTACTTTGTTTCACCAATATAATTATTCATGCTTTTTCCAAAAGATATCAGGATACAATCAGGCCCAAGATGTATCAATAAGATAATTAAAGGCAAGGCTGTCATGGCCTAATAAAACAATCATGCTCTCCAATGGCCACTTAATTGTTTATAGTGGAGCACCACTTATTAAAACAAGTAACTGAGATTGACCACAGAAAAAAGCAGGTCCAGCCTTCACTTGGCAGCATCAAGAAATGCAGACTGACCCTGGTTTGTGATGGGCTAACTATGGACTCAATGAACCAAATTCTAAGGAAATCTGTGATAACCAAGGCCCCGTTTGTTTGCTGGAAAGCAGTTTTCTTTTGGAAAGTAGTTTCCTTGAAAACTAAATTTCAGGAAAGTGAATTATTTTTTGATGTTTGGTAGTGTCATGGAAAATAAATTGAAAAACACTTTCCAGTGTTTGGTTATGTTATGGAAAATAAACAAGAAAACAGCTTATTAATATTTTATTTTATTTTCAAGTTTATTAAAATAACGAGGAACAAATCTTACAAATTAAAAAGTTGAATGAGAATGAAATTGAAAAAAAATCTAATTTCATAAATTATCTTAAATAAAATAAATAATAATCAAAATAATGGAGATCAAATCTAACAAATAAAAAAAATTGAAAGGTGATGAAATTAAAATAATAATAATTACAATTTCATAAATTATTTCAAATAAAATAAGTAACAATCAAAAGAATGAATTAAATTTGATAGATAAAAAATTTCAATTAAAAAAATGATAAGAGAAAAGCAAATAACAATTATAAAAATAAGGACTAAAGTTAATATAAAAATCAAATTAAATCAAATTTTAAGGATGAAATAAATAAATAAAAAAAGATTCAAACAAAATATATATCAATCAAAAGTTTGAGGGCCAAATTTGATATAATCAACAAATAATATGATATTTCTAAATTTTTCACAACTTTTAAAAAGTGTTTTCCACCCAAAATAGAAGAAAAACACTTTCCCAAAAATCAAACTAAATTTTTCTTTGACTGGAAAGTGTTTTCCGTTAACCAACTTTCATAATGACAAACAAACACAGGAAAGTTTGGAAAGTGATTTCCAGGAAACCACTTTCCGGGCAAACAAATGCCCCCTAAAAGGAGTACACAGGTAATGTGTGGATTGTTTCCTATTGACCATAGTCATCTGATGCCACTTTATAAGAAGCAGGAAAATGATAGTTGCACGCTCAGTGTGTAAAGCAGTATGTTAAGTAAATGTAATAGAACAAACATGGCGGGGTTCTGAAATATTTTCTACTTCTTTCTGGCTTCAGTTTACTACTTTTTGGATGACAACCATTATTCGGTTATCTTTGTTATATTCATTTTCTCAATGAAATTTTCTCAGTTTTGAAGGAAAACTAGAGTGCAGTTTAAGTTTAACATCGCATCACAATGATCCCAATGCAACAGATGTGTTAACATTCAGAAGTGAAGGCATAATTAGGGCACAAATGGTAGTCTTAAACACAGAGTATCCAATTTTTATTTTTATTTTGTTCTTCACTGTTGCTTCTGCAGTCACCAATGCAGGTAATTCAGGATTTACTATTTCTGCTTTTCTTTTCCTTTATTCCATCTTCTTTTTTCCTTTTTTAATGGCTAGTTCATTGAGTTTCCTGGTTTTTGTAGATTGGTCCAGAATTACATATAACCAGACCAAGGTACACAAGGAACCACAGGATAACTTAAAATAACATTTTACAAGGTACTTGGAGAGCTCCGCAAGCAGAAGTTATTAATATAAATTGAAGAATCAGCCTGAGAAACCATGTTCTTTTTCACAAATTACTGAAGCACTTTCGAGTTCAAAGGCCAAAGTCATTAATAAGACAGCTACTTTGCTCATCTCTTCCACGTGTATGGAAAAACAAAGAGATATCGTAATTTTATTGAAATTGATATGAATGTAGAACTTTACCTGAACTGAGCAGTTGGCCTCACCATAAGACCAGATCTCCGCCATGCCAAAGATTGTGCAAAACCTAATGTAAAGGATTTGTCAGGCCATTGTACCATCGGTGTGATTCGTGTTCCCCACTTATTCTGATAAATATTCAGAACAACAGGCCTTAGTTCACACCAAAATCAATTCAGAGAAATCTGCTAATGTACCTTTAAATCATAAGTACTGGCTGACAAGTTCAAAACCTGACCTTACAAGAGAAGCTGAATCTCATTTCCCCAGGATATTGCCCTTGAGCTTGAAGAAGACCTCCGCAAAGAGGTACAAAAGCACTGGTAGACAGCCCCTCACCAGATACATAAGTCAATTGCCCATTTGGAAACTGTAAATCCACAAATGACTGCATGTTGAAAGAGATCAAGGAAAGGAAAGTAAGTGAAAAATTAGTTCAAGATATTTTAATACTACAAAAGACACTAATAACTGCATTCAAATCTTCATGCTTTCATTATAGAGGTTATTGCTTCTGTACTAAATAGGATCACCAGGCAGCAGCAAAGGCAAGTATACCTATTTTGGAAGAGATTTGTGCTTGAGGACAGGAGGAAGGATGGCAAGGCTGCTCTGATATTCTTACTTTTTCCCTTTTGAAAATAATTTCAACAAGCTCTCCTGCCCCATCACTCAAACTAAAATCTGAATTTAGGATTTCAGCCTAGTTAAATAGTGTGTTAACTTCCATCCGTATCACTGCCTTGCACACTTCCAAGCCTAAGGAATTTTTACTTGGTCTGAAGAAGGGGAAATGGCATGACACTTGTTGATTTTCAAGACAGTGAAACAACTACAAAAAATAGAAAATTCAACTATGAATCATGCACTGACAAAAATGCACTTTTGGGGAAGGATGAAAGAAGGAAATTTGTTAGAATGGGAAGGATTTATAGAAGAAAACCCCAAAAAAAGAACTGAACACAAGAGAGCACTTTGATTCTGTTGAATACCAGCTAAACAATCCTAAAGCATTATACCATAAAGAAGTGTGGAACACAATCCTATCCCACAGCAGTAACTCAAAGTCAAAGGATTATGCTTCCTGTATCCACTTCTTCATTGATTCTACAGGATGTAGAATACAGCCTATTGTTTTTGGCTACCCACACCTTTGATTAAGCCTCTAAAAAAATGTGATAATTGAAACATAAACTGATTTTAATGCCTTTCATATCTTAAAAGGAGCTCTAACTTACACAAGCTATAGGATTGAGACAGAGCATTGACATTAACAACCACCTTCGATGCTTTGACCACACAGCTGGACACAGAGAATGCATTCCACTCTGACAAAGAAACAAGAAAAATGGCCCATGAGAAGAACAATTTCATAAAGCAATCATAAAAAGACATCCAAATGCAGATTCTAGTATAGTACAAGGAAAAAACTGATTCTCAATGAATTGTTTTGTATTAAAAAACAAAAAGACAAATCAAATAAAGGCAGGAAAACATGATCAACAACAGAAGATCTTAAGATATGGAAGCTATAAGGTAAATAATAGGTATTGATGGTGAAGTCTATATCAGCATATGCACCAAAAAACAACAATTGTAACGTCAAAAATAAGTACAGAAGAAAGGTTGCCATAAAGCTAACAACATGCAATTAATAGGAATAGCTGGAGATCAATAAAACAACTGGGATTGAGCAACAACTAATGTTTAGTTATACTTAAGCTCACGTCTTTATAGTCCATTGCTATTTCTTGTCAAGCTTCAGGCAAAATCTGAAGCTTAAGAGCAAATACGTTTGTTGGATAGATAAGGTTTTTTCCTTGTTTGATTGAAGGTTTAGAAAAGAATATCAAAAAGCTTGAGCATCTTTTTCAACAGTTCTACAATCGCATCTATTTTCACATTTCAGCGAGGTAAACAGAAAATTGGCCATACCTTTCTATCATAGCCATACCAAAGCAAGTGTTGCTTTGACAGATGCACGGGCAGAAGAAAGGTTGAATCACGCAAAATCAGCACAGGTCCAAGCTGGACTAGGAACAGAGATGAATTATCATTTTCTGACGTGGAACTTCCATGTGATGCCTCTACTCTCCATAAATCTCCCCTTGCAACCAAAGAACTCTCAATGTTGTGAGTTCTGCTGTCATAAGTTGAGGTAATGTTTATGGTCCCCTGCATTCAGTGGAAATGAATCATCAAATAAACTGCACAAATGGCATACAATTAAAGCCAAATTGATAGCCTTCAATTATGATCACAAAAAGGGCAACAGGACAAGAATACTACAGCAGGGAAACTTTTGCTGTCCATTTGTACTTAAAATTCTTTTGGCCATAAAAAAATTAAAGAGGATAAAAAACTACAGACAAACAAAATGATTCAACTGAACCAAGCTCCATGTTACTGCCCCCTTTACACTGCTATATCAAACACAAGCAAGATAATTCATCTGAACTGACCTCCAGCCAAGAACATAAGGTTACATGTCATCATAACATGTTATTGCCCTTTTATTATTACCCCACCCAGTCTTTCAAGCATTTCACTTATGGTTGCAGAATCTCCTATTTGAATAAATAGTTACAATGAAATCATGTATAGAAAGAACATTATCAGACAACACAACCAATTTTGATACATGCAACCAATTATTTTACCTTGTTGCCAAAAAGAACCAAACTGAAACATACACAGATTGAAAAAAAAAAAAAAGGAAGGAAATCGAAAATGATACGTTGAGAAATGCACAGAAAAAACATGACAGGAAAAAAATCGGGCATGAACCACATAAAGGTCCAATTAGTGAATTATGTCTACTTAATCAATGTGTTAATGATTAAAAGGAATTAACTAAAAACAAAAACAAAAATCACAATAACAATAAAAAAACGAAACAGTGAGACTTAGAGGCTTCTGCAAGGGTTGCTTGATGTTGTTCAGATCATGCAAAATTTAAACATCAAAGCAAATTGTGCTTTGACACATTCTGCAACAAGTGACAGGTTACACCATAGAACTACTCCTTCAGTTGCATATAATTTGACTAGATTCCATCAAATGCGACCTTGCTAGTAATTCAACTGGTAATTCTATATGTATGATCAACCACATTATCCAAGGACAAGTTCTACTTAGAAACAATGAAAACCACAAGGATATTATACTCCTCTCAAAGCCTTTTAAGTTGCTTGAAACTTTAAGTTAAACATACAGCACAAAGCAAAAGTAGATCATTAATGAGAACATAAAAAATACATCTGACCTTAACAGGAAAGCAAGTCAGCATTTGTTAGACAAACTGCTTCTAAAACAAAGCATGTCTGCCAAAGGAGAAAGGAGGTAGGTGTAATTCATTTTTCTTTGTTTTAGACACAACCGTTATCAAATGGAATGGTATAAACTTCAAACGTTCAGTTGCTTCCAGATAGGCACTACTAACTAGACTGGATGCTGTACTATTGTAAAATTTGCACCAGCCAATACTTCTAAAAAGACATGGTCTTTCTCAAACAGGAAGTCCTATGGCTTCCAATGCATAATTGTTTCCAAAAAAGTCACTATTATCTAGACTGTAACATACTATCTCTGTGAACTTCCTTTCCAGACTTCAAAAAGTTGAAAATCAATCAAATCACATCCTCCATAAATCTGTAGAACCAAGAAATTTTCCCAACCGAGTTTCAAAAGATAAAATATCGCTTCCAAGCAAACAGTTAAACGGACAATTTAATTTAAAAATCTAAATGGCAATCTATTCCTTCAATAGCATTAGAAAATACACATAAATTACCATTGTTGTATGAAATAAGGACTTTCCACGCTAACAAAACAAACACAACCAAATTCTTAAACAAAATGGCGTTTAAAAGTCATTACCTGTGGTTTACCAGGATATCCCACACCCTTCAAATTTAACCCACCAATCTCCTCTTCCAACAAGCCGTCCACTCCACCACCACCACCATTATCCTCCACAAACCCAAAATCCCTCAACCTCTCACTAACCAAACCCAACTCTCCCTCCAAACCCAACCCCACCTCACTCGTTTTACCATCCATCCTCACCCCAGCCCCCCCAGTCTCATCCTGCTTAAACGGCACCGGCAATCTCCTAAAAAACTGATGCACCATCCCATTCAAAGCCGCACCAAAATCAGCCCCAGCTTGTCCAATCCTATTTCCAACATCCAAAATCGCCGAAAACCCATTTATCCCAGAATTATCAGTCAAAACCCCAAAATCCCCTTTACTAAAACCGTGTCCCGGAAACTCCACATCGAAAAGCTTCGATTTTGGAGGGTTTGGCCAAGAAAACGCAGGTGGGTAAGTTATATGTGACTGTATAAGACCTGTAAAGCCTTGAGCTAGCCGGTCTGCGAAGTCCTGGCCATGCCTTTGGACCTCCTCCCATGCTTCAAATGATCTTTCTACCGACATTCGATTGTGAAATTCAAATATGCATGTGATTTTAACTATTGGGCACTCGACAAATTCGTTGAAAACACACAATATTGAAGGTTTTGGTGACTTGTTAACAGAAAAAGTTTAAAGACTCTAAGGGTGAGCCTGGGTTAGGTGACAGTGGTAGGTGTAGAAATGATCGAAACTAAAAACAGCTTCAATATGACGAGAGAAAACAAATATCCGCTTCAAAGATAACAAAAACAAAGTTAAAAACAAAAAACTCTAACTTTGAAGTAGAATATGAGAAACCCTAAAGTCCAAAGCTAATAAATCAAACAAAATTTCAAGCTTTGATTTATACTTTTAGGGAAAAAAAAAAAAAAAGGACGTGATTTTGAGATCAGAATTTTTATTTTTAAAATTTTTTCGATTTAAAAGGAATGAATTATAGGGTTTGTTTTGCCTAAACGGAGGAATCAAAGTGTGAAACTAGGGGCTTGAAAGAGAGAATTGGGGCTTCGTGTTTTCTAAACAGAGAGTGGAGATCGATGAAGAAGCGATTTTTTTAGTGTGAAAGGAGTAGAGCGTGAAAATGTGCGCCGGGGGTGTACTGCGCATATAGATTGCTTTGCTGCCACGTTGATGCTAATACCTGTGTCTAGCTAAGGATGGAGATTTTATTATAGGGCGACCGGAACGCCAATCAATGTTACGTGATTGTCACCAAGTTGTATTTTTTTAATTTTTTTGGAATGGTTGTTTTTATTGTAAAATTTTAAAAATTATATTTTTTAAAAATTAATTATTTTAATTTTTTAAATTATTTTAATTTGATATATCAAAAATAATTTTTAAAAAAATATATTATTTTAATATATTTTTAAATAAAAAAATATTTTTAAAAAAACTGTTATTACCCATCTTTTAATCTTTAGTATTTATATAGAGTTGGAATTTAGAATGAGAGTTTATTTTTTGTTCTTTTAGTATAATAAAAAAAAGAGTAAAATATTATAATGGAGAAAATATTTAGAAATATAGTGAATAGCAGATGGGATATTTCAGCAGTGAGTCAAAGTCATTTTAGCCCTGATTGTTTAAGAAAAATAGTTTTTGTTTGAAATGTTATTTTATAAAAAGTTAAAGTTGAAAAAATAAATTATTTTTTTTATATTTGATAGTGTCATGAAAAATAAATTAAAAAATATTTTATAGCGTTTGATTATATTATAGAAAATAGCTTATTAGTATTTTTTTAAGTTTATTAAAATAATAAAAAACAAATTTTATAAATTAAAAAGTTGAATGAGAATGGAATTGAAAAAAATCTAATTTCATAAATTATCTCAAATAAAATAAATATTAATCAAAATAACAGAGATCAAATCTAACAGATAAAAAAATTAAAAGATAATGAAATTAAAATAATAATAATTAAAATTTTATAAATTATTTTAAATCAAAAGAATGAGGATCAAATTTGATAAATAAAAAATTTCAATTTAAAAAATAATAAGAGAAAAGTAAATATCAATCATAAAAATAAGAATCAAAGTTAATATAAAAATCAAATTAAATCATGTTTTAAGAGATGAATTTGAAAAAAAAACCATTCAAATAAAATATATAGCAATTAAAAGTTTGAGAACTAAATTTGATATAATCAGCAAATAATATGATATTTTTAAATTTTACGTAACTTATAGAAAGTTTTTTTCGCTTAAAATAAAAGGAAAATACTTTTATGAAAATCAAAGCTAATGTTTTTTAACAAAAAAATATTTTTTGTTGGTCAAAAAATATTTTTTGTTGATCAATTTTTTTAATAACAAAACAAATATAAAAAACATAAAAAAAATAATAATTTTTCTTAAATTACTTACCAAGAAACAAAGGCGCCTTAAGTAAAACATAATTGACATCGTGAGGTGGTAATGATTTCCCAAGGCTCCAACCTTGTCAGGGAATAATGGAGCCGGCTCGGTGAGCCGATGGATGGGAGGGTCTTGGTATCGTTGTCTTGCCAAATACAGATATGGTGAAAACTATCTTTGTTGACAAATTCATGTCTTATAGTATTGAAGAGTGTAGTTGAGTAAAAGGCATGTATTGGGTTTTTTTGTATTTTAAAAGTATTTATAAAAAATTTTGAATTTTTTTTATATTTAAATTTTTTTTCATATCATTATTAAAATTAAATTTGTAAAAAAATATATTATTTTAATATATTTATATATAAAAAACATTTTAAAAAACAACTAATATCATATTTCCAAATAACTTCTAAATAAACATTAAGATTCATACCATGTAATTTATAAAATTTAAATTTATAATTTTTAAAAAATAAATTTAAAAACTAATAAGATAAGTTGTACTTCTCATAGTTAATACATTGTAATGCTTTTATTAAGTTTATGGCCTGGTCCAATAAATATGCATGTATGTATGTGGAGCATAGAGAGACAATTCCTTAACAGATGTATTAAGCAAAAATTGATCCACGGTTAAGTTAAGCTCAGAACAATAATAAAAATTGGATCATTGCATTAGTTTTTGTTCAAGAAAATTACAGATTCTATGGTCGGATGCATGCTACATAGACTTAACATTTTTAGCTTTTCGCATCTTTGTCATCGTTATTATAGGATAGAGGTATACACTAACTATCTGGTATGCGCGTGGTTGTGGGCTGGGTAATGTTTTTTTTTTTTTTTTTTTTTTGGGCGCAGTAGAAAGAATGTGCAGAAGTTCACAACGTGTAATTTGGGCACCTAGAAAAAATTATAATTGCAAAGGCATTTGTTTATTTAAATAATTCAAGAATTATTTATGATAATTAATAATTCAGAATAAAAAGGAACTAAAAGATTTGGAATAAAAAGTTTAGGTACTATTTTAAAAAAATGAAAATACAAACAATTGCCAAAAAAATATAAAAGCATGAATAAAAATTGAATGGAAATGAGTTAAGTAGAGAAAAAAATATTGGAAGATAATTTAGTAAAATTTAAAATAGCTCAGCTTAGTTTTCATAAAAAATGAGTAACAAAATCTGACATAAGTTACTTGGTAAACTAGGTTACAAAGGAGAGATAGGAAAGGAATTTTTTTGAAATTGTTAGGTATGAATATAAGGCTCATGGTTGTCCATACAAGAAGGAAAGAAAAACTTGAGAGATCTTAGAAAACACTTGGGGAAAATAAAAAATAAAAAATAAAAGGGAAATCTTATGAAATTGTGAGAGATAAACCTCTTAAACACTAAATAAAGAAAAATTAAGTGAGGAGAAGTAAAAGAAAGGGAATTTGAGAGAGAGATAGTCATGGCAACAAGAGGAGAAAAAAAGAAAGAGATGAAAGTGGATAAAAAGGTTCCTCTTACAAATTTCTTTTTGATTAATTGTGATTTGAAGTTGAGAATTTCTTTTACTAAAAATAATGATGTTTGTGATGGGATTAGAGGTGATAGTTAGGTTTATAATTTTAAGAAATTTAGTTTGATGAGTGCATATGATGTTGATGAAGTTTTTAATTTAATTAGTGTTTTTAGCATGTAGATTTAATGGGTTTAGTGTTAATTAAAATAAATTGAAGTAAAAATAAATGTGTTTTTATACTTGGAAACTATCGGCCAACACATAATGTTTTGGAGGGAATTTTAATGGGTTAATTAAAGTATTTAATGCATGGAAATTAAACGAAATTGCATGATAAAGAAAAATGGAAGGAATGCGTGGATTTGATTTATAAGGAGTTGGGTTAATTGTAAATATTATGAATAGATTTAATAAATTGTGTTATTAATTGTATGTAGTTATGTTGGATTAAGGAAATTGGGAAAAGAAAAGATTGAAGAGTGATTTATAGCGAACCGTAATAAAAAATTAATATAGAATGAAGTTACAAAATTTTTGTGTTAATGATATAGTCATGTATTGAGGGGAATGCCTCGATAGCATGATCACAGGTAGGGACAAGTATTGCAACTTCTTAGCAGTAGATTAGTGTTTAACACCTATTTCTTAGTTTTTATTATTGGTAGAATTATTTTAATTATTAAATGAATTGTCATTGATTTGACTTGATATATAAATAAAAATTTATGAAGTAATGAACTTGTGGGAATGTACTGATGTGGGAATGATCTAGGAAATATTGAATCAAGGAAATAGAAACATTAGGTTGAGAATTTTGTCTGTGAAACATGGAATTATCGATAACTTTGAGTTGTTACAAAACACTTATACTAAATTTTCTAAATCAAATGTAATCATTTAACACTAAAATTAATATTTTTTTTTGTTATTGAAATCAGTGTCAATCAAGAGTTCCTCTTTCAAACTAAAAATTAAAAAAAAATATTTTGAACCAAAATTAAATTTACAAAATATTAAGGAACTAAGAAATTATAAGTTGAAAAGTAGGAGAATCAAAGTGAACTTTTCAATCCAATTTTTAAATTGCCTCCCAATTTTTTCTGCCTTTTCATTTTAATCTTTTTTCTTTCATTCTTGCTTTTCCTTTACAAATTTGAAACAATAACCTTCAATTGAGTCATGAAAGGATGAAATCGCCCAAAAAAAAGTTTGATGACCATAATTAAAAAAAATAGAAAATTTTACACAATGAGTTCACAATGAAATGAATCTTGGTCCACAGTGAAAAATCCTACAGTTTTTATGCCATGCCTTTTGGAGTTTCTAATAATATGAAACTCAAGTTTGAATTGTTGTTTACTTTGAGATACAACTAGCCTTGTACTCATTCTACGCTACGGGTAGGATTTCAATCTAATTCTTAATGCAACAGAAGGAAACGATTATGTTATGGATGGAATTTCATGTATAATAAAAAGTTTTAATCAATAAATGAAAATACATTTTTCATGCTTTATAAAATGAAATAAAAGAATTTATGAACTAATAAATAATAATAAAAATTGTTAATACTAGTTAAAAACTAAAGTGGAAATTGATAGTAATATAAAACAAAACAAATTATAGACAAATTAAATTAATCTTTTTAAAACATTATGAAACTAAAAAAAAATGTAAATAGATCGATCACTATTTTTTTTAAAAAAAAAAAGTTAAACAAAGAAATTTAAAAAATTAAGAGAAAGGTTAACCCTTAATGAGCTTGAAAGGCTAGGTCCATGTGTTTGATCTCTAATAAAAAATCGTAGGCATGAAGTCTAGGTTGCACTTGGAATTTATTTTTCTATTTTCAATACTTGAGTGACACGTCGTTTGTTGATAAATTATCTAACTATCTCTCATAACCAAAAAATTAGGGTCCAAGCTTTTGAACCCAAAACCCAATTTTTAGATTGTTTTCACATGAAAAAAAGACCTTAAAGACACCATATAAACCTAAAAACACCGTATGAACATCAAAAAGCCAATTGCCAATTTCAAAAAGAAACCCAAAATCATTATAAAAAAATAAAAATCAAACAAATAAAAAAAACTAAATCAAACCCTAATTTAGTTTTTTGGCATGTTCATAGAGAAACATCACCCATATTGCACCACTTTTAAGAAAATAAACATTGACCTTTTTTATGATTGTAATATTGCTATTCAACCATTTTCTCTCTTCTAAAAACTTTTCGGTTATCACCAGTAGAAAATTAGTGAATATAAACGGAAACACCGACATATTATTTTCGTTGATATTTTGATGTTATATTTACTGACTGACTTTTTCCATCACTAACCCCATCGGTAATACCAACAAAAATATGTCATCGGTGTATATCGAGGGAATCACAATCAGAATAGAAGGAATAAAGAAATCCAAACAATGCGATGACGTGTAAGTTTTACAGACTTAGTTATCGACAGAATTATAGCGGGATTCAAACAGGCAAACCATAAAGTGACATGGCATTAATACCGATAGAATGGCCGATGGAGTCATCGTCAATAAATTTATCAGTAATATTTAATATATGACCTGCTGCTCGAACCTCCTTTCCCCCTCCTCCCATTTCTACTTCTTCCTTGTAAAATTTCTATGCAACAAAACAACTCCCTTTAATCTCAACACAACTCAACTTCCCATAACTTTTTGAGTCACAATAACACTATATTTGTCAGCATCCGTGTTCTAATTAAAATTTTATTGAGGATTCTCCACCTTAAGCAAACAAATCTATCCTTTTTTTTTAATTTGAACAAAATTTTAAAATGTTAATTTTTTTTGTATATTTTTGTAGTATATGTATTTTGTTTGGGTGTGTACTTGTTTTATTATTTTTTTCTCAAACAAACTTGTTTTATGAATTTATGATTTGTACATGTTATGGTTTGTTTTAGATTTTGTAAAATTGTATTTGTTGGTAAATTGTTGAAACTTATGTCGAATTACCGACTTAGTTGTTTTATGGTAAAATAAATAATGGCTTGTTTAACGAGTTTGTTTTAGATTTTGTTAATTTTATTTTTGAGTTGTAATTTTTGTTAATGTGTATAAATTTATATCTATGTAGAAAATTGATAATGAATTAAGAGAATTATTAAAATATGTTGAATAATCTTGAGTTAAACCAATATTTTTGCAAATTTATTTAGTTAACATAGTTAATTAATATATGTTGTCATCATTATTTGATATAGGTTCAATAGAAGATGTGTAAAAATATCTAATCAGAGCATTACGTGTCCATACAAGATGTGTAAAAATAAAAAATTTCTCGATTCAGATATTGTAACAATGCATCTTTTATATATATAAAAAAGGGTTTATAGAGGAATATCTGTGGTGGTATGCACACGGAAAACAATTTGTTTCTTACGATACTATGGTAGAAATGATGGTTAAGTCAACTTTAAGTGCTGGCAACGTGCATTTAGTTGAAAATGACAATAGTAATCCTTATAGGACAATGACTTTCCCTCTCCGCTGTCAACATTTATGGATTGAAAATTTTAAAAAATACAGTTTGGTACTAAAATGTGAATCTCTAAAATAATAGAGACTATATGATAGGAAATCTGAAACTTTAAGGGTTGAACCGCACCAAAATCTAAATGGGGCATGTATTTAATTCAAGAAGAAAAATTCATTGTAAATATAAAGAACAACAAATAAAAAAACCCTGAGATAATCCAATTGAAAAAAAAATGAAGGACAAAACAATGGAGGTAGATAGAAAATAAAAAATTAAATCCTAATTTTATATTAAATAAATTTCAAAGGATAAAAATGAAAAAAAAAAAACATTAGCTTGAAAAAATAAAAATAAAAAACCAAATCTATCATGGGTGAATCTTCTAGAGCTGGATTAATTTTCCAAACTTGTAACCTGTAAAATTCCAAACATGGGTTTAACAAGAAGTTCAAATCCAAACTAATTTAATATTGAAGGATGAAATTAAGTAAAACAAATACCAACCTAAAACATTTGGCAAAACAAAAAAAAAATAACAATTAAAAGAATGAGAGATAATAATTAAACGAATGAACACCAAATTTGACACATGAAAAAATTAAATGGGGATAAAATTGAAACAAAATACCATTTGGATAAATTATTTAGAACAAATATTAGTCAAAAGACCAAGGACTAAATCAAAAACACTCGAATTATATAAATAGCAATTAGAAGAATAAGAACCAAATTTGACAAATGAGAAAATTGAATAAGAATGAAATTGAAATAAATTTATTTTCATAAATTATTTCAATACAAATATTAACAAAAAAACCAGGGACTAAATAAAAAAGTAAGAGAAGTTAAAAGGCTAATTTGAAAAATTACAAGGTAGGTGTAAACATCAAAGAATAAAAAGAGAAAAAGAAGAAGAAAAAAAAGAAATGGTCGCTATAGCTCAACCGGAGAGCTGTTTGGTATATACGAGGTTGGTATATGGAAGAAACACCAAGAAGAATCAAATGTTGTCCCGGAACAGTGTTTTTTGCCACTAAAATCATCCATGCACATTGTTTAAAGATGACATAGCGGCTAACACGTGAACAATTTTTTTTTAATGCTTTTAATCTATCAAAAGATCAAAACGCCCCTAACTTTACCTAAGAATAATGAAAAAACCAGAACTACAATGACAAAAATACCCTCACAACCAGACATAAAAAATTGAACTTCAAGGGTAAGTATGTATGTTTGGTATGCTTATCAAATGAAAACAATGAAAAACCCCTCATTGTCAATTAATTGTGTGTTTTTTTTTATTTATAAAGGCAAATTGATTATTTTGTTGTGTACATTTAATATAAAAGTACAAAAAAACATATTTGAGCTCAATAAGATTTTTTGTTCAAGTTGATTTTGGATTTTGAGGTAGTTTTTTTACATTTTTGGAGGTCATGGATTGATTTGACAAGGTTTTTAAAGTGTTTTGAATTGAAAATAAATTAAAAATGAGTTTTCAAAGGTCGAATCAAGAACCTTGTTTTTTGAATCATTGTGGGGAGCTTTAGATAACGCATTATCTATTTTTTTCGAAGTAAATTGGGGCGAACAATATGTCGTCCACTCCATTAACTATAAAAGAATAAAGGTCCGCACACGAGCCTTTTTTTTATAGGTCAGGTGCTTGGTTTGGCTTACTAGGCTCCATAGCTCCTAGCCTCATTCTTATCTTTTTTTTTAAAAAAAAAAATTAATATTTTTTATATGTATTTTTTTTAAAATAATTTTAAGTTTATATTTTCATTAATGCTCATTCTTTGTGATTTTTTAAATACCAATTATTTTTTAATTATATTGGATGTGTTTAATTTTTAAAGAGGTTAATATAATTCATCTATGATTTTTTATTTATTTATATATATTAAATTTATTTGTTAAGAAAATATATATATTTTTTATAATATTTTAAATATGTGCAACCTTGCATATTTGTTTCCTTTTATTTTATTCGATAAATTTTATATGCATGTCAATTTATATTACAAATTAATTTTAATAAACACAACCGGGTAAATAACCCTTGTTAGGATATTAAATATCTTGATCTATATTTGACTCTTAATTTTTTCAATTTTATTTTTCTTTATTGTTAATGATTTTTTTTTAATTTATTTATACAATGGTTCTTGATTTATTTAATCAGATGCGTGTATAAAATTTTCAATTATATTTAGAAAAAACATTTATGCATGTACTAATGTTTTTAATTTGATTCTTATTCTTTTGATTTTTAATTTTTTTTCCTTAACCCTTTTATAAAAGTTTTATTGTTTATAATTTCACCTTTAAACCAAGTTTATAGTGTTTTTTGTTTCATTTTGTCCTTTATTTTTTTGATTTTTTTAGCTTTATATTTTTAATCCTTTTATTTTGGCTTTTATTATTTTAAATTTTATCATTTAATGTTTCATTTTTTAGAAATTGACTTTCATGATTGTTTTCATGCATAGCCTCTTGATTGTTTTCAGAAATAATCTATTGACTACAGTCCTCAAGGATGAAACTGTGGCGTTGTTCATCAAGTATGAGTGATATACTTCGCTTTCTTAGCACACGCTCTTCCCATCTCATAAATTCTTATCTTTTGTTCCTTCTGCTTTTGCCGATCTTCTTGTTCTGTAACTCTCTTTGCAGGTCTCCAGATGGTATTTGATTTTTTTAAAAGGAGGCCGCCGCCGCCGCGGGGCGGCTGCTGCTTTAGAAGGAAATCAATATTAATGTTCTAATCACTCTGATCAACTCATCAACAACGCAGGTGCATTTGTTGGATGCTCACTTGAAAGGAGTATGCTTGCTGATCAACACAGCGTTAGCGATTGTAGGTAAGAGGTCTCACTGTCTCTCTCACTATCGCCCGCGCACACACAAACGCACTGAGCCATTTTCCATCACCAACATGCTCAGGCAGAGGACATCAAAACCTGTATCAATTCCATAGTTTTTGGAGACAAGAACTGATGGTCTAACCAACGTGATAAGGCAAAGACAGGACTGGTTAGTAAGAGACTTGATTGAAAACTTTGAAAATTTGTTAAAGCGAAGGGGCCAAGCCAACCCATGTTTGTGGTTGTTGCACACTCCTTGTCAACGAAAACTCCTGGTCAGATATCATACGTGGCACCACACGAACAGGGCACTCAAATGTTTTGGTCAAAAGAAACATTCAAAAAGACGTAACATTTGGCCATTCTAATTTCTTGATTTCAGGTGGCAAGCTAGTAATGATCTGGTCCGAGACAGTCATCATTTTCTATAAAGTGGTTTCTTGATGATAGCTCACCCACTCTCTACTTGCAATAATAGGATTGGATCAATTTACCCATCTGTCATCTGTTGCAAAGAAATCTTTTCTTCATGAAAGCGCAACAAGGGTAATGAAGAAAAGCTAAAACGGAAGTGAAAATAATAATATGAACAATACATTTCAATGCCAAAGAATACACAAAAAGCATTGAATTACAACTCCATTCACTTGAGTCACTGAGCATTACTCTTCAATGGCAAACCAGAAACTGAAGGAAGACGACCGGTTGAAGCAGTTCTTCCAATAGAATTTAGAGTGAAACTAACCAAGTGAAAGGGTGAAACCACGTCTCACTTTGAAGCACTATCTATTGTTATCCAGAAATAAGTTAAAGCAAACAGTGAAAAATAAATAAACATGCAGGCAGCAAGGGCTAATTACTCACCAAGATCCCTTATACAACTCAGTAGTAAAAACATACAATGAAAGTTCATGCAAGGAAGCTCACTCGGGAATTTTCATTTTTGCAATTGATTATCTGCATTTCAACAAGATTCAAGTAAACAACAGTAGATTTGATCTATTTAATCAAATACCATGCCAGCTCACCTGGTTCTTGAGTTCCCAAGCGTAAGCTCTAGATCGTCTGATCCACATTCTTCATGGATCCTCTCTCCTTCCCATGGCTTCACTAGACCAGTTGCATTACATCGGAATGCAAACTCATCTGAAATCTCGGCCATGGGAATATCAGCTGTATGATCAGAGCCAGCTGCAATGGCAGGTGAACATGTACCACTTTGACCTGGAGTCCACATGCGGGATCCACCATTGGATCCACCACCAGCTAAAGCCTCTTCCTTGAAGCCAAATGGGTTGGAGGCAACTAGGCTGAATGTGGGAGACGTTGGACCGCCTTGTGGTATTCGAATCCCCCTAAACCATTCTGGATCAGGAACAATTTGGCGGCCAGGACTCGGTGGAGTTGAAGATGGCAAGAAGGAGTAGTGCTGCCCACCCCAGCCTGGGCGGATAGATTGGTCTTCCCAGTCAGCTTTTATTCGAGCGGTTCGAGCTGTTGGAGAGCTCAAAGGAGGAGTAACAGGAGCACTTATGGAGCCACCATGGAGGTAGAGATGAGGAAGCTTAGAGGAGGAAGCCGATGAAGATGCCGATGAGAGGTTTTTGAGCCATGGTATGAGGGAATTGCAATCCATATTGGCATTAGCAGCATATGAGGATGAAGCTGGACTGGGAAAGGAAGAGGATCCAGGACTTGGGTTGTAGGAAGCACAGGGGCTAGGGTGGTACGAGGAGCATGGACTTGTTGTTGCAGAAACACCAAGAATGTCCATGCGTTCTACAGGTTTGCATCCCTAAAAAAAGAAAAAAAATGATGAAACCAGGGGCTTGGAAAAAACATCAACGAAGTCATAAAAAGTTCACCACAGATCACTTGACGAAGTGGTACTGGTAAGGCTATTGCAAAGAAGATGCCAAACAATAACAAAAACAAGTAGCATTATTTTGATGAAAAATTATATTTTTCCAGTCTTACAAGCATATCCTCGTTGCATGCCAGTATCCAATTTAAGAACAGTGCCTAAAGTTCCAACCATACTAGTAACAGGGACGAGTCAGTTTCCAATGGCATTTGACAAAGCAGTATCAGGATGCAAAGATAGGAGCTCTAACACGTGTCTACAACTGAAGAAGGCATAAAATGACCAAAGCAGCTGGGAAATATGGCATGGAACTGGAAGTGAATTTAGAGAAATATTAAGCCAGCAAGTTTACGTATAGATAAACAATTAAAACCTAACAGTGGATGAAGGATAAATATCCACATTTTTTAAAAACATTTAACAAATTTACTTACGACAGGTCATTTCTTCACAAGATACAGATATTACTCTCATCAATCACCATAAATTTCCTCTATAATCCACTACTGCATCCTTCCCAATGCTTCATTCCTCTAGATTATATCATATAGACGGGGAGACAATTTTCCCCTGGACTTACCCACCCTACATCTGGATGAATGAGTTTTAGCTCAGGAAATACCATTATTCTTGTATTTCTTGTTAAAGAATTATATAAATTATATTTGAAGATCTTATCTAATAGGTTTTCATTTTAAAAGGAGATCACCTGACAATCTTTAACATCCCTTAAAACGACCCGCATACCCAACAAAACAAGTATTTAGACAATCTCCAAGCCCAACAGACATTATTTATTTACTAGACTTGCGTAAATTTAGTCTCAACTTGATGAACAATAATTGAACTCCAGTGGAACTCAACAAAAGAAGCAGCAACACTATCACCAGCAGAAACACCTCCCAAATGGGAAACTGAAAAAAGGGTCTGCATTTCTACTGGCAAGGAACTAAAAGCAACTCAAACAAATCTATGAAAGAGAGCCCCAGACCCCTACAGTCAAGATGACCCTTTACCATCCATCCACATGCTACGGCTCTCATGTTGTTTTCAAGGGCATTTTGGTCTTCTTAGGAGGTCTGTGCTGCTGCTCCATGTTCTCTCTAACAGACCAAAGTGAGTCTTAAAGTTGGTTGGCAAAAGAAGGAAAGAAGAAAGAAAAGAGAGAATCTTGCGGTTCACGCGAGAAAGCAAAAACACTGACATCACCCAGACTAAAAAAGGAAACAAGATCGTTAAAGCAGTGCTGACCGGATCCAACGTACGCCGGTGGACACCGCACTCATACAAAAGGCAGCCAATAAAACACAAGGCTGACGATCTAACGTGCGCTGGAGATAAACCCCAGAAAGGCGATACAAAAAAATCAGCAAACGAATCTAACCCCACTGATCACACCAGCTTTAGAGAGAAGAAGAAAAATACCACAGTAACGCCACCGCTACGGCAACAGAAACCGGCGCACGTTAGCATGCAATGTCAAGCTTATGTTAATATGCGCCACAACTAGCCCCACCCAGTTAACACCTAAAGTAACCACTGCCAAGCTAGCTTAAGCAAAATTTAGCAATAATCATGAAATGCAGGAGCTGGGTTCATAGTATTTTTGTGATTTCCAACGCTTATTGTGATAACAGAGTCATGAATGATTCTAAAATGCACAGAGAGGACAGTAATGCGATTAAACAGACAAAACTAATCAAACTAGAAGTAACCCAGAATTCATGTTCAAGTAATACGAAAATTAATCACTTCTCTTTTTTTGTTTCTTCATTAAACGAAATTAAAACACGAAAACTGTTAACTTTTTCAAGTTTTGGCTACCTAAAAGCCTAAAACCAAAGTTAAGCAGAAACACAACGGGAAGATAAGTCCCAGGGCTCAATCTAGGCTGCCGGCCAAGATGAAGATGAAATAGATGGTGAATAAACGAGTAAATAGTAAAGTACCTTACGGAAAGTAGTGCCATCGGGCTCGACGGTCCAGCCAGCCTCATTGCAGAGGGCTTTAAGGACTTCATTATTGTCACAATGTTTTGGAAGCTTGTAGTTGCCATACATTCTTAGCCCAGAAAATATCTTTGCTGCAATGGCTCTTCTTCTCCTTTCTCTTCTCTTGTTGTTCTCTCTTTCTTTCCATGTTGGTAGTCTCGTACCTGAAGTCATACTTCTAGTCTATAGCAAAATTGATCTACGAAGTGACTGGATTAGCAAGAAAGGAACAAGATTCTATATGGGTGGTACTTGGATAACCGAACAAGACTCAGTAAAACTGAGAGTTCAAATTTTTCGGACTAAATTTTTGTTGTGGAAGTCTGGTTTTGTATTAAAAAAAAGTGTGTTCAATGAGGACTGGAATAAGTAGATAATGATGAGAAATCATGAAAGCTGCAATTTTTTAGGGACCTAAAAACGAAAGAAACCTGTTATGGTTTGAATGAGAGCAATTGGAATTGGTAAAGGGTAACTGGTCAGATCAGATCCATTTGAATATAGATTTTAGAAGGTGGTCATGAAACTGGAGGTGATGTTTTTTTGGTTGAACCCGGGAAGAAGCAAAACCTGAAGAAATCATCAGGTGAACTGTCAGCTAAATATGATGGAGCTGGGTGCTTACTGCTTACTACTATTAGTCCTTGTTGATGTTTTATCTACGAATTTGCCACTGGCATTAGATGTAATTTTCAAAATAGATATGGTTATGCAATTGTGAAGCAAAACCCTATAATTAATCTCTTAAAATCAAGAAAATAAACTGAAAAAAAGAGAGAAAAAAATCAATAAAAAATATAAGTGTTGAGGTTAAAAAGCCTAAGTAACTTGTTAGGTTTCTCAAAACACATATACATAGTGGAAACGATAAATTAAAATTTTTTCAGGAATCCTAAAAATCATGATAGACAGATTTAGAATTGTTTAGAGTTTATGAAAATTACTTGAGGAGTAGATATTCTTTTTAGTTTCGAATAATTTCTTCAAGGCTGTTGTCGCAAACCACAAGTCGTCCAACTGTCCGATTGGGTTTCTCGAAACACATTCACGTAGCGAGAACAATAAATTTAAAATTTTTCAAGAGTCCTAAAAATCTCGTTAAACAGATCTAAAGTTGTTTAGGCTCTATGAGAAGATTACCTGAAGAGCAGAAGTTCTTTTCGGCTTTGAATAACATCTTTAAGGCTAATTATTGCAAATCACAAGTTATCCAAATTTCAAGACTCTAACGGTAATCCACACAAATCACCAGTGAAAAATCTCGTAAAAGAAAGAGATTTCTATATCTTAGAGTGTCATCTCTTCTCTTTTTTTGTGTTTTACGTGTTTTTATATTGTACTCCACTTACATTCTCTTAGAAAATAAGAAGCATGATATTCTATTTATAGGAAAACCTAAAAATAATATAAATGACAAAACATTAATTTTTTCCTTAAAGAATATCATATATATCATTTTAGAAAATTATTTAATGAAGTCCTTACTTGATTTTTTCTATGTTTAGATTGCAATCCCTTGTATTAATTACATTTTAGTCCTTAATTTCTAAAATTTATTTACAATCAAGTAACAATTGATTAACTAATGTATGATCTATTAGTTTTTTTAATAAGTTGGTTCAAATATAAGTCACAATTCTAAGTAAAATAAAATTAATTAAATAAAAAAATTTAATTTATTATCAATTCAAAAATTGATTAACTTATATTTGAAGATCAAGTACAATGTCTAATAACCTATCATGATCCCTTAAATATTTAGAAATTCATAAGTAATTTGACTTAACATTTCAATGATTAATTTTTTAGTGTAATCATTATCCTCTTAAGAATGTTTTGATTTAGATATTATAATATATAATATATCTGCTTTGTTAAATCAATCTAGTTCTCAACATTATAGTAATTAATTCTTTGAATAAGATTTTAAAACTCTTTTCAAAATTCATTTCATCTTGGCTAAGGATTTCACAATCAATACTATTTGAGAATAGATTGAACATTTTTCTTAATTCACTTATAGTGATGAATCATTTCTTCATTGCTCAAATACCTTCATATAGTTTATGTTATACATAATATATGTCTGTTTGTAACCCTTGATTAGGACAACATCTGGTCAGGATCAAAACATAACATTATCTATATAAGATAACTTAATGATTTTAAGTCTAAGGATCATTTACACAACTATCACGTGAGTCTTTCCATTGTTGAGAACCTAAGTTGAACATTCAGAAAAACTCGTAAATATAAGCTTTCTAGAACAGTAAATGCTTGGAGAATCTTTTATCAAAAACAGAACAAATTTGGCCAATAAATAGCCTTACAAAGAAAACTGAAACTGGAAATATGCAGCCCACACTTTTAGTCCTAGAAATGTGGTACATAACTAAGAGAGAATCACAACAAATAACTTATTCCTAAAGAATAGGACTTATTAACAATAACTGAAGCAACCCTGCAAACAAGAACAACTAACCCTTATAGCTAGGAAATCTTAAAAACTTCAACATCCTCCCTTAAACTGAATGCTATCAGCAATCAGTTTATATCCATGAGTGGATAAACACCAAATAATTCCCTCAAGTTCTGAAACATGTCCAACTTCAAAGGCTTGGTCATGATGCCTGCCACCTGTTCCTGTGAAGAACACTAGATCAATTCCATGACTTCATCCTTAGTGAGTTATCGAAGAAAATGGAACCAAACATCTATGTGCTACGCCCATGCAGCACTAGATTCTTTGAAAGCTTAATAGTAGAACTATTATCATAATAAATTCTTGTGGACTTTTGTGGTTCATGATTGAGCTGCTACAAGATCCTTCTTAACCAAACTGCTTGACATGCACTAGATATAGCAATTATAAACTCAGCTTCGGTGGTAGATAAAGTGACCACAGGTTGTTTCTTCAAGGACCATGAAAATGCTCCTGAACTTAACATAAAAACATACCTAAAAGTACTCCTCCTATCATCCTGATCTCTAGCATAATCATTATCAGTGTACCCAATGAGTTCTTCTTTTCCTCCATTCCTATAGAACAACCCAAAGCTCACGTTGCCCTTCAAGTATCGCAACACTATTTTTGCAATGTTAAGATATAACTCAATAGGTCGTTCCATGAACCTGCTAATTAAACCGATATCATACTTCATATTTGGTCACGTTGTCATTAAGTATATAAGGCTGCCCATAATTCGTTTGACACATAGTGCTGTCAACTTTTATTCCCCCTTCATACTTCATCATTTTGAACCTAGGAACAATAGGATTATGAACTGCATTACATTGACTCATATTAAACCTTTCCAACACTTCTTAAGTATATTTCCATTGATTAATAGAGATGCCTTCTAACATTTGAAGCACTTCTAAGCCAAAAAAGTAACTCATTCTCCCAAGATTAGTCATATCAAACTCAGTCATCATAGAATGCTTGAATTTTCTGAACATAGATTCATCATTCCCCATGAATATAAGATCATCCACATAAAGACATACAATTAACATTTTACCTCCATCCATTCTTTTGACAAACAAAGTGTGTTCATGTGGACACTTCTCGAAACCTTCTTTCAAGAAATAGGAATTAATGCGACTGTACCAGGCTTGAAGAGCCTATTTAAAACTGTATAAAGCCTTATTAAGCTTATATACCATATGCACATGCCCCTTTTGTTCATAGCCTGGAGGTTGTACAACGAACACATCTTCATTTAATTCACCGTGTAAAAAAGTTGATTTGACATCTAACTAAAAAACAGACCAACCATGCTAAAATATAATTGAAAGAATGAAACGAACTGTATCCAAACGAGTCACAGGTGTAAATACTTCTGCATAATCGATCCCATATTGCTGGCTATACCTTTTTGCAACCAAACAAGCTTTGTACTTATCCACTTCACCTTTATTACTGAGTTTTGTTTTATACGTCCATTTAACCCCAATGCTTTTCCTTTTGGTGGCACTTCTATCAACTCCCATGTGTTATTCCTCTTTATCGCAGCAATTTCTGCATCCATTGCTTTCTTCCATTTGTCACTTTGCACATATAGTCATTCATCCAAATGGGCGGTCTATGAACACGTCCTGCAGTGGCAATTGTGGCAGGTAGGTCATTATGAACAGGTTGATAAATAAAGCTAAATGTGTCTGACCTTCCTTCTCGAAGAGATTAACATGATCATATAGTCATTCATCCAAATGGGCGGTCTATGAACACGTCCTGCAGTGGCAATTGTGTCAGGTAGGTCATTATGAACAGGTTCCTCGCTTTCTAGAGTTTTCTCATAAGTTGCAAATTCTGCTACATTGTTATCATTTTTTCGATCTGCGTGTTCAGTTATTCCCCACTCAAGATCATCCATGAGTGATTCTTGATGATTGATATTTCAATTCCAAGCTTTATCTTCTTCAAAAATAACATCACAACTTACCATTATCATCTTAGAAACTAGATTGAAAAGATAATAAGCTTTGGATTCCTCGTTGACTCCTAGTAGAATGCACTTCATACTTCTATCATCAAGTTTAATCCTCTTGCTGTCAGGAATATGGATGCGTGCTAAACATCCAAGAACCATGAAGTGCTCCACTGATGGTTTAAAGCCACTCCAAGCTTCTTCTAGCATTATGTTTCTCACTGTAAAAGTCGGACTTCTATTCAGAACATAAATGGTCCAATTGACTGCTTCTGGCCAAAACATTTTTGGAATTTTCTTCTCTATAAGCATGCTTCAAACCATGTTCATAATAGTTCGATTCTTCCTCTCTACAACACCATTCTATTGGGGAGTATAGGAAGTTGTTAACTACATTTGGATGCCATTTATTTTGCAAAAATATGTGAACTCGAATGAAGTGAATTCAACCCCACGATCTGTATGCAGGCCTCGTATGCTTAAACTGGTTTCCTTTTCAACCTTAGCTTTGAAACTTTTAAAAATGTGAAGAGCTTCTGATTTCTCAACCAAGTAATACACTCATAATTTTCTACTATAGTCATCAATGAAGGAGATGAGATACCTTTTCTTACTGTTTGATATCGGATTAATCGGCCCATATATGTCTGTATGTACAAGTTGAAGAATCTGAGATGCCCTCCAAGTACTCTTCTTTGGAAATGGATCTCGTTGTTGTTTTCCCACCAAACACTATTCACACACTCTTGTTTGTGCTTGGAATTTTAGTAAGCCCTTAACCACATTCTTTTGTTGAAGGATTTTGAAACCACTCCCACCCAAATACTCATATCTACGATGCGATAGATGATATTGATCTTCTGTAATAGTGGTGAAACACTTCTATCCTTGTGATTGTGTGTGAGCCAATAAGATAAAAATTCCATTTGCTGCCATTGCAGTCTCCCAGATCAGTCTTCTATCTGTATGATAAATCATGTACTTGCCATGTTTGATAATAAAAACAAGACCCTTCTCCTGCAATTGTCCAATGCTTAGTAAATTATTCTGTAAATCCAGTACATAAAATACTCCAGTAATGACTTGTGTGATTTCATTGACTTCCATACGGACGTTTCCCTTTCCTAGCATAGCCAAACTTGAGTTGTTCCCCAACTCCATAGATTTCCTGAAAGTATCATCCAAATCCATTAACATCTCCTTCTTACCACACATGTGATTGCTGCAACCCCAGGAACCATAATACTTCTCTGTCAACCTCTTTGATATTCACATAAACCATTAATAGCATTTCTTTACTGGTTTCTGCGTAAAATCATCTGGAATCCTTCTCTTTCTTAGGACATTCCCACTGAAAATGCCCAAGGTCATGATAGTTGTAACATTCGATGGTAGACTTGTCAAAAATATTCATACCCCTTCCTTGTCCTTTTCCTCTGAAACTGTTGTGTCCACCTCGCCCACCTTGTTTGACATCATGAGTGACCTTTAGAGTGTGGTCTTCCATTGTATGTCTTCTCATCCTTTGCTCGTGTACTAATAAGTTGTTTTGCAATTCATCGATGGACAAAATGTTTAGATCAGTTGACTCTTCAATGAAGCAAACCAAATAGTCAAATTTAGCAGTTATGGATCTTAAAATCTTTTCAATGATCACCATATCTTCCATCTTTTCTCCACGAATCCGCATCTTTTTTGCTATAGTGAGAGTTCATGCAAAGTATTCATTCATGGATTCCCTTTTCCTTTATATGTAGAATTTCGAACTATTTGCGAAGAGCTTGAAATTATGCATGTTTGACACGTGTTATGCCTTGGTACTTCTGCTTCAATGAGTCCTAGATGTCTTTTGTAGTATCTTTCTTCAATATCGTCTTCAGGATTGATCGATCAATGGCCTGAAACAAGTAATCCTTTAGTTTCATTCTTCTATTCTTGTATGAGATTGTCCTCATCTGCTGCTGCAGGAATTCCAGTCTCCACCAAACTCTAATATCATAGTGTCCATTAAACTTTGGAATTGCAGGTTGCACAAAACTACTTTCAGTCTCCATGACGTCATTGTTAATCGATGAAAATAGCTTCACTCAACCAGGCTCTGATACCAGATGTTGGGAACCTAAGTTGAACACTCATGAAAAACTTGTAAATATAAGTTTACTATAATAGTAAATGCTTGAAGAATCTTCTTATAAAAAATAGAACAACTCTAGCCAATAAATAGCCTTACAAAGAAAATTGAAACTTGAAATATGCAATCCACACTTTAATCATAGAAACATGGTACATGAATAAGTCAAAATCACATCAAATAACTTATTCCTAAAGAATAAGACTTATTAACAATAACTGAAACAACCCTACAAACAAGGACAACTAACCCTTAGAGCTAGAAAATCTTAACAACTTCAACATCTCTTACCACTTATATAAAAAATTCTTATCACTTATAATTTATACCCAAACAAAATAGAAATAATCAGATATACATTATTTATCACCTCATCCATATAGTACACCAATGAATAAGTACTATATTAAAAAAGTTTATATACCATCCATACATTATTATGTTGAAACCACCGCAAATTTTTCAGTATGTATTTTATAATATGTTTTGAAATTTTTTTATTATTACTTATTAATAATTTATTTTTATTTTTATTTTTTCACAGTCATTTTGAAGGTCATGACACCCTAAATTTTAATTTTATTTCTCTTTTATCATATGTCATTTATATATGATGCATAATTTAATGTAATTTTGTTATGAAACTTTTGGATGTATTATAATATTAATAAATAAATTAATGGTCATGAGAAATAAATCCAACCTTATATTTTATTTTTTTGATAAATCAGGTTAAAAAACCTCATCTTTGATTATCTATAAAGAAGAATAAAAAAGAAAAATAAGAGAATAAAAAGGTAACATAAACATTTAATGAGAAAAATAATTAAATAAAAACCTTTAATGAGGAAAGTAACTACCAATTTAAATAATTAAAGAAAGCAACATAAATCTTTAATGAGAAAAATAATTAAATAAAATAACAGTCTAAATAATTAAAGAAACCTTCAATAATTTGTTTTAATTACAAGCATTTCAAGACCTTATAACATTAAACACCCGCGTATACCAGTGATGTTTCGAAGGGGCATATTTGACATTTAAGAATGTCAACGGCCAAATCCAACACGCCAACGGTTACCTAGTCCACTCAAGCCTGACCAACAGCCATGATTCTCTCCACGTGGCGATGTCATCGTTGTTATTGAGTAACCGTCTCTGTCTAAGACCATCCAATGAGAGGCTACAAGGCTTTCGCACGTGTCAGTAATCGGTGCACCTGTCAAAACCTCACCCCCTTGGCCCTTGTGCCTTGGTAGAGGAGGTTAATCTTGGTGTGCATGCGCCTACATTAGAAGATGATGCGGATGCGCACCTCGCTGTTCACGTGACAAGATGAGCTATGGCGTGATCAAAGTGGGGCCCTATTGTATAAAAATTGTTGAACGACGCGCATAAAAAGAAGAATGAAAATGAGTTGCCAATCACGTGTCTGCTGGGCTCTACCTCAACAGAACAAAAATATCACCTTTGTAATTAAATGATGGTGATAAATAATTGCTTCAGTCATCAGCATCAAACTGTCAAAAATACTTTTTTAACATAATATCAAATATTCAATATAAACTTGAATTATAAATTAAAATCATAAACATATAAATAAAATATTTTAATTAATTATATATTAATAATTCCAATCAAGTTGTAATTAAAAATATAACACAATTAAAATAAAAATAAAAAAAATAATAGAAAAGTCCAAACACTTTTATTTTATTTACATTAATTTCTCTACTTCTTGGACAAATCAACCCACTTACTTTGTCATTTACAATAAACAAGTCCTTTTAAATTTGATAGACCATTTAATTTGAATTACTCAAAGGGTCAAACATGTCAATTTATAGATTTTATTCTATATATTTTCCAGTTTAAATAGAGTAATATATCAAGTAATATGTTAATAGTTTACATGAGAAATTGTGAAGAATGAATATATATTTTAATTTTACAGAAATGAAATCCACAAATAACTTGTATCATTAAAAAAATTATAGTCAAAATCAAGCCCTTGATTATGAAATTGCACAAGTTTTGCAAGATATTAATTTAAAACAACTAGAATGCATAATTTTATATGTTTTTCAAACTCGTAAAATCGATCCGATTTTATCGAGTTGCAACGAGTTTATCCAAGTTTGACCGATTTTACTAGTTTTTTAGTTTTAATTCGATTTGATATGTTAAATACACGTTGACTCGTAAAATCGTAAGATTTTAAGAGTCAACTAGCTTTTTTGACAATATTACGTAAGATTTTAAGAGTCAACTCGTTTTTTTGACAACATTGATCAACATACCTTTATTTATAGTTATCATTTACAGCTCGGGCTAATCCGGATAAATAACCAGGTTTTGAATGATTCATATTAATTTAGATCCACTCTGGTTAATTTTTTTTAAATTAACCAGAGTGGATCTAAATTAATATGGTATATAAAAAAAGTTAAAAAACAATACAGGTGTAAAATATATATATATATATATATATATATATATATATATATTAACAAGCTTCTAATTTTACATTGAAAAAAAATAATATTTATATAATAAATTTTAATATAAGATAGTAATCAATAAAAAAAATGATAGGCACTTTAATATAAAATAGTAATAAAATATGGTAGGCTCTCATGTACATGAGGCTGTATCGAGTAAAAAAAAACATTTGATTACCCTCTGTACATGCAAGACAATACTTTTTTTTCTTTTTTTTCCTCCTTTAACTTGAACCCAATGCCCTTTTTGTCACAGGAATATTTTCCTCTAATGCTCTTGATTTAACTTCTCACTTTGCTAGGAAAAATAGTGGCATAATTCCGCGTCGTAATGTTCATGGGCATGCTGTCGAAAAATATTACCTTGCTATGCCTTTATTTAATTTTTCTGTTTATAAAGAAAATGTTCCCTCTTTGTTCCTTCCTCAGCCAATAGAGAAACGATACCTCGCTATGCCTTTAATTCTTTTCTACTTTGCAAGAAAAGGTTCAGTTTTTATTTTTAAGAAAAAAGATTTTTTTTTTGTTTTTAGAGTTTTGTCGAGTTATCTAGATTTTAAATTGACTTGATAAGTTATGCAAGTTTTACTAGGCTAATTACAAGCTTCATTTTTATAAGTTATGCAAGTCTTACTAGGCTAATTACAAGCTTCATTTTTATAAGTTATGCAAGTCTTACTAGGCTAATTACAAGCTTCATTTTTACCTTTTATAGACACTGAACAAGGTCCTAGGTGGCGGGTCAACCCACTAGAGTGGGCTGAGTGATAAGTATGCCTTTATTAATATAGTATTTGAGAGTATGATAATAATCATTTTTTAATGTATGTTTTGCTTTTAAATGTATTGAAATAATTTTTTAAAAAAAATTATTTTTAACATCAGTATATTAAAACAATCCAAAAACATATAAAATTTTGTTTAAACAAAAAAACTCATTTTTTTGAAAATACAGTTTCAACCGCATTCCAAAACGTCACTTAAGTTTTGATATCCATCCAAAAGCTTAGAATTAGAGAATACAGTACTATTTAAGATTGTGATAATAATTATTTTTTAAAGTATTTATCATTTAAAAATATATCAAAATATATTTTTATAATTTTAAAATGTATTTTTAATTTTAGTATGATTAAAATGATTTTAAACAAAAAAAAAACAAAACAATCTGCATGTTTCATCATTACATTTCTCATCATGGTTTATCTAATTCTTAAAGCAATAAAACTACTTACCAACAGAGAACCCAACCTGTATAGAATTCAAGAATCTTTCAACTTCAAATATAAATATATATATATATATATATATATATATATATATATATATATATATATATTGAATTAAAGTTGTTTACAATCCAATCTAGAGCTTTATGATATTATGATGTTTGAGTAATAAGAACGTTCCGATCTTCCACTCCTCTTTCGCATCATAACAAGATCCATAGATGATTTAAATGGTGGGTTCCACCATCATATTTGATAGAAACACACAAAATCATCAAATAGACGTTGATGATTTTCAAAATGGTTAAATTACAATAGCATCTCCGTGGTATCTTGAAATTACAGATACTAACCAAAAGTTTGAAGAATTGTTTTTTTTTCTTAGAAAAAATAAGAACATAATACAATATTTCATTTTATAGAGGAAGTTATGCAGTATATTCTTATATTATGAGATGAGCTTCCAATCTGTGTTTATATTACTAATTGTACTAATTGAGCTAATATTATCCATGTAATTAATTGAGTTTCTAGTTTATCATTCTATGGGAAATAGGTTTCGAAACGGAAGAAAAATATTGTTTAGTGTGATTGTTTTTAAGCAATTACTTTATTTGTCATGTCCCTTGCACGTGACTGACATGTTCATAAGGCTTAGGGTTATTTTGAATACTATATCACGTAAAAGTGAGCAAAAAAACCGACAAACTAATTAAACCGAGAAGACCAAAAAAAAATAGCTAAAAAAATCAAACTATAAAAAAAACTGATTAAACCGATTAGAATATTTTAAAAAAATTTGGTTCGGTTCAGTTTTAGTTTCATAAGCCTGAAATCAAAAACTGAACCGAACCGAACCGGATTAGTTAAGAAACAACCAAATCAAACTGAACTGAAAAAACCAAATCGAACCGAAAAAACCCTTTAGAAAGTCCAAAAAAAACCCAAAACAATATATTTTTCAGTTTTTAATATGAAATAACCAAACTCAACCGAAACCTAATCAAATCGTAATCGGTTGGTTGGGTTTTGGATTTTAACTTAAAATCAAACTGAGACCGGTCAGTTGGAACTGGTTTCAGTTGTTTGTTTTTTTTTTACAAAATTTCAATTTGATTGTTTTTATAGGTAAAAACCAAACCAAACCGAATATAATCATTCATAATATCAAGCCTTGTACACCAGAAAATTTGTTAATTTAGATAGAAAAAATGAATAAAAGAATACATTAGAAACTTGATAGTTTCATAAGAATAAAATAGGCCCAGTACTTAAGGATATAAGTGCATATTAAAACCTTACTATAATATAAAGATAGAATAGGTAATTTCTCCCATTTTATATGCATAATGCATCTACTAACAAAGTGAAGAATATGAGACCAATGAGGGATGCTATTTTGAAATAAATTGTTAGTCTTCGTAAAAGGCATAATGCTGGGTTGTTTTTTTCTTTTTCTATGCTCTTGTTGTAATTAAAGACTTAAATGAATCTGAATTGCTAGTTGTGATTAAAGCTCTTGAACCATCTTTTTTGCAAGATGATTTTATTGGAGTAAAATTCATTTTAAAATCTGATTATGTTATTGTAGTTAAGTGAATGAATAAGTCATTTAATAGGCTATGGAGATTTCTTAAGCTCTTCATCCATGTATCTAGACTTTCTTCACATTTAGATTGTATTAAAATGCCAAAAAAGAGATTGAAAAAAAAGTGAATATACAAAATCTAAGAGTCAACAGATAATTTGAGCTAAAAAAATTGTGTTACCAGGGAGATCAAAGTCAAGCCATAAAGTCACAACTTTTAGTCACATTTTATTTTGCAAAACCATCAACTATATGGTTAACATTGTGTAGGACATTAGACAATCATAGTCAATTACCATATATCTAAACTTTGTAATAGCTTCTTAAAAAACACATTCGGTTTTTTTGTGTGTATAATTTGTGTGGTGATGTAAATAGTGTGAATTTATCTCTTGAATGTGTTGAAAATGAATTTTGGCTAAACTTCATAATAGCTTCTTAAAAAACACATTCAGTCTTTTTGTGTGCATAATTTGTGTGGTGATGTAAATAGTGTGAATTTATCTCTTAAATGTGTAGAAAATGAATTTTGGTTATAATTATAAAGATATAACTATGAAATTCAGAAGTCGTCACCTAGTATCATGATAAATAAAGAATTTACAGTCCGTGAGAGTCTAGGTAAGAGACTATTTATGCAAGAGGAAGACACATTAACTAGATATAATCTTAAGACTATTTAAATCCTAATACTTAAGATATAAATTAAACAAAATAATTGTTGAAGGATTTTTGATATTTGACCAAAGCCTAACTGGTAATCATAAACTAGATATGATATCCATTTTGTATTTTTAAAATATAATAAAAATAATTTTAACTCTTTTTTAGAAAATATACATGAAAAGTTTTTAGGATTTGACTGTATGCATTAAGATAAAAGGTACATTTTTATTTTTGGAAAGAAATTAATTTTAATTGTTTTTTGAATTTGTTTTGAAAATTTTAGTTTAAAAAAGAACCATGTGGGCTCATAAAAGGCCCAACTCTCCTTTTATTTTAGGCTAGGCTGAAACAGGTTCAACCTAAACCCATATGGTCACTAACACAGCCCAATGACCAAGTTAGGTATTTTGCAAAATGTGATTCTTCACATTATGCATGTCGATAGGGGGTTTAAGGAGAAAAAATAAAGAGAATGCTTGCTTGGTCGGAGGAGAAAAGTTGTTGGTGGCGTTCCTAATAGTGCTGGGTAATTCGAAGTGTGGATGATGATGGCAACAATAGCAGAGGGAGAAGGGAAAGGTTGATGAAAAACAAAACTGGAAAAGGGGTTGATTTTTTCCAAACATTGACCTTAGATTTCTTGATGCTCAATGTCTGAAATTCACCCTTATTTATAAGAGATGAAAGAGGGATACTTTGTATTTTATAAAGGACATATCTTGGCCCTTGATTCAACCGAGAATGATCACAATCGTTGGCTTAAATGTGCAATCTTGATTTGTGAAAATTGGCTGCTAAAGACTGGTCGAGTTGCCACTTTGGGGCGTCCTGCGGTGGCAGTTGACCTACAAGACCTACTTTGGGGTAGTACAATGGCAAGCCAAATTTAAATCTAGTCCTTCAACTTTTAAATTCTTTCAATTGCATATCTAATTGACCCCAAACTTTTGATTTTATGTAATTTTACCCCTGTTGAATTTCAACATCAACCCTGAATTTCAGCACCTTTTTCATTATGGTCATTGACTTTGGATTTATGCAATTTTACCTTCAATTGACTATTAAACTTTCAATTTCATCCATGTCGTCACCAAATTAAGTCCTTGAAGTTCGATGTTTTTTTTTAAGAGTTCTTTGGCTTTAAATTTTTTTAATTTAGCCCCTAATTGATCCTAAACTTTCAATTTCTTCAATTTCACACCTAATTTCAAGCAATTATCTTTGTAAAAATTAAGTTTGGTCCTGTAAAATTTCAATCTTCTCAATTAAGCTCAAATTGGATTTTCAAACTTAATTTCTCACCAATTAAGTCTTTAATAAAATTAATTTTACCAATTAAAAGTATAATTAAGTCATTGCACATAATCAAATCATTTAATTAGACCCAAATTAATTCTTAAACATAATTAAACTTTAGTTTGGCCCATAATTAAATCAAATTGGCTAATTAAAATCTAATTATGTTATGGACTTAAATTGTATACAGGTTCATTCAATAATCATTTAATTTAACTCTGAATCTGCATTGTTTCTCCAATCTTGGGTACAATAGATTATTATTAGGATCCAAATTTTGTCCAAAAACTCTAGCTTGATCCTTCAGCCAGCTTTTACCATATTATTGATCTTCTTGTTATTATTGCTTTGTTTTTTCTTTTTACAAGAAGAAAAAAGGTAAATTTTGAGGAATAACTCAGAAATGAGTTATGACAATTTAGATTTTATAAGAAACATAAATAAATAAAAACTTGTCATAAAATTTTATGCTTAATCTCAAATATATCCCTACAAGTAATCTATTTTGTCATAATATTAACAAAACTCTAAAACATGCATCCATTTTACTGTACAAACATTGTGGATTTAGAGTGTAATCATTGTGGACTTGTACATTGATCTTTTGTGTTTATTTATCTTTCTTTTTTAAAATGGCTTGATGATTTTATGATTTTTTTGCAACTCGTTTCCCTTCTGCTTAGAGATTAGCGATGAGAGGGTTGGTTTTTATTTCTAAGGTATTTTTTTAGCTATTACTTTTTAATACATTAGTTTAGATTAACTTAAAATAGAGTTTATTTTCTAGGTTTTATGCTAGTGGTTAGGATTTCATATGTTCTCATTATAGGGTCTTATTACTCATAAAAGGGTTTGTTTGTTTGATGTCTTCTATTTTCATTGGTGGCTTTTGTTCGCTTCTTTATCTTTGGAGTGGCTTTTAGGGATAACTAGGTCATTATCATTTATTACAGTTGCTCATAGTGGCTGGGGGTTTTGGTTGATTGCTTTGCTCTCTAGCTTATTGCTGGGACTAATGTTGGGCATAATATACCAATTGCTATTATTGTGCGTTAAATGTACAAGCCATTTGGTTGTGAGTTTTTTTCATTGTGCATTGGGAGAGATGCAACTATTTTATTGGGATTCGTTATCTTTTTTATTGGAATGATGGGATTACACTGTATTTTCATGGTGTCTTGGTTGCCTTGCATTCTTATCTTGATTCAACTTGGTAGGTATTTTTTTAGTTTCTTTTCCTTTTCTAGAAGTAGTCCATTTAGTTTCTGTCTTTTTTCTAGCCACTGCTTGATTGACCATTTGTTGTACTATTTGTGCTTGATTGTCCCGGGTTATGTTATTCTCTCTTGGATTTTTTTTTTCTAGGTGGGAGCATTAGGTTCATTGCATTTGGTTCCTTTAAGAAAGGTCTTTTTGGTTTCTCTCTAGATCATCCTCCTTGATTTGGGTTCTTTTTTTTTTTTTTTCTTTGCCATTGTTGTTATTGTTCTTTTGTCGAGCCGCTTTGGTTTGGTTTCTCTAGTTATCTCGTGTTGTATCATAGTTTATTAATTACTGCTTATTGATTTTTTTAATCTTATTTATGGGTTTTTGTGATTTGATTTCTAGGTTCTTTCAGATATTTTGATTGATTGTGTGTGTTTTTTGCTTTTTACAAGTCAACTAATTTTGTTTCATTGTTTGGCTAGATTTCTTTTCCTTTTGGTTTACATAAATGGTTGGTGAGATATGTTCCCTATACATGAATGGTGGCATGTATGTCGATTTATAATATTTTCCCTCGCATTAAGATAAATACCAAATTTAGTTATTCATATTTGTTTATGAGATATTGCTATATTGTACAAAATTATTTTGAGATGGCATGCAATATTTTCATGTATACTGGATTTTTATCATCGTTTAAAGGTCGGTTTTAGACAAAGGAATTTAATAAACTCATGTCTTTTTTATGCCTTTAGTTATCTCTGTAGATTAAAGGAAATTAACTCCATAATTATCAGGTCATTTGCGTTTGAAATTTTTTTATGCTTTAGTTTCTTATCTGGCTAGTCTTCTATTCTATGCTTATTTTTTTTATTGGCTTAGGTATTGCTTTTTGAATGTAATGTGTGAGGTTTTAATGTTTATTTTTATGTCATAAAACTACAAGGTTACATGTTCTCAGGTTTAAATCAATTAACTATTGGTTTTACAATAAATTATACTTCAAATCTACTATGTGAGGTTTCGGTTTTCTCTATTTAGAAGTCATGTTTTGAATGGTCATTGTCATATTGATGTAGGATAGAAGAAACTGTTTTGTTTTTTTTAATTTGATTTTTAAACATATTTGACATTAATCATAATTTGATGTATACTTATTCTTTAATGGTTCCTAATTGATGTTAGACCTTGCAATGATCGTGATTCGAGAGAATAAGAGCAAACCCAAAAACTACACAATCAATCATATTAGGAGAAGGTGTGAGGAGTCAATTGTCTCCCCCTTACCTGAAGGGCAACAACTTCAGCTACAAGAAAATACATTTGTTTCATAGAAGATGTTGAGTGATAATTATAAGTTTTGAGTTTAGTGCAATTCATCGTATTTTGTAGCTACCAATTGAAGAGTGTTATAGGTTTATAGATATCATAACGAGCAACCATATTAATAATGGAATAAAAATGTTTTTTTTTTATGTTGGCGTAGTTTAACTTAGCTTCTCTAAACCAACACCTTGCATTTATATAGTTCGGCAATGGTATTAACTTTAGAGATGGATTTATGGAGGTATGAATCCATTCTTGGTGTATTTATTATGCATTTGAATTTTTTTTTTCATAATGAGAAATTAAATTTCTTACTCTATCCTATGGATTTGATAATGGTTCTTAGCATGTTTTTTGTTGCACTGTATTAGTTATTTATTTGTAGTTAACCTCTTTCCTTTCACATTTAATGTGTGTTTTTGAAGGCTTTTCATGTTGTTTTTTAGAATGCTACTATTTATAATTTTGCAACAACAACATGTTATCCTTACCCATATACAAAGGAAATAATTTAAGGGCATATTCACCTTCCACCATGATAGAGTAAGAAGTCAGGGGAAACTTCTTTAGAAAAATAATCTTTGAGCAATGCATACATACTAGAAATGTTCATGTGAGCAAATATTCTGCTAGTAACTTAGAGAAAAAACATGCCCAAACCTCGGCGGTTGAATTGCATAACTAATTTTGATGGATTGTAATACTTTAATTAGTAAAGAAGTGTGAAGGATGTTTTTTTTAGATCAAAATAAGAGTTTTTATTTCAATGAGAAAAGTGTTACAACTAGGAAAAGTAATGTTTATTTAATCTAAATAATTGAAATTAAAATGAGCAAACATGATTTTATCACATGTTTAAAAAAGATAAATTTAGATATCTTTTCTTTTCCTTCACCTATCCTTAGAATATTGAATTCAAAATTAATAGCCATATATTAGGAGTATGATTCAATCTAAACATGAGAAGATCCCAATTATAATTGAATAGAAAAACCATAATTGTATTTTGTTTGGTATTTCTTTTCTTCAAACAATAAGAATAAAGAGCTCACTACAATAAATAAATAAATAAATAAATAACATTGATCTTTTACAATGCCGGCTTGCACACTCTTACCATTCATTATGGGTTTTAACAAAAAAAAAAAAATTGATCATCAAACCTTTTTTTTTCCTCTGAATACATCTTTTTGTTATAATAGAAATAAAACTAAAAGAACAAAGATCAAAATGTAACAAAAAAAAAAAAACCATGTGGTAAATCTCAAATTCACTCAAAAAAAAAATCTTTAGTCTACCTATTTTATTTTTCTTCCCTTAAATCCCTTATATTTTTTTAATTTAAATTTTGGTCATCGAATGAATTTTTAATCTATAAAAGGGCTTTTTTGGTCATTGAATTTTTAGTTTACAATTTTTTTTATTGATGTAAAATTAGATAAAAAAAATATATTTAACAAGCTCCCCACGTCATGGGATTATATATTCCTTGTTATATATCTTTCTCTCAACCTTCCTTATTAATATTAACAGTTTTTTTACCATTTATTGACATATATTTTTATTTATTTTATTAAAAAGGTGTGTCAATTTTTCAACTCATAATTGAAAATTTTTATGATGTAGAAAACATGTTGACAATGCCTTTTTTTATTGCGAAAAAACAAAACCTTTATCCCACAGCGCGGGGACCTTCACTAGTATCTTCATATCTAATGTGATTCTATAATATATCTTTCTAATAAATATTTGTATTTAAATGAATAAAAATATCATCAAGTGAGAAACTAAAAACCCTCATAATTTATATAAAAAAATTGAAAGAGAAATGAATTATTGTATTTTGTTAAATTTCATTGTTTTCATACTTATTTCTTTCTATAATTAGGTTTGGATTGAGTTTTTTTATCTGAGTATATTTGATATAAGAATATTAGAGAATAATCCTATATTTAAATACAAATTAAAAATAATTAGACTTGTAGGGATTCATTAGAAATTGGACATAAAATATAAAGATAAGTTAAGTTTTAGAAGCATTTACACTTAAAAATTTAAGTTATTAGATAGTATCTTATTAATAATTTTATATTAATTCTTTAACATATTTTTTCAAGTAAATTTTTTTTGAATTTAAAATTTATATAAGCTTATACTATTTTGCATTAAAATTATAATTTTTAGTTGTGAAAATAAGAATAAAAACTTGTGATGATTTGATTATAAAAAATATAATACCATGTTAAAACCATGTCAACCAAAAATTCTTTAACAATACTAAAAAAGAAAACACTATCTTACATCGTATAAATAAGCAATATAATAATAATATATAAAATTGTTATCTTGCAAAGAAAATCTAATCTCAATTATGTAATATAATATGGTATTAAAGGCTTAAAAAGGCCCAATAGCCCATAAAAAACCCTGTAATCCAAGTCACGTTTTTGAATTCTATTTATCAGAATACTCTCTTAAATGCAGAAGCAGTAGAAGCAATTGTAGCTCGCGCAAGAATGATCTTGGAATTAAATTATCATTTGAATGCTGTAAATGCCTTCAGTTTGTGGGCTGAAAGAGCTTTTATTATTGAGGATTGATTCAACTTGTCTTTGGAATTCCATAGTTTTTCTGTTTCGCATGTCATAACAAATGGAAATACAGCAGCTCATACATCATGAGAAAATTAGGTGAAATATGTCTCGAGTTCTTCTATGCCTCTTGAAATGAAGGAGGGGGGAAAAATGCAGTCCCTCTAGTTTAACTTTTTGGTCAAATTCGCCCTTCAACAATGAAATTGGATGTGACATGCCTTAAGCTTCCCCTACCTTCAAAACTTGTGTAAAATCTAACCATCACAAGAAAACAAAACAAACAGATAGTAGAAAAGAGGCTTGCAAAATTGTCTTATCAACAAGATAGAGTTGAAATGAAAGGTTTACTTCAACAATTAGATTTTCCTTATATATATATATATATATATATATATATATATATATATATATATATAAGCCACGATCAAACAAGATAAGATTGAAATAAAGGACTTGTTACAGTGATTGGATTTTCTGAATTTAAGTTTACTTCTTTGAAGTGATGCAAATTATAGGAAAACAATTACCTTTACATCTATGGATTTCTTGTCAAATAAATGAAACCATTACCGTATATTACACTCATGCATCTCCATTACTTCTGATGAAGTAGTAAAAATTTCGAATTACATCTGGAGTTTTTCAAGGCTGCTTGATGGGCTGATAAAGTGACTAAACCTAGTCATTGTTCGATGTGATGATGAGATGATTGGACTTGATGGGCTGAAAAATAATGTAATGAAAATAAGAGGAGAGTGAATAACTTATGGTTGTTCTTATGGAGTCGTGTTTTGTGTTGTGTTGTTGTGTTTAATTTACCTGGCGTGACGATGTATTTTATTACCTTTGTCACGTGATATTAATTACTTTTTGAAAATTCAAGTACTGGTGAAAAATAATTACTTTATACTTTGTTGTTTGTTGTGTTATTTGTAAAAATGTTGGTACTCACAAGTGATTGACAAGAAAAATTGACACCTATTGAGAAAACATGTTAGAAAAAGATAGTTATTCATAAAAAAAAAGTTAGCATTATATTTAAAATTTATACAAAATATGTGCGACGCCATTCTAAATTTTATTGAAAATAGGAGTTTTACTGGTCATTAAACTTCTTGATAATTTGCATTGGATTTAGATTCGATCCTAAAATAGTTGGGATTTGACCTAGCCTAGAGCATGTGCTTGGGTTGGAGATAAACCAATTAGAGTATTCTTAAATAAGTAGGAACTTGATGTATATTATAAACAACACAATATCAGATATTGTATTCTCAGTTAGCAAACTAAGTAAATTTACTTGTAAATTAAGTATGGATAATTAGAAAGTAATAAATAGGACACTCAAATATTCAGGTACATCTTGGATTATGAGTTACAATTTATTGGTTGCCCGATTGTACTAGAAGGATATGGTAATGCTAATTGGACATTCAATACCAAAGGTTTAAAATTCACTATAGGATATGTCTTCAAAATCATTGAAATGGTTATATCATAGAAATCATTTAAATAAAGTGTATTGTAAGACCCACAATGAAATCAAAATATATTTCTCTTGATAAAGCTGGGGAGGAAGTTGAATAGTTTTAGAATTTCTTAGAGGATATTATGTATTTGCCAAAATCAGCGTCAACTATTTGTGTCTATTGTGATAGTCAATCAGGATTAGAGAGGGAACAAAGTAATATGTGTAATGGTAAATTTAGACATATACATCATATATATAATATCGTTAATCACTTGCTTTTGAATAAGAATATTTTCATTGACTATGTAAAGTCAAAGAAAAATATTATGGATCTACTAACTAAAGGTTTGTTGGGAGAGTTTATGTATAATTAATCGAGAGAAATGAGCTTAAAGCATTTGAATATGAAATAGTGTAATAATAAAAACCCTACCTAGTTGATTAAAAATCCCAAGATCTAGGTTAAAAAAAACTAAATCATATAATATTTTAGGAACACTTAAAAATTATTATTTCATGTTTATTCATATGATGAAAATAGGTACTAGTTGTAGCATAATAAAGGATGAGAAATGCTCCTTATTTTCACATCTTGGAATACCAAGTAGGATATAATAAAATACTCTTAATAAAAAAATCACATATAAAAATGAAAAACATGGTTGTTTCTTTGAGAATTTAAAAAAGACATAATTTTCTAAAGTACTTATGAATCCAAAAATTGTTTTATATCTAAAATGAACACAACCATAAAAACTAAAAGAAATTTCTAGATAAAGAACTATTTAAGTATTATTATCTCAGTGGACATAAAAAGTTAAATAGTTAAATACATCATGTTTACTATTTAACTAAGTAAATGCAATAATATTTCACTAAGAAAGGTTTAAAGATAAAAATTATATATTTTGATGTAGTTATTCATCAAATCATTATCTTTCTACTAATCTTCAAGTTTTTGTTTAAAAAAATGGTTAAATAATTTTTACGGGGATTGTTAAAAAATTTATTTTTTTAAAAAAATAATTCTAGAAGATTTTGCTCTTTATTGATATATATTTTTTCCTTTAACTCAAGGCTAAAGCTTTAATTACGCTATATTTTATTGGATGCTATTATAACAAGATTGATGGAAATAAAGATTTGATGGTTTGTCTATGTTGAGAGATTAAAACCAAAAGAAAAGGAAAAGTGAATGGAGACATCATGGCTGTTAGGAGAATGAAACTAAATTTAGGGTATATAGTTGAATAATTATTTCATTGATTCATGTTAGACAACATGTTGAATTTTTTTTTAATATAAAAAATATTTAGATATTGCTATTATTTTTTCTGATAGAAAAATCTTTTTAAATTATATAAGGATTGATTTGACATAACTTGATTGACATGATTAGTTCAAAGACAATCCAGATAATCAGTTAAAAATTAGTTTGACTCAAAAAATTCAAGTCAATATATTTTTTTAATATTAAAATGAGAACATATTGTGTTTAACCTGTCAAACCTACGACTTCGGTCATGAGACTATGATAACTCATATAAAGCAAATCAAAATAAATTATGAAGTATAATTCTCAATCAATTCAATGTTGAATGTTGAAATTAAAAAAAAATATTAAAAAAAACACGACTCAATCGGGATTGACCTACCAAATTCGTAACCCTGATCATGAGGTTAAGATAACCTTATATAAAGTAAACCAAAATAAAATATGAAACTTAATTCTCAATCAACTCAATGTTGAATGAAGAAATTAAAAAAAAATCAATTAAAAAAAAAGCACAAAAAAAACTGAAGTCAACCCATGTTAACATTCCATACCCATGTCACAAGTCCCGAACCGAGATAATCTTGTAGAAAATAAACCAAAAAAGCAATTCAAGTCAACTTAAGTTAACTTACCAAACTCGCGATATAATTCTGAAACATAATCCCATATGAAGCCAATGTTAAAGCACGAAATGAAAAAAAAAAATCAAATTTAAAAAATATTAAAAACATTATGCGAGTCAACTCGACAAACTCATATCTCAAGTCATAGAAATAGGATAGCCACATAAAAAGTAAATTAAAATAAATCAAAGAAGAAGTTGAAAAATATCAATAATAAAAAAAACATAATAAACAAAGTTAATCCACAAAATTTGTGATCCTTATAAGACTTGGGTAATCTTATTAAAAAAAAAAAAACAAATTAAAACATACCATAAATTACCATATCCAAAACAACAAAGTGTGAATTATAAAATTAAAATTAAAAAAATAAATAAATAGAAAATACATTATTGAAATGAATTCTACTTTATGAGATGATGCACACCATCTCTTTCCGTAATTTATTGATAAACGGATAAAATTTGAGCATCAAAAATTGGAAGATCAACCAAGAAAAACAGTCTACAGCCGGGCCCTCCTATCTTTTAAAAACCTGGCTGGATTGAATGGATTATACCGCATCGGTTCAACAAGAAATCCAAGCCGAACAAGTACCAAATAATATTAAAAAAGAAAACAGAGAAAAGTGATTGAATAACATTCGTGGCCTCGGACTCTACAGCTGAAGCATCATCCTTTTTGCTGTCTTTATTATCTTCAACAGCATTAAAGCCAAAAGGATCAATGTTTTTTTCTCTGACACTAACTTCAATCCTCTTTGAAATTCTAAGAACATAATGGATTGTTGGCCCGTCTCCTTTGCTCACTCCTCTCCCTTTTCGAGCTGCACATCTTCTGCTCCAATAAAACACAAAAATAGTTCTTTCCAAGTATAAGCACTAATCTCATCTCTTAATAGAATATAAACCTCAGTTTAAGAGGACATGAGAAAGTTATTTTGGAATACAAGAATCAATGAAAGTTTCAACTTTTCCAGTGGGAAATGCATGGAATATATATATATATATATATATAGAAGGTTTAGCAAGCCAGTGTTCGATGGGCACTTGTTAAAGAACGAGCTAGTGCTCTAAATTAGACTTTTTTTTTTTATTTTAGGATTCGAGGAACCCCACCTCCTGGAAAATACATTTTTGTAAGTAGCGAGTAAAATCATAGCTGTCACATACTCTTACAAGAAATGCATACTCTAACTCGAACTCGAATCCTACTATACAGATCTCAACCTCTTTACCACCGCCTTCTAAATTAGACGCTCATCATTCAAACTCGAATCCAAGAAATATTCTTTTCGTAAACTAATTTGCAGTTCCCCGTACAGCTGAAAGATCAACTTACATGGTCACAGCCTTCTGATGGTATATAGGAGATGGAGCTAGGCAAATGTAAGCATGGTACTTGACATGAACCCACTAGAGCCATGATCAGAGTTAAATGAATAACTTAATTCTCACTGATTTAATTTCTTCACAGCTCTCTGAACTCAGTTGCTTCTCTCTGTGAATATCCTACTGAGTTTTGATGCCAGATTTTTATATGCAATAGCTCCAACAAAAGGCTACTTCAAATATCGTGGTATAGCCTGTCTGAATGGTCATCGAAATTTTTTTTTAAAAAAAAACCTCACCTGCTTATTTTAAGTTTTAGCTCTTTCACGTGGTTAATATTTCTAGTTGCTAGAAGCCAGAAGCTTACGTTAATTATAGATTTTAAACCTTCATGCGTCTGACTTGTTAAAATATAGTAAGAAATAAAATATAAGATGAGGATAAAATTAAGAGAATAATATAAATTATATTTTAAATTTTATTTAATAGCTTGAATTGAGATATAATTTTTTGATATGATATCAAAGTTTTGATGATTAAACGGTCATGAGTTTGAATTTTATTATTTTTATTTATTTAATAAAAATCAAATATAAAATAATATAAATTTGTATAAATTCAAGTTTAAAAAATTTTCAGTTGAGATAATATACTAAAATATAATATAAATTATATTTTAATATCTCACTCAATAATTTAAATTATTTAATTTATTTTTTTTCTTTTGAGATTACAATTCATATCTTATCCAAAAATGCATCTCCACTCCATGACGTGTTAGCAGTCACACGCGTGCGTTCTTGGCTAGCCTTTGCCTTGATATTTTTTTCTTTCCTCCCGAGTATGACCAGGATTTGACTCCACATTAAGGCTTAATTTTACAAGGAGAAGATGATTGGAAACAGCCCCAAGGCTCAAAAGACCTTAGACCAGCACCAAACAAGAAGTTTATAGGTGTTATTATAATCACCATCAGAAAATTATAAAACAAACATGAACTTTCTCCTATAATTAAAATATTAATAGAATTGCCGACGGAAACATATTGTCGGCAAGTTTCTTGTCAAAGACTTGCATTGACTTGCATTCTATTTGATGTTTTCGTCGTCAGCTTTCTTTTCTAATAGAATATTCATATCAAAATATAAGATTTTAATGTTCTTCTTCAATCGAGAAGTCCATCAGGGATTTTTTTTTTAATTGTGAGTGTTTAGATGAATTTATGTATAATCTCTTCATATTTAAGTTAACAATGAATGATTCTAAAATTGATAGTTTTTAAATTGATAATTTTTAAAAAATAAATTTAAAAATTATTCTATTAAACTACATTTTATGTTGTTCTACTTGAAATATCTTTTGACACCCCCACATTATTCTAAAATTTATAATATATAAATAGATAATTTAAAAAAAATAAATTTAAAATTTTATATATAATCTCTTGAGATTTAAAATTAACAACTAAGTTTTTAAAAATTCTAAAATTGATAATTTTTAAATTGATAATTTTTAAAAATTAAACTACACCTCATGTTATTCCTGATATATTTTTCGACACCCCACGTGATTCTAAATTTAAAATCTTATTAACTACCCCCCTCCTCGAAGACTGTGAAGCAAATATATGATCGTCATTATTCATCAAATATGACTCATGTCAAAACAACTGAAAAGAAAACTAAAAAAATATGAAGTTAATTTGATATGCTTTTTCGATAAATAAGTTTAGCAAATGGATAATCAAACACCGTCTCAATTATAGACCTCTATATACGTACTGAATAAAAATACATGAACGATGGTACGACTTTACTTCTGAGTCCACTTGTATTTTATTATTATTATTATTATTAATATAAATATTTGAATTAGTTCTTATATATCTTAATTAATATCATATTAAGTACCCTAAAAATAACTACCATATAAATCTTTAATAATTCTAAGATTTGTGTAACTTGTAGCTCTTTTTTATATTGCATAATAAGTAAATGAAAATAGTGTAAAATTTGAGATTTTTAAAAAAAATTAATATTTAATATATTTTTAAATTGTTGTAATATGATGTGGTGATATAAAAATAATTTAAAAATAATAATAAAAATATTATTTTAATATATTTCCTACTATAAATTATTTTTAAAAAAGAAAAAAAAAACATTACTGCAATCACTCACAAATACATTAGAAATATAATAGAGAGAAGTACAGCAGTGGAGAACCATTAATTTTTCCTATCCATACAGAAGCAACTACGTACACCTTGAGTCCAAGCCCTAGCTACTCCATACTGCATAAACTTCACTTTTGCTACTAAAATCCAATCCAAACCTATATACATATCTTGTCAAAAAAAAAAAACTCGACGTCCAGTACTACTTCACACAACTAGGCGACCTAATTTTGCTTCTTAGCAAGCAGTTCAGAGCTACCAGAACAGAAACACACCTGATGGAGTCCCCTCTACTAATAATATCAATCTTTCAGCACTGTTCCCATGGCGAGCCCAGCTCACCGTACAGTCCTGCACTTTTTAATTGACCATTAACCAGTGGCTTTATTGTTCCCTGTAGTGCCATCGTCTACTTTCTCTTCTACTTTCTCTTCGCTTTTCGTCTTATTTTCTTTTTCACTGTTGAAGCCGCCAAGAGGGAGCTTCTCCTTTGCAACATTAGCCGCATCCATGGGTTTGGGTCCTCCAGTATTGATTTGGCCACCGCCCCCGCGAGTAACACCAGGGTCACGTTTAGCACTTCTGATCACACACAAGAAGAAAAGGATAATGACATGGACGTAGTTAGTGAGATTTCATAACTAAATCAAGTGGCTGTCACTAAAGATAATCATTACAGAAAGACCTTAAATAATTCCTAGTTAAGTTGGCTGTCAGTCATTTGTTTTTATAAACAAACCAAACTCTTTCAAAATTACCTTTATAATCTAAAAACATTTTTTAGTTCGGCTAACACATGAAAATGATTTATAAATAATCAGCTGAGTGGTTAAGAAACCATTGATATAGCCCCAGCGAAAAGAAGAAGAAGAAGAAGAGTAAATCTAGCCCAAGAAAACCCTCACGGATCAAGCCGACCAGAAAAAAGAAGGAAACAAAGAAGAAGAAAAATGTCAAATGCATGTTCATCCCATATTTGACTGGAGTACTGGAAAGAGATCCAGAAATCCGTAAGCGAGATGACAAGAAAATTTCCAAATATATAGCCACATGCATAGGAAACTTGACCTACATGCTCAAAGTTTTACGAATCATGTAGCCTAGCCTGGTATTAGGCATGCGGAGCAAGGTCGACTTCGGGATGAAGCCACTGGGCACCAGAGACATGCAAGCCATAATGGAGAAGTTTTTTTCTCTCTGAAATGCTCTGGAGTCTGGAACTCTAAATCTATCTACTATACTCTATCTTATGAGCTCCTAGCGAGACTCGAGGAATGGTTTTATAATGGAGAGCATGGATGACTTCATATTGACCTCAACAGTAGTTTTCCTGTTTACTGTCCACCAATGGGAGATTTTAGCCTTCTCTATATGTACTTTAGGAAACCAAACCACATATATGCATATTTTTAAAAAGATAAGTAGGAGTTTATATATATATATATATAAAATAAGGGTGTTTGGGAGTGTGGTAGTGGTTGCTTTTCAAATAGCTTTTCGTATCGAAAAGCATGTCAATAATGTTTTTTTATTTTTTAAAAACTATTTTTTATATCAGCACATCAAAACGATCTAAAAAATACAAATCACATTCAATTTTAATAAAAAAAAACAATTTTAAATTTTTTCTAAAAAAAAATTGAATCTCAATGCCAAAGGTGCACTAAATATCACTCCTACTTATCTTTTTTCAAAAATATCTGTGTCGGCGTGCGTGACTTGACTCCATAAAGTGTGCGACGTCCACTCACAAATAATGCAAAAGGGTACATGTTCTTCTCGTGGGCTCGTAAATGCTAGCATGATTGCCCAACTTTATTTTTTTCTATAATGCGGGTGGAATTACCTCTCTTTCAATCTTTCACCTTTTCTTGTCATTAGGATTTAGGCATCTAGGTAGGCTGGTAACATGCTAATTTGCAATGGAGTTTAAGACCAGAGGGATTCAAGCGTTTGTGAAGCTAAATAATTTTGATGGAACAAATCTTGTTAGTTGGAAAGACAAGATAATTAATGTTCATATTGAATGTCTTAAAGATATTCTACCTTCTTGATCTGAATTTGCGTTAATTATTTTACATTTAAACTTGACAATAATTAGTTGAAGACAAATCATATGAAATGAGATGAATATAAATTGTTGTGCAAAGAAGACATGCTTTGTTTGTGTGATCTTTTTATGTGGCTTTCTCGCAAATCTATTTTTAAAGGGACGTCAATCTCACACACCAATTACCAATTAGTGTTAACATTTTCATCAATGATATAGAAATGTACAATAACCAACTACTCAATTTTTCAAGTCACTTACCAAGAAAAACAATTATTCTTAATTATTATTTCACTTTTCATGAGGTAAGATTAAGTGATAAATATATTAGTTCATCAAGTAAACAATGACAATTCTACAAAGTCCATTCAAGAAATCAAGTAGAAAACAAGTTCATCATAATATCATTATCTTAAACTCTTTTGGTTATACTTTCCTTCCTTCTTATAAGTTATTGATTTAAATACTGGAGGGTCGGCTATTATAATAAAGACTTGTTTTGTAAGGAATATCAAGTCCAAAGATAAAGCCTATACACATTAAACTAACTCAAGATGCAGCTATTTAAAATTCAAATCCAATATGATGTTTTCATGACTTAATTTACCACCCCCTAATTGTTTATGTGGTGATAAAGGAAATTCGAGGATTAACAATACACATGCAAACACACGCGCACACACTATTTGCATTCTCTAAAAACAAAGAAACAACTTGGTTCACTGCTAGAAAATTAGCAAATATAAACGGAATCATTGATGAAATTTTTCTATTGGCATTTTATGATGATTTTTTCTAACAAAATTTTACATCCCTGTATTAATCGGCAAACACCAACAGAGAAATTATTTCGGTATATACTAAGGGAATTACAGTGAGAAGATAAGAAATTAAAAAAAAAAAAAATTAAACAGTACGATGACATGTAACTTTTTTAGAAAGTATTGTTGAGGGAATGTATCCGTCATTATATTCCAGAGACCATGAGAATTGTTCTCCTTCTCTCTGGTGTTCACGGTGTTCATTACATAATAGTATACCGATGGAATGTGTTTGTTGATATATCCTAAAAACTATGGGAATTATTTCCCTTCTCTCTGACATTGTTCATAGTGTTTATAGTGTTTATTACATATGAGTATTCCTACAAAATATGTCTGTCAATATATTCCAAAGATCATGAGAATTGTTTCACTTATCAATGTGCTGCTAATTATTGTTTTTTACAAATGAAATCATCAATGAATTGAAAAGCTATTGGTAATATTTGAAGAATTTTTTATAATAAATTATTAAATAAAAAATTTAAATTAAATATTACTAATACACTACTAATTATTATTCTTTACTTGCAAAATCACCAAATAGTTCAATTTTTTTAACCAAATGTCAGCGCTCATAATTCTTTCAAAGCTGCATTTCTTCGAACATCCTTCCTGCTTGGCTAAAATGCTAATTAAACTCTTATGCGTCTACTTGGGATTGGCCCCGTTGATCCTAGTTAATTTGAACACTTGCGATAAAGGTGTAGACTATGGAGTTTTACAGCGTTCTTTTGCTGAATAATGGATGGTGGCAAGCTGTAAAGTGGACCTGTGAGCCTAGATATATATTATACTTGAATAATAGAGATTGAATATTCAGTTGATCCCATGAATGACATTTTTATTCTTCTCTTGCCTCTCCATCTTATTTGTTTTTCCTCTTTCTTTTTCTAACCCATACTCAAAACACATTTTTTCTGCGCGTGATTAAAATGGTTTTTAAAATATTTTTTATTTAAAAATATATTAAAATAATATTTTTTTTATTTTAAAAAAATTATTTTTAAAATCAATACATCAAAATAATCTAAAAACTTCAAAAACATATTAATTTTAAAAAATAAAAATTAACTTTTAAAAAAAATATTTTTAAAACACAAAAATAAACAATATCAAATCAACTTATTCTATTTCTCTCTCTCTAACACTTTGTTTCATTGTCCCCTCCATTTTTATTTCAACCTCTCCTTCTCCATCACACTCTCTCTCTCTCTCACACACACACTAATTAAGTTTCTCATAAAAATGGACTGTCTAACGATTAATTCAAAAAGTTTACTTCATAATTTAAATAACAGTTCATAACAGTGTAAACTTAAACATAAAATGATGTTGGTAACAATTAATATAAACTCATAAATTTAGGTGTGGTTGGAACGGGTAGGTTGTCCTCAATCTCTAGAAACCTAATTCTCGTACTTTTTTTTTACAAAATTTAATGATTTTTTACTAACTTTTAATGCTTTTAACCTTTTCATTTATTAGCCAAAAAAAACCCATATCATATACCATTTTAAAGTCTGACATGTCTACTTTATAATAGTAATAATTGTAGAACCTAGTTCTTTATAGAAAAATAGATTTAAAAAAATAACAAAGCATGCTTAATGAACACTGATTTCGATAAAGAAAAAGAATGGAAGCATTCATGATATATTTTCATCGATTATTTTTAAACATATTTTAAATAGTTCCTACATGCTAATGAAACAATAAAGTTATACATCGCACCGCAACCATCTAGTAAACAATCAAGTGATAAGAGTTTAGGACTAAAAGATTTGCTTCCCATATAATTTCAAGTTTGAATCATGTGGTTGCTAATATGATAGTCACTAGAGACTTACATGGTTGTTAACTTCAGGGCTCGTAGGATTAGTGGAGGTACGTACATGCTGTTCTAAACACCTATGTTAATAAATAAATAAAAAACTTATGCACCACCAACCATGTTTATTTCATATATAAAAAAATATCTCTTTTATCACTAGTCTAAATATAATTAGCCATCTAAATATATATAAATTGTAGTGTTCAATCCCTTCTAAGAGCTTGAAAGACTTTTTGCCTTTCTTTCTCTTGTTGTAAAAACTTCTATGTAAAGATTTGTTTTCTTATTTACTTTTCCTCACAAGTTATCATCTCACTCACACAATTTTGTACCCTTTATTTGAAGAAGGCCTTTATCAAAAAAGAAACTGGGCTCAAAAACAAAGAAAGAAGATCGGTTTGTAGTTTGCATATTCCCATCTTCTAAAGCGAAGAAGAGCAGCATCTCTTGATATATTGTGGATAGGATAGCAGGAATATACAATTGTAGAAAACCAAAAATAATATGGAAGAAATACGTCATTCTAATGACAACAAACAGCACCTTAACAAATTAATTAATTAATTAATTAATGGGAAAAACAAATAGATGGACCGAACACATATTGCCTTCCTTACAAAATAACATTAAATAAGTTAGGTTTTATGTCTAAATATTACCGGTTCAACTTTTATAAATTTTAAAATTATTAAAAATTTATATAATCATAAATTTTAAAATTCTGAAATACACGATGTTATACAAGCTATCAATACACCAATAATTAATTAAAAAAAGAATTAAATAATAAAATCTGTCACGATATGCTTTGCCCAGAATCTTCCTATATATTCTGTCCTTCAAATTAAATAAAAAAAGTAATAAAATAAATGGACATTCTTACCCCTTAAATTTAAAGACGACGACAGCATATACACGTGGAAGCAGATAACTGGTTTCCGATTGTCCATTCACACTTGTCATCCTTGCGTAATCACTGCCTGACCTTTCCTTTTTGTCCATTTCGCCGTGCTTACTTCGCCACTCTCACCGTCTCCTCGCATCCCCGCCAGTACCGCCCCCCCTCCTCTCTTCAATGTCAAATACCCTCTCTCGCATGCCTCCTCTCAAAAACCCTAACTTCCTTCACTTCCTATTTTCCCAAAATGCCGTCCCACTTCCTCTCTAATTCCCCTTCTACCCCTACCATCAAGGCCTCCGATCGCCAAAACGACACCTCCGTTTCTCTCCCCTCAACCTCCACCTCCTCTTCTATTTCCCCAGATATGTGGAATTACCTTTGGATCCCTTTCTTAATCTCGCTCTCTAAAGAGCTAACCCTAGCTCGATCAGCAACAGCTACAACTTCTCCTTCGATTCTCCTCCCGAGTCAACTCGCCGATGACTCGCCTTCCGCGCCTAGGTGTCCGGCCCCAGAAAAAAATCTGAATTACCGTCCGGTGATTGGAATTTTGAGTCATCCAGGGGACGGTGCCTCCGGGAGGCTTAATAACGCGACGAACGCTTCGTATATTGCGGCGTCGTACGTGAAGTTTGTTGAATCAGCTGGTGCTAGGGTTATTCCATTGATTTATAACGAGCCAAGAGAGATTCTTTTTGAGGTATCTAGATTCTTTAAGGAGAAGTGCAAAGATTGATTTTATAGTGGGTTGGATCATTTGATAAGATTAGATTGGAGAGGAAGTGAAGTGGAAACTGAAAAGGGAATTTTTTTTAAACGATTGTAATTGAGAGAACTTTTAAGTAATTCTGAAATTAAGTATTTGCTTAGTCGAGATAATGATGTTGAGTTAGAAACTTTGTTGATGAAAAAGAAAAAGAAAATGAAATTAAACAAAAACAAAATCTAAATTTGTAAAGTTTTTGTGCATGGTCATTAAAAGGGATAGTCTGGCTTGAATGCAATGCTTGCACGGTGTAGGGGTATGTTATCATTATTTTATAATCTTAGTAATTTATAAATGTTACTTAAGCTTGCTTGTTTGGTGTTGCATTACAGAAGCTCAATCTGGTAAATGGAGTGCTCTTTACTGGAGGTTGGGCTAAAACTGGTTTGTACTTCGACACTGCGAAGGCAATTTTCCAGGTAGGTAATTTTTTCAAACAAACCTTCCATACTAAAATTGATTTCAATAAAAAAAATGATTTCAATAAAAAAATTGTTTTGCAAGACGATGCACCCCACGTTTGCAATATGTTTAGAATTCACCAAAAAGAATAAAAGAAGACATGGCATTTTCTACTTTTAGTTCCCCCCCCTAACTGCTGTCAGTACAATCATCTTGTACTTGCAGGAAGTTTTAGCAAGGAATGATGCAGGCTTCCATTTCCCAGTGTATGCCATCTGCTTAGGCTTTGAAATTCTGACAATGATCATTAGTGAGGTAATATATGGCCAAAACATATGTATATATATAGCCTGTAATGATCAGACATTCCCATTCCAATTATTCCCATATTTTCCATTTTGTCAGACTGATTCCGTGCGAGAAGAAGGATTACCAATTTATATGTTATTTAAAATATATAGTCCATAGTGATTAGGACTCTTCAGGACTTTTGGTGTGCCTGTAAGTACACACATTATGTGTATCTTTTGCCATAGTGACAATAAATTGAGAGTTTCAGTTTCAATTTACAGCGGTGGATTTCCTTCAGTGTTTCACTGTGGATTCCGCTTTCTCTCTTGGATTCGAGGAAGCCCTGGTGGATATCTGGGATTTAGCTTGGTGACTCTAGGTTTTCTACCCCTTTTCTATCTGTCGAGTCTGTTACCCTTTCTACAGCAATTGGTATCTGTTTTGCGTTGCCAAGCTACTTGTCTCAAACTTTATTCCTAATGTTATTGTTCTTGTTCTAGGTGGTTATGTCTGTTGTTTTCTATTGCTGCTTAACCTGATTGTATGCAGAGAGGAGGTAAAACTTTAGGTTTTGTTTTTCTGTGAGATGTATAATTAAATTAAATATGGCCTTACAGTGCAATGATGATGTTGGTGGTAATGTTATTGCCAGAAAAATGTCTGAGTAATTGTTTTGTTTACTTTATCATCCATCAATGTCAAAATGTCTGAGTAGTTGTTTCAAATATTAGTGCACTTTTGTTAGTGGAAATTCTTACAAGTCCCACTTGATAAATGTTTTGAGCATGACGTTATTTTTCCTTGAAAATAGGACAATCAAATTCTGGAAACATATAATGCAACTGATCAGGCTTCTACTCTTCAATTTATGGAAAACAAAAGTATCGAAGGAACTGTGTTTCAGAGGTATACACGCTGTAATCTCCCCCCCCCCAATTTCATTAGCATTGGTAAAATTCAAGCATTTCTCTTATACTAGTTTGTATAAACATTCTCAATTTTTTGCATTTATCAAACATGATGCACGTAATTTTATTTTCTTACCAAGTTTTTAGTTTCTTTATAGAGCCACAAAAGGATGTTAATGAATTTGTTAAACAGTGTAAATAACAATTAACTTTTCTGTCAATAACTTAACAAAAGAGTTTTTCAAATTCTTTTATATGTAAGATAACTGTTCTGAATCCCAATTAATAGTTCCTTGGTCATCATTATTTGTTTTACTTCTTAATTCTTAACATGCTGTTATCTCAATTTCATCTTCGACATGCCAAATGCTTACCCTTTATTTTTGTGTGACTTGGTTACTGGCATGGTGAAGATGTCCTAACTTGATATAGTTACCTAATATCCAATATGGATGTGTGCTGAATAAGTGAATACTTACAAGATGATGTAGTGTCAAATTGTATTATCCAGTTTGCACACTGGGAAGCATGACATGTGGCATTATGCAATCTGCAAGGGATAAATGGAGGTCTTTTGTTATCATGTCAGGAAGTTTTGCCTAGCTACTTTGGCATTTATTGTGAATTGTTTTTCTTATAGAAGTTCTATAATTATTCAATATTGGCAAAATGATACTTTTAGTTGTACCAAGCAAAAAACTGCTAGTTAACATCAATATTCCTTTGCAGATTTCCTCCAGTTTTACTTAAAAAGTTGAGTACAGATTGCCTAGTCATGCAAAACCATCATGTGAGTTCGCAAAACTGGTAGTACCTTTGGACTTTGGCTGCATGGTCAAATAGAGACACATGATGCTCTGTTTCTTGTTTCTTTCTTTGTTTAGATTTCTGTAATATATGACATTTTACACTTTAAAAAGGACTACATTTAAAAAAAAAAAAAATTTGGTGCAGTGTTCTGTCTTATAAACCAGCATTGCCTATCCATTTCCTTGTGATTGGAGATCTAAGAATATCTTGATATTCATTAAATTTGAAGCCAAAAAGGAAAATGTAAATTAGACTTTCCTCCATATCTGGCCATATTTTAATACTCTTATACTGAAGAACCGTCCCTCAAAAGTAAACTAAAATATACTGGCTGATGAGTATCACTCGAGTGGAAGACGGAACGATGATGCTGTCGTCAGGAGAGTATGATCTGGAGTTTCCACTTTCTTGGGAAATATTTATGTTTTGCATTTCCATAATTTAGACAGGATTGGGGGGATGATACTTGAATGTTTACATCTCCCAATTCTAAGTTTTGCCACCTGCCCTTGAACATGATTGTTGCATCAATGCCGTCTTAATCTTTAATATTCTACTTTTATTTTCAAATTAGAATACTAATCCAATGACCAGAAAGGCTGCTTTCCCCTTTTAATCTAACTTATCTGATCTACCAATGCAACAGTATGGCATCTCACCACATCGGTTTCAGGGAAATGAACTTCTATCTAGTTTCTTTGAGATCCTGACTAATAGTGCAGACGCAGATAACCAGGTAATGGATGCAATAATTTTGTGATGTAGTTTTCTATACACTTGAAGAATTCTAATTCTTTTCCCAACATCTATTTTAGGTTTATGTCTCCACTGTACAAGCACGCAACTATCCTGTGACTGCCTTTCAATGGCATCCCGAGGTATTGCTATCATGTGCTTTGCATTAGAGCCATTGTGTTTTTCTGTGGAGATACATCTTTTGTTGGGCAAATTCCATACTTGAAGTATAAAATATGGATTTAGATAATCAGGAAATTCAGGAAGGATGACAAGTCCTGTATAACCAAAAAAATATTAGTGTGGGATAATGGATGCAGCTGTTTGTGCTTTGTAGTTACAGGAGGAATTTTTGTCAATTTTCACTCCTTGTATCACACTCCTACTCTTCTATATGTAAAATAAATGCAAACCTGGTCATCATATAAGAAAGTCTTGCGTGTATTTGTTTAAGCTGGGTCTGGTACTCTTACATAGATCAATTTGGGTATTTAGTTTAAAAATATTAAAGTGGCTTTAATGTCCAAACAATGTAGGCAATTATTTTATTAGCATTACCATAGCAAAAGGAGCAGTGGGAGGTGGAAGGGGATAAAATAACATCATAATATTTTTATAGCTCAGCTTAATTTCTAAACATAATTGAGCAATGATCCTCATGGTATGGTGCACAAGTGTCAATTCTCCGTTTTTCAAAATTTGTTTACTGTTATTGTAAATATACAATTGCTTATGGTAGTAGGATTACTAGTGACTGAAATCCAAATGCATTTCAGAAAAATGCTTTTGAATGGGGGTTATCAATGATTCCACACTCAGAGGATGCCATTCAAGTGACCCAACATGTTGCCAACTTCTTTGTTAGGTGAGGATTTTGTTGTGCTGAAAAGTTATTAGCTTATTCTGCTAACTTTTTTTATGAGTTGTGCTGAAGATGTACTTTGAGCCTTGGACATTCTGAACTGAGATTTTGCATATTTTAAACAGGCTCCAATAAATCATCTACTCATTCACTTGCATGTTAAGAAGGCTGGTTAATTCCTTCTGTTGTAAACTTAGTATTCATGGAAATTTTGTAGCAGAAAATATTAAGGCATAGTTCATGTTCAGACCTTTCAAAACACAGAAAATACCAGAATGATCAAATGATACACGCAAGCTTAGATATATTTGAAGTTGTTTACAGTGGTTGTATCGAATACAACCAGTAGCAATTGAAAATCATAAACACTGTATATTGATATTGAAACTTTTGTGTTCTGCTGTGTTTATTTTCTGAGATCCCTGTCAGAAGTCCAAACGAAGGAAATTAAAGTCCTATGGTCTGGCCTGCTTCGTGAACCTTTTCATTTATCTATGGTGATTTGTTGTTCACAGCAGAGTAATGAGATGAAAAAAAAACTGATTTCACTGTTTGTTTTGTGCTGCAGTGAAGCTAGAAAGTCCTTGAACAGGCCACCTGCTCGGAAGGTACTTGACAATTTAATCTACAATTACAGTCCCACGTATTGTGGGAAAGCTGGGTAAGTGAATTGACTCCGAGAACCAAGTTTGGCACACAAATTTATTGTTACCAAGGCTGGCACTTGCATTTACTGATTTGCGTTTCTTCTTTTATCCTACTGTAGGAAGGGATATGATGAAGTTTACATCTTCGCAGAACCAGAAACACCAAACAATACGAGGTGTGCAGTGCATGGTAATTGTCATGGACGTGTGAAGTTATAAATATTTAAGACTCAGCACTGAAGTCTAAACACATAAATTGTATCATTGTCAACATTGTAAAGCTTAAGATGGAACTGAACTAAGTGCATTTGTTAATAATTCAAGACATGATGGTTTGTGTTCGCAAATGCTTTCAGTGTTTAAATTACGCCACTGCCAATTAAGATGTATTACAGCATCCTAGTCATTGCTCATAACTTCACCGGTGACCCTGTATGACTATGATGTCAAGTATCTGCATATTACATCAAAATACTATGTTGTCTTGTTCATCCAATCTAACCCATGCTTCAATTCCATTTCCCATTCTTGTTTCCATCAAACCAATGTAGTTCAAATACATTGAATCAAAATCAGCTTCATATCAGCACGTTTTATTTATACAAACTGGTAGTTGTGATATAATCACAATTCTCATCAGAAAACTTATCTCTTTTCTTTCAGATACTGGATAACCTTGAAAAAAAACCCTTCATCGCCATGTATTTCTGCCATGAATTGGCTGTTAATTTTCCCCTCGGCTTCCCTTAGATAGCTCACTAAGACATCCAATTCTACTTGGTCACTAGCTTTGCATTACACAGGTTCTTTCCAAAGAAGATTTCCAATATTATGTTCAGGCAAAGGTCGACTTTTTGAGTCATTTCCTGTTCTTGAAGCAACTATGACACTTCTCCAGATAATTGCTAGCACGACCTCAATTGAAGTTGGGGACTGGACAAACAGCCTTGATCTGTCTTATAGCCAATGCATCAAACACAAATCTTCTCCAAGCACACTTTCCTTTTCTGAACATAGCGGGCTAAGAGAAATGGAGCAATAAAACCGGGATATGCTGCTTGTGATGTAAAACAAGCAGTAGTTGACCGAGCTTCCATAAAGGTGCGAAATGATGCCCCATCAAAGACCTTGTGAGAAACACCAGCACAAATAGCTATAACGCCGCACAAATGTGTTTGCTTGAACCAGAAGAACATAATTACCTAATTTTGATGAATCTGCTGGGTTTCAGGGAAAGAACTGGTGCATAAAGTGGCTCTCCGTTTTTTTCAAGAAATGTTGATAGGTGAAAAGTTTTCATTTGGGCTTCGATGAAATAAACTCCCTCGTCACTGCAATCAATGTAAAGGTCATGTTTGATCTTTCCTGCAAACGGGTAAAAGTGAGATAGCAGTTACAAGCATGACTAGTTGTGGAAGAACTTGGCCAGATCACGAGAACATGACTAGACAGACAGACATGGAGCATGGTTGAAAATGCTTTTGAGGCAACTAAGTTTATAGGAATACAAGGGCAAACTGCCTGCTGCCTTGTCGGAAGAGAGAATCACTAAGTTCATGGAGGAACACGAGCAAACTGCTATGTATTTTATAGTATTTAACACCGTATATGTATTTTATATTTAAGTTTAAATATAATATGTTTGATCTTGATTAATAAAAAATAAAATGTACGGAAGTAATTATTTTTTTCTCTTAAAACAAACTAAAAAGTCCATGATAATCAACAAAAATGCTAGAAAGGTGTTTAATTTTAGTTAATGATTTATAGAAATATCATAACAGAATTATTAATTATTGAAAAAAATTTATTTTGAGAAAATAATAAATACTTAAAAATTAAAACATCAAAGAAAATAAAATGAAAATGAAAACAAAGAAAAAAGGTATATGATTTAGATTGCGAGTTTAGTAGATTAACTTGAGTTGATTGAGAATTGAACTTTATAATTTATTTGTAATTATTTTCTATTGGATTATCGCGGTCTTAAACAAATATCACATCATTAGGTCAGTGCTTGGTTTTATGAAGATCTATTATTTCATCATATAATTAAATAAAAATACTTTTAAAAATATTAAACTTATTGAATTTCATGATTTGAATCATTGATTTGATAAGTTAACTTAAATTGATTGCAAACTAGATTCATAATTTATTTTAATGTAATTTTTATAGGGTTATCGAGATCTCAAACAAACATTCCGATATTGATTTGATACTTAATTTTATATGTGACTATTTTTGTCATCATATAATTAAATAAAAAATAATTTAAAATTATTTTAAACTTATTCCAGCTCATGATCCAATTATAGATTTGATAGATTAAGCTATGAATCTCGAATTAAATTAAAATATCACCATCTCAATATTTTTTAAAAACATCTCATTTTTATTTTTTTTAAAAGTTAAATAATATTTTTTTTCCGATCATTCAGATTATATTTGAATCTATCAAGTCAACTATTTTACATTAAAAAACTTTTAAATAATTTAATTTAAAATTCAAGCGATATAAAACATCAAGTTTAAAATTTTCAAGATTTACTCATTACCAACCAAAAATTTCTCGTTATTTAGATATTGTTTTATGTTTTTTAAAAAATTACTCCAATATACAACATAACGGGAGCTGATTATCTAGTCTAAAACTAAGGACAACGATCATTTCCTTCCTGTGTAATCATGCAATTTGCTCAACAAGAAAATAAAAGAACATCTCACATGAATTAGTTGTTTGGACTACGCTGTACATGTGGGTCCTATATATTTGTGTGTATTTATTTATGTGATGCACATGAAAGACCGAGCTTGACAAAATAAGTTCAACATACTTTCTAGTTTTATTTTCTACAATAAAATTTGATATATTTTACTGAAAAATAAGCTAAATAATTTTATTTATACTCATTCATTCTAGATCTATCTTAAAAAAAAAAAAAAACAAGAGTCTTAATTATAGACTTGTTTTAGAGATTTCTAAACTAAAAGGAAAAAATAAAATTATTAATCTCAATATTGGATTTGATAAAATAAATAGAAAAAAAATAAAAATCCCATAATATTTTTAAACTAAATAGAAAATAATAATAACTAAGAAAAATAATTAAAAAAAATCATTTTTCATCTGTCTTTCTAGATTAGAAAGAACTTATCTTCAAGTTTTGGTTATTTATTAAACAAAGAGCTAAATATTGATCAATCTTTTAATCACTATTGAGTGAATTGCATTATTGTTATTAATGATTATTAGAGCTATAGAATTAAAAAAATCCTTTATTTGTGGTTTATCAAAAAAGAGTTATTCACAGTCACATCAAATAACCTGAAGTGTACCATTATTCAAATTTATGTGAATAATTTTGCACTCTATTGACCTTGGCTTATCAGCATTGTATAAATAGCCAACTTAGATAAAGCTAGCTAAAAATAAAACTCCCATAACACTTTTAATATTTATAGAATTATTATTAGTTGTGAATGGATTATTCCAAACTGATCTCTTTTCACACCACTTTGATTCTTTACACTCTAATTTCTTTTCTCTTCACAAGCTAGGATAAAAACAATATATTTTTACAATTATCACAAAATCCCTTCTTTACTAAGCACTAATATTACAAGCTTTTTCTTGATTCTGATGATATATGTATTGCATTACCTGTCATATAAGATATTTAAGTTATATTGCTATGGTCTTTTTAAATATAAGTGAAAAACATTTATAAATATTACATCACATCAAACTATTAAAATATCTTTATTCATGAAAAATAAAATAAAATAGCATTATTAATGATTATCTTACTACCTTGATATAATTATTTTAATGTATATGATTTTTGTTGTTTTTTTATCTTGAGCCGTAACTTTTATATAATTTTTATTAATATTATTCATTAATGATAAAATTATATACTTTTGTCTTTTAGTGGTACAAGTTGAATGAAAAAGAATGGTGTACAATCAATCCTCATCTAGATTAGTTTTGAGAGCAAACGAGTTTTTTTTGGATGACGAAGGCAGCACAGTCATCTCTTTTATGCAAAATATCCATCCATAACGTTATCCTTACCTCCTAAATGTCTCTTTTATCTCCACATCAACCGCCTTATCCACATATTCAATACTCTCAGGATAATAATCTTCCCTTTTATTTCTAAGTTCAAGCACTATAATTTAATCCATTTTTTTCCTGTTAAACCAATTGCTATATATCCTGCCACTTATTTCCACTCCGTCTCTCTCTCTAGAAAAAAAAAAAACCAAAAATTTATATCAACAATCCCATTCTTTAGGTCCATTACGAAAAAGTATATGGATTCAAACATTTTCATGATTATGGGCCTAGCTGATACACCCTTGGCCCAGAATATGGATCCATGGAAAACACAGGTGATACATGTCACCTGCCTGCATTGCTGTTCCACCCTTGAAAAAAAAGAACGCAGACCCCCCAAAAATAATATGGCGGGAAAACCAGTGTCTTTGTAGAGGGAAAATCAAACACTCTCATTTTGTCCTTGATTGATATTTTCACGGCGTTGGTAATTTCTCTTTCATAATCCACCTGCACAATTTCTTCCGTCTCTGATTTCTCTTTGAGCCCAAAAACCAAAGAAATTATGTCCCAAATGGAAACCCTAGGCATTCTCGATGAAATTGAAGTTCTTGTCTCTGATAAACTCCAAGTGGTACTTCTATTCCTCTTCAATCCCCTTAGTTTTACTGGGTTTTGTTGTTGTAATCTTGGGTCAGTTCTAGTAAACCTAGAAACTTATTTATTTATTTAATCACCTGGTTTCAGGTTTCCTACAAGTGGTTGAGTCGAAATTTCTTGGTTTCTTCGAATGCTGCAAAAAGGTAATTTTCCTCTCTGAAATTTGTGATTTTTATTTTTATTTTCCTGGTTTGTGCATTCAATTAACAAATGGTTGGTGTTGCTTCCTTAAGGCTGCTTCAAGAATTTGTTAACACACGCGGAAGTGGATTCGAAGTAGTATACACTCTATCCGGTTGGTTAAAGAACAACCCTTCAAGTTACCATATAAGGCTTGTTTCCGGTCCCAAACTTGAAGGTCAGGTCTTTCAATGGTGCTAACATCATTATAGTTATCGTTGGTTAGAAACGAGAGATACTCGAAATCGCAAGGATTTCCATCTATCCCATTATAATAGATGGGTCTTAGGGTGGCATTGCTAGCTGCTGCTCTTAGGTTTGCAATGATGTGTCCTGGAAGAATCATTAGGTGACTTGTTAGCATGCCATAACCATAGGTTTGTGCTTTCGCCTAAGCAATTTAAGCATTTTTCACCTAGCTTTTTTTTCCCCTGGCTCATCTATGATCCCTCTTCTTGGAAGAGAGTTTAGCAGTTAGAATTTCTTTCCTTCGAATTGGCCATGGAAATGTAGTTGGAATTCTTTGAATTCTATTGATTAGAACAAAGAATTATAGAAGCGCACCAAGCATATTATGCATTCACATGAATATGTGTGATGAAAGTTGTTTTTGTCTATTTCAATACCTCAGCTACTTGATTCTGGGTCGATGCTGTTGCACCCGTTGCTGGTAGATAAATTTCAATCATTATTTCGTGGTTTGTTAGTATCATACATACTTGAGTGTTGTGCCTGAGACAAGGATACAGGGATATGCTGAGATTTCCTTTTTTGATTTTTTTTCTTGCAGAAGCTAAACAAGAATTCAATGGCAATTGCTCAGTTCAGGTATACAGTGTTCAAGCTTGCATCCCAAAAGATCCAGCTGCACTTTGGAATGCTGAATTTGTTCAGGCAGAAGAGTTCTTCAAGCAATCCTTCACAGTTGATAATTGCTTAAGAGATAACAGGTATGATGCACCTGTAGTCTGCAATCAGTTCCAGTATCTTACAAGAACTTGACTTGTGTAGATCATGGAATTGCTAGATATGATTATTTCTTCATTTATGAAATTCATATGCAGCCGTTACAATACTGCAGCTGCTGTAGTAACAGCTTATTACTTTGCAAATATTCAGACAATGAAAGCCTGAACCGATGGTCCTCAATAATTTTCTGACTGCTGACCTGCCTCGTGCAACAAAACTATTAGTACTAAACTGTTCTAGAAGAGAGTTGACTGGTTATGTCAAGATTGTTGATGATGCACTTTGAACTCATTTTTTAATGTAATTAGCACACACAAATGTGTTCTTATTGGGGGTGGGAATTGGCTGGGGGTAATGAGATGAGATATTTCAAGCCTTGGATGGTTACAGATTGAGGGTTTCCCTCTCTCTCCCTTCTCATGAATTGCGGCAAAAATTAGCTTATTTTCCTTGGTGCTTGAATTTTTCTTCTGCAGATTTTGTGGGATTCTTAATTCCTTTGTTAAGTACAATGTTGATGGACCTGCTGCAACCAAAAGTGCGGAAATCCCAGTGCCATTGAATAGTAATTCAGTGTGTCAAAATATTACAGCTCAACCATCTAAGCAAACCAAAGTTCAGCAAAGCCCAAAGGTTGGTCCTCCATCTCCCAATCTGGTGAACAGTGTCAAAAGTGAAAGGAATGGAACAGGAGTTCATGATCTGGCTACCAAGCAGACTGTGGATGAAGAAAAGGTCTCTCTCTTGCCTGCCGATAAGAAGAAAGGCCAGAGTGATAAAACCTCTTCTGGAAATGGAGGTTCGTTGGCAAATTTGTGGGGTCGTGCATCTGCCAAGTCAAAGCCATCTAGTGCACAAGCTGATAATGATAAGCACATTCCAAATCCTACTGGTAGGTTTTTATTTGGTTGCCATACAACCAGGAAATTGTCTGCTTAACTAGGATGTAGGATTTTCTGATGTGACTTCTGCAAGACAAGCTCCTATTCTACACCTGGGATTTAATTCTTATCTGCTGTTTCTTTTTCAATTTCTGAATTGGTTTATTACATGTTATTAGTGAGTGCAGAAGCTCAAATTTCTGCTTGTGAAGAAATTGAAATTGGGAGCAGTGATGATGAGGCTCAGGGTGTGAATTTTAAGCGAACTTCTAATGGGGATAACAGTAGAAAAAGGAGGGTAGTTTTAGATTATTCCGATGATGAGTTTGAAGATGCAGTCAATCTAGCATCACCAGAACTTCCAAAGGGCCAATGCAGTACAGCCTTGGTTTTGGAGAAGCCCCACTTCAACAAGCAAGCAGAAGATAAACCAGTGATCAAGGTAGAGAAATCAACTAAAGGAGCATGTAATCAGTTGTTGAGAGATGATTCTTCAGATGGAAAAGGCAATGACTCTAAAACTTCCTCTTTGGAGAAGATCCAGAGTGACATCACCTTCTGTGATGTTCAGAAGGATACGGCTGCTGGTGCTGCTCCAAATTCCCCCAAAAGGCGAAAAGTGCTAAAGACACGGATTGATGAGCGTGGAAGAGAAGGTAGTCCCCTTGCGCATCCTTCTCAAATTCCAGAAAATCCACCAAGAAATATGATGACTTGGATTTTTTATTTTTTTTGCTTAAAAGCTCTCTATCCTACCTGTTAAATCTTTGTATTTTGGTTATTTCTTTGTTTTTGTTTTCCTTTTCTTTTAAATTCCTTTCTTGGATTCTTCTCTGTAGTATTGACATGTTCCACAAAACCTAATTTCTTGTTTTCCTTTTTTGTTAATATATGTCTCTCTCTGCTGCAGTAACTGAGGTAGTCTGGGAAGGGGAGGAGACAGAAACTAAGAAAGTTGAGTCGCAGGATTCGAAAAAGAAAGCAGAAAATAATGCAGTTACAAATACTGTTAACAACAGGTAAAAACTATTACATTATAATTTCACTTGCATGTATTCGGTGTATGCTTTAGGATTTGGTGATAAAACTTTAGCTTGTACCTGGTAACTGCACTATTAATCTTGTCTCGTACATTCAGGGCACCTCTGACTAAGAAGTCTCCAGCAGCAGGAAACGGTGCTCCGTCCAATCCAGGAAGCAAAGCAGGGAACAAGAAGGGAGGGAATAAGGACCCTAAACAAGGCAACATTCTATCATTCTTCAAGAAGGTTTGAGCAAACCAACTAAATGTGAATACGTCATCTGATAACCTTGTTTTATTTTCGCCTTTCCCCACCTCTTCCTTCTTTTGTGGTTTTCTTTTTGCATCTTCCTTTTTGGCGTTGTGAATGGAGGATCAGGGCCTTGAGGCAATCGATATGCCAAACCTTTTGTGTTATATGAAATCAATACATGTTTGTCATTACTAATTGCTCGCGTGAAATCTCTTCTGCCAAATATTCAGTTATAATTATTACAGCATAATGAGAAGCTCGAATGGCAATTAGAACCGTATGCAAAGGCAATTTTAACAAACACTTGAGCCCATAAACCTGTGGTCCTGTACAAAGAAAGATTGACCAAAGACACCTGTCTGCATCAAGGAAAGACGCTCGCACATCCCCACTCGTTTAGCATTTCCAACGCTCAACAGTGGTGAAGTACTAGAAGAAAAGAAAAGCACTCAGCAGTAGAAACTGAAGCGTACCTTTTCGATTTGCCAAAATTACACCCATGATCTCTCTCTATCTTTTTCTTGCAAAGAGTAATCAAGTTCTTTAGCTATTACTCCATGCCTGAAAATCCAATAGCATGCATAATTCATGGTGTTCTGCTCCTAAACGCAGTAAACTAAGAGTGTGTTTAAAATGCATTTTCCTTGAAAAGCTATTAAATTGATATTTTTTAAAAAACATTTCAATATTTTGAAATAAAAAATAAGGAGAATCTAAAAAGAAAAATCATTTTGATACGAATTCCAAAGTTATTCTAGTTTGAAAAACTATAAAATCCATAAACCAATCAATACTCCTTGAAGCCCCATTTCTGAGAGAAAACTCATCGTCATATAATAAATTTCAACTCAATAATATGGTCAAGCACCAAACAACACCGCCCAGCAACCAACCTCTGGCTATTAAGGTTTTGTGAAAAAAACTCTTTTCACTAAATACAAACAATTGTTATGCTGTTGTCAGTTAACGACAATAACTTACAGCACAGCAGGAAAATCTAGTGGCAAATGTAAAGAAATAAAATGACCCAACTTTTTGAAAGGCATTTTAGGAGATAATTTACATGATTTACAATCAATCCGTGCACACATAGTGCTAATTGATCTCTGTTCTCTGTTTTAAGTTTCTCGGATCAAATTGGTTGGCTCACTCAAAACATACTTGGGTAGTTCATACTTTGCACCTGCGGGAACATTTTGAATACAACATGAAAGTAAGAAATATATCAAATTTGTATCACATACATGGAAAGACAAACACAAAATACACTTTAGCGGCATAAGAAAAAATTTAGGATACTCTTATTGTGGAAATGTAATAAGTCCGTAAATTCTGGTTTTTGCAAACAAAAAAATCACCACTTTTTTAGAGAGATTTGGTGTTGAACACAAAAGGTTACGCAATAAGGAATTGAAAGATTAAGGACCTCTTTCATCATAGCATACTGTCAAATCGGCATTTTGAATGATGACACCAGCACTGTCCACAATTGCTTGTGCAAGGGATAATTCAGCTTCGGCAGCAGCTTGAAGAGCATCCCAAATCTCTGGCATCCAGAAAATTGGAATCTATATCTCAGAATCAGATACAATAAATGATTGGAAAGCATATTATAAACAATTTTTTATAATGTGAAGTGAACCGCATCTTATTTTTTGTCCTAGAAAATTCAAAACCTTTCATCTTCATTCATAACAACTTTTAGCAAGACTAGATAACTATCGATGGTAAGACAGCATAATGAACATCTGATCTTCATATTTGATAACTTCTCTTCTATCCCTTTTTTTCATCAACTGTGAAAAGTAAACACGGCTACTAATCACTGAAGTGATAAATTTAATCTTCATATGCGGTAACCTCCCCTCTAAACCCCAATTTCTATAACACAAAAAAAAAATTAAAAAAAACTTTCACTGGCCACTGAAATGATAAAAATGCTGATTCAGTAAATAGTTAATGATGTTATGATAAGGCCTTGGAATGTGACAAGCTAGGTAGACATGTGGTTGATATTGTCACATGTACTGTATCGGTATGACTAGTGTCTGATATAGAGACACAAGTCTGCAGTGGCTCTAGTCAAAGTTGCCTACAGTAAATCTTTTGGGGTAACCTGTACAGCCTATAACATATTCAGGTCCAATTACAACTTTTATATGATCCTCAAGGCACGGTTGGCACTAAATAAAAATCCTAGGAATTGTCATTTCAAATTCTTTACTAGTGCCATCCATTATTCCAAAACCATCCTATCGCTTGCTTCCTTTTTATTTTTGGTTTCTTTTGTCAATGCTAGAGATAATTTCTACTCAATTGAACGTATCCTAAATATAGACTAGTTAATAGAAGCATATGTGGTAGGCTTTGCAAGCTGCGTTAAGATTCTTAAGTAGCAAGTAAAATATTATATGAGAGAAGAAATAGATCTTGTGCAATGGCAATGGCAAAAACAGAATTAAGGAAAGTAGAAACCTAATCTACAAAGCACAACACCAGCAATGCCAATGGCCAAACTGGCGTCAAGGAAAGTGGAACCTTAAAATTACAAAGCACATCTCCACTCTGAAGTAGATTCTAAAATTTTCCAATATTCCTTGTACATCAACAGAAAGGAGCCTACTAATTATAAATCTATAAATGAACTGTCAACAATAGTCCTTTCAAAATCTTCATGGATACTGCAGCATATGATCCCTGCCTCATTACGGGTCAAAACTTAAAGTTCAGATGGGCAGAGTGTTGTTTTAAAAATAATTATATGCTTGAATTACGCGTGCTGATTGCTTGATTAGAGACATGACAGACAATTCATAGGTAATAACTAATAACTGATAGGGGAATCCAAATCAAACATCCCTTCAGCTTGAATATTTTATGTAGCAAAGCAATTAAGAATAGTTTGCAATTGTTTTCTTTATGTTCATTCCTAAACATTCAGCGACTGTTATTGATGAACACATATGTATGACAGTCCAATCAGTGTGTACAGTGGTGGCAATTTCTGAGGTTCTTAGACCTGCACTTCTCAATGTAATTGCTCTCAAGGTTTCTTACTCACTTTTATTCTGTATTTCAATGTCACTCATGGATTTTATTTTATTTTCTTACTTGGGAAAAAAAGGACAGAGATTTCACCTATTCAACAAAAGATCAATTAGTATCTTCTCCTCATTCCTAAGATAAATTCAATCATTATAAAAAATAATATATTACTCAACCCAAGGTTAATTTCTATGAAAAATCCTAGTGAAGAGCCACAAGTGGTATGACATTCCAGAAAAGGTACCTTTCCTTCCACCATAGTGAGGCGAAGTATCCCAAAACTCCTCACGCATCTGTAAAAGCTGAGACTTTGTAATAGGCTGAGGATGCTTCCAAGGTTTTGGCTTCCGTATTTTCTTAGCAATTCCTGTCATAATCACAAATATGACATTCAACTCTCTGTTAATTACCATGATTATATAAAGAATAACTAAAAAACTGATTGGCATTCAAATATTTCTCTTTCATAACTACTGTTACCTAACATTCATCCCTTATTAATGGAATCAAGGAAGAGATAGAAAAAGGCATGTTATGACTATTATGAATATGACATATCATACCACAAAGTACACTGAAATGTATATATAAGGAAAAGAAAAGGTGCTTTACATAGGATTGCTGGTTAAATTTGAGTGCTCTGGGTTCATTATTTTACATAAAAGTGGCAATGTAAAAAAGCAGATGGCAAGGAAATATTCTAGAGATAAGATTCAATTCTCATCCTCTTCTTAATTGTCTATCTAATCCTGCATCTTCAATAAAAAGGATAGCCTAGAAAAACAAAATAAACATACAAATTATACGCTCACTGAAGAGTGTACAGACAAATAAACACATACATGGAAACATACGATCTCTCTCACTCACAGACATGAACTTAAAAGGTCAGCTTAGCAAATACTCTTATGTTTAGATTACATAAATATGGTGACCAAAAGAAGCTTGAGATCACTGCAGAAATTTCCAGAAATCTGTTAAACAGCGGTGCATAGAAACTCGTGAATTGAAGATTTCACTATTCCAGCTATTACATGTGCCTACAGAACATACTTACCAAACATGCTAATTAGACCTCATTAAAAACAAGCATATTTTAACGAAATTACAGTAATTAAAGCTTTTCAATACTTGCATAAATGGAAGCTAAGCTGGAACCGAAGCGGCAATCACATGTACAATATATTTTACAGTTGATATACAACTAGTACATCTGTTTGGTAATTCGATCTCCTCAAGTCCTAAATCCGGAAAATAATAAACTCGCTATAACTGTAATTTGAAGCTAGTTCAAATGCCGCTCAAATCATTGATTGGTCTCAAACCGCTTGCATGATTGCAGGCTTAATAGATAACACGAAAAGACTGAACCAATCATCCATAGTCCTTCAAAATCACACAGAGGTCTAGCACCGATAACAAATTATACTCATTCCGATTCATTGGATTTTATCAATTTAAAAATCCGTATTAAAACTCTTTACAAGAAAAAGAAAGCAACCACGGCATTCAGTCAAACATTCAGTTCTTGAATATGTTCCAAAATGAATGAAATCTTCAACTTTCTGTATCTGTTTCGCAAAGAAATTAAATTATTTGTTTTTAATTTCAATAGAGAAAATCTCAAATTCACAAAGAGAAGCATTTTGACCTAAATTAAATCCTGATATTGAGAAATCTCACATTTAAGTAGTAATTAAATCTGAAAAACTATAATCACCATCACCAAATCACTCTCTCAATCATCCAGGTTTCAGAAGTCACCAGTGCATTGTAATAACAGTACAGAAAACAGAAGACTAACAATCTTGTTAATGCAACAAATAACGTCCAAAATCAGTTACGATTAGTTTCTGCCCTTTTCTTTTCCTTTTAATATAATAAAAAAAATCCAAAACATTATGTGTTCTTGATTAATTTTTTTCCTTGAGGTTTCCCGGCTGCCAAACAAACAAAGAGAATTAGAGGGGGTGAGAGAGAGAGAGCCGATAGAGTGAGGTTACCGTCTGCTTTGGCTTGTGAGGATCCAGCACATCCCATTCTGTATTTGCTTTTTAAACACAAAAAATCACTTCAATAAAAGAATTTTGTTTTCGAGAGGGAGAGCTCTTAGAGAAGCTTCATTGAAATGCAAGTCAAAATGAAGTTCCCTTCGGTCCCTGCTGGTTTCTAGAAAGTGAAACAGAGGGGTTTATATTTTTATTTTCTTGAGGGGAGGGAGTGGGGAGGTGGTATTTTATTTATATTTAGCTTCCGGTGAGAGCTGTGTGCGGTTATTCCGGTGAGGTTTGTAATAATGAGGGTGATATGTGAAAGAAATTAATTAAGAGGGTTACCTTAATTGTGGATGATGATTGCTTAATTATAAGATAATGTTTAGAGTGAGAAAGGGGGTTAAGAGCGAAGCTGATGGTTGGCTGTCATGATCTTTGTTCGCTGCCTGTAGGCTGTAGGTAATCTGTTGAGTAAGGGGCTTTTTCGGAATTCTCAGTTTCATTATTGGGCGGGTTGATTTTTAAGGATATTTTCACTGGCAACAATTGTCTGAACTCTTTAAAGAATGTTTCGAGCACACTAAATTAAATTAAATTTAATATTTTAATTAAATATCATGTGTAAAACTATTTTGATGGTAAAAAAAAATGAATTTTAAATGAAATTCGTTATTTAAAAAATATACAAGAATAAATCAAAGATCAATTCATATTATTTACAATTCCAAAAATCAATTAATATTAAAATTAGTTTTTTTTCAAATATCTATCCGTTTGACTCTATTTTTTTGCAAGACTTTTAAAGAAAAAAAAAATAAAGATGATGATTGGTAATATGGAAAACAAAATAAAATATATATTTCTTTGTAGAATTCCACTAATTTATCAATTAAATTCAAATTAAACACTATAATTAAATTCAATTATAGTAAATGATTGGTTTTAAATATGTTATCATAGATTATCCCATTAGCTATTACTAGATTACATGTTCGTGCTATGTTGTGAGGGACTAAAATTTTTTTAAATATAAAAAAAATATATATACACAAGTATCTAGAAATTCTTTGACATTATTATTATACCTAAAGATATTGTCATTTTGAAAAAACAAATTCCCATCAAGATAATTTTTTATTGCAAAATAAAATGTTAATATGTGTGCTCAATAAACTAAATAATAAATTATATAAAATAATAAATGATAACAAATTTATTGATTTGAACTAAGGATCGAGTTAGAAAGTTGAGATAAAGATGCATACTAAGATATTTGATATCATATCAGGTGTAGTTTTTTTAATTTTTTTATTTAATTATAAAATAATATTTTTTTAGTTAAAAATATAAATCATTTTAAATAAGGACATAATTAGTATTTCTCAAGTCTAAAATCAATTTTCCTATTAACTCATCTCTTGTTTATTTTAGTGAACACAAGGTTTTTAATTGAAATTAATGTTTTTGTTAAAAAATATATTTTTTTTATAATTGCTAAAGCAAGTTTAAAAATATCAAAATAATATATTCATATTTTATGTATTATTAAAAGCTTAAAAAATTATAAATGTGATATATCAAGTTTAAAATCTATTTATTTTTTTAAAAAAACTTGAATCAAATGTATTTAATTTTTTAAGAAAAATATTTGAATCAAATCTTGATGAACAATTTATTATTAGCATTATTATTTTAATATCATATACATAATAATTGAAAAATTATTAAAAATAAAATAAAAATTTATAGTATTGTTTAAGAATTATATCAAAACAAAAAGCAGATGAATTAATATAGTATTTTGAGTGCAAAACAAATCAAAGGAAAAAAAAAAAAAAAAAACATAGAAAAGGGTTACATCCAGCAGCTAGCCGCTTGTACCATTAGCCTGAGTTTTCATTTGTATGTTGAATTGTTATTATATGTATAAGGAAGTCCAAGCATCTCCTGCTACAGATGTACAACCTTATAATAATCGATGTATTGAGTTAAAACCTAAATCTCAGGTATTATATTATAATTAAACTAATCTAAAATACAGTGATACCTTGTACTAAACCTATTATTAATAGATTTTTATATTTGAATCCATGAGATGATGATTTATATGGAGTTTTTTAGGGTGTTGATTTAGTGTTTAATAAAATTAGTGTTTTTGAGCTTCATTTGGTAATATAATTGAATTGCTTTTGAAAATGTTTTTTTAAAATAGACAATGATTTTAACGAGATATTTAGGTATCCATCATTATTTTTATTATGATTATAAAATTTGACTTAATTTGATGAGTTAATTCAGAATATTTAGGATCTAAAATTTAACTAAGCTGGATTATAAGTCAAATCAGTCAAGACTTTGATATGACAAAATACTTGTTTGATCCGACAAGATTTTTAGCAATATGAATGACTTGGCCAAACTTGATTGAGTCAACTATAAGCCAATCATATTTTATTTTTTAGATATTTAAAAACTCAATATGTTTATCTTATCTAATTCTACCCTCCACAAAAAAAAAAAAGAAATTGTGCTTTTAAAATCATGAATTATAAGTGTTGTTATTTGGATATTTAAGAATTAAAGTTTGGTTTATAATTTGAATATTTAAATTATGCTTGTTAATTCAAGTTTTTAAGTCTTTAAAATTGTTTTTTATTTTTTTAAAATCAATTAAATGTGTAGAGGTTAGAAGTTATATTGAAATTGATACATGTCATTGACTCATCCATTGATTTGTAGGTATACCTAAAAATCAAAATATTTTTCCGAATCAATTTTCTAAAAACTACAATTTTTATTGACTTTTCAAATCGGAATAGCATTGCCAAACTTTTACACGTTTCATTGGAAAGAAGTAGATGGACACAGTGAAGGCACGAGAAAAACATATAAAAGGGGCAAAATAGTGACGTTAGTGGATATTTTCTGGTCACCTCACATGGCAGCCGGGAAGATTTTGACCTGCGGCAGGGCTCGATGTGAAAACCCATCAGCGTTTTACGGTTATCTATCACGGCACACTTGAAAAGCATCCGCCACCGTGCCGCCTTAGAAATGACAAACCCTGCAAAAGGGTTCCGGGCTGACAGATTTTTCTTTATCACGTGAATTCCTTGATTTCCACTAAAATCTCTGGGAAAAATGCTGATATACATCACATCAGCAATAGCTCTTTCGATCTTCTTGTTTTGTGTCACCGTCCAATTATCAATCCCACTTTCCAGTCGTTGCCATTTTTTTAATGAATCCATTTTCAGTGATGCAAGATAAGTCGAGCTCTTATCCGTCACAGAGGAACTAATCCTAATCAGTGTGAAGCGTATCACATGTTGCGAATGAAAAAGTTTCTTTTTTTAGACGGGGTTGTCTTGAATGCCTGTAATCACCTACCTCGAATAAAGTTAATAATTATTTAAATATTTAGAATCCATGTTAATAATCCTAAAATTAATAATTATTTAAATTTTTAGAATTCATATTAATAATCATTTAAATTTTTAATAACTCTAAAATTTATAACTCAAACTAAAAAATATAACCAATTAAGCTTTAACCTTTATTAAATTAGATTGAAAAAATTAAAAAATAATGTAAAATTAATAACATTTATTTTTTAAATAACTTTCTGTGCAAATACATGTTAATGATATTTTTTTATTTTTTAAAAATTATTTTTGACATTAATGCATTAAAACAATCCTAAACATACAAACTGTATTAAATTTTAATAAAAAAAAAATTAAATTTTTAAAACCACATTCCCAAACTATTCTCGCAGTACAACTAAATAAAGTTATCATCTCTAACCATAAGAATCTCAAGACCATTTCTTTTTGTGTTTATATATCAAATATTATTTTAATATATTTTCAAATAAAAAACCACTTTAAAAAACGTTATACATAGCAATAAATAAAAACACCTTCGGTGTTCATAAGCTTATCCTTGTATGATGATGAATTGTTACATGATGCCACTGCCAGACTAATCCCACCCTCTAAATGCAATGCTTCAAAATAATCTAGAGCACAAGCATATACTAAATAAGTTTTGTAGATTTAAAAGGCCGACTACATAAAGAAAGCAAAATGAGTCTACAAAGACGCTCAACCTTCGCACGGAGAGTTTCTTCTGAACAAATATATACTTCCAGAAAGCAAGAATGCATGATCAGTTCCCTTTTGGACTACCAAATGCTCATCAGTTCTTGCACCCGTTCTGCAGATGGATTGTGTTGCAGCGGCCAGTTTAAGAAATATCATGAACTCCTTTATGAACGTGTCTGACAGATAAACCCTTGCTTACAAGTTTAAACTTGAATTAGATATTAGTTCAATAACAGACATAAGGATACAAAAAAGGGTGGAGAAAAACACAAGCTAAGCTGGATTTGACAGGCAGTATAATACCGAGAGTAGTAGTCTATCAAAATCGGTAGGAGCTATCAGACCCGTACTTGCTTCTGATATTGTAATGCTCAAATTTTGGACTTTCGTAGTCCACATGCTTCATCTCAGCAGGTTTTGGCTCAGCTCCTACTGCTCCGAAAACTACTTCACCACTTTTATCTCGTTGGCGATGCCTTGATTTTTCTTTGTGATTCTTTGACCTGCCATGAGACGGAACCTCACCTGAACCATAGAATTCTGCATATTCTTGTCGTTTTGAAGACCGATGCTTGCTTAACAAAGAAGGATCCCTAAAACTGGCAGACTTGATCTTTGGTGGTTTCGCTTCCGAGTATTTATCACTTGTAGTTGGAGTATGGACCTGCCGATTTTCAGATACAGGAGCAGGAGTGCTCTGCCTCTGAACTGATGGAGGCTCCACTTTATCTTCAGGCAGTGTTAGAGAATCTTTCAAAGGAGTGAGGCCTGTTCTGGCTTCACCTGGTCTGTTCCAAGAAGGAACAAAACAGAGGAGTATACCAACCAATGCTTCAAGAGCAAGCTTAGATAGATCAATCAAAAGCTGTCCAAAAGATGGCCACTTGGGCTCCTCTTTCATGTTCTCCATAATAGGAATGGGTTTTTCCTTACTTGATTTCTTTTTAAATTCACTCTCTGAAGATTGTTTCTGCATTATAAACATTGGATTTAGAGAACAGGATAAGAAGAATCCAAAGGGAAAAACATTATGATGCAACTGAAAACATGCATCTCCACTGGAGTAACAATCTAGCATATGCTCTAACCTTCCCTAACCAAACCAAAACTACTAAAACTATATCAATGCTACAGATGATGGAAACAAAGCCAAATTCACTTCTAATCTACAGTTCAACAACAGATAGAATCAGATAACTACAGCCAAAAAGATGTTCATACATTCTCAAGCAGCATACAAGCTTTCCTCAAGATTGCTTCCGTGTCAGAATTATTTTTAAAATTAAATTGGCTACTTAATGGAATGCCGAACAGATAGTTACTGAATTGAAGGAAAGAAATGATATCCTAGTAAGGCTAGTGAGGATGAAACAAGTAGGTATTTGAATCCCAGATTAACCATTTTGAGGAAATCAGACAAATCATAAGAAATCATACCATTCTTGAGAAGAAAGAAGACCCAAACCCCTGCTGAAGCATGCACGTAGCATATCCAATCAAGACGGCACCAACAACCATAATCACATCTTCCAAAAGATCCATGAAGTTCATCGGTCAGTAAGGGATAGTCCCAAATGGCATTCAAAATCCAAGTGATGTAAAACAGTGTTTAATTCCATTGACCTCAAGAAACATTACAACAAAAATAAATGCCTAAAATATAAAATAAAGAATTTTTGGTTGGGTTGGGTTGGGCATGGGAGATATGCTTGGGGCCTTGGACAATGGGCACGAGACTTGGAGATTCAATGTTGAAACCAAAAAGCAATCATGTTTTTCGTTGCTGAACCAATCCAATTTTTCACATTTCTAGGATCATTAGCACATGCATGGGAACTTTTATCCAAAAAGACTAAATGACATTCACTTAAAGAATACCATGCATTGCACAATCTTTCAACAGGAGTTAATGACCCGTGGATCATTGACAGTATGATAAAAAAAGTTACAACCAGCATGAAGCAATCAAATCCTGTACCAGAGTAGGGCAGCATACACATGAATTGCGTTGATTGACCCATGGGTATTTTGGTTCCATAGCTCATTATATTTTAGTGGTTCTCTGTTTCCTATGTGGTGTTACAGCAGGAAGTCACAAATTATGTGAAAATTTGAGTATATCTTTGCACTAAAGCTAAAGATTTTATCATGGAAGAGAAAAATTCAAATGGCAGCAAAGTCATGGACAATCAAAGAGAAGACCCCAACCCTTGTTTTGCTCGCTAGTCTGTTGCTTTCTATTGCTGTCTTCCTTGTGCGCTCTATTGATTGGACGTGTACATCTCTTCACTATGATAAACTAAACACCTCCCCTGCAGCCAACTACCATATTACACATTTTCTGTCAATGACTATCCATGCCAAGGTCAAACTAGAGACTAGGCTGGTAAAGTTAGATTCAAAACTTAGATTCTGTTCCACGTGTAGTTCTTGGCTTGGTTGAAATGGACTGTATTCCAGATAAAGTTTAAACAATCTAATGCCATAAACCAGCAACATGACTTAATCACTGCCCCATCTTTAAAAGAAAGGTGATAAAAAAGAATATGTAATCATACCTGTCATAGTAAATGAACTGGACTGATAATCACAATCCTCTTGGTTAAGCGAGATTTGCCGAAGAGCAGCATTTCCTCTGTCGACAACTAACAAAGAACAGGTAGAGTGAAGATACACCACATCAAAATCATTTGAGAATTTGGCATCTTCGCTGGGCCCATCTCTAAAACCTGCAACATTTGATTTCCCCCCAGCAATGGTTGTGACACCTGCAGATAATTTCCAAACTTAACATCTTTATTCCATCATATACACTCAAATGTTCAACTTTCAACAATTAAGATTTTGCAAATCTGAGTGCATCATCTTTTAAATTATAACTAGTCAAGGATTGTCAAAATTGATCACATGCCAGTAACTCCATACAGAACTATACACCTTATGAGTATATATGGCACTGAATTAGGGTGCTATAAAAGGCCTTTTCAACCCAAAACATGATTTAGAAACCCAAAAATGATTGGCTATCAGTGCAGTATGAGTGGATGGAATACTGACCACATCCCAAACTATGGTTTGGGGGAAGCTACCATGCAAGATTTGTCCACGCAAGCAATGCCAAACACAGTACATGTATTTGAATTAAGTCATTTTCTCATAAAAAACACAAATATTTACAACTTCACATCTTGTGCAAACTCTTCATACCTGCATCTCCAATCTTTCTGATGGCTAGATTCAAAGTATCGGCGACATATATGTTCCCTTTATCATCCATGGTTAGACCTCTGGGATGATTAAAACGAGCCTCATTTGGTTTTCCGTCAATATGTCCTGTGTAACCCTGAAATGACCCAGCCACCAATCTTGCCCTACTATCTGTAAGAAATAAAATTACAGATCAAAACACAAAAAGTCCACCAAATCTATAGCTCAAATCCAAACCTTCATTTATTTATTGTGGATAGAATTGCCGTTTCCTCACTCAGTGCAAAGAAGGCATCATATAGGCTCACAGAGTTGGATTTTAAACTGAGTTGCTCTTAAAATAGGAAATGCACCTAAAAGAATTCTTTATCTCATTCCACTTTTTGAGAAAGCCAACAATAGCAGGCCCATCGATACATCTGTTTTACGTTGTTTGCAGCAAACGGTAGAATTATGCTTAACAGAATGAATTATCTACTATTTTTCAGGCCCTGAAAGGCTAAACTATAAAGAAACGTAACCTCAACAATAAATTGGCTGTCTTGAAACATTTTCACAGCATTCAAACACAGCTTAAAACCAATAAACTGCAACAAAAGAAAGAAAAGCAACAAGCATAAATACATACATTGTGACAATGGTGGAGTGATTTTAACAACGTTGCTATTAACTTCATCGACAGCATACAGTTCACCATCCTCAGAAACGCGTATTTTGTAAGGAACCACTCCCATTGCATTTCCTTCCACAACAGTCTCAACTAAGTATCCATCCTCAAACTGAAGAACATTCCCATCTGCAGAAAAAAAGCAAACCACGCAGAAAAAATTATCATAAAGCTTGATCATGAAATAACAAGAAGAAGAGAACCCAAAAGGGTAATTCAAATTAACCTGAATGGGGTGTTTTTGAGGATGCCACAGTGGTGGTCCATTTGAGAAGATAAGACAAGTGCTTAATCAAAGGTGCTAAGCATCCAAATACCAAAAAAATAAGTTAAATCACAAATGAGGAAAAAATCAAAGAAAAATAACCAAACCCCTCTAAGTAAAACATATCAAAACTAAGGACAAGAGAGAAAAACCTGGAGGAGCAGCATGAGCTTGGAATTGAAAAGTACAAGCCACAGAAAGTAGCAGAGCAAGTATAAAAGTAAAGTAGAAATGCGATCTTCTCATAGCTCTCTCTCTCCAGACAAACCCAAACTCAAAAATTAACGAGAGAGAGAGAGAGAGATTAGTAGTCTAGTAGTAAAATTTATGGGGTTAGATTATCAAGAAGAAGAGAACGGGACGGACATTATTTTTGGCAGCACTGTGCGTTGTAGCTGTTACTTGGCAGCTATCTAGCTAGCTAGCTCGTTTCTAGCAGTGGTTACTGTGTAATAAAGCAGCTTTATTTTATTTATTTATTGGCATCTCTCTTTGCATGTGGATTTTTTCTCTTTTTTTTTTTTCTTTCTTTTTCATTTTCTTTTAGAGGTATAATAATAAAAAGATAGGATAAATAGAAAGTGAAATTTTTAAGGAGGACAGAGGAAAGAGATGGTTAGGATCTTCTACACGGGTTCCACCTTTGTTGTCGTCTGGGTCATCGTGGATACTCTTGATTGGTTATTGCCTTGCATCCTTCTTCTTTTTTGTCATCTTTTTCAAGCAAAAATAAAAAATTTAAAAGCAGTCGATTATAAATCAGTCTTTTTAGTTTTTTTAAAATTAAATAATCCCTCTAATTTTAGAAAATATTTATTTAATGCCTTCATAATTGCTGATCATATTTAATTTAATATTAATTTTTTTTTTCAAAAAATGTCTTCTCCTTGATCTTTCTGTATTTTTTTTCTAATAAATTGGAATGACCTTGGCCCAATTTAATTATTCAATATCATTTCATGTACAATGCCCGTTACCATTAAAGGTGTCGAATTTAACTTTTTCTCAGAACTAAATCTAAAACTCAATTTATTTTTAGGATTGATGGCTTGATATTAAAGCGTGACTCTCAAAATAATTTTTCAAGAAAACATACATAAAGTAATTTATCTAGATATTTTAGAGTATTTTTTATTCTCTTTTATATAATCAATAATAAAGAATATATATTATACTAATTATCATAATTATCAAACTCGATTTGGGGTTGACCTGGTCAAGGAGCCGGGTTTTGGGTTTCATGGGTCATCCCGGAAAAATTAAAAAATAATATTTAAAATTTTAATATTTTATATAAAAAATTAAGAAACAATTCATGTGAATATAAATCATGTATGTTATAAATAATGAAATTTAAAAGAATATTTTAAAAAGTTTTTTATCCCACATTGAAAAGATATTATGTTATCCTTTTAAATTGAAATATTTAAACCAAAATTTTTTTATCCCATATTAAAAAAAAATAACTTTTTTTCTTGTGAACATAGAGTATATATATTAAAGGGCTTCAAATCTCACATTGAAAAAATCTTTTTTGTGAACATAGAGTATATATATTAAAGTGCTTCAAATCCCATATGAAAAGATATTATGTTATCCTTTTAAGTTGAGATATTTAAACCAAAAAGTTTTATTCTACATTGAAAAAACTGAACTTTTTTCTTGTGAACATAGAGTATAATGCGAAAGGGCTTCAAATCCCACATAAAAAAATAATTTCTTTCTTGGGAACATAAAGTATATATACTAAAGGGTTTCAAATCGCATATTGAAAAAATAAAATATTTTTCTAGTATTTTTATAGTAAACTTCAAAAAGTATTAATAACCAACTAAAAAAATATAAACAAAAATGAGGTATAGGAAAAAAACCACATTTGAAAAAAAAAAAACACCAAGTCTCATCCGAGTTCGCCCGGGTTGACCAGGTCATGAGTCGACCTGCCAGGTTGACCAGGTTTTACCAGGTTGTTGAACTGGCTGGTCTTTTGTCTTACCCGGACAGGTTCAACCATCGGATCGACTAGGTCTTGGGTTGACCTGTCAGGCTAGTCCGGGTTTAATAACAGTGCTAGTTATAAGTGTTCTCATTACCTTTAAAACTAGATTGTGAATTATTTATTATATATAAAAAATCATATTAAACAAGAATCCTTTACAAGCAAACTTGTAGCTTAGTTGGCGATAGTCAAATAATAAGAAATCAACTAGGAGAAGACAACATCATTAGTTCAAATTCTACTACTTACATTTCATAACTCACATGTAAATGAGCAGTCGACAGTGAACTTTGAGTTGATGGGCTCTCCCCTGAAGTTTGGCTCTTAGGAGTGGTCGTCCACCCGTGGATCACGTCCATAAATATGTTTTATGATTAGGGGTGTTTAAAATAACCGATTAACCGAGAAAACCGAAGAAAAATTAACCGAAAAAATCAAACCGAAAGTAAAAACCGATTAAACTGATTTAAAAAAAACAATAAATGTTAACAGGTCCGGTTCGGTTTCGGTTTTTACCCAGAAACCGGGCCAAACTGAACCGGACCCATTAAACCATTAAAAAAAATGTAGTATAAATAGTTAACCTAACCTAATTGGCCTCCCTCTCTAACTCTAACATATTCTCATTTCAGTTCTTAGTTCTCTCACAAAGCCGTCTTCATCTTCCTTCCCGTTTCCAACAGATTCCCAATCTTCCTCAATAATTAATTCTCAATCTTCCTTTCCCAGAAACCTTCTTCATTGAAGCAACGACAACAAGGTAAATGACTAAATTCCATCTTCTTTGATTCTTTGTTTCATGGGTTTGAATTTTGAAAGTATTTTCTAAATTTTCAAGTCTATTCCATCTTCATCTTCATATTTTTATTTTCCAGAACCGTCTTCATCTTCATCTTTCCCAGAAATCATCTCCATCTTTCAGGCGTCTTCATTTTAGCAACGACAACAAGGTAAATTTCATCTTCATCTTTGATTCTTTGTTTAGTGGGTTTGAAAATTTATTCTAAGCCTATTCGATCTTCATCTTCATCTTTCCCAGAATAAGGCTTCATGGTTTAATTCCATTCGTTGATTGTTGAAAGGTAAATTTCTATCACTTACTTCTTTTATTCCATATATATTGCTTTAGATTTCAAATAATTTGTTGAGTGTTGATTTCAAATAATTTCAAACAACTTTTTAGGAGCCTCGTTAGTTTTAACACAATGACAAGAAAGATGTAATTAGAAGTTCCTGTTCAACTATTAAATTGGAGATTGAATAAAAGGGAAAATGGAAAGAACACACGTTAATTTACGCACATTTATTGAAAGTTTTTTGTTTTTAATTTTAATGCTAATATGTGAAGGAAGAAGTAGCTTCTTCTTGAATGTTGTTGGTTGATCATAGAAAGTTGAATACAAGCATCATATGCAGATTGCATATTTTGACCAGTATGAAAGAAATTATATCTGTTGACAGAAAAAAAAAAAAAAGAGTTCTTGCTAGGAACACAAATAATTTGCAGTGCTACCCTTGTGATTTTAAGCTTAAATTCATATTCTGTTCTGTTTTGTTTCATGCTTTCCATTTTGTTGACTGTTGCATTTTTCTTTTCCAGATGTAAATATACGTTTCAATTTCATGCTAAATTAGTAGTCTTTTGTTTACTGTTGATAAAAGCTCCATGTTTTCCTTTGTTGAACATTCTACTACTATACCATTCTGTATTGCTTGCATTCTGTGGGGATTTGGATGTTATTTTAGACTGTGCATATTAGATTCAGTGACTAATGAGTCAATTGCTTGGCTGCTTGCTTAATTCTAATCTTGGCAATGTTGTCATTGGGTTGTTACATGTCTTTTCTTTATGTATTGTTGCTGAACTTGCTTGTAACATTTTCTAGAAATATACATGACAAACATTGGCACCATATATTATTATATATATCAGTTGTGAATTACTGAATTCTATACATGTCATGAGAAAAAGCTGCAAGAGGTTTGCAGATGTTATTCTTCATTTGTGATAGTTTGTAAACATACTATACCTAAGTAGCATAATATTTTTTTAATTATCCTGGACAAATAACTGAATCCATTTATGATTTTTTGCAAAATGTATTTACATAGCTAAAAATAATTGTTTGATTGATGTTGTTGTTGGTTTCTTAATTTCAAATGGATAATCGGGAAGATCCTACACCAATTGAATCAAATCCTTCAAGTTCGAAACCCAATTCTAGTTGCTATTTGCTAATGTAAACTTTTTTAGTGTGCACACCTCTTTTAATTTGAGGTGCCCAAATTTGATCATGCATCTTGCATATTGCATTGATTTGAATTTTCATAGCATATTTCTTTGCATATTAAAAATAGTAAGATAAAACATTTCAAATTTATTGTTACTATAAGCAATTAAGCATTTCAAAAATATTTCAATATTTTAATTTCATTAGAAAGCTTATAACAAAATTAATCAAATTATAACATTTTGAAGAGTTTTGATTAAAAAGCCTATAAATTTAGCCCAACAAGAAAATTTAACAGCCCAATTTAATTTAAGCCCATTAAAAAAAAAGTAAAAAAAGCCCATTAATTTAATGATTAGGTTTCCCGGTTTTTTAGCTGCAAAACCGGATTCAACCGACCCGAACCGGTTCGGTTTGAACCGGAATCCGGTTCGGTTTGAATTTTAAAAAATATGAAGTACTTGGTTCGGTTGGTTTTTATGGTTGAAACTAAACCGAACCGAACCGTGAACATGCCTATTTATGATATTAAAAAAAAGAGTCATTTGAGCTTGAAATTTAAACAAAACTACCACTACCTTGTGTTTGATTTTATTAATAAGATGACGGTAGTGAAATTTGAACTTTTAAGTACTTGATCATTAAAACTCTAATATCAATTAAAAAATCATCACAATCCAAAGCTTAATTTGTTAGATGAAATCCTAAAATGTAATTAATATTATTCTCTAACATTATCTTTTGTCTGCCCTTTTTTAGTTCGCCTAAATATCCTTTGTGATATAAGGTTTTCAGGGATGTTAAATTAGTATGTACATTAAATCAAATATATAAATTATATTGTGAAATAAAAGAAATTTAAGATTAATAACAATGCAAACTTACTAAATATGTTAAAAATTTATTCATTTTTTTTATTTCTTAATTAATTATTTTAGTTTTTTCACTTATTTTTCCTTCGTTCCCTTTCTAGATATCTATCTCACTTCAAATGCTTTCTCCGATATTAGTTTTTGATATCCACCTTCACATTTGGAACATCTAGTAGTCAAGGACTTATAAGGTTTACAATGACAAAAAAAAAAAAAGATATTAAAGAAATAGTTTTATTTTGCATGTTTGGCTGCATCTTTCAGTTGTTTATGTCTCCTTCTCTTAATTACTAGTTTTTCCTTATCTCAATTTGTTCAATTGAAAAACTGGTACATCAATTTTAGCTAATTTATGATTAGGAGCAGGGCTTACCTTTTTGTGGCTAAAATTAATGATACTTTTTTTTTAAAAAAAAAAAAATAGAAATAGGAATTAAAGGTCTATATGATAGTTTTTATGTTTCTGGTAAAAAATATATATATTAAAATTTGGGTTTTTAAGGTCCATAAACTTGGACCCTAATTTTTTTAATCATTAGGGCCACCTTTAATGATTAAAAAAATATGAGAGGTGGATGATCTTTCATTTATCTAAATGGAAGACATATTGTTCATGCTATTTCAAAAAAAAAATATAGGGACAAAAGATATATCGTCCATTCTTAAAAAAAAAAAAATACAAGTATTGAATGTTAGTTGGTGTTTCACCTGTTATTGAATGCTAGTTGCCTGTTATTTTGAATGTCAAGTACATTTTTATTTTTTTTATATAAATAGCAATACGAAGTATGTGAAGGCAATGCCACCTTTATATTGTATCCTTTTAAAGAAGAAACCGAAAGTTAGTTTTGAAAAACATGTATGTTGGTTTTTTATTGCTTGTCTTTATAACAAGTTTCATTTGATTTAATATAAACCAGATGTTTTTATGAAAAGAAAGTATTTGTATTTTCTATTCATGTGTTTATCTGCTACTTTAAATTGGAGCTTTATGCTATTTAATTGAGTTTGACAAATTTAGATTAGGATTCACTTAGCACTAGACATATGATTGTAGCATATTAATTTCAATATGATGAACTTTATTATAAACAAAATGCATTTTTACCTTCGTATGTTGTGAAAATATGATGCTTCCATTAAGTAATCATTCTTTCATATGTGATGGTTTGCTTTTTATATATTCATTGATTCAATTAACTATTAGTGAGTCTCAACTACCTAAATGTCTTTTCATTTTCATAACTGTTAGTGCAATGTTTTCTATTTGTAAGGAACAAGTTAATAATAAGTTTATTAAACTAAATTTCATATTAGTACATAAAAGTTGATTGAATTTGACTAGCTTTAAGATAATACAAATGCATATTTCATATGACATATTCAATTTATGTAACAATTACTTTGAATTTATATTCCCATTAAACACAATAAATTGTATGTTATAATAGATATGGATTCACAATGGTTTGAAGCACTTTTTGAAGGAGATTATGATAATGTAATGAATAACATAGCCGATTTCATTAATTATTGTCATTATACTGATAACGATGGAGATTCCAGTGATAATCATAGTTCTAATAATGATGACAACGACGATGATGGTTTGGATGATGAAGGTAAGTTGTTTTGGAAAAGAGAGTTTGATAATCATAAATTGGTTTTATACACGGTCAGTGCCCTCACATTATATAACCCTGTATTGATTTGTACAACACTGAAATGCGAAGGTTGCATGAAATGTTACATAAATATTGGACACGATGTGTAAACATGTTTAGGATGGATGCGACGACATTTCAAAGTCTTTGCTTTCAACTTGAAAATTAATATAGGTTAAAAGCATCCAGAAGAATGTGTAATTTTGAAAAAGATGGAATGTTTCTTTATATCATAGCATTGGGTGCTTCCAACAGGGAAGTCCAGGGGAGATTTCAACATTCAGAAGAAACTATTAGCAGGTATTTTAAAGAAGTTTTTAAATAAGTTTGTTCGCTCGTTACATATTTAATAAAACCTGAAGATCCCGAGTTTGTAAACACACCGCATGAAATTGTGAACAATCCAAGATATATGCTTCATTTCAAGGTTGATGCTTTGAATTAAATAAATTTGTAAAATTTATTTTTAGTCAACTAACATTGATGCTTATTGTTGGTTTCTTTTATATTAGAATTGTGTAGGAGTTATCGATGGTACACATGTGCGTGTGTTTCTTCAGAAAATCAAATTCCATTTATCAGAAGAAAAGATGTGCCGACTCAAAATGTTATGGTTGCATGTAGCTTTGACATGCAATTTACATTTGTTTGGGCGGGTTGGGAAGGTAATGCACACCATACACAAATTTTTCTTGAGGCAATTGATAATCCATTAAAATTCCCTAAGCCACTAGAAGGTAGTAATGTATATATATTTATGCGTTAATGTTAATTTTCTTTTTGCAAATTTCATTTTTATCTAATTATATGTTTTTATAGGGAAATACTACTTGGTTGATTTGAGATATCCTAATGAATATGGATTTTTAAGTTCATATAGAGGTCAGAGATATCATTTGCTAGAATTTCACAGGCGAGGACAACCACAAACTTGTGAAGAAATTTTCAATCGTGTCCACTCTTCATTACATTGTATGATGGAATGTACATTTGGAGTTTGGAAAAAAAGATAGTGAATCTTACAAATTATGCCATCGTTGAATTACAAGGCGCAAGTTTAAATGGTGTCGCATCCATGGCAATTCATAATTACATTAGAAGAACTTCATTACAAGATATGACATTTATAGAGTTTGATCGTCATCTCAATTTTGTTCCCGATAATTTTTTAACTGATGTGGCTCCACATTCATAGGTCTAAAGAAACCACAGGCCTTCATGTATAGATTATGTACGTGATGAGATTGCAGCAAATTTAATGACACAATAAAACTATTGTTCTAATATGTTTAGGTCTCTTTATAATATTTTATTGGTTGTGAAATTAATTTTTATGTAATTGGAAGTTCAGATATGAATCATGTTCTTTTAGGTAATTATATTACAAATATCAAATTGAACCATGATTTGTAATCATATACTTTTGACATACTTTTCATGAACATGAAGTTGAACCCCACTTGAAACCAAACATATATTTCAACCTCACCAACCACAACAAAAAGTGTTTTTTTTCAGAAATTGCTTTTATTACACCTCAACCACAAAAGCTACCACAATAACAAACATACTTTGAGTTGCACCTGGTGAGTTTGTTTTATTTCCCCCGAAAAGTATAGTTACCTCGTCATTGTTGCAAGCATGCGTGATTAATTCATGCATACCTACTACAGTGACCAGCCTGGTCACTGGCTTAAGCCACTGACCAAATCGGACTAGCTGGATCCAGCCCAACTCGTATAGTTGGGCTAGATCCAGCCCCCCTAAGAAAACAAAGAACAATTGAGGCTGGATTGGGCCTTTTGCCCAACTGGCCTAATTTATTTTAGGGCAAAGGTGTATTTGGCAAAACACATCCTTATGCCATACCTCTTTATTTCACCCCCTTTTGTTTTGATATCTAGCCAAACAGGCCCTCTTGGATATAAAAAAAATTCCAAAAAAAATTCATGGACCCTTTTGAATTTATTTGAAGGTCCCTCATGTTTTTTGGGATGATTTTACTGTATATTTGATTTGTGGATTTTACTGTGAAATGCAAATTGACACGACCAAAAGCTTGATGTCTTTTCCCAAGTGCAGGAGTGTCGAAGTAATAAATAACCCGGCAAGACCGGGGTCGAACCACAGAGAGGTTAATTGTATAAATTATAAATAACAAGACAACAACAACAACAATAACAACAACAACAACAACAATAATAATTATTATTGTACTCAGTACGTGGCGTTGTTATACCTGAGAATGATCTAAAGATCGGGTCACAGGTTTCCAGCCTATATACTGAGTTTATGAAAAGATCAAATATATATATATATTATATAATATAAACAGAATGTAAATAATAATAATAATAATAATAATGAAAGCAGAAGATGAAGAAATTAATGAGAACTTTGAGATGAAAGATTAACGTAAGGATTAAACAATGATAAAAACAAATGTCAAGGTTAGAGGATCCACTAATGGTACTTCAAACAAGTATAATATAAACTCTTATTACTCAATTGGAAACCACACATAAAGGAGGTTCCAATCAGATTATAAATTGTTAACATGATTACATTAATTATCTTATTTGAATAAAGCTAATACTTGTAAATGTTGGCAGGCATTCATGATTATAACTTATGTTAACAACAAATCAAGTACCTTTCATAGCTCAGGTGTCGGTTAAACCATACAGTATGGGCTATGAAAGTGCCAAGTATTTGTTGTACCAAGTGTTATACAACATAAATCTAGATTAACCATTTAACAAGCAAAGTATTAAAGTGAACAAGATAACAAATATAAAACATGTTAGTATCCAACGTTAATTTCCATGTTAAGTTTATATTATACTTGTTCTTACACCATTAGTGTACCCTTTTCACCTTGACATAATTAACTTAGCTGGACATAATAAAAGAAAGAAACATAAATGAGCAAGACAAGAACATAAATGAGAAAGAAGTTAACTAGAAAAAGGAAAGGAAATGAAGTGCATAAACTTGATATTAATGAAAGCAAGACATAAGCAATACAAAGAGAGAAAGCAAGAGCATGATCTTGATCTGAACACCAAGATGCCTCAATACATGGTAAGTGCCTCCTTTTATAGGCCAAAATTTGGAACTATTGATTTGTTGACTAATTGATGAGTGGGTGGCCACATCTTGACTAGATAACAATCCTTATCTTCTTGTCTGGTCAAGACGTCATTGCTAACATCATAATTTGCCCAGAATCCTCAGGAATGTTCTAGGAAATTGTCTCAGCTTTCCAACAAAAAAAAGATGAGGTCATTTGGACTTCTAGAACTCAAGATATGGGCTGAACACTAAATAGTGTTTGGGCTGCAGGACAGCTTCGGACTTCTTCGTTGTTCCTTCAATTTGGACTTCAAAACGACCTTTTCAAATCTTGGGCTCCTCATGAAAGTTGTAGGCCTTTGTCTTACCTTTCCATCCATATAAAGTGGACCTAAATCCGAAATCTAGAGCTCCAGATATGATCCAATTACCGAGCAATGTTCCGGTTTGGACTGCACCGACATCTCTTTTCTAAGTTTGGCCATCTCTTTGTCCTTTAACTTTCAATGCTTAAACTCATCAATCAATCTTTTTATTTATGTGATAGTCCTGCATTTAAAATGAGCATTTACCATAAATTAAGGTATCTTATAATATCAAACTTGTTATTATAAAACATGCTTTAGTTAAGGAGTTATTGATACTTCAAGTGCAAAATGATGATATAAAACCTTGATAAACATGCACTTTTAAGTACTAATCACACCCCCCAACCAGCTTATTACTAGTCCCTAGTAATCTAAAGCGTTAAAATAGAGAAACAATTTGCAAGTTCCACAAAGCAAGGCATTCATCATTCAACTTCCATTAATCTATCCAGATAAACAAACTCTCATTAAATTTATATTCCTGCTTCATACTTCGTAAACAAGATATTAATAAACCTTCTTTTTGTGTGCTCAATGAAAACATAGATGATAGGGCTTTTGTTGGAAGAAAACAATATTATGTTCAAATGTTTAAGGTGAACTTCCTTGGGTTGGGATTATTATTTTTTTCTTCTTTTTTTTTTCTTTTTTTTTCTTTTTATTTATATACACATACAACTTAAAACACAATGTATCTTTAACCCATGTAACGAGTTTTAGGCTAATGACTCCCAGACCAGTTGATCTTAGGGCATTAGGTGTTGAGACACCCCTACGAGCTTAACAACTCGGGTTGCAGATACTGATACGTAGATAGTGCAATGTTTGATTCCCTTAAGCTTTTCTCCTTAACCCATGTAACAAGCTTTGGGCCAATAGCTCCCAAGTCAGTTGACTTTAGGGTATTAGGTGTTAAAACACCCCTTCGGGCTTAATTGCTTAGGTTAGGGAGGCTACGAAACCAAACTTATCCACGTTTTATTATCATCAATACTATTTTTTTTTCTTTTTTTCTTTTTTTTTTTTTTTTTTTTTTTTTTTTGCAAATTATATACTATCCTTTTCCCTTAGTTGTTACCTTCAACAAAAGAACATAATTAATGTAATAATCCAATGTGCAACCCACAATCATATGTTAAAGTGTGTGTGTGAAAATGAAGGTTTAATAATACTTGTTAAATGAGTATAGGAGCAGAATCAAGTGATAACAATGTGAGAGTTTGTAAACCTGAATATTTCAAGAAGTATTATGATAGACCTTGGTAATGAAACTTACTAAGATGCGTCTCTAGAGTCAATAAAATTGATTCCATACTCTGCCATCCTAATAACAATTTTGTCAAATGGTTTTAATAATAGCAAAAACAGTTAGCAAGTTAGTATATATATTTTTTTTTTTTTACTACTACCCTCTCCCCCCAACCAAAACGAGACATTGTCCTCAATGTTCGAAGGTAGAAAGATAGAGTATAGAAGACATCACCTGAAACATCGAACAATGACAAACCTGAAACACACTTAAACAAACATAAGAAGTAACAAAACAAAATAATATGCTATTAATAAAACCAAAAGACACAAGGTTTCACAGATGAAGGCTCAAATCTAATCTAAGCTTTTTACGGCTGTCTTTAGTTGACCAATCTAGGCGACTCATGCAGGGATCAATGACAGGGATGAAAGATTGTAGTTGGTCAATCAATTGTTCAGCAGTAGCAGCAGAGATTATGATTCGTCGTGCCGAAGATGTTAGAAATTCCTGTTCCACAGCTTGATCAAGGAAAGACAGCAACTTATCATAAAAACCATTAACATTTAACAAACCTATAGGTTTATGGTGAATGTGCAGTTGGGCCCAAGATGAAATATGAAAGATTTCTTCCAATGTGCCCAAACCACCTGGTAAGGCAATGAAGGCATCAGCATGGCTAAACATGGTATTTAGTCGGTCAGACATTGTTGGGACCTGTAGTTCCTCTCCAATTGTTTTTCCAATGATGTCCCCAGTTGCTAAAGCTTTGGGGACAACCCCCAAAACTTGACTGCCTCCTAAAAATGCAGCCATTGACACACCTCCCATTAACCCAAGGCTGCCTCCCCCATACACTAAATGAATCTTTCTCTCAGCTAGTACCCGACCAAGATGATTTGCTGATTCTAAAAACTCTTTTTCTTTCCCAGAACTGGATCCACCGAAAACACAAATATTTCTTATCTGATGACTTGAGGAACCTGCCATTTCTACACACTTCTATATTTGATGAATATATGGGATGAGTAGAAATGAAGGGAAGGAAGAGAAGAATTTATAGATGAAAAAGTGAAAATGCAATCATACCACCTATATGTAGGCCAGCTGTAGTCTCACAAACTCTCTCTCTCTCTCTCTCTTTATTAATTATTTATTTTGAAAAAGCATGTATGTACAGGTAGTTGTGATTGTGGCTCACATCTTCCCTTGGTTTTACGTCCAAGAACGGCTTAAACGCCCTCTATGGGTCGGGGATAGGCTTCCCATCCAGTTTTCTTAAAAACTGGCAAACAGGGTCTTTTTTAGTCAGATTCCCAAGACTAAGTCGATCATGTTCTTTATGGAATTGTGGCCATAAATCATGAATTACACGATGCACATCTCCACTAGGATGCGTCTCAAGGGTCAACAAAAGATTATCTAAAGACCCCTTACTCAGGCCATCCTTAATGAATTGTATCTTATCTTCACGGTTTACAGATACCATTCCTAAAGAACGACATGTCGCATTACAAGTCCATCTGGCACATTTGTGACAGACTTTCAGTCGTTTTGCACGACGTTTCTTTGCAAAAGTGCTTTTACCTGTTCCAGGCATGTGTGAAATGAAAGAATTGGAGGACTCACCTGATAAGCGGACCTTTGCTTCAATTAGCCAGCGGATATCTTCAGGAATTTCATGATTCATTAATAACCTCAATCTTGCACACAAATATATACAGATATTAGTTATTTGGGAAACTGAAAGAACCGACTTATGTCACGGAGTACCGTTATCCGCCATTTGACCGGGGTGAGAGAGAAACTAGCAAAACAAAAGATACACCAAAAAGAAACACAAAAAAAATGTGAGAAAAACAAAATAATTAACCTTTATCTACAAGATTATTCCAACCAATGGATTCATTTTCACTAGGAAACTCATCAAAGTAAGCTTTCAAACGATGTCCATTTACCTTCAAAACATTGTCATTCTTTGGATTCTCAATATCAAGGGTCCCATAAGGATACACATGTTTTAAAATAAATGGACCGCTCCATCTTGATTTTAGTTTTTCAGGAAATAAATGGACTCGAGAATTATAAAGCAAAACTTTTTTACCAGTATCAACTTTTTGACAATTTTCGCATGTTTTGCAGAATGCATGTGTGTCCTTAAACATGGTGGGCCAATAAAATCCATTTTGTAAGATTTTTGCAGTCGTCTCTCTTGATGAGAATTGACTCCCACATGCTTTAGAATGACAAAGTTTAATGACATTACTTACCTCATTGTCGGAAATGCATTTTTGAAATATTTGATCAGGACAATTTTTGAATAAGTAAGGGTCATCTAAGTAAAAGTTCTTCACTTCGTTCAAAAACATTCCTTTGTCTTCGGTACTCAAGTGAGCTGACAAATCTCCATCGATTGGTGGGATGTCAGATGTCAAATCTGTTGTCACTCTTGACAAAAGATTGACATCAACATTTTTAGTGCCCTTTTCATCCGTGATTTCTTCAGATTCATCCAACTCAATTTTACTCAAAGTAGATTCAAGTTGATCATGAACTAATTCTTCAATAAGATCTACTTCTTGTAAATCATTATCATCTCCAGGTTGCTTGCAAATGTTAAAAATATTCATCTCCAATGTCATGTTTCCAAATGATAGCTTCATCAGTCCATTCCTACAATTAATCAATGCATTAGAAGTGGCAAGAAATGGACGTCCTAAAATAACAGGAAATGAATTACATGCTTCAACAGGTTGCGTGTCCAAGACAATAAAATCCACAGGATAAATGAATTTATCAACTTGTACTAACACATCCTCAATTATTCCTCTAGGCACTTTTACAGATCTATCGGCGAGTAAAAGAGTTACAAAAGTTGGTTTTAACTCACCTAGATTGAGACTTTGAAAAACTGAATATGGAAGTAAATTCACACTAGCTCCAAGATCAAGTAAGGCTCTTTCAATTTTATGTTCTCCAATAAAGCAAGAAATTGTAGGACAACCAGGGTCTTTATATTTCAAAGCATTATTGTTCTAAAGAATGGCACTTACTTGTTCGGCTAAAAAGGCTTTCTTTTTCACATTCAGTTTTCTCTTCACAGTGCATAGATCTTTCAAAAATTTAGCATAGGAAGGTACCTGTTTAATAGCATCCAACAAAGGTATATTGATCCTTACCTGTTTGAAAATTTCAAAGATTTCAGAGTTGTGATTGACTTTCCTTTGTTTGGTCATGGCATGAGGAAATGGAAGTGCTGGCGGGGAATCAGCCTTTTCTTTGCAATGTTCAGGTTCAACCCCTTCCTTACCCTCAGAGATAGACTCATCATCTTTCTCACAAGGTTCAAGAATAGGTTTTTCAATAACCTTACCACTACGAAGAGTGATGACTGATTTGACTTGATCCATGTGTTGGCTTCCAGAACTACTTGCATTTGCATTGTATTGCCCCTTTGGATTTTGCTGTGGTTGAGAAGGAAACTTACCTTTCTCTTGGAAACTGAGAGCAGATGTTAATTTTGCAAGAGCATCTTTAAAATCAGTCATGCTTTGAGCAAGTTGAGTGTTGATTGTCTCCTGCTTTTCAATGAATGCATGCAATGTTTCCTCAAAATTTCTTCTAGGAGGTGGAGCATAAGGAGGTGCATATCCATGAGAATTTTGGAAATTATGGTGTGCTTGAAACGGTGGATGTGAAGTTTGTGCATTGTTGCTATCACTCTTCCAACTGAAATTTGGGTGATTTCTCCAACCAGGGTTATACGTTTGTGAGTATGGGTTATGGTTGGGTCTTTGGAAACTGTTTAAAGCATGGGCTTGTTCATGGAGGCATTCCCTAAAAGAAGGCAAAGTTGGACAATCATTTGTTGAGTGTTCATTGGTTTCACAGATTTGACACACAATGTCTTGAACAGATTTTAATTGACCACTCTTTTTCAATTCAAGTGCTTCGACCTTTCTAGCTAAAGATGCAAACTTGGCTTGGAGGTCATGATCTTCCCTAAGGTTGTGCATACCTCCACTAGATGTATGAGGTTGAGTTTTACCTGGTGCCTCATAAGTACCTGTGGTGTCCTAATTTTGAGCATTTTCAGCTAGCAAGTCTAGGTACTCCATTGCTTCATTAGGGTCTTTATCTTCAAAAGTTCCATTGCACATCAATTCAACCATTTGCCTATCTCTAGGTGTTAAACCCTCATAAAAATGTGAAACCAATCTCCATGTTTCAAAACCATGATGTGGGCAAGTATTAAGCAAATCTCGATACCTATCCCAACATTGGTAAAATGTTTCTCCTGGCTTTTGAGTGAAAGTGATGATTTGTCTTTTGAAAGAGTTTGTTCTATGAGATGGAAAAAACTTCTTTAAAAATTGTTGTTGCATGTCATCCCAAGCACGAATGGATCCTGGTCTCAAATTTTGTAGCCATGTTTTAGCTTTATCTTTTAATGAAAAAGGAAAAAGCTTTAATCGAATGGTGTTCATGCTACAATTTGAGTCATTATAGGTATTACAGACCTCCTCAAATTCCCTTAAATGCAAGTATGGATTTTCTAAGTCTAAGCCATGAAAAGATGGTAAAAGTTGAATAATGCCTGGCTTAAAATTAAAATGAGATGCATCAGGAGGGAAAACTATGCATGAGGGTGCACTTGTTCTTGTGGGATTCATATGGTCTCTAAGTGTTCTCATACGGTTATTCTCATTATGAAGTGATTGATTATCTTCTTCGGCCATATTTCTGAAAATGATGAGGATACCCTACAAAGTCTACCACTTAATGTACGTGACCAAACTCTCATGCACGTGTAAGAAGAGAATTTAAAGGAAGAAAATAAAAGAGAAGAAAAAGAAACAAAAGTTAAATAAAATGAAAAATGAAAAGAGAAGATAAAATAAATATTATAATTTATACAAGAATTTACCTCCCCGGCAACGGCGCCAAAAACTTGACACGACCAAAAGCTTGATGTCTTTTTCCAAGTGCAGGAGTGTCGAAGTAATAAATAACCCGGCAAGACCGGGGTCGAACCACAGAGAGGTTAATTGTATAAATTATAAATAACAAGACAACAACAACAACAATAACAACAACAACAACAACAATAATAATTATTATTGTACTCAGTACGTGGCGTTGTTATACCTGAGAATGATCTAAAGATCGGGTCACAGGTTTCCAGCCTATATACTGAGTTTATGAAAAGATCAAATATATATATATATTATATAATATAAACAGAATGTAAATAATAATAATAATAATAATAATGAAAGCAGAAGATGAAGAAATTAATGAGAACTTTGAGATGAAAGATTAACGTAAGGATTAAACAATGATAAAAACAAATGTCAAGGTTAGAGGATCCACTAATGGTACTTCAAACAAGTATAATATAAACTCTTATTACTCAATTGGAAACCACACATAAAGGAGGTTCCAATCAGATTATAAATTGTTAACATGATTACATTAATTATCTTATTTGAATAAAGCTAATACTTGTAAATGTTGGCAGGCATTCATGATTATAACTTATGTTAACAACAAATCAAGTACCTTTCATAGCTCAGGTGTCGGTTAAACCATACAGTATGGGCTATGAAAGTGCCAAGTATTTGTTGTACCAAGTGTTATACAACATAAATCTAGATTAACCATTTAACAAGCAAAGTATTAAAGTGAACAAGATAACAAATATAAAACATGTTAGTATCCAACGTTAATTTCCATGTTAAGTTTATATTATACTTGTTCTTACACCATTAGTGTACCCTTTTCACCTTGACATAATTAACTTAGCTGGACATAATAAAAGAAAGAAACATAAATGAGCAAGACAAGAACATAAATGAGAAAGAAGTTAACTAGAAAAAGGAAAGGAAATGAAGTGCATAAACTTGATATTAATGAAAGCAAGACATAAGCAATACAAAGAGAGAAAGCAAGAGCATGATCTTGATCTGAACACCAAGATGCCTCAATACATGGTAAGTGCCTCCTTTTATAGGCCAAAATTTGGAACTATTGATTTGTTGACTAATTGATGAGTGGGTGGCCACATCTTGACTAGATAACAATCCTTATCTTCTTGTCTGGTCAAGACGTCATTGCTAACATCATAATTTGCCCAGAATCCTCAGGAATGTTCTAGGAAATTGTCTCAGCTTTCCAACAAAAAAAAGATGAGGTCATTTGGACTTCTAGAACTCAAGATATGGGCTGAACACTAAATAGTGTTTGGGCTGCAGGACAGCTTCGGACTTCTTCGTTGTTCCTTCAATTTGGACTTCAAAACGACCTTTTCAAATCTTGGGCTCCTCATGAAAGTTGTAGGCCTTTGTCTTACCTTTCCATCCATATAAAGTGGACCTAAATCCGAAATCTAGAGCTCCAGATATGATCCAATTACCGAGCAATGTTCCGGTTTGGACTGCACCGACATCTCTTTTCTAAGTTTGGCCATCTCTTTGTCCTTTAACTTTCAATGCTTAAACTCATCAATCAATCTTTTTATTTATGTGAGAGTCCTGCATTTAAAATGAGCATTTACCATAAATTAAGGTATCTTATAATATCAAACTTGTTATTATAAAACATGCTTTAGTTAAGGAGTTATTGATACTTCAAGTGCAAAATGATGATATAAAACCTTGATAAACATGCACTTTTAAGTACTAATCACACCCCCCAACCAGCTTATTACTAGTCCCTAGTAATCTAAAGCGTTAAAATAGAGAAACAATTTGCAAGTTCCACAAAGCAAGGCATTCATCATTCAACTTCCATTAATCTATCCAGATAAACAAACTCTCATTAAATTTATATTCCTGCTTCATACTTCGTAAACAAGATATTAATAAACCTTCTTTTTGTGTGCTCAATGAAAACATAGATGATAGGGCTTTTGTTGGAAGAAAACAATATTATGTTCAAATGTTTAAGGTGAACTTCCTTGGGTTGGGATTATTATTTTTTTCTTCTTTTTTTCTTCTTTTTTTTTCTTTTTATTTATATACACATACAACTTAAAACACAATGTATCTTTAACCCATGTAACGAGTTTTAGGCTAATGACTCCCAGACCAGTTGATCTTAGGGCATTAGGTGTTGAGACACCCCTACGAGCTTAACAACTCGGGTTGCAGATACTGATACGTAGATAGTGCAATGTTTGATTCCCTTAAGCTTTTCTCCTTAACCCATGTAACAAGCTTTGGGCCAATAGCTCCCAAGTCAGTTGACTTTAGGGTATTAGGTGTTAAAACACCCCTTCGGGCTTAATTGCTTAGGTTAGGGAGGCTACGAAACCAAACTTATCCACGTTTTATTATCATCAATACTATTTTTTTTTCTTTTTTTCTTTTTTTTCTTTTTTTTTTTTTTTTTTTTTTTTTTTTGCAAATTATATACTATCCTTTTCCCTTAGTTGTTACCTTCAACAAAAGAACATAATTAATGTAATAATCCAATGTGCAACCCACAATCATATGTTAAAGTGTGTGTGTGAAAATGAAGGTTTAATAATACTTGTTAAATGAGTATAGGAGCAGAATCAAGTGATAACAATGTGAGAGTTTGTAAACCTGAATATTTCAAGAAGTATTATGATAGACCTTGGTAATGAAACTTACTAAGATGCGTCTCTAGAGTCAATAAAATTGATTCCATACTCTGCCATCCTAATAACAATTTTGTCAAATGGTTTTAATAATAGCAAAAACAGTTAGCAAGTTAGTATATTTTTTGATACTTCAAGTGCAAAATGATGATATAAAACCTTGATAAACATGCACTTTTAAGTACTAATCACAAATCTATAATGCAATACATGCCTATCTTTTTTTATTAAAAAAAAATAAAAAAATATATATATTTAAGCTTTATGTTTAATTCATTTTATTGGTTTATTCATTGGCGTCAGAGTCATGAATATCATACATTTTTTTTTGTGCTTTGAAATATTTACCAATGATAGAGTTGGAAGTATTTGTAGTCGAATATTCACTGACACCAGAGTCAGGAATATTACAAGCAGACTATTGGTAGTATACTATAACAAACCCTTAGCAATTTAAAAACCAACAATGCAGTCTACTTCAAGTACGATGCTTAAAGGGTGATAATATCTTTCTTTTTGCGTAACCAGTCTCGTACCATATAATATTTATTAACCAGTTAGGGTTTCTAGTGACCATAATACTAGGTGGCGATTTCTTAAATAAGACCTTTCCCTTCTAAGAACAAGATGTCAGAAATATGTTCTTTCACAATTTATTTTTTAAAGGTCGTCACGATGTCGGGTGCGACATGAACAAAATAAAAAGCTTGTTCATTATCTTTCACTCTCCATTATAAATATTTTCCATGACTAACAAAACTCTAGGACAATGAGTAATTGATCTCCTTACCACCAGGACCATGTGTAATGTTTTGAAATTAATAAGATAGGATATTACAACAAAGCTTTTGGAGGCTTAAAAGTTGGAATAAATGAATAAGGGGGATTATGGTAATTGAACAAAAATTGATAAATATAAATAGGAAGTAAAAAAGAAAAAAAAAAGGAAAGTGATATGAAATTAGAGAGCAGAACCATGAGAGAGAAGAGAGAAAGAAGAAGAAGAGAAAAGAAGGGAAAATAAGGGAAAAAGAAAGAGATTTGGAGGAAATAAATAAAAAGGTAAGATTATGTATATATATGCGTTATTGAAGTTTAAATTTCGGTTTTGATGAATGTTAGGGTTTTGAGAATTTGTGTTTTGGGTTTAATTGATGAATTAAATTGAAGGTTAGGGGTTGATTGTTATGGGTAATTGATTATTAAGTTGATTATGGAAGATTGTGATGGTTTTGAGTTATAGTTTTGTTTGAATGGTGAATTTGTGTTAGAAATCAGGGGGTAACAGTAGGTGATCTTTTGAAATTCTGGGTTTGAGGTTGAAGATGATGAAAATTCAATTTGGTCCCTCAATTTCCAAAAATTACAGTTTAGTCCCCGAACTTTGGAAAAATTACAAATTGGTCCCTGGAGCATATTCCGAGATTATGAACAGAATAAAATATGAATTATGGACAGAATTACTATATAGATAAGAGAATTTAACACTTTCAATTTAGTCCTCCAATTTGACAAAAAGTACGATTTGACCCTAAAAATTTAGTAAAATTCCAGAATGATCCTTGAAGCATAATGATACATCCTGGACAGAATTGAGGATTAATTAAGGTCAGAATTTCAGTATATTCATGGATTTATGATAAATTTCAGTTTGGTCCTCCATTTGACAAAAGTTACAATTTAGCCCTAAAAATATGGAAAAATTCCAGATTAGTCCCTAGCTGTAATATTAGCTTTTTCAGATTAGTTTGATGAATAATTAAGGTTTATTTAGTGAATTATTACCAATTTTATTAGTTGTTTTTATTATGGATTAGATTTCGGGAAAACCGTTAGATTTTGGGTTTTTGAGAAAATTGACTAGTTAGTTTAAAAACATATAGGGTTACGGAATACACCCTTAGTTAAGTGTATTAAATAGGTTAAATGTTCTTTCGAGTCGTTCTTGAATATGTCTCCTTTGTATTCAGATAATCCTGATATTCTGCCGGCAGGACGTCAGTAGGATTTCCTTCGGTTTCAGCTTGTGAGTGCTGTTTGCTTTTGAGTCAGGTGAGTGGATAATTTTCCATATGCATGAGAAATATTATAAATATTTGATTTGTTAATATGAATTGGATCATGCTTCTTGATAATATATATGCTGATTATTATCCTCGATATGATAAAGCATGATCAATTATTGAATCTGATTTCTTGATATGAACCCATATGATTTGACTTCTGAATTGATAGCTCCTCATTTGATGGATGTCATGAGTTGAGCTTTGAGATATGAATATGTTTGTTTGATTATGATTATGAACTTATGGTATGTCAGTCAGAATACCCATGCTAACAGGGTAGTGTTAGTCTTTGTGCACATCGTATCTGAACCCTAGTTGGTCGGGGGAGTCACCAACCTGTGTGGACTGATCATCCCACAGTACGGAGCCTCATGCTCATTGCATTTTGATTTTCTGACGAGTTTTACCATATGATATTCTTGTTATGGCCTATTTGATAAACCTTCGTATAAGAACCTAGAGCCATACTTGTATATATATTTCTCATTGTTATATTACCTCGTGTGTGTATATTGAACGTTATCTACTCACTGAGTTGTTGAACTCACCCTCTCATTATTTATCCTTTTCAGGCTTATAGCTTGATAGCAGGTCACTTTTGTTGAATCTTCTGAACCTGCTTTTTGGTTGTAATTTGTACCTTCCTTTTATGTCAAGTTAGTGCTCCAAAAACTATGAATATATATGAACTCTTGTATTAAGACAATCAAATTATGTTATAAAGTTAGTTTTGTTGTTACTGCTGCGTTGAACAACTCTGATTGAGTTTTGAAGGATAAGTTTGTATGTAAGTTTGGGTTCGCATAGGTACGGAACCTTGCCTATTTGCCGGTCACGGATCCGGGATTCATGTCGTGACACCATAGTTGTTAAAAATGCATTTTAACTCGTAAAATCGGATGATTTTACGAGTTAAAACACAAAAAACGTGTAGAATCGGGGTTAAAACTCGAAAACCAGCAAAATTGGGTTGACTCGGTCAAACTCGCATAAAAACGGGTTGACTCGTAAAAAACGTAAAAAAGGGACCGTTTTAACGAGTTAAGCAAAACTTTCACTTTCACCACCGGAGTTGCAGAGCAGACAATTAGAAATGCAAAATTGCAAATGCTCCTTTGACTCAGCACCACAGCACCAGTGACCACTCTCTTTCCAAATTCCAAGTCCCCGTCTCCCACTCTCCCACTCCCAGTCTCCCTGACTCCTTTCCCCTTTCCCCTTTCCCCAGCAATTTGAAAAATCACACTCCCCCGATCCAGAGCGTTCTTGGCGAGACGAAGATAAGAATTGATTCTCAATCCCAAGCTTTGTTTTTTCTGTCTAATGGTGGTGATTATCTAGGAATTCTATGAATCTGTGTTTTTCTTCTAGGTATTCTACTATTACTTTGTTTGCTGCTGGAGTGCTGGGTATTTTTTCGGAGGGGGAGTTGTGCTGCACTATCTAGGATTATCTAGGATTCTGAATCTGTGTTTGATCTTGCTTGCTTTGGTGTTGCAGATTCTGCAATTTTGTATAGACAACGAAGCATTCCAGCTAGGATTGCACTCTTGGACTGCCATACTTTATTTTCAGTACTGGGACACAAGAAAAGCCTGCTGCATTCTTGTATAAACGTGGAAACTCCTCGTAAGTTCACTGCCAAGGCACTTCCATGGATCTGGTTTTCTTTTTCCACCACTAGCTTTTTTCCTGTTTGTGTTTTTATCCAGTCAAGTTCATTGTTTTACTAGCTAGTAGGGCCTTGAAATATTATATTCTCGTTGAAATTTGAGAGTCCAAGACGTGTTGATGAAATGCATGCATCTGTTGATAAGCATGAAAATTTTCAAATGTGAATGAAAGAAAAGAGTGTGTGTGTATGGCAGTACATGTCAAATTTCTTATACGAGAGGGCTCTGTTTAATTTCTTGCTGAATCACGTCCTGAATCCATGCTGGTCGTTAACCTTGAAAAATAACTCCTTCCTGCATAAATGGCTCGAGGATCTACTTGAACTGCTCCAGCCATTGCACGTCATGAATAGATTGCTAAGTCAGGGAAAAAGTGGACCAAATTTTAGGATAATAGATCTCTCACAGAGAGTAAATTTTTGGCTAAAAATTAGAAGAGTAGACTCAACGTTGTAGTTTCATGAGCACATTTAATCTAGTTCTTTTGTCACTATTTGACTCTTGTCAGGCCACAAAAGTGAAACATATAAGTTGATTCTCCTAAACCATAATAGTCCACAGAGCATAACCATGCTTACACATAATGAGTGAGAAAACATTGTGTGTCTGCAAATATTGGGTTGCATTCAGAAATAAGAACTGTGTATCTTTATAATTGTAGAGTGGAAGAAGAACCCAACAATAGCTACGACATGGATTGACCTTTGATTTCCATGTTTGTAATTGTACTCTTTTTATATATCAAATTGAGTTTATTGTGTTTTACTTTTGCTAAATATGCAAATATATTTTTTGGGGGTTTTGAGGAGGATGTGGAAGTTATTTTAGAAAATCTACCATCAAAGCGACAGAGCATGCTTTTCTCTGCAACTATGCCTATCTGGGTTAAAAAATTGGAAAGGAAATATTTGGATAATCCTTTGCAAATTGACTTGGTATAATCCCCTTTCTTTTATCATGTCTGTGTGTTCTTGTTATGCAAGTTTCTGCTGGTACTGGATAATTAGAGAACTTTATTTTGTGATTTTACGATTTTAGTTAAAATATTTTATTTGTGATTTTACGATTTTTAGTTAAAAAATTTTACTTCCAATTTTACGATTTGAGTTTACGAGTCGAGTTTATATTGTATGTTTCGTGTCGTGTCAAAAAAGCGTTTTTGACAACCTTGACCAGGACTCTAGTTCCCCATGTCTCTAACAAGTGCAGGTGTTCAACAATGTTGTTCTAACCATATTAGACAAAATACAACTCTAGCCATACCCTTCCATTCCATCAATATGGAATTTAATATACAACTCTATTATGTGTATAAGATGCATAAATATAACTCCAATTCCATAAATGATGTGACAAAATGATGTGCAAGTATGCATAACACTTCAACTCTATGAAGAAGCATACTCTTTCCATGAAAAGCACTCGTCTATAGATTTCAGCCACAAGCGTAACTATCTCCATCAATCCCTCTCTAACTCGCACTTGTATGTTCCTACCAAATGCAAGACGAGATTAGCTTCTAAAATTGAACATTATTTCCACTAGGTGCAAGACTCTCCACTTTGCTATATACCGTTACACACTCATCTCTCCAAAAACCTTGTTGTTAAGAAGGCTAATTTGGATAATTATGATAGACTTACATATCTTAGAAAACACATACAAAATATTAGAAGTATCATTGAACACGTAACATAAAAAAGTGATGGCATGTATAAAACTCTCCCCACAACCTCTCATAGATCTACTAAGGTATGATATCATTGTCTTGAACCTAGCTTTATCATTGACCTTCACGATCTCTGCATGAAACTCATCTCTCATTTTAGCATTGAATTCCAACTAAAAAGAGTATGACTGAGCTCTTTTTTATTTTTAATGATTTTGTCACAACCTATTTTAACCTTTAAATTTTCTATTTAATTTACTTTTTATTATATATATATAAGAAAAGAGCTTAGGGAGTGAAATAAGAATAAAGCGAGAATAAAAGTAAGAAGAGTATAGATTTAAAATAACAATAGTGGTAGATTAAGCAAAGAGGGAAAGAAAAATAAATAAAAGGATCAAGCAAAATTGAAAAATTATTAAAAGAGATCCTAAGACTAATTGATTAGGAATCCATGTTCAAGAAGAAAATAATATAATTGCCTAACATTATTTTTCTAATTTAGTTTTTCCTGATTTGTAGCAGATCTTATACAATATAAATAAGTGGTATTTAAACAAAGAAAAAGAAGACATGTACATAGATTGAAATGAGATAATTCTTAAAAAGTCTAGTAAAACAAAAGAGGTAAAGAGATGACAAGAAGATAAAAAAAAACCTAGAACAAGAAAAGATAAAAAAGTAGTTGTACAAAAAATTCTTACAGCAGGTGCACTTTCATGACTGTCAATCTCCAACCCTAAAAGAAGGTGGTCTATATTATCGGTACCAGCTAGAAGAAGAAGGAGTTTCACTACTTAAGGAGTGGTCCATGCGCCTCCTTATCTCAGCGACACATGGAACAACACTTTGAAAGTAAACTTGTCAGTTTGTGCGTTTAACTCACCTGTTAGGATTGTTTTTTTTTTTTCCAACAATTTTCTTTCCATTCTAAACAACTTTGACGACTTGTAAAGGTTAATTTTAATCCAATATATGATCTATTTGTTGTTCTAATAATTTTGTGACTTGTTTTGTTAATTTTTGAATCGCAAAACTATTTTGATGTTGGTGTCATTCTGAATAAATTCACGAGGTATTCATGATTTTATTTTTGTGTTTGTCTATATTCATTTATATTATTTGGTTGACATATTTGTGCTTATTTATGGTGGATATATTTCAGAAAATAATTAATTTATGATGGGTTAATATAAATTGGGTGATTAAAAAAAATGATTCAAGACTTGAGTCTCAATTTACTATTATTTCAAGTCTTACCCTATAATCTAAAAAGTGAAGATTAGACTTTGTTGCCAAGTCTAAATCCCATATCATTATCCTAGAAAATGTTACCTTTAATAAACGCATATATTTAGTTTACGTGAATATTAGCAGGTATGCATAATACGTATGATATTTTAGGATGATATTCATCCTTTTTTTAAGCATAACCAGCCCCTTATCTAAAAATATTAGAAAGACCAATTAGGGTTCCTTGTTATTGTAAAATTAAAAGGGCTTCCTTTTTTTACTTAAAAATCCATTTTCAACTCATTTTAACCCTTAAAATTGCCAAAAACCAATTTATCAACCTAAAAATACAAAAAAAAAAAACACAAATTTATATCAAGTTTCTTTTTCGACTTGATTTATTTTTTTAGACAACTTGAAGGTTCAAAAATATTTCAATGGTTCCCTCTCGTTGAATGAAACCATTTAACATCACAATTAATCTTTTATGTCACTAGAATATAGCTAAATTAACAACTTTCTCTCTCCTTCAGTCTTAGGTGACTTTCTCTATTCTCTCTTAAACTCAGGGGTTGAAATATTAAGAAAATAATTTTTTGAATTAAAATTAAAATTGCAAAAGCTATAAGGACTATATAGGAAATAAAAGGAAAGTAGGGAACTAAACTAAATTTCTTTTAGTGAATTTGAGATTGATTATAAGATTTCTCGTTGTTTAATACTTTGGTTCTTTTTTGTCTAATTTTATCTTTTCTTAAGAGATTTTGACAGATTGATCATTAATATGGACATAAAAGGCTTTAATTGAATAAAAAAACATTTCAGGATGATTTTTTTTTAGCTATGATGTATTACTACAACATTTTACCTAAACATTTTAGTTTTAGTATATGTTATAGTAGATGTATGTTATGCCACTAAAGTTATTGTACATGTTTAAGATTTAGGTATCAATTTAATTAAGGTTCCACCAAATTTTAATATCAATAATTTAATGAAAGATATAAATTATATATGAATAAAATTGGTGCGAAAAAAAAATCCTTTACGACTTATAACCTCAAAACTTAATATTTGAAATATTTTCTCTTTTATTATTAACAATTTAACATTTCATTTATTAATGTATCTAATATTTTTAAAAAATAATTTTTACACCTTTAATAATTTTCATAATAATTAACCTTACAAAAATTTTCATTAATTTTCAATCTTGTATCAACGCATCCAAGTATCATTGAAGCTTTAAAGGATTTAGCTCATGTAACTCACCCAAAACCAACAATTAATCATTATTTATTTTTCATGAAAAGCATAAAAATCTAGCCCAATGGTAATCCAATAAATCTGTTTGTTTTATATAATGATACCAAAATCTCTAAATATGATGATATTTTATTAGATAAGTGTCCAACACTACACCACCGGCTGGATTAAATCTTTCTTGACACAAAAAAGGATTTCCATGTGATGATAACATTTTTAAAAGAATATGAAAAATTTAGGATCCTGGTCATTGATTAGAATGAATTGAATAAACTTAGTTAATTTAATAACATAATTAAAAAACATTGAACAAAAAGAACGACAATGGCTAATCAAGAAAATGAATGCTTGTTAATATTATAAAAAGATACATTCTAAAGTTTTTGAAAAAGTCTTAACAATCTCATTTGGTAATAAAACAAAAATTCAATAAGAACAAGATAACCTCATAAAGAGAATAAATAAATAAATAAATAAAAGTTTAATCATTAGCAAATCAAATGCTAAAAGACATATTGAACAAAATCAATTTTTTTTTAAAATAAAAAACTTGATTTAAGTCAGCATGCCAAATTTACAACCAGATTGTGAGGTCAGATAACCTCGTATAAAATAAATTGAATAAAACAAAGAAGTCAATTCTCAAGCAAACTAAATAATAAAAGGCAAAATTGAGAGAGAAAAAAAACTCAAGTTAACCCAGGTTAACTTAACTAACCTGCACCCTTATGAGATTGAAATAACTTCATAAAAAGAAAAGTGATAAAAATCATGAAGTTTAAGGTCCAATAACCTAATGTCGAAGGATGAAATTGAAAAAAAAATTAATTTAAAAAAATACTTTAAAACAATATCGATGACAAATCGGGTTAATCTTCAAAACTCGTGACTCATGTTATGAACCAGGTTAACCCATAAAAGACAAATCTAAAATAATCATGAAGTAGAATTCTCAATCATCCTAAACTAAAAAACACAAAATAAATAGCAATTAAAAGAATAAAAAAAAATCTGGTATAAAAATTAAATGAAATAAAATAATGAGGGATGCATTTAAAAATAAAATAAATCAATAAAACGATAAAAAAAAAACATGGCAATCAAAATAATACGGACAAAATCTGGTATAGAATTAAATGAAATAAAATAAATCAAGATAAGGATAAAAAACAAAAAAAAATAGCAATAAAAAAAATAAAGACCAAATATGATAGATGGACAAGTTAAAGGAAGATGAAATTAAAAATTTTAATTTTAAAAATTATTTCAAATAAAGCAAATAGTAATCAAAAGAATAGTGATGAAATTTGAAGGATAAACTTATCGAGGGGAGATAGAAAATAAGGAAAAAAGAAAAGGTCGTTGCGCCAAACCAAAGGTTCATACGTCACACGCGTTGTCTTGGGATGAAGGGTCCACAATGACGATTCAAATGACACCCTAAAATCCATTGTTAGGCCACAAGAAGACGCCTCATGCATTGTCTAAATGGCACAAACGTCTCTCATCTGCTAACACGCGCGTTGCATGCGTTAGCCACTTTTCTTATTAAATAATATTTATATTTATTAAAATACCAAATTGATCATCTTTTAACTTGATTATAACAAAAAAAAAACCAAGTTGTAAATATATAAAAAAAACCCTACACCCTAGCTTAATAATTGTTTATTCAAAGTGTAAGTATGTCATTTCATCATGCTTTAAAAATAAATAAATAAACGAATAAGCTCCTGGATGCTAGTTTGTTTTTTTTTACTTTTAAAGGTAATTAAGTAATTTTATTATACTAAAAAAAAATACAAAAGACCCAATTTTTCCTAGTTAATTTGGTAATGAGCAATGAGTCACGTGGAAAAGACCTTGTTATCCCATCAACAAGGCCTTTAGTTTTTGTAGAGAAGGGAAAAATCATAATTATATTGTTTCAATTCATAGTGTTTTATGTCTTCTTCATCTACCATGAAAAATTGATTTTTTTAGGTTTTTTTTTTATTTAACAATCCTAAAAATGAGTTTTTTTTTCTTAAATTAGCATAGTGGACATGCTTATTTCCCAAACTAGCATAGTTGGGAAAATAATTCTCACTCTAGCATAGAAACAGTGGTTGCACATGTACTACATCCGTGGCCACCCAATTAATTAATTTGAAGACAATTTCCCTTTCTTTTCTTCTCTCATTACTTTTTCTTTCTTCTCCTACTCCTTCTTCCTCCCAGCATCGCGCTTAACTTAGACAAGATGATATCTTTCTCCATCATAAAAAAATATTTCTCTCTCTCTTCCTCATAACAAACCTCACCTCTCTCTCTCTTTTAGTTGTCGGTTCTATCTCTAGCTATCCACCTATGACAACCACCAATTTCTCTTCATTGTTATTGCCACCACCACCCATAAGCACCCCATTTAACTAATTTAAAGTATATTCACTTTCCCCTATATTAATTTGTTATTTTACTTGGCAAATTAGTGAATTTTCTAGTGTAAGGGTTTTAGGATTTAGGTTATGGATTTTGTTTATTTTGCTTAATTGAGCTATAATTAGAGATTAATTAGATATAAAATTAGTTAAGTAAGTGTATACATTGTCTTATTTGGTATGAAAATCAATGAATTATGTTGTGTTGATTATGTTAGTGTTAGGGTTTAGTTAATGATTTTTTTGTTAATTTTGGATTTTTTTAATGTAACTTCAATAATTTGCTATATTGACAAATTAGCATTGTGTTTTTTGTTTTGATTTTCACAGAACATGTCTTCTATAATGAGAATTTTATGTTATTATGGTGGTAAAATCATCGATAATGATAATAATATCATTTACCATAGAGAAAATACTGAGTTATATAGCTTGAGATTAGATAGTTCATTTGACGAATTTAAAATATTTAGTTTGTCAAGGAATTGGGTGGAATTTGGCCGAATTTGATATTGATATCACTTGGAGGATGTTGGGTAGAGATAATTGACACGACCAAAAGATTGATGTCTTATCCCAAGTGCAGCAGTGTCGAAGTAATAAATAACCGGCAAGACTGGGGTCGAACCACAAAGAGGTTAATTGTATAAATTATAAATAACAATACAACAACAACAACAATAATAGTAATAGTAATAATAATATTAATAGTAATAATAATAATAATAATAATAATAATAATAATAATAATAATACTCAGTACGTGGCATTGTTATACCTGAGAATGATCTAAAAAATCGGGTCACAGGTTTCCAGCCTATATACTGAGTTTATGAAAAGATCAAAGAGATATATTATATAATATAAACAGATTTCTGATGCGAATGAACAAGGCAAGACCAACAATGTTAGGATTTTTGATCAAACACAGAGCATACTTAACGTACATAAAATATAACAAGAATGTAAATAATAATAATAATAATATTAGTAGTAGTAGTAGTAGTAGTAGTAGTAGTAGTATTAGTAGTAGTAGTAGTAAAAAAAAAGAGAGAAGAGGAAGAAATTAATGAGAACTTTGAGATGAAAGATTACTGTAAGGATTAAATAATGATAAAAACAAATGTCAAGGTTAGAGGATCCACTAATGGTATTTCAAACAAGTATATATTACTCAATTTAGAAACCACACACGAAGGAGGTTCCAATCGGATGGTTTGTCATTAATAGTTGATTATAGATTGTTAACATGATCACATTAATTATCTTATTTATGTAACACCAAACTTTTAAATATTGTCAGGAATTCATGATGCTAACTTATGTTAACAACAATCAAGTTCTTTTCATAGCACAGGTGTAGGTAATACCATACAGTTGGGTTATGAGAGTGCGAAGTATTTGTTGTACCAAGTGTTATACAACACAAATCTAGATTAACCATTTAACAAGTAAGGTATTAAGAATTAGTAAGATAAAAAGATAAGACATGTTAATATTAAACATTAAGGTCCATGTTGAGTTTACACTATACTTATTCTTACACCATTAGTGTAACCTTTTTACCTTGACATACTTAGCTAAACATAATGAAGAAGAGCAGCATAAATAAACAAAACAAGAAAATAAATAAGATACAAGTTAACTAAGGAAAGGAAAGGAAATGAAAAGCATAAACAAGATATTAATGAAAGCAAAACTTAAGAATTACAACAAAAATATAAAGAGAGAGAGAAAGAGCAAGTTCTTGATCTGAACAACCAAGCCCCCAAATGCATGGAAAATGCCTCATTTTATAGGCCAAAATTTAGAATTATTGATTTGATGACTAATTGTTGAGTGGGTGGCCAACTCTTAACTTAGTGAAAATCCTTATCTTCTTGTCTGAATAAAACAAAATTACTAGCATCAGAATTGGGACCACTTGAAAACACGAAAGTTGTAGGAAATATCTCAGCTTTCTAGAAAAAAAAATGGAGGTCATTTAGACTTCTAGAACTCTAGATATGGGCCAAACACAGAATAGTATTCGGGCTGCAGGACAGATTCAGACTTCCCTTTTATTACTATAATTTGGACTTGCAAATGCCTTCTTAGATCTTGGTGTCCACATGAAAGTTGTAGGCCTATGTCTTACTGAATCTTTGTAAAAATTTGAGATCATTTTGACATCTAGAACTCGAGATATGACCCAATTACCGAACAGTGTTCTAGTTTGGACCGCACCAACATCTCTTTTCTAAGTTTGGCCCTCTCTTTGTCCTTTTAATTTCCATACTTGAACTCATCAATCAATCCTTTAATTTATGTGATAGACCTGCATTTAAGATGAACATTTACCATATATTAAGGTATTTTATAGTATTAGACTTGTTATTATAGAACATGCTTTACGTAAGGAGTTATTGATACTTCAAGTGCAAAATGATAATATAAAACCTTGATAAATATGCACTTTTAAGTACTAATCACACCCCCCAACCAGCTTATTACTAGTCCCTGGTAATCAAAGTGTTAAAATAGAAAAAAAAACAATTTGCAAGTTCCACAAAGCAAGGCATTCATCATTCAACTTCCATTAATCTATCCAGATAAACAAACTCTCATTAAATTCATATATGTGCTCAATACCTCTTAAACAAGGTATTAATAAACCTTTCTATTGTGCTCAAAATATCAACATATAGTTATGGGGCTTTACTTGGAAGAAGACAAAATTTTTGTTCTAATGTTTAAGGTTAACTTCCTTGGGTTAGGATTATTATCTTTATATATTTATAACTTAAAACACAATGTATCTTTAACCCATGTAACGAGCTTTCGGCTAATGACTCCCAGACCAGTTGGTCTTAGGGCATTAGGTGTTGAGACACCCCTACGAGCTTAGTAACTCGGGTTGCAGATACTGATATGTAGATAGTGCAATGTTTGATTCCCTTAAGCTTTTCTCCTCGAACCATGTAACAAGTGTTGGGCCAATAGTTCTCAAATCAGTTGACTTTAAGGTATTAAGTGTTAAAACACTCAAATCAATTGCTTAGGTTAGGGAGGCTACAAACCAAACTTATCTACCTTTTTATTATCATTATTTTTTTGTTTTGTTTTTGTTTTTGCAAATTATATACTATCCATTTGCCTTAGTTGCTACCTTTAGCAAAAGAACATAAATAATGTAATAATCCAATGTGTAACCCACAATCATATGTTAAAGTGTGTGTATGAAAATGAAGATTTAAGAATACTTGTTAAATGAGCATATGAGCAGAATCAAGTGCTAACAATATGAGAGTTTGTAAACCTGAATATTTCAAGAAGTATTCTGATAGACCTTCTTAAGAATGTTTACTAAGATGCGTCTCAAGAGTCACTTTAACAAAATAACTCCTTTTACTCTGCCATCCTAGTAACAACAGTTTTGCAAATAGTTTATAAAATAGAAAACACATTTTTTTTTAATATATCAACTACTACCCTTTCCCCCCAACCAAAATGAGACATTGTCCTCAATGTCTTAAGGTAAAAAGATAGAGTATAGAAGACATCACATGAAATAGAGAATACTGACAAACCTGAAACACACTTAAATAAATATAAAAAACAACAAAACACAATAATAAAACCAAAAGACGCAAATATTTACAAACGCGGGCTCAAAGCCAATCTAATCTTTTTACGGCTTTCCTTAGTTGACCAATTTATACGACTCATGGAGGGATTAATACAAGGATGAAAGATTGTAGTTGGTCAATCAATTGTTCAACAGTAGTAGTAGAGATTATGATTTGTCGTGCTGAAGATGTTAGAAATTCCTGTTCCACAACATGATCAAGAAAAGACAACAACTTATCATAAAAACCATTAACATTTAACAAACCTATAGGTTTATGGTGAATGTGCTGTTAGGCCCAAGAGGAAATATGAAAGATCTCTTCCAATGTGCCCAGACCACCTAGTAAGGGTAATGAAGGCATCAACATGGTTAAACATTGCATTCAGTCGATCAGACATTGTGAGGACCTGTAATTCCTCTCCAATTATTTTTCCAATACTGTCCCCTTGTGCTAAAGCTTTGGGGACAACCCCCAAAACTTGACTACCTCCTAAAAATGCAGCTTTTGACACTCCTCCCATTAACCCAAGGCTGCCTCCTCCATACACTAAATGAATCTTTCACTCATCTAGTACCTGACCAAGATGATTTGCTAATTCTAAAAACTCTTTTTCTTTCCCAAGATTGGATCCACCGAAAACACACATATTATTTATGTGATGACTTGAGGAACCTGCCATTTCTACACACTTTTATATTTGATGAATGTATGGGTTGAGTAGAAATGAAGTGAAGAATTTATAGATGAGAAATTGAAAATGCAATCATACCACCTATATGTAAGCCAACCGTAGTCTCACACACACTCTCTCTCTCTCTCTCTTTATTTATTTATTTTGAAAAAGCATGTGTATGTACAGGTAGTTGTGATTGTGGCTCACATCTTTCCTTGGTTTTATGTCCAAGAACGGCTTAAACGCCCTCTATAGGTCGGGGATAGGTTTCCCATCCAGTTTTCTTAAAAACTGGCAAATAAGGTCTTTTTTAGTCAGATTCCCAAGACTAAGTCGAGCATGTTTTTTATGGAATTGTGGCCATAAATCATGAATGCACGATGCACATCTCCACTAGGGTGCGTCTCAAGAGTCAATAGAAGATTATCTAAAGACCCCTTACCCAGGCCATCCTTAATGAATTGTATTTTATCTTCACGGTATACAGATACCATTCCTAAAGAATGACATGTGGCATTACAAGTCCATCTAGCACATCTGTGACAGACTTTTAGTCGTTTTGCACGATGTTTCTTTGCAAAAGTGCTTTTACCTGTTCTAGGCATGTATGAAATGAAAGAATTGGAGAACTCGCCTAATAATTGGACCTTTGCTTCAATTAGCCAATGAATATCTTCAGGAATTCCATGGTTCATTAACAACCTCAATCTTTCACACCTAGCACGTTAAATTTTTGTAATCGCATTCTGAGGCAGAGCGGAAAAATACTTTTTCAATTTTTCAAGAGTGGTGTCCATTTTCAACTGAGAATTCAGGGAGAGATTCAAAGAAAGGAGAAAGAGCAAAGAATTGCACAAATATATACACAGATATTAGTTATCATGGGAAACTGAAATAACCGACTTAAGAGTCATGGAGTACCGTTATCCGCTAATTGACCGAGGTGAGAGACTAGCAAAACAAAAGTCACACAAAAACAACGTGAGAAAAAGAATCAATCTTTATATACAGGATCACCCAATTCAATAGAGTCATTTTCAACTGAAAAATTATCAAAATAAACTTTCAAACGATGACCATTTACCTTGAAAACATTACCATTCTTTGGATTTTTGATATGACAGGCCCCATACGGATACACATATTTCACAATAAAAGGACCGCTCCATCTTGATCTTAGTTTTCTAGGAAATAAATGGAGTCAAGAATTATAAAGCAAGACTTTTTTACTAACATTGAATGTTTTTCTCAGTATTTTCTTGTCATGAAACTCTTTGATTCTTGCTTTATGAATTCTTGAATTGTAATATGTATTATTTCTTATTTCCTCAAGCTCATTTATTTGCAATTTTCGCAGCTGACTAGCATCATCAATGTTTGAATTGAAAACTTTAATAGCCCAATAAGCTTTATGTTCAATTTCCACAGGCAAGTGACAAGGTTTTCCATAGACTAGTCTATAAGGTGACATACCTAATGATGTTTTATACGCAATTCGATAAGACCAAAGTGCATCATTAAGTCTTAAAGACCAGTCTTTCCGATTAGGGTTCACCGTTTTCTCCAAGATCTGTTTGATCTCCCTATTAGCAAGTTCTACCTGTCCACTCGTCTAAGGGTGATAAGGGGTGGCAACTTTGTGTGTGATTCCATATTTCTTCATTAAAGACTTAAATGGCTTGTTGCAGAAATGTGTTCCACCATCACTTATCATGGCTCGAGGGATTCCAAATCAACTTAAAATGTTTTCTTTCAAAAACTTTATCACTGTTTTGTGATCATTGTGGCGACTTGAAATTGCCTCTATCCATTTTAAAACATAATCTATTGCACCAATATATACAAGAAACTAAATGATGAAGGAAATGGACCAATGAAATCTATACCCCAATAGTCAAAGATCTCAATGACAAGAATATGATTTAAAGGCATCATGTGACGTTTCGAAATAGATCCCAACTTTTGACAATTTTCACGAGTCTTTGAACATGGTGGGCCAGTAAAATACACTTTGTAAGATTTATGCAGTTGTCTTTCTTGATGACAAATGACCCTCACATGCCTTAGAATGACAAAATTTAATGACACTACTTACCTCATTGTCAGGAATGCATCTTCAAAATATTTGATCAGGACAATATTTGAATAAATAAGGGTCATCCCAATAAAAGTTCTTCACTTCGTTCAAGAACTTTCTTTTGTCTTGGGTACTCCAATGAGCTGGCAATTGTCCTGAAACAAGAAAATTAACAATATTAGCAAACCAAGGCATTGTAGAGACATAAAATAAAGATTCATCAAGAAAGTGGTCATCGATTGGTGTGATGTCAGATCTCGAATCGGTTGTCAATCTTGACAAATGATCTGCGACAACATTTTTGGTGCCTTTCTTGTCCTTGATTGTGATATCAAATTCTTAAAGTAACAAAATCCACCGCACCAATCTAACCTTAGAATTTTTCTTAGAGAGAAGATATTTCAATGCTGCATGATCACTAAAAAAAACAACAGGTGAGCCAACAAGATAAGATATGAACTTGTCACATACAAATACTACTGCAAGTAATTCTTTTTCAGTGGTAGTGTAATTCATTTGAGCACTATTTAAAGTTTTACTTGCATAGTAAATCACATAAGGTTTCTTATCTTTTCTTTGTCCCAAGACAGCACCCACGGCATAATTACTAGCGTCACACATTATTTCAAAAGGTAGTGACCAATCAAGAGGTTGAATAACAGGAGCAGAAATAAACAAGCTTTTAAGTTTAACAAAGGCCTTTTCACATTGTTCAATCCATTCATAAATATTTTCCTTTATTAGAAGGTTATATAATGGTTTAGATATTACACTAAAATCTTTGATGAACCTTCTGTAAAAACCAGCATGTCCTAAGAATGATCTAACATCTTTAATAGATTTTAGTGTTGGTAAGTTGGCAATTAACTCAATTTTAGATTTGTCAACCTCAATTCCTTTCGATGAAATAATGTGACCAAGTATAATGTCGTTTGTTACCATAAAGTGACATTTTTCCCAATTTAATACAAGATTCTTCTCTTCATACCTGTTCAAAACCTTTTCCAAGTTAGTTAAACAATCATCAAATGAATCACCAAAAATAGAAAAATCATCCATAAAAATCACAAGAAAACGTTTAACCATATCATTGAATATGCTAAGCATGCATCTTTGAAACATGACTGGTGCATTACATAATCCAAAAGGCATTCTTTGATATGTAAAAGTACCAAATAGACATGTGAAAGTAGTCTTCTCTTGATCTTCCAATGCAATTTCAATTTGATTGTAACCTGAATAGCCATCTAGGAAATAATAAAATTCATGACCTGCAACTCTTTCTAAGATTTGGTCCATGAAAGGTAAAGGGAAATGATCTTTTCTAGTCATTGAATTAAGTTTCCTATAGTCAATGCACATGCGCCAACCAGTAATAGTCCTAGTTGGAATTAACTCATTTTTCTCATTTGTTATCACAGTGACTCCAGATTTTTTTGGTACAACTTGGGTAGGACTTACCCATTTGCTGTCAGAAATAGGATAAATGATTCCATTATCTAGAAGCTTAATGACTTCATTTTTCACTACTTCTTTCATATTAGGATTAAGTCTTCGTTGCATTTCTCTAGATGGTTTAGCATTTTTCTCCAAATAAATCTCGTGTGTGCAAATCAAAGGACTAATTCCTTTTATATCAGCTATGGTCCATCCTAATGTATTTTTGTGCATTTGCAGAGTCTGTAATAACTTACCTTCTTGATGTGCATTAAGTTTGGAAGAGATTATTACCGGAAAAGTTTCATTTTCTCCCAAAAATGAGTATTTGAGATTGACTGGTAATGGCTTCAATTAGGTTTTGGTGGTTGAACACTTGAAGGTATGGACTCAATTGATTATGGTGGCAATTCTTCAATTTGTGGTCTCCAATTACATGCCTTTGCTTTTTCCTGAAAATAAACCATTTACAACTCGTTAGGTTCATCAATCTCAGTTTCACTAGAAGTGGTTTGAAATTGATCATGAACTAATTTTTCAATAAAGTACACTTCTTGTAAATCATTATCATCTCCAGGTTGCTTGCAAATGTTGAAAATATTCATCTCCAATGTCATGTTTCCAAATGATAGCTTCATCAGTCCATTCCTACAATTAATCAATGCATTGGAAGTTGCAAGAAATGGACATCCTAAAATAACAGGAATTGAATTACATGCTTCAACAGGTTGTGTATCAAAGACAATAAAATATACAGGGTAAATGAATTTATCAACTTGTACTAACACATCCTCAACTATTCCTCTAGGCACTTTTACAGATCTATCAGTAAGTAAAAGAGTTATAGAAGTTGGTTTTAACTTACCTAGATTGAGACTTTGAAAAACTAAATATGGAAGTAAATTCACACTAGCTCCAAGATCAAGTAAAGCTCTTTCAATTTTATATTCTCCAATAAAGCAAGAAATTATAGGACAACCAGGGTCTTTATATTTCAAAGCATTATTGTTTTGAAGAATAACACTTACTTATTCGGCTAAAAATGCTTTCTTTTTCACTTTCAGTTTTCTCTTCACAGTGCACAGATCTTTTAAAAATTTAGCATAAGAAGGTACCTGTTAATAGCACCCAACAAAGGTATATTGATCCTTACTTGTTTGAAAGTTTCAAGGATTTTAGAATTGTGATTGACTTTTCTTTGTTTGGTCATGGTATGAGGAAATGGAAGTGCAGGCGAAGAATCAGTCTTTTCTTTACAATATTCAGATTCAACCCTTCCTTACCCTCAGAGATTGACTCATCATCTTTCTCATAAGGTTCAATAGTGGGTTTTTCAATAACCTTACCACTACGAAGAGTGATGGCTGATTTGACTTTATCCATGTGTTGGCTTCCGGAACTACTTGCATTTGCATTGTATTGCCCCTTTGGATTTTGCTGTGGTTGAGATGGAAACTTACCTTTCTTTTTAAAACTGAGAGCAGATGTGAATTTTGCAAGAGCATCTTTAAAATTTATCATGCTTTGAGCAAGTTGAGTGTTGATTGTCTCTTGCTTTTCAATGAATGCATGCAATGTTTCCTCAAGATTGCTTCTTGGAGGTGGAGCATAAGGAGGTGCATATCCATAAGAATTTTGAAAATTATGGTGTGCTTGAAATGGTGGCTGTGAAGTTAGTGCATTGTTGTTATCACTTTTCCAACTGAAGTTCGGGTGATTTCTCCAACCAGGGTTGTATGTTTGCGAGTATGGGCTATGATTGGGTCTTTAAAAACTATTTACAGCATGGGCTTGTTCACGGAGGTATTCCTTGAAACAAGGCAAAGTTGGACAGTCATTGGTTGCATGTTTATTTGTTTCACAGATTTGACACACAATGTCTTGAACAGATTTTAATTGACCACTATTTTTCAATTCTAGTGCCTCGACTTTTCTAGCTAAAGATGCAAACTTAGCTTGGAGGTCATGATCTTCCCTAAGATTATACATACCTCCACTAGCTATATAAGGTTGGGTTTTAATTGGTGCCTCATAAGTGCTTGTAGTGTCCTAATTTTGCGCATTTTCAGCTAGCAAGTCTAGGTACTCCATTGCTTTATTAGGGTCTTTATCTTCAAAAGTTTCATTGCACATCAATTCAACCATTTGCCTATCTTTAGGTATTAATCCTTTATAAAATTGTGAAACCAATCTCCATGTTTCAAAACCATGATGAGGGCAAGTATTAAGCAAGTCTCGATACCTATCCCAACATTGGTAAAATGTTTCACTTGGTTTTTGAGTGAAAGTGGTGATTTGTTTTTTGAAAGAGTTGGTTCTCTAAAATGGAAAAAACTTCTTTAAAAATTGTTATTGCATTTCATCCCAAGCACGAATGAATCCTGACCTAAGATTTTATAGCCATGTTTTAGCTTTATCTTTTAATGAAAAAGGAAAAAGCTTTAATCTAATGGTATTCATGCTACAATTTAAGTCATTATAGATGTTACAAACTTCTTCAAATTCTCTCAAATGCAAGTATGAATTTTCTAGATCTAAGTCATGAAAAGAAGGTAAAAGTTGAATAATGCTTGGCTTAAAATTAAAATGGGATGCATCAGGAGGGAAAACTATGCATGAGGATGCACTTGTTCTTGTGGGATTCATGTGGTCTCTAAGTGTCCTAACACGGTTATTCTCATTATGAAGTGACTGGTTATCTTCTTCGGCCATATTTTTTGAAAATGATGAGGATACCCTACAAAGTCTACCACTTAATGTACGTAACCAAACACTCATGCACGTGTAGAAGGAGAATAAAAGGAAAAAGAAAACAAAACAAAAGAAACAAAGTTAGATACAAAAAAGGTGAAAAGAGAAAACAAAATAAATACTATAATTTGTACAAGAATTTACCTCCTCGACAATGGCGCCAAAAACTTAAGGTCCATGTTGAGTTTACTAAACATTAAACATTAAGGTCCATGTTGAGTTTACACTATACTTATTCTTACACCATTAGTGTAACCTTTTCACCTTGACATAATAAACTTAGCTAAACATAATGAAAAAGAGAAACATAAATAAACAAAACAAGAACATAAATAAGATACAAGTTAACTAAAGAAAGGAAAGGAAAGGAAATGAAAAAGCATAAACAAGATATTAATGAAAGCAAAACTTAAGTATTACAAAAAATATATATATATAAAGAGAGAGAGAAAGAGCAAGTTCTTGATCTGAACAACCAAGCCCCCAAATGCATGGCAAATGCCTCCTTTTATAGGCCAGAATTCGGAATTATTGATTTAATGACTAATTGTTGAGTGGGTGGCCAACTCTTGACTTGGTGAAAATCCTTATCTTCTTGTCTGAATAAAATGAAATTGTTAGCATCAGAATTGGGACCACTTGAAAACTTGAAAGTTGTAGGAAATTGTCTCAGCTTTCCAGAAAACAAAATGGAGGTCATTTGGACTTCTAGAACTCCAGATATGGGCCAAACATTGAATAGTATTCGGGCAGCAGGACAGATTCAGACTTCCTTTTTATTGCTGTAATTTGGACTTGCAAATGGCCTTCTTAGATCTTGGTGTCCACATGAAAGTTGTAGGCCTATGTCTTACTGAATCTGTGTAAAAATTTGAGATTATTTTGACATTTAGAACTCGAGATATGACCCAATTACCGAACAGTATTCCAGTTTGGAATGCACCAACATCTCTTTTCTAAGTTTGGCCCTCTCTTTGTCCTTTCAATTTCCATACTTGAACTCATCAATCAATCCTTTGATTTATGTGATAGGCCTGCATTTAAGATGAACATTTAACATATATTAAGGCATTTTATAGTATTAGACTTGTTATTATAAAACATGCTTTAGTTAAGGAGTTATTGATACTTCAAGTGCAAAATGATAATATAAAACCTTGATAAATATGCACTTTTAAGTACTAATCAGTAATCCAAATTGTTATGTCGGTGTGCCCATTACTAGTGATATGGGTTTTAATGCAATGGTTGAGTTGATTACTATAAATGAATTGCAAATACTATAGCTCTATTTGAATAAAAAACCAGTAAGAATAATGCAATGGTTAAGAATCAAATACTATAGCTCTATTTGAATAGTTATGAAAGAATCAAATTTTATTGAAGATCGTATATTTAATGGTTGTATCCACATATTAAGCTAGATCTCTACATGTCTTAGTATATGAATATAACAAGGTGATTCATAACACCACCATGTAAGCGTGTCAGGAGATGTCCACGTGACACTCTGTGTTAACCAACACTTAATTCGGATAATCATGAGCCTTGTGAACAAAAATATAATAAATTGATATGTTATGGATTAGTTTTTTTAACATGTAATAAAAATATTATTTATATCTTATAAATGATAATATAATCTTTTTAATATATTCGGCGAATTTTTTAATATGCAAGGGTCTAAGAGCTATGACCATAATTCGTGATGTTACTGACGATATTATACGCGTTGCTTTCAATACTTGGTTTTCATTGTGCCGTTCTTCAATTGACGAGGTTGGGAAGGCTCAGCCTTTGGACAACATAATAAAGGAGGATGACCGTGTTTATCATGCATGATGATAACAAACCCATGGTTCTAATGGTGCAAATCAACATATTAATTGTTAGATGTTTATATATGTAATTTAAATAATTTATAATTGAATTGATATTGTTTATTATGATGAATTATTTTGGTGTTTAAATTAAGTTTTTTTAATTATAAATTTACCTGCTATAAAAATTAGATGAATAAATGTTATTTTTGTGAAACTATGTCTTTGTTTGGACAGGAGGGTGAAATGGTTGACATAGACAACTGTGATGGGTTTTTAATAGGTTACACATGCATTATTCTATGCATGAGTAATTGTTACAAATTTACTATATGCACGACTAGTTATTGCACATAAACATGTGCAATCTCTAAGTCACATTTACTATGTGTGACTTAAAAGTGGGATATATGCTACATGCATCATCATAATTTTATACTAAAATGAAAATAATTTTTCTAATTGTATTAATTTAAAAAATAAATTTGTTCACTGTACCAATACTTGGACCAACTTGCCATGCCATTCATTACCTGCCAATTAAGCGTTCCTTTATTACCCGATCAACCTGCTCGGTCAAACGTGCCGTCTCCCCCACACGTTAAATCCACATCACTATTATTTACACGTGGCATTCATTTATTGGCATGATCTCGTGGCCTCTACGCCACGCGATCACCTCTACTATATCAATCCCCTATAAAAAGTTAAAACAAAAAAAAAAAATCAAAACTATCTCTTCCTTCAGATCACGGTTCTTCTCCTTCCCTCTATCCAGATACTTTTCATTTCCCTACGGTTACAATTACGTACGGTTAGTTCCTCAGATCTCACGATTTACGCTTTTTATATTTTTTTCTCAGACCTGATTTCGTTGAATCCGTGTCAATGTAATACAGTTTGGTCTGATTGGTTTATTAAGAGATCTGAAATGAAATTTTCTCTTAGTTTCTCGGCATCCGAACAGAGAGTTACTGAATTGTTTTATGAATGCATACAGATCTGTTTGTTTAGCTTTGTCTAGGTTGTTTGAGATTGAATTGAATCTCGTAGTCCTGTAAATGATCCGTAATATTAAGTTTGATTATAATATTTAATTTTTTAAATGTTGATGGTGAGATTTAGATTTTTACTATTTCTGCGATTTTTTGCAATTTGTTTATTCATCCTGAATTAATTTCATCCAGTTTTGATAATTAGTTGGATCCGGTTGTGATAATTAATTACATCTATCTGTCATTTATTTATAGGCTGAATAATTAAAAAAGATGGGAGGTGGATTTAGGGTGCTTCACCTTGTCAGACCATTTCTCTCATTTCTTCCCGAAGTTCAGAGTGCTGACAGAAAAATCCCGTTTCGTGAGAAGGTCATATACACTGTGATTGCGCTTTTCATTTTCTTAGTATGCAGTCAACTCCCGTTGTATGGCATTCATTCAACAACCGGTGCGGATCCTTTCTATTGGATGCGTGTCATTCTTGCTTCGAACCGTGGTACTGTCATGGAACTTGGTATCACTCCAATTGTGACTTCTGGACTAGTGATGCAACTGCTTGCTGGTTCAAAGATCATTGAAGTGGACAACAACGTGCGTGAAGATCGTGCATTATTGTAAGTATCCTTGTGCGGATAAAATCATGTTGGTGCTCTCTCAGCTGAAGTTGGTTTGTTTTCTATGCTCATTCTGTGATGGGGGCCTCTTATAGTGCCTTGTGCTATACGTTATATTATTATGCATGTTATCATCCGAGTGGCATTGCTGGTGTTTCGTTGCTTGTTACAATCGAGTTCAAATATATTGTAATGGTCTTTCCGTGAACAATGAACTTTGGAAAAAACTAAAAGATGCCTCATTTCACTTGGCTACTTGATATTATGTATAAATTGTCTTAATTTATTAATTTTGGTTGGGTGGTGATTTGCATTTAAGTGTACTGCATTTTCAGTCAATTTCTAGGATGATCTTGTTTCATGTTGCACCTTGTGATCAGGGATGCTTGTGCCTTACTTGGGGCTACCCCTCATCAATAAACACTAAGATGGCTTTTTATCTTTTACTTTGTGGCAATGCAACTTGCTTGTGCTATTTGCATTGACATGATGAATGCTTGCTTCTCACAGGAACGGTGCACAGAAGTTATTGGGTATCTTGATTGCTGTTGGTGAAGCGGTGGCATATGTGCTCTCAGGGATGTATGGAAGTGTCGGCCAACTTGGAGTAGGAAATGCCATTCTTATCATCATTCAGCTTTGTTTTGCCGGGATCATTGTGATCTGTTTGGACGAACTTCTCCAGAAAGGATATGGTCTGGGCTCTGGAATTTCTCTTTTCATTGCAACCAATATCTGGTGAGTTTGATTCTTCTGTTTATGGATCCACTTGTGTAATTTCCTTCTCTATGTTGAGTATTGTGAGATTAATGTGCTTTGTGGAGTTATCCTTACCATCTTTATGAAAATTTGGATACTTATATGGTGCTGTTCATTTTCAGTGAAAATATTATCTGGAAAGCATTTAGTCCAACCACCATTAACAGTGGGCGAGGTGCTGAATTTGAAGGAGCTGTCATTGCTTTATTCCATCTTCTGATAACTCGAACGGACAAAGTTCGTGCTCTCCGAGAAGCATTTTACCGGCAGAATCTTCCAAATGTGACAAATCTGCTTGCTACAGTGCTTATCTTTCTCATTGTCATCTACTTCCAAGGGTTCCGTGTGGTTTTGCCTGTGAGGTCAAAGAATGCTCGTGGGCAGCAGGGTTCATATCCAATCAAGTTGTTCTACACCTCAAACATGCCCATTATTTTGCAGTCTGCTCTTGTATCTAACCTTTACTTCATCTCTCAGGTATTGAGGTTATATGGTTTTATGTACTGCTTGAGATTTGGTTTTCCAGTTCATCTATTAACTTGCTTGTTTACAGTTGCTGTACAGGAGGTACAGTGGAAACTTCCTCGTGAATCTTTTGGGCAAATGGAAGGAATCTGAATATTCAGGTGGTCAGTTTGTCCCTGTTGGTGGCCTTGCATATTATATCACTGCGCCCTCAAGGTAACTGAGATTGTTTCATTCGAGATTTTTTTTGTCCATTTGGTTTATATATCTGCACTCATATTGGTTCATAAATAATTTTCCTGCCTTATATTTGATTGCCAATAACTCTCTGCTGTTGGCAATGCTAATGCTGGTTTAACATGTTTGTTCTAATTCTTTGCAGTGTAGCTGATATGGCAGCAAATCCTTTCCATGCACTTTTCTATTTCGTGTTTATGTTGTCAGCATGTGCCCTCTTCTCAAAAACTTGGATTGAAGTGTCTGGATCATCTGCCAAAGACGTGGCCAAGCAGCTCAAGGTATGTGGACCTTTTTATTTCATATGTTCTATGATGAAAAAAATTCTTACTTTGCATTTAGCACAACACATCTTTTCAGATTTTGCATTGCATAATATGATTTCAGTTTGACCTTTTGTTCTGGTTGCATTTGTATCTTAGGATTTTCAGTCTATTGTATGGGGCTTGTCTTTGCTGACATTTTAGTGGATCCTTTGAAAGTCTTCTGTGCATTTTTATGCATGCTACATGTCAAACAACCAAACTTCTTCATATATTTGGTGTGTGGATCATAAGCAGGTGACCTAATGTTCAAAGAGTCTTGAACAAACTCTCAATCTCATGTTAGAACTGGAGAGTAGTTGGATCCACTTAAACAACTGCAATTTATCTTGTTTGATCCATTTATTTAAGACATGACAATGATGTAATTTTAAAAAACAATTAAGCCAGTTATTGTACTATCCAGAATTTTAGGACTCTTGAGGTTCATCAACAGTTATTTTGGTGTTTGGTCTTTTGGTTGCTTATAAGCCACTGGTAAGGTACCTGCAGTGGAGTGCCCCAACTGGAGACCTTGTACTGTAGCTTAAGTGGCTTACAAGGCACCACAATACCAAGCTCAACCATAATTGTGGTTTGTTGTTGGTTTGAGTCATGGATGTGCCTGTTTTTTGTTAAGAGACAGGACTAAACCTGCCAACGTATTTATGTTCAAAGTATAGGTGGTTGCTTGTCTTTTTGTGTCGAAATGCATGTAAAAAGAACTTGAAATAAAAGTTAAGATCTACTAATTCATTGGAATTTGAATCTGATCAGTAGAAGCTTGATTACAAAGCTTAAAGTATCTACAAGTATTTAAAGGCATCATGTGCTATTGTTTGTATAATGTATTTTATATAAAAGGTTAGCAGGTTGGTTATGGTTTGATCAGTTGTTAGCCTCGCCTGTTATTAACTTAACTTCTAGCTGTCTCATTATGTATTTAAGCAGAATTGATTGCACAATATGCAAATTAGCCATATTCAGTTAATGGATTAGAATGTGATTAGGTAAAGTTGACGGCTTTTGGTGAATCCCTTTTTTGCAATTTTAGGAAATTTCCTTTTCCACCACATGGTTATGAAAATGGGAGCTTCTCCTTTGTACTTTAAACTCTTCATTTGAATAGTCAATGCCTTGGAATTTGTAAAGATGGGCAGCCTGACTAGGTCATGCAGGGATTTTTCTTTTCTGAATTCTAGGATAAGGTAAATTTTGACTTGGTCATCAGGTTTCTGTGTTTGCATGTTCCGAGGATTATTTTTATTTGTTACCAGCTTATGCACTAGCACCTTTAGCCCGATACTTAAGTTCTTTGTCTCATGAACCTGAGCCCAACTATTACTTAACTGTACTGCATTTTCTCTATATTGTAATGATAATATAGAGAAAAAACTAAAGTGTACTTTGCCCCATGGCTTGGAGAATATAGATAAGACACTTAAAAATGTCAGAAGGCCATCCTAAGAAAAACTACAGTGTACAATGCCCCTGGCATGATAAATACACATGGCCTTTTGACATTTTAAGTGTCTTATCTATATTCTCCAAGCCATGGACATTGAATGTGGATTTGCTGCAAGGGTTGTCTCTCCCTAGCTTTTAACAGAGGTGGAAATTGAGAATGAATTGTCATGCTCACTGAATTTAGAATTTTAATATGACCACTTTTAAGCTAAGAGTTCATTGTTTCCTGCACAAATTTTGAATGGGACTTCAGACTAGGAAGGATATTGGCCAATTATAAAGTGTATCCTACTTTATCATGCTTACTCTGGATTGAAAAGTCTGCCTGTGCCTCTACATTTTGGCCTGCTAGTAATGGATTTCTGTCAGAATTTTCAAATAAAACAATATCTTTTAAGTATCAAGCTCTGTGGTGTCTAGCCAGCATGAGAAATTGAACTTTGGATGATTGCTGTTCATTCCTTGTTTTTTTTCCCTTCCTTTTTGGCTGTGATTTGGTGATATTCCATCCTTTGAATTAATTGACAGAATTAACGTTTTGTTTTTCCTCTACTGCCACAATAGCTCCTGCTCACAGCTATTGTCCTAATCTCATCATGTTTTTTCCTGTAAATTATGAAAGTTCAATTTATGGGGATTCATGGGTCTAGATAATCTGCTGAGTTTTATCAGCTTGACATGTACAATAATAACATGGTTTCCTCATGCAGGAGCAACAAATGGTTATGCCTGGGCATCGGGAGTCCAACTTACAGAAAGAGTTGAACCGTTACATACCCACTGCCGCAGCTTTTGGAGGTATTTGCATTGGGGCACTGACAGTGTTGGCAGATTTCATGGGAGCTATCGGATCAGGGACAGGAATACTACTTGCAGTTACGATCATTTATCAGTACTTTGAGACCTTTGAGAAGGAGAAGGCTAGTGAACTTGGTTTCTTTGGTTTCTAAACTGTCTCAACTTGAGTGATGGATGGTGGTGGCAACGAGCTCCCCCGCAATTTTGGTGCGTCGAGAGATGTATGGAGGTCCTGTTGACACCAAAGCGAAGTTAGAAGACATATTGGGGTAGTTTGTAGTTATCAAGTACAAATCACATAAAGGTTAATGTTTGCTCTTTTTTTCCTCTTCCCCTGGCTCCATTAACTGAGTTTCTCATGTATCGGTGGATCTATATGGGCGCATGCTACGGGTCCTGAGTTCAATGAATTGTAGGAATTTATTTACTCGTTGAAAACTTCTAATGACCATTGAAGGGAATGGGGGCAGGGATTGGTGCCCTTCATGTTAATGAAGGATTCCTGTAAGTTACCCTTGTGCTCACTCACACTTCAAGGTTTTGAATTTAGTAGAACAAGTAGTGGTTGACTTGGATGTTTTAACTACAGGGGTTTTCTATTTTGTCTGTGACCTGTTGGGGCTGTTAGCCTTCGCCATTTTGTATTTTGTTGTGCACCTGCCTCTTGTGTTTCTCTTGGTGGCAATGCCCTGGTGAAAGTATTGGGACCGAACTCTTGTAAATGATTGCCGTTGCCAAGGGCCATGAGACGCTCCAATGGTTCCCCAGCCACAGCTTTAGAAGGTTGTGGGTTTCTAAGTTTTTCCGTCTTACCGCTAGTGGGGGGTGAGATTAAGGTCCGGCTCGGGTGAGTGTAGACTTGAATATGTATCCATTTTTATTCTTTAAATTATTTTTTTAGTATTTTTAGAAAACAAATATTAAATTGACTTTTTTATTGTTCTATAATGATTTTGATATAAAAATAAAAAATAAAAAACAAAAAGTTTATTTTAATGTATTTTGAAGTTGAAATTAATTTTAAAATGTTTCATAATACTAAATACACATTCAATCAAGGTTCAAAAAACAATTGATGAAAATTTAATTGTTTATTGTTAAAGACTGGCTTGTTATTGCTATTCAATTGTGTTTTTAAATTTTTTTTTATACTTTTAGTTTATTATTTTTAGATCATTTTAATATTTTGATGTTAAAAATAAAATTTAAAAAATAAAAAATATTATATTAATAATTTTTTAAAAATAAATGCTTTTAAAAAATTCAAAGAAGCTTTTAGTAAACAAGCCAGTGGTGCGTTTAAGTCTTCATTGTACGGGACACTAGTTGGGAAATTGCTGTAATGGAAGTTGAACCCCTTACTAAATCATTGAGAAAAATGGGAAATAAAATGGTGTCATCAAGATTTACATGTGTTTGCTCAAACAAGGGAGATAGATGATAGGGTCTACAGTCTGCTACTCTGCTTTAACCAGCTGGGCTTTCTTCATTGTCTCTTAAAACCCAAAGGCATGGAAAGAGGCGCACTTTCCTCATTAGCTAGGGCATGGAACTCTGGTGGATGCGTTTTTTTCTTTGACTTCGGATGTGTTTTATACTGTAGTAATGGTTGTGGTTTGAAAAAAATTATTTTATAAAAATTATTTTTAATTGAAGTTGGTTTGAAAAAATAGATGTTTGGTTAAAACTATGGTTAAAATTAAAGTTGAACAAAAAGTAGTTTAATGTCTCTAGTTAAGAATGCTTTTAAAATTGAGGTTATAAAATAATTTTAAAAATATATATATTAATATTTATGATTTTTAATTTAAATATTGTCAATTTAATTATTACTATTACATCATGAAATAAATCATATTTAATATAAAATATTTTTTATTATTCCATAAAACCATCTACAATTCCATTACGTACAAAATACATCCGACAAGAATTATAGTTTCCATAATTTTTTTAGCGTATAATAAAATTAGATAAAATATTATCAGATATAAAATTCACTCTAAACTAATTTTTTAAAAATAATATTAAAAAACTTACCATACTTTAAAAAAAAAAAAAAACCGCAATGCAAGTGAACAGTGTACCAATACACACTGTTCATGTTAATTGTACTGTTCATTGAACAGTGCAAGAAAAGCAGCCTTGAGCTGCTTCTTTTAATCCCGCGTTTCAAACACAAAAATTGCCCATGAACAATAATCAATCAGTTTTTCTTTACCAAACATTTGGCTCCTGCGTTTTACTTTAAACACAACTTTTAACGAATAAACAAACGGTATCTTTGAAGGTAACGAGGGAAGCAGCTGCAAATAACGTCCAGTACGATGGTGAATATATTTTATTTAGTTTGGTTTGGGTTTTACGTATAAAAATAATTAAATTAATTATTTTTTAAAAATAATAAATAAATTAAAACCAAATCTATCCAATCAATTTGGTTTTTTATGTCAAAACCCTAAAAAAAACCTATATTATTTTTTTGAGCTTTTTTTTACTTTCTAATGTTTTTAAAGGGCTTTCTGATGGGTTTACAATTGTTGTTAATATTGTTTAATTTTCTTATAAGATTCTACAATATATTTATTTTATTGCCACCAAATATTCATTTGTATTAAATTGTTAGTGCCAATCTTGTGTTTATTAAGTATTTTTTACCATTAAATATTCATTTATATTAAATTGTTAGTGTCAATCTTGTGCTCAATATGTTTTTTGCCTTCCTAATATTTTTCTTTTGTTTTGTTTGAGTGAGCAGGACCTTGTTGCAAAAAAAAATTTAAATAACATACACTATTAAGTTAAAATCCAAATTAGAAAGCATTGTTTTCAAAGGGCTTTAAAAAACAACAAATAACATTATGCATATCATCTCTAATTATCATATGTTGCTAGATGTAACTTTTCACCAAATTCTACATAATAAAAAATTAGACATTTTAGAATGAAAATATGTTAATTAATAAATCATAAAATAAAAGGTGTAAGTTTGTAAGAAAAATGACTTTATTCAAGGTTTTATAGGTTTCAAAATCATTCATCAAGGTTATAATATTAGTTGGAATTAGTCTATGATCCAACCAATTTTGACAACAAATAAGTGCTTGAACTGTTGCTGAAGATAGAAAATTTTAAAATTGGTCAAGTATACGATCGCTTGTGCTAAAAAAGTTTATTCAAAAGTCATTGTTGATATAGAAATAGCTAAAACATGTAGGGCCTGAAATTGTCCTATTGTTTCATAAATATATCTGATAGCCATCTATATAATTTGTTTAGAGTAGATTCTTGTCTAGTTTGGTAAACTAACCTCTTAGTATTTATAATCATTTGCTATTGCAAACCAAACTATATTATTAACATTGAAAAATAAAAAATAATTATTAAATGAATAATAACTTTTTAAAATTTTAATTGTTGCTTTTTTTAATTTTAGGTTAAACAAAAATATATATTTTAACTCATAAAAATTTATAATATTATGGTTTCACGTGAAACAAAGGGATTCATATAATTGGATGAATTAGCCAACTAATTAAGTTAAAAAATTAATAATAAAACTATCGTATTTTTGAATTATAATATATTTAAATATCATTATTATAAAATACCACGTTTAATAATAACAATATTTAATAAATTATGTTTTTATATATAAAAAAAAAGATAAAAAAAGATAATTTTATTTTAACGTTATTCTACCAAAAAGTTTAATCTAAATTGTTTTTGGAAAAATCCAAAATTCATTGGATACCATGATTTTGATGGGACATTGGTGCGTCCAGCGCCAAAAGCCGGTCATTCCCACTGTATCGTCAGGTAAAGTTTGTCTTGTCAAATCAAACCCTTGCAATGCCCATGTGGTGCCCTGAAAAGAAGGTAGAGGGAACAATTGGCCTTCCAAGTTGGCACCACTCGGTCATCATTCCTCCCCCGTAGCTCTCATTTTGCTTTTGAAAAGGCTACATCGCCATTCATCAGGAGCACCGCAGATCTGCGTAGCTTGTTTACATTGATAAATATTTTTTTATATTAAAATATATATTAATAATATTTTTTTATTTTTAAAAAATTATTTTTAATATAAATATATCAAAATAATTTGAAAATACTAAAAATATATTAATTTAAAATTAATAAAAAATAAAAAAATAAATTTTTTTAAAACTATTTTTGAAATAAAAAAATAAATAGTACCTGATCGAGGGAGATTATGAAAACTCAAAACTTTCCATCCTCTTTTCGAGTATATTCTTGCTGGCCAACCCTCCTGCCCGGCACTCAGCATTGTCTTTAGACTATATGATGAAGCTATGGTGGTGCATGGTGCTTCCAAAATATTTCAAAGAGGCATTATTAAAGAACTACTATTCATAAGAATAAAAAAACATTTATTAAAGAAAATAATCGCTATTTATTAAAATAAAAAAAGGGGAAAGGACATATTTTCTCCAAAAATATTTTCATGTCCCAACTAGGGCCTGTTTGTTTCTGCGTTTCAAAAGCGCTTTTGAAAAAATTTGAAATTTTTTTATTTTTTTATTAACTTCAAATTAATATGTTTTTAGTGTTTTCAAATCATTTTGATGTGCTGATGTCAAAAATAATTTTTAAAAAATAAAAAAATATCATTGTCATGTATTTTGGCACGAAAAGCTATTTAAAAAGCAACCGCAACCACACTGCCAAACAAGCTTTAAGTCCATTCATCGATCGGTTGTATTTGTCACAACCCAATTGAGTCCTCCACGGAGACTGGTTGAATTAATCATCCATTCTCATCTACATTTAAAAGATCTGTTAATTTATCAAATGAACTTGCAGACATACTTATTAAATCCGGTCAAGGAGTTGATCAGGTTAAAGAGTCGGGTCTTGGGTTTAATGGGTTAACTCGGGTCTACCCAAAATTTTTTTAAAAAAAATTAAAGTTTTAATATTTTATATGAAAAATTAAAAAAAAAATCCATATAAATATAAGCTATACATATTGTAAATAATGAAGTTTAAAAGAATATTTTTTAAAAAAATTATCTCACATTAAAAAGATATTATGTTAAGTTTTTAAGTTGAAGTATTTAAACCAAATTTTTTTTTTATCTCACATTGAAAAAATATAGTTTTTTTTCTTGGGAATATAGAATATATATAATAATAGGTTTCAAATCTTACATTTAAAAAATATAACTTTTTTCTTGAAAACATAGAGTATATATACTAATAATGGGTTTCAAATCCCATATTAAAAAAAATTTTATATTATCATTTTAAGTTGAAGTATTTAAACCAAAAAGTTTTCTATCCCACATTGAAAAAATATAATTTTTTTTTCTTGAGAACATAGAGTATATATACTGATGGGTTTTAAATTCCACATTTGAAAAAAAAAACATTGGATCTAGCCCGGGTCATGGGTTGACTCACCGGATCATTGCACCGGCCGGTCTTTTGGCAAACATAGACCGGTCCAACCCCCGGATCGACCCGCCGAGCCGGTCCGGGTTTAATAACTATGCTTGCACATATATTGTATCTTTTTTTTTTTGGGTTTTTTTTATATATAAATGTAGGTGTTTGGGTCATCTTGTGTACACCTTGACTAATTCTATAAGTCCTAAAGTTCATAACCATGTAAGCCTCTAATGATTATGAGGTTTATAAAACTCGAATAGATGATATTTAAAAAGTAAGTCTATAATGTGAGCTGACCACCTCTCAAGACTACATATATTATATTAGATCTTAAATGTATTGTTAGTTTGGTGTTTTCCTTCAAGAATAATGTGTTTTTAATTATTGTGATAGTCTTCTTTAAAGAAAAAACAAAACATTCTAAAGTTTCGAAACATAATTACATATAGAACTTATAAATATGTTTTAAAATTTATTTTTAATATTAATATATTAAAAAAATAAAAAAACATAAAAAAACTAATTTAAAATTAAAAAAATAATGAAATGATCATACAACAACCGCTAGACCGAACGGTCCTTTCAGCTTAACGTAAGAAAGGCCGGCAATTCCTTTCGTAACTCATAATCTTCCGAGGCACAACAACGACAGCTTTCTTGTCAGTCATTACATTGGTCTAAATCTAATAGCCATGCAATGTGTAGTAGCAACCTCTAAACTAAACGACCTAATTTCTTAAAAGAATCAAATTGCTCTGTTTTTATTTCTAAGATAGCTTTGATCTCTAAAACACCTTGCATTATGAAGTCATTCACGATACAAAAGAGTTTGTCTGAAAGGCAAGTAAATGGGTTTTTGATGCCACAACACATACGACTCACAATGAAAACTTGAGCACAATACTAATCAAATAATGTGATATTGAAACAAGAAAATAAATAAATAAATATAGAGAAATGATGAAAACGATGAGAGGAGGCTGTTAATAGCAAGGAAAATCCCTGCATAGCACCATCTTGCTATAATAATAATAAAAAAAAAACAAAAAACAAAAACATATAGCACATTTACTGCTTCAATTACTGTACCTCTCCTCATTGTTTCACTGTCTATAGCAACAATAATCTATAGTGTTTAGGAAAAATTCAGTTTGGTTTTCATGATATTTATTTAGTGTACATCTAAAGAAAAGTAGCTAATTAAATAATTATTTAGTGCACATCTAATAAAAAATACATGGGTGAAAAGTAGCCAATTTTTTTAAAAACATTGTTTCACACATAGACATGCATAAAAAGACAACCAGATAATTTTATAAAATTCAGCTAATGCTATTGCAAATCCATTAAAAATGAAATAAATAATTTTTTTGCACACGTGCTTACATAAAGAGGTGATAGCACAGTTTCAAAAAGTTAGAAGTGAGAAATAATTTCAATCGGTGTCATTAAGGTGCACGAGCAACTGCATGAGCGTATTCCTTTCTTTATTTTTGTTATGTGTTTTCATTTGATAGCAGGTGAGAATGCCATTGTACCTTATGAGAGAGAGAGAGAGAGAGAGAGAGAGAGAGAGGCCAATGATTTCTGGATTTGGTAGATCATTAGTACATTCTTTTATGGACACTGATCTTTGAAATCTTCACAAACTTGATAGGGAGTCTTGGCATGGACAACTCCTTCGGCTAAATTGGGTTCCACTGAGCCATGATAAAATCATGTTTTTGCATTGATTACATGTGGTTATATTCTGCATGGCTTGAATGTGTGGTAGTTTTTTTTTTTTTTTTTTTTTTAAATATAATATCTTTTAAACATAAACCACATCTTCAAAAACTAAAAAAACATAATTTTTATTTAAAAAAAGCACAAACTATCTCTAAGACATACTAAATTGCTCCGTTGATGAAGCCACTTTTCTTATTGGCTATAAGAACATGAATCATGCATAGATTTGGTCCATGATGAATTTGATGGATCCATACCAGAACTGCTGTTGCTACTGCTGTTTGAATGTGAACTATTATTGTTGCTATTTGACTATTTAGAATGAGGTTTTAATTTCTAGTATTGTTTGATCTTTATTTGCTGTGGTACTCGAAGGTGTTTAGGGTTTGAACAGTTAAGTAATAAGATACCGACACTTTGCTCTGCTCTGATATATATCATCTTAAGAAAATAAAGGGTAAGCTTTGAAAGAATAATAAAGATTGGCCTAAAAGTTTATGCTTCTTTTTCATTAACTAAACGTGTTTATACACACACCCTAATTTACCTATTTTGTTCTTAGGCTAAGAAATAATGATTCACTTGTAGTGGAACTTGACTTATACGCAAACCTATTATGAGATTCCCAAAATGGTCCGAGGAAAATACACCACTGACCTAACCCTAAATCCTAACATGATGACATAAATAAGAAAATAAAGTCGTGTATTTTCATGATAAATATGCAGACAGGTAGATTTGCTAGCTCTAGAGTGGTGTGAACCGGTGGTGAAAGGTTATGACTGTGCTAGAAACTATATGGTGAGCATATCTCATGGGTAGCAGAGCTCTCTTGAATGGAAACAAGGTTTTGCAAATAAAAATTAATGTCAAATCCTTCTATATGCAAGTAGAGGAAGTTTTTTTTTTTTTCAAATTAATTTAATCTAAAATCTTAGGCTATTAGATTCTGAGATATAATTTATATTATTTTATAATACACTTACTCAAATAAAATTGTTTTAAGCTTGAAACTTGCTCGAATTCATATTATTTTATACTTAATTTTTATTAAATAAACAGAGATTATGAGATTCAAACTCATAATCGTTTGGCAATAAAAATTCTAATATTATGTTAAAAAATCAATTCAATTCGAAAACTTAACTATTAAATAAAATTTTAAAATATATCTTATATTATTTTCTAGCTTTTTTATGATATTATCTAAATTCTAAACCCAAAAATATATATAGTTACACCTTCGATTCCAAGTAAAATCAAGGGGTCGAAATCACATAGCTAAAAAATAAAAAAGGGTCACGCAATCATGATCCACCTCAACTTACATTCTTGACTTGTGTCCTTTATTTAGTTATAAAGAAACTACCACGAAACAACAAGTTTTTCTTCAGCCATGGCAAGTCATGGACATCAATAAATTAAATAAAATAATAAGAAACGACAGAACTAGATTTCTTGTTCATTCTTATTGGTTTGGTGTTACTTTCTTAGATCTAGACCAAAATCATAAAATAAAAAATACATCATGATCAAAGCAGAAGCCTACAAGGAATGATTGACTTTATAGTCAGACTTCAATTCTTGGGCCATGGCTGATATAAGAATTATCTATTTATTTTTATATTTTAAAAATTTTAAAAATATTTTATTATTTTTTATTATTTTTAATGTTTTTAAATTATTTTAATATATTAATATTAAAAATAATTTTAAAAAATAAATAAACATCATTACCATATATTTTAATATAAAAAATATACTATGCGTGTTCATGATCATGGCTTATAATCCACTGTAGTTGTCTAGTTAGGGTCTTGTTTCGTTATTGCTGTTTTGGTACTTCCCAGTCTTAAGCCGACGATACTACGTGGCAACATCCATGATTTAGACTTGCTACCTTTTTAAATTTTTACTTATAATATTTATCTATTAAAAAAATAACTTATTTTGTTCTTATACCTTCATTTAGTCAAATGACTAAGTTTTTAATCAATCATTCTGTTAGTTTTTCTATCCAAATTAACAAAATCAGTCTTGTTTACTATTCTTTCAGTATATATGTTTAGAATTGTAGGGTATAAGTATATTAAAATAATTTTTTTAATTTCGATTATTTTTTACATTAAAACTATTAGAAAGCATTAAAAAAAATTAATTTAATATATTTTTAAATTAAAAATATTTTTAAAAAATATAAAAAACCGAAGCTATATATCTCAAATACCTTCTTAATTTTATTTTGAAGATGACCATAAACTATATGGACATAGGGCACACATATATAGAAAAAAAAAAAAACCTCTCTCGTTTTGAAACCTCTAGCTTTCCTTCTTCGATGACCCCCTCCTCCTTCACTAGGAAGTGTTATTTCTATATAATTTGGATGATAAAAATTAACACAATGATAGATTAGAAACTCATTTACTTTATAAGGATAATTTTTTTCAATTAAGGATATATTGATGAAAATTCATCCTATTGTTAAAGGACTAAGTTTTTAATCTATCAATCTGTTAATTTTCCGATTCAAATTAACAAAATCCATTATGAGTATAACTTAATATTATCTTAAAGATGACCATAAACATGTAACATAACATAATTAATAAAAAAAAAATACAAGTTTTGAAATTAAATTGGTCAAAATAAACCGTTCTTGGATAAACTATAACTTAATATTATCTTAAATTGTAAGAAATTTTAGAAAGAAAAGGGTTTTGAGTATAATCATAAAATTATGATTATAAAATTTAAGAGTCGTAACTAAGTATTATAATTACTAGAAAACCTATATTCTGCGAGAATCCAGGTAAAAGACTGATTATGCAAGGAAAAGATGTATCACTTTCAATGCATCTTATTTAAGGTAAGTTGCATTACTGTTTGATTATTTTTCTAGGTTACTTTTTTGTTTATTGATCTTATCTAAGGTTTACGATAAATCTTTTTTTGTAAGGAAATCTCTACCTTATCAGGTTAAATCTTAATCGTTTTAAAATCTAAATTTTAGCATCGCATTTATTATACACTTTATATCTTTAATATATGAGAGTGTACTTTACAATATAATTTTATACCTCCAAGTATTAAAATTTACAACTAAATCCTAACACTTTAAATATAAAATAAATAAAATGATTAATGAAGGATTTTTGATATTTTGATCAAACTCTAACAGATTATCATAAACTAGATATGATATCCATTTTACATTTTAAAACACAAGAAAGATGTAAGTTTTTTTATTTTTTATTTTATGAAAATATGATTAGAAAACTTTTAGGATTTGACTGTATGCACGAAAATTATTTTTTTTTGTTTTTTTAAATAGAAAATTAATTTAAAATTTTTGAGATTTTTGTTTGATCTTTAATTTTTTTTTTAGAAATGTTTCAGAGAAAACTAAGTATTTTAATATCAAATCTATATATTATAATGTAAATATACAACTCGATATTATGCAAAATTGGTAGAAAAACATGCAAGAAAATCATATAATTTTTTAAAGGACTTTTGAATATTTTTGGAATATCATTTGCTTTTGTTTTTTTACTGTTCGACCAAAACGGTGTTGTTTTATACAAAAAACGTAGTTTCATTTAAATGAAAACGACATTGTTTTGGATTTTAGGGTTTCAATTTAGGGATTTGGAAAAAGCTCAATTTGGTTCTTCGTCTTTTAATTTCTTTCAATTGCATCTTTAATTGACCATAAACTTCTAATTTTATGAAATTTTTCCTCTGTCAAACTTTAATGTCACCCTTAAATTTTAGCATCATTTTCAAATTAGTTTGTGGTCTTGGATTTATGCAATTTGACCCTCAATTGACCATTAAAATTTTAATTTTCTTCCATTTGACCCTGATTTCAATCAATTAAGTCCCCATAGTTCAATGTTTTTTGTAAAATGGTCTCTGGCTATGATTTTTTTCAATTTAACCCTTAATTGACCTTAAAAGTTTGATTTTCTTGTGATTTTATCCTTGTTTTGAATCAATTAACTTGATAAAAATTAAATATGGTCTCCTAAAATTGTAATTCAATTAAGTCCAATTTGGGCCTCCAAACTTAATTTTTCACCAATGAAGCCCCTAATAAAATTAATTTAACTCATTTAAAGTACACTTAAGTCCTTGCACCAAATTAAATAGTTTAATTTGATCAAAATTAATTATTAAACATAATTAAACTTTAATTTGGCCCATGATTAAATCAAATTGGCTTATTAAAAATCTAATTATGTCTTTAGACTTATTTTTATGCAGATTCATTCAATAATGATTTAATTTGACATTGAATCTGCATTGTTTCTTTGGTTTAGATATAATGAAATGCGATTATGCTCCTAGTTCTATCTAAAATTATAGTTTAATCTTTTCTATATTTGAAATCTTGATAGCTTATTTTTACCAAAATATTTGTCTTCTTGCTATTATTATTTTATTTTTTGATTTATATTTTGGAAAGAAAAAAATTATAAATATTTTAGAGAATAACAAAAAATGAGTTATAGCATCAATGATTAGGATGCAGAAATAAGCAAGCAATGATATTCACAAAGTCATCTCATATTAAGAAAAATCAAATCATACAATTGAAATCAAATTTCAAAATTCAAGATTTCATCTTACAAAATAAGTCATGTTGATTTATTCGTTTCACACTAAATCAACATGTGGCAATAATCAATTAAATGATTACAATGAATTAAATTATGATCATGCAAATTAATAATTGATATCATCCAAACATCAACCCAATAAACATTGGGATCGCTAATCATCTCAGATAATGCTCAAAAATCAAATCATAATTTCATCCTCCCAAATTAAGAGTGTGTTTGGTATTGCAGTAGCTTTTGTGGTTGTGATTTGAAAAAAATTGTTTTATAAAAAGTACTTTTAGTTGAGGTTGGTTTGAAAAAATAGGTGTTTAGTTAAAACTGTGGTTGAAATTGAGGTTGAAGAAAAAGTAGTTTAATGTGTTTGGTTAAAAAAATGCTTTTCAAATTGAGGTTATAAAATAATATATATATATATATATATTAATACTAATGATTTTTAATTTAAATATTGTAAATTTAATTACTTATATTACACCATGAAATAAAAAATACTTTATATAAAATATTTTTTTATTATTCCATTAAACTATTTATAATTCCATTATGTACAAAATTTATCAGATAAGAATTACAGTTTTCATAATTTTTTTAGCATAGATAAAATATTATCAGGTATAAAATTGATATTACAGTGCGAGTGAATTTAATTCACTCTATACTAGTTTTTCGGGAAAAAAATATTGTTCACATCACAGTACGAGTGAATTTAATTCACTTTAAACTAGTGTATTTTTTTTTTAAAAAATGTTTTAAAATTTAATACACTGAAAAAAAAAAAACGTGAACAGTGCATTAGTGTGCACTGTTTAACTAGTGTTTTTTTTTTGAAAAAAAATAAAAATGTTAAAAAATTTAATACACTAAATAAATAAATAAATAAGTGAACAGTACATTAGTGTGCACTGTTTTACTAGTGTTTTTTTTTTAAAAAAATAAAAATGTTAAAAAATTTAATACACTAAAAAAAGGTGAACAGTGCATCAATGTGCACTATTTAACTAGTTTTTTTTTTTATATATATAAAAAATAAAAATGTTAAAAAATTTAATACACTTAAAAAAAGAAAGTGAACAGTGCATTAATGTGCACTGTTCATGCTGATTGCACTGTTCAGTGAACAGTGTATTAGCATGCACAGTACGTGAAAAGCATGAATTCATTGCTTTTCATCACTGGCGGTCCGGACGTAAAAACATGTGAGACCCATGAACAACAACTCGTTTTTTTTCATTACCAAACAGCTGTCAACTGCGTTTTAAGTAAAACGCAGCCGCAACCGCTTACCCAAACACCATCTAATTGTGGAATATAACATTCCTTAATTCTCCTTAAAATTACCTAGGGTTTAAATCCCTTGTGTCTGAAACACTCCGATGTGCCAAGGACATTTTAATTAGGCAAATCTTAACAAATACATATGATAACACAATTATTTTTAATTACAAACACAAGTAAAATAAAAATAAAATTCGGACTTGAGAAATTACTGAAATGTCCTTGTTCTAGGTAAAATCATCGTTCTTCTCATGTCAAAACTAAAATTACCAAAATGCCCCTAATAGTGCATTGAACCATTCATGCATAGCCACTGTTGGGGGCTCCGCGATGACTGATCTCGTGGCTCTAATTTGTTGGGTTGCGATCTGGTGTGGATGAATTTAGATTAAGTTACCGAATCAAAAGCTAGGATTCAGTGTATATTTGAGGGGATGCTGGGATTAGTTTGGGTCTTAAACTGGTGTGGGCGAGAGCAGATCAAGTCTATGAATCCGACTACTATGATCTTTGAAAGTTGGATAATACGGTTGTGATCTCTTCTGGGCTTTGATCCGATGTGGGTGAGCTCATATCATGATTTGATTAGCGGCTGAGATCCATTTGGGCAATAGGATCTACAACCAACCAGATTTCTTTTCACCTAACCAACGACCTCAGATTCAATCTCTCCTCCTTCTATCGAAACCAAAGTCGAAAAACAAAAAGAGAGGTTAATTAAGCCGAGATTTCTTTCAAAGCTTTCCCCAGCACTTGTTTTTTTTTTTTAGTATGCATGGGCTTATATAGAGTGGATCGATGGGATGTGATTAATCATAAAAAAAAATAATTTAATATTTCTTTAAACAAGGAACACTATTAAAAACACTGTTAAGAAAAAGCAAAAACACTTTCTCAAAGTACCTCGGTGCGCTCACTGAGATGTCGTGTTCTGTTGAAAAGACCTAAAATATCCCTGTACTTTTTCGAAAACCTCCATGCCTCTCCCCTCACAACGGCTATGCAATAGGCGAACAACCCAAGGGCAAAAAGTCTAAAAAGAAATACATTAAGACCCAACCCTGGAATCTTTTTAATTCTCGACACAGTTCAGTGTCGGACATTTTTCCTACTGTGGCCTGACATCTTTTTGTTTGAAACGAGGCATGATTGTTTCAAGTTGTTAACCTATTGGAAGATGGATTCTCCGAGATAGTTTGAAAGGATTAATTGGTTTAAGAAGGTGGTTATCCCGGCCCTATCGAATTAAAAAAAACAAATTAAAAAAATGGAATAACCAAGAAATTAGGCAGAGCTATGGAAGGTGGTCCAATTTGTTAATTCCCCGAATGCTTTCACACTATTTCTGCCTAAGTATACTTTCTTACCGAGGAGCAAATTCTGTTGTGTATCGTAATTGAAACAATGTTTTTTAAAAGTTTCTTTATTTAAAATTATTTTTTAAATAATTTTTAAAAATATTTTTCACGCATCAAAATAATTTAAAAATATTAATTTAAAATAAAAAATATTTTTTTAAATTTTTTTTAAAATACTTTTAAAATATAAAAACAACCCATTCCCTTAATTTGCAATAGACAAAGCACATAGAGTTTTTTTGAGCATCTTGAATTGGCTGCTTCTTCTTCTTCGACTCGCTCCACCTATTTCCTTTTTTTTTAAGCGTCTTAAAAGTCTTGATTGACTTGCTCCATTAATGGCCTCGATATAGGTGCTAAAGTAATTTGCTTTTCTCTGTTTTTTATTTTTCAATAAACTTCTCATCACCATCATCATCCTAAATCTTTTTTGTTCTCACTTTTCCCCCTTCAATTTGCAATCACTTAATTTCCATTTTTTGGTCTTCTTATCACTATCGTCGTCATTTGTGATCCTTTCTGCTGATGGATTCTGTAAAACCATCGGCGGTGACTTCGAAGAAGAGTAAATTTGCACGCAACGTAGCCAAAGTTATTCAACTTCGAGCAGCAACTGGGATTGCTCCTGTTGATGGGGTTCAGAAAGTTGTGTCCCAAGAAGAGGTCAAGCATGATAAGCATCACCGTAAAAGTGCAGCTAGCCGGCCTCAGCTATTTGATATTAATAATATTGATGAACATCAAAAGAGTTTGGCCTTGGAAGCACTTGTTGCCAAAATGTTCGCTAGCGTTTCGTGTGTTAAAGCTGCGTATGCCCAGTTACAGTATTCTCAGTCTCCTTATGATGCTGATGGGATTCAAGCAGCTGATCAATTTGTAGTCTCGGAGTTGAAGAATCTGTCCGAGTTGAAGCAGTGCTATATAAAGAAACAGTTTGATCCTTCTCCCGAGACTGCTCTGGTTTTGGCTGACGTTCAGGAGCAGAAGAGTCTTTCAAAGACCTATGAGATAATGGGGAAGAAATTGGAGTCGCAGTTAAGGCTCAAGGAGTCTGAAATCATGTATCTGAGAGAAAAAAAGGAGGAATCTAATAGACAAAACCGATTACTTGAGAAGAGGTTAAATAAAAGTGGACATTTATCTATGCCTGACAATCTACGGCTACCAGGCTTAAGTCCAAGCCATTTCATTACAGTTTTTCGACATACAGTGAAGTCTATTCGAAGCTTTGTTAAGTTGATGATTGATGAGATGAAATCTACCGGCTGGGATCTAGATGCTGCAGCCAAATGTATTGTATCTGACGTGGCTTACCGGAGAGCAGATGATAAATGTTTTGCTTTCGAAAGCTTCGTAAGCAGAGAGATGTTCGATGGTTTCCATTTGAGTAATTTCTCTCCCCAAAAAGAATCTCCACCGGAGAAAAAGAATCAGCAACAGTTGTTTTTCAAGAGATTCGCTGAACTAAAATCAACGAAAGCAACCAAATACATTGCCCACAAGCCCAAATCAACATTTGCAAAATTTTGTACTTCCAAGTATTTGCAGCTTATTCACCCTCAGATGGAAACATCCTTTTTTGGCAACTTGAGTAAAAGAAGCCTCCTGAATTCAGGTGAATTTCCTGACACTATTTTTTTTACCACATTTGCGGAAATGGCTAGGCGGGTCTGGCTTCTACATTGCCTGGCCTGTTCTTTCGATCCTGAAGCCTCAATCTTCCAAGTCCGTAGAGGGTGTCGTTTCTCCGAAGTTTACATGGAATGTGTCGCCGAGGATGCACTTCTTTCGTCAGAAAATGCACCGGACGTCGATCCATCAGTTGCATTCACTGTAGTTCCTGGGTTCAGGATTGGTAAAACTGTTATTCAGTGCCAGGTTTATCTCTCTCCGCTACAGGCTAAGGTAAACCGTGGATAAAAATGGACCCACAACATCGAAGAATGAACCGGTGCAGGCCATCGTCGTGATTATTTTGAGTAAACATCTGATTATAGCTTTGCCTTGTTGCTAAGTGTTTATTGTGGGGTCTTGGAATTGTATGTATGCATGGTGCCTCGGGGCAGCTTGTCTTTGTATTTTCGTGGCCATTTTGAAAAAAGGAAAGCGCGTGGACCGTTGTTTGGAAACAACTTTTGAATCTTTTATTTCAATTATGAAAGATCCTCAAAACAATTTTGTTAACATTAGGCCATTGACAGAAGGATTGTTCAGCTGCATTGCACCATTTCCCTATGCCTTGGATGTGCTTTCTATGTACAAACTAATATATAAGCCTAAATGTTGATTCTATAATCACATATTTAAGTCATCATGCTAAGTGCTTTTTTATATTTCTAATCGATTTGGTAAAAATATTGTTTTTACTTTCTGGGTTTTTTATTTTCTTTAGAAGTTACCATGGTTGCCTCAATTATTTAGAGCGTGTTTGGTAGTGTGGTAGTGATTGCTTTTTAAATAGCTTTTCGTGCTAAAATACATGTCAATGATGTTTTTTTATTTTTTAAAAATAATTTTTGATATCATCACATCAAAACGATCCAAAAAGTACAAACCAAATTCAATTTTAACAAAAAACAAATTCAAATTTAAACAAAACACACGTGCAATCACACCACTGAACGGCCCCTTAGTTCTCTTTTCTGCACGTTTTGTTCTTTTACTGGGTGTATGGACAGTGTAAATTGTGACTGCCCCGCCTGCTCATAGAAATGCACAACCTTTATTGGAATATGTATCATGTATAGGACAACACGATGCCAACTCCATTTAATGTGGGGCTGGTCATGGAAGTTAACACGTGATGACAAATCGCTGTGACGCTCTGTTAATGGGAAGAGAGGATGATGTTGCTTGAATGATGGAGGACGTTCATCTTCTTACACAGTATCAGAAATAGAAAAGGATGGAACAGATTGTACAGTTGTGGCTTTAATGTCTGGTGGTAGCATTAAACTACTGGTTCACTTGTCTCCCAGCAATTGTGCCACTTGATTTTGTTGCACAAATATATTGGGAGGCTTGGAATCAGGGTTGAAATCGATGGAAAGGGGATTGTTTGGGGTGTAATTTCATCATTTGATAGATTGGTGCTGCTCTTGCAAAGCAAAACGAGAGAGGTCAAATTGTGAGCATTATCTTCGTAAATTCCTTGCTGATGATCTCAAAATTTCAAGAATCTTGCCAATATCTGCTTGGAAAAACAAAACAAGTTCACCACTGTGTGGAGGTGTTTTTTTTCCTCGGCCAGGGGCATTTCTCAGGTTAAAAACTGGATGTTTTTTTCCCAGAAAGTGTAGTTGGGTTGATATGGAAGCGTGGGCTTCCAGATGGTCTGAACGGAGGCAAGGTTGCTCATCCAATGGGTTGATCGAACGTGGCTTTGTGGCTTTGGGGCTCTGGTTTATTGATAGCCTCATTTATTGGAGGGCTCTGGGAAGGCAATGCTATATTTTTTTCTAGGCGTGCGGAATATTTTGGACGAGAGAAAATACATCCAACTAGTTCTTTTGTGTGCCCTCGGCTGCCGCAGGTCAAACTATTTAAAACAATTATATAAAATAATCATTAAGAGGGCAATGATTTTTTTTTTCAATGCTATTAAACTTGGACAAGAAGATAAATATTTAAATATCTTAACTTGTATTTTTACCTATGGAGACCTTCCACTGAAATTATATAAGAGCTAACTCAATGTGAATTTATTTGTTTAATAGATTTAAAAGAAATTTGGATAATTATTTTCTATTTTAGTAAATTAATATTAAACAATAAAATTAAAATATTAATATTAAAGAAAAATACAAAAAAATAATGACTTTTCAAACCCATAACCTGGGTTATTAAATCAAAAATACTGTACATGAAAAAACAATGAAACTCAATTCCCAACAAATCTAACATTGAATGATGAATCATCACTATTATTATTATAACTATTCTCATTCTTATTCTCATTCTCATTATAATAATAATAATTATTATTATTTATATTATTATCACTATCATTATAGCTATCACCATTACTACTATTATTAATAAATAATATATTCAAACCATCTAGGTGGCGGTCCAGTGGTAAGAGCTTGGGATCAAGAGGTTTGCTCTTTCTGTGGTCTCAGGTTCGAGCCCTAGGTTGCTCATATGATGACCACTGGAGGCTTACATGGTCGTTAACTTCAGGGTCCGTGAGATTAGTCGAGGTGCGCGCAAGCTGGCCCGGACACCCACGTTAAACTAAAAATAAATAAATAAATAATATATTCAGCACTGAGGGATGTGGCCTAGCGGTGGAAGGTGCCTTGTGCACGCCTGTCACCCCCGCGGTACCTTACATGCTCACTAGGCTTGCAGGATGTTCAGTGGGCCCCGGGGATTAGTTGTGGTGCACACAAGCAAGCCTGGACACTCCGAGGTATAAAAAAGAAGAAGAAGTAATATATTCAATTCTTCATCATTATTATTAGTATTATTACCGTGATCACCATTATTATCATTAGTACCATCGTTATTATTATTATTATTATTATTGTTAATACTATTGTTGTTATTATTATTTTTATTACTATCACCACCACTAATATTGCCATTATGTTTTCTTATCAATACTATCATTATCATCATTATTAATATTATAACCACCACTACTATGATTATAACAAACTATTATTACTGCTAATAGTATTATTGTTAGTAACATTATTATTGTTACAATCATCATCATCATCGTTACTATTATTATCTTAATACACTATTATTATCAGAATTATTATTATTATTATTATTATCCTACTAATATTATCATTTCTTACTATTATTGCTACCACCATTACTATTACCATTATTATTAATAGAATTATTACGATTAATAGTATTATTACTATTACTATCACAATTATTATTATTATTATCATCATTACTATCATTGCAACTATTATTATCATAACAAACTATTACTATTACTATTACTAAAATGATTATCACTATTATTGGTTTCATCATTGCTATTACTATTATTATTTTAATTATAATTATTATTACCACTATCACCATTATTATTATTATTATTATTATTATTATTATTATTATTATTATGATGATGACAACGACGACCACTATTACTATCATAATAAATTATTATTATTACCACCATTATTAACACTATCATCACTATTAGTAATTTTATTAATAATATTGTTAGTATCATTATCATTATTACTATTACTATTATTATTATTATGATGACCACTATTACTATCATAATAAATTATTATTATTACCACAATTATTAACATTATCATCACTATTAGTAGTTTTATTAATAATATTGTTAGTATCATTATCATTACTACTAGTACTACTACTACTACTACTACAATTATTGTTATTATTATTACAAAAATCATAAACTTGATTTGAAGGATAAAACTAAAACCATAAAACATTTGACAAAAGGGCAAAGAAAAAAAATAAGAAATTAAAAGAAGAAGGACCAAACTTAAATAAATACTATTACTTTTTTAAAAAATCATAAATTTGATTTGAAAGATAAAATTAAAAACTATAAAAACTTTGACAAAAAAGCCAAGAAAAAAAAACTAAAAAACAAAAATAGAAGGACTAAATCGAAAAATACCATATACACAAATTAGAATTGAAGGACTAAATTAAAATCAAATAAGATTTTAACAAAAGAGAAAATGACTGAAATACAAAATTAAAACTAAGATGATGGATTCTAAAACACCAACAAAAATTAGGGACATATTTAGTTTTCAGAGAGTAGGAGAGAGAAATGAGAGGAAAAAAATAAAAAGGGCTACAAACGATAAATCAACCATGTTTAGATGACACACGCCACCTATATATCAAGATGACATAATGGAGAACAAAATGACACGACAAATGCATATTTATTACCACCAAAAGACGCCACACACGTCGTCCAAAATATGTGGCACCTCCTACTTGCATGAGCTAACAACCTTTTCAATAAAAAAATTAAATGGTAAATTATGTTATCACCACTGACAAACCCAACAATTACAGACAAACCAATATGAAAATCAAAATATACCCCTATGATAATAGCTTAATTTTTTTTTTAACTCCAAGGTTAAATTTATAATTCTAATGTATATCAAAATGTGAAATGCTTGAAAAGATCCTTGATCAGAGTTAAATGGTTTTTTTTGTAAGGGTAGTAGAGTCATTTTATTGTGCATAAACATTATAAAAAACACAATAAAACCTATGAACAATTATCAAATGACAAATTGACCAAAGAAAAATACTATTTTACCCTTAAAAAGGCAACATTATGAAAACGCAACACGTTTTAGCTATACTTTTAAATAATCCGATTGCCTGTGCTATAATAAAGGCCAATAAAAATTCAACTTAATTATAAAAAAATACGGGTGATGTGATTTTTTTTTGTTGACAATGAAAGATCCAGAACATGCATTAAAAACTTGGTCACTGTACTAAATAAAATTAATAGATAACCATATGTGCTAATAAATGTTAAAAAGAGACGTTAATGATAAACAAAGACTGACCTAGGACTCTAATCGATGAATGCAAACAAAAAAACATGATGTTGTGACTTGTGAGGTCATTCAATATTATTTAATTACGTGTCAATATTATTTTTTGAATAATAAAAACTTGCAAGCATAATTTAAATCTAATCATGTTAAAGTTGGCTCAACGTGGTTTGTTTGACCAAGAGGCAAAACCTAATTTGGCTCCCAAAAATATCTAAATGTTTTTTTTTTGTTTCAACTCCTGCCTAACTTGATCAGGCTTAAATGAGAAACAACAAAATGTTAAAGAAAAAAAAGAGAGTTTAGGAAGAGAAACGAAAAGACAACACCATATTGAATTGACCCCCGCCAATTGGGTCTAACTCACCAAACGCATGGTCAGGGTCATAATGACTTTGACATGACCATAATGAGCTTACCTGGTTTAGCCAGCTGTCATTTCTATTTCCCTTCGTTTCCTTTCTTCTTAGTTAGGCTTTCATTGAGTTTGAATGAGATGAAGATTGAGACTAAATTACAAAGCCACAAAAGAACTAGGGACAAATAAAAAAAAATTCAAGAGTTATCAAAGTACCGAAGAACAAATGAAAAAAAAAATCTCTTTAACTTTCCTGACCTTCATTTCTCTCTGGTTGAGACTTAAATAGGCTGGGCTGGGATGAATTTTAGAACCAAATTAAAAATTTTATAAAAGAATAGGCGATCAAATTAAAAAATTCAATAGTTTTCAAAGAACCAGGGACTAAATAAAAAAAATGGGAATACATTAAAAAAATGGGTGGAAAGTGTAAAGCACTCGCCAACAAACACGGAAGTCACCAACTTTGGGAGCATGTGCAACTTGCTTTGTGATCGGTGAGGGAATTTATTTCATATATTGTTTTAGTACTAATTGTTTTGATTTAGATTATTTTGTATGTTTCTTAGCTTGTTTGTGTAGAATTTTAGGTGTTTATTTATTTATTGTGAACTCTTGGTATTTTACAAGTATTTAATTATTAAATTAGGTTAAAAATTAGGATGATGTTAAGAGGAAGAAAATAGGCTAAGCCTAGAGAACAAGTCCTAGTTAGTATGGTCTAAGTCAAACAAAAATATTATTTGATTTTTGGGTTTTAAATAAAGTTACATGCTAAAATTTTAGATGCCTTTTAGCTTTCTAGAATGCCAAGAGATAGGTTTAAAACTTTAGAGCCTAATTATGCCTTTTGAAGCTCAAAACTTAGAAGAAACAAAAAAGTCTGAATACATTTGGAAGTTATTGTGACCTAGACACTATTTTGTTTTCAGCTTATATCTGGAGTTTTAAAGTCAGAACACTACAAGTCTAAATGTGTTGGAAATATAATATAGATATCTGAAACCATGATTTAAAAAGATAAGTGACGAGCCAAAGCTTAAAAATTTATTATTATTATTATTATTATACAACCACACACTAGTTTTCGATTCCAGGACTTGGAGCTGTTAGCAGAAATCTCTCGGTCTCAGCAAGATGTGCGTGTTTGACAGTATGTTTTAAAAGTATTTTTGAAAAATTTTGATTTGTTTTTTTTTTGCTTTGAATTAGTATGTTTTTTATGTTTTCAAATTATTTTGATGCACTGATCTCAAAAATAATTTTTAAAAAATAAAAGAAATTATTGACATGCTTTTCTAAATGAAAAATACTTTAAAAAAACAACAACAACCACACTCTAAAACACAGAGGAAGAGTGGTGAGCTTTCTACTAGCACTAGAAGTGATTGGATTGCCTTCACCTCTAGGAGAGGCGCCCTTGGAAAGCCTATTCAACACCAAGTTGCCTTCCAAAAGGTTCCTAGCCTCTGGACTGTGGCTAAATGATACAAGAACTAAAATGAGTGCAAGTGTGGCTAAACGAGCCATGTAGATTCTTGTGTGATCAAGGAAGGCAAATCTAAACAAGGTTAATTTGAAGACGGATAATACTCTAAACTATCTATGAGTATATATAGATAAATAGATTACGTGAGGGTCAAAGAAATTGTTAAAAATTACAACTTTGTTTTTTTAATAGGATGTGTATTCACAATTAATCAATTAAAATGTATATCTAATAATACAACCACACAATTATAGAAATAAATTAAAGTTTTCAATTATTTAGAATATATAATTTCATTATTTGATGTGGTATTTGATTTTCTCTATATTGATTTTCTCTATAACTGATGAGTGTATTATTTGGATTACAATCTAAAACATTTTGCCTCGATTTGTTTTCCCCCCTCAAACTTATGGAGATTTTAAACAAAGATCTTGATGAGTTTGAAATGTGTATTTAATGTTAATATTGAAATCTTAATGATTATTTTGAAAAATAACCTCAATAGGTAAATGCTATTCAAGCCGACAAAAAAAAAATACAATTTTTTTTTTAAAGACAATATTAAACTCACTGTAGACCATACAAAATCTATATCAAACTTTACTTACGGTTGTAACTTGAAAAATATAACATGAAGTTCATAAACAAGAGAATTGCCATAAAGTTTATAATAAATAATCTTTAAATTGTGATTCTAAGTGTTGCACCAACATCAAAATGATCCTATAAAAAAACTTATTTTATATTTGAAAAATGAGATCAAAACTGAAAAGAGAACTTACCATTCAATATTATGGTAATTAAAAATCCTAATCAATTAACAAAAATATAAAATTAATTATATTAAAAAAAAAAAACTATCACCGTAAAACATTATTCTGCCTTCCATTCTTGGCTCTAGTGCAATGAACTGTTGTACCTTAACATTAATGTGACATCGTTTTGTTGTTCACTAATAGAATACATGGCTTTTGTTACGTTTTTTTTATGTCTAAATAAAACAATACGATCCAACTTTTTTAAATATAATTAGTTAATCAATCGGTTCTATATAATTACATAGATTTTTACTCTTGTAATTTTTTCTACGATATTAAACTCTTTCACACATCAAAATCTGCTAAGATTCATTCAATTTGAGTTCACCAACACAGGTTTTTTTTTAGCTTCATGAAGCTTTGGTTCAGCATGACCTCAAATGCTTTTGCTTATTCAATATTTTGTGGCAATTATAACAACATCAAATATATTTACTCTACAAACCCCGTCTGGACATTGCAACTAGTATTATTTATTTCTCGTTTAGAGGTTGAAGGTAATAGTTTATTCTATATTTTCCTACGTTTTCCTATTTTAATCTATTTAATTGCCTATTAACTAGGCTATGATACCAATGTTCAAAATACACTACAAATATTAATAAACTTGGACTTAGTATTAAAGTTGTTAAAAGAAATGGTGTTCTCAAATACACATTTAATGAGTTAATAAGAATTTATCTAAAATATTGAGGACTAAACTTTTTTTTTTTTTTCAGTGGTCATATCTAATTCTTTTTATTGATGACATTCATGTTAAAAAACCATTTTAATCCAATATATAATTTATATTATTATTTAACATATAATTTATATTATTATTTAACATACCTTCTAAAGTGAAAGTTCTTTGGATTTGAAACTTGTACAGACTCATATTATCTTGTGCTTAATTTTTATCAAATAAATAAGGATGGTGAGACTTGAACTCGTAACCACTTGGTCATCAAGGCTTTTATATCATGTCAAAGAACCATTTTAACCCAATAGCTTAATCTGTTAGGTGAGGTTCCAAGATATAATTTATATTATTCTCTAACAATTTATTCATTTTCATTGCTCCATTGGATCAACCCATAGGATAAACAACAGTGTCTATGTCACTTGGTGGGAGAAAATCCAGTTTTTAACCTAAAAATACCTCTAGCTAGGAAAAGAACCCTCAACCAGTGATAACCCTCGACCTGTGATGAATTTGTTTGTTTTTCTAAGTTAAAATTGAATAGAGAAATGATTTTTTTTCCCTTGGATTAAAAAAAAAAAAAAACTATAAGGTAAGAAGCTTTCATTGGATGCGAATTAGCGGCACTTTTTTTTTTTTTAGTTCTTGAGGTTTTGAAATTATCAGCAACAAATTTACAAAGATAATGCTCCAATTTGACATCTCTCCCTTGCTACTTTACAAAAGCAACACCAAACTATAATGAGCAATATCAAAAGAAAAAATTGCACACGAAACAATCTCGTTCCCGTTAATTACAATGTTTGAAATTAATTGTAAGAATATGGTTAATAAACATATTTGATTAAAATTGAGGTTCACTCCTAAGATTAAGATTTTATTAAAAATTATTTTTTAATAAAAATTCTTTAATATGAAACATTAATTTATTTAAAATAAATTATAGATGAATGAGTAATTTATCTCAAATTTTTTTTGGTTTACATGTTTTATAAACCTAAAGGCCTTTAATTTCGCATTTAAAGATTATAAGATTTTATTGTGGCTTATATAGTGAGAAGTTAAATATTTAAAATTAGACTTGTATAACACTAAAGTTTTTAGAGAAGAAAGGTCTAGGCTATGTAGACTTTTGGCTTAAATCACATGTGCATGCTCGCTTGGCTCAACTTGGCATGACCCAGGTTTGATGTAAAATAACTTTTAGGCTTATAAAGAATTATTATTTGCTAACCCATGATTAAATAGGCTGAATAGTAATGTTCCTTTATGTGAATAGTTTATTTTCAAAAGGAAAATGTTTGATTATTAGGGAAAACTATCATATTTTTATTTTTCGGTAATTAAGGTTAAAACTAATGTTATATAATTATATTTTTTCCTCCTTGACCATGTATTTCTAATTAATTAATTTCCTCTTCTTAATTCATAGGATCTCTTTCATTAATTTTTCAATTTTGATTGATTCTCCAATTTAATTTTCTTTTTTTCTTTTGCATAGTCTCCCATATTACTTTTTATTCCATAATCACCTTAGTTTGTTCTCTATTTCTTCTTATTTAATCCCTAAATTTTGTTTTCTATTTTATTTTTCCTTTTCCTTTTCCTTTATTCTTATTTATATTATTATCATAACAATAAAATTAAATAGAGAAGTTAGGGGTAAAAAATGATTAATGATAGTTGTTGTAACCAAATTTTGGCTCATTGGCTTTTAATTTAATTTTTACAGGGTTTAAAAAGTAAAATTAAAAGATCAGAGACTTATTTCGAAGAAAAGTGTGATTTGTCAACTTGCGTGAAAATTAAGGACTATAATGTGCTTTTGCCATTCTATCCTTATCTTTGAGATAATCTTTACTTTTGAGATAATCCTTACCTTCGAGATAAGCCTTACCTTCGAGATAATCCTTATCTTCAAGATAATCCTTACCTTTAAGATAATGATAGTTGTCTGCTTTCGAATTTGATTCTAATTCGAACTTCAAAAAAGAGAATGAGTTTGATTGAGACTTTACTTCTTGCAAGTGATGGGACTCTTGCACTATAAATACTGATCCCAGTCTATGCAAAAAAAAAAAAAAAGGATGGAAGGGGAGGAAAAAACCTAAAAGAAGAGACCCTAGAGGAGGCCATTACCAGAAACCCTAAAAGAGAGAAACATAAAAAAAGAAGGGGGCGGCGAACCCTATACTAGCCGCCCCCCCTTTAACCCTTTTTTTTAGCCCAGTCTCACTCGACTTCGCCTCGAGCAGCCACACACCTAGGTAAGTTTCCTTCCTTCGTTGCTAAAATAATTAATTGGTTACTGTTGCATACATTTTTTGAGAGCAGAAAATTCCAAAAATATTTGGGGCCTTCGTTGATCTATTTGTGAGCCCCTCGCACTTTGTTTTATTTTTTTTTCTTTGTGTTTGTATTTTTTATAGATGTGCTCAATCTGTGGACTATTATTGTTAAATGCAAAATGTCATGCAATGTTTTTTTTTTTTTTTTTTACTTCCATCTAAAAAAATAGAAAAATAAAAAAGGTAGAAAAAAAATAAAAAATAAAAAAAGTGTATGCACGAATAAAAATAATATAAATTTATTGGTTTATCCACTGACGCTAGAGTCAAGAATAAAAATACCGGTTTAAATTTATATTATTTATATTTGTTGTATTTTATTTTATTTAGCAAGAAAAATAAAAAATATGTGCATGCGTAAAAATAAATTTATTTTTATTTATTTATTCACTGGCGCTAGAGTTGGGAATAAAAAAATATTGATCTAATTTATTTTATAGCTACGTGATATTTACCAACACCAGAGTTGAAAGTATCCGTAGTTGAATATTCACTGGCGCTAGAGTCAGGAATATTATAAGAAAATTATCATAGCGTAAACTAATAAACATTTAGCAATTTAAGATGAAACTAGCAATGCAGCCTGCCTCAGGCAGGACGTTTAAGGGGTGATAATATCTTCCCTTTTACGTAACCAGTTTCGAACTATAGAATCTCTGTTGACCAGTTAGGGTTCCTAGTGACCATAATACTAGGTGACGACTCCTTAAACAAGACCTTTAAAAGAACAAAATGCTAAAATTCTGTTCTTTTTTCCATAATCAAGTGATAATTTTTTAATTGGTCGCCGTGATGTCAGGTGCGATGGAATGACGACTCCATTAGGGACCAATGGACCAAGCTTTGCCTTTTATTTATCAATTGCTATAATGTTTGTTACGTTGTGTTTATTTGTTTATTTTTCTTGCATTTTATTGCTTTAGCATGCATTCTTGTTTATATTATCATGCATCACGTTAAAAGCACACCTCTTAAAATCTAAGATAGGTGGGGAAGTAACGGTACCCCAACGGCTTTAGCCTGGGTAAGACTCATGAAACCATTCAACTCTCGCTTGATTGTTTACTTGGAAGTGGTTGATATGCCAAACTGATATTACTCAGGGCCTCTATTTTCACACTACTTGTAAGCCTCATATCGACCTTTCATGGACGATCACTGAGCATGCAAGAGACCCTTTGAAACTAGATAATGACTAACCCTTTGATGCACTCAACAATTAGGATCTTCCTATTAGGTTGTTGTCCCGTGAAGGGCGAGTCTACATTTTATACGTATTTTTTTAATTGCTTCAGCATTTTTTGCATAATTGCATGATTTACATTTAGCAGATGAAATATAGGTTCCCCATTGAAACCCATCTATAACACTCGTTCTAAAAAAAGACAAATGGAAAACGAAGAAAGAGTCAGTTGGAAGCCCAACATAAAAAAGAGGTGGACAATCTTAAAGAAGAAGTCGCAAGGCTTACTAGTCTACTCGAGCAAGCCTTGAGAGACAAATCTGGAAAAGCAACACATATAGCTTAGTCTGAACCTATGCTTGTAAATCGCTTCACTCCATAGAATCTGGGGATAAATGATTTGTCATCTAATTTTCAACAAGCCATGCATTTCCAACCAGTGCACCCTATGAGAACGCCGTTAAACCATTGATTCTACAGAGAATGAATCTCAAAAGGGCAAGATGGTAAAAGAAGATGATCTGAACAAATTCATTGCCCTAGAGAAAAGGATTAGGGCATTTGAGGGAATTTGCCTATATGATCCTATAAAGGCTGCTGAGATGTGTTTGGTGCCCAACGTTGTCATTTCCAAAAATTTTAGAGTGCAATAATTTGTTAAATATACGGGAACTCAATGCCCTATAACTCATCTCAAATCATACTGGAACAAAATGGCTGAGGTGGTTAATGATGAGAAATTGCTAATTCATTTTTTTCAAGATAGTTTGAGTGATGTTGCCCTCACTTGGTATATGCGGTTGGACAATACCAAGGTTAAAAAATGGAAGGATTTAGTCGATGCCTTCATGAGGCAATTTAAGTTCAATATAGACGTGGGCCCTGATTGTTTAAGCTTGCAAGCTATGGAGAAGAACAACAAGGAGTCCATAAGAGAATACGCCCGTAGATGGAGTGAGGTAGCTGCACAAGTTAACCCTTCCATGTTGGAAAAAGAGATGATCAGTTTATTTTCCAACACCTTTAAAGCTCCGTACTTTGAATACCTGGTTAGAAGCTCTGCACAATATTTTACTGACCTGGTTGTTATAGCTGAGAGGATTGAACAGGCTATTGGGTTAGGTAAGATTGCTAACTCGACTGAGAAGAATGGTTTCATTGAAGGTAGTCGCCAATGCACTTATCATTCCTATAGTTAATTGCTTCACACCGACTCCTAGAAATCAACTATCTTGAAGATAAAGCTATGGTGATATTAGGTCGAGAATGATCTACATTTGATTTCAATTGACTATTGAAAAGATGCCCTTGTAGAGGAGAATGAATGATTAAAAGATTCCAGAAATTCCAATCAATGATCGCTAAATGTTTAGCCCCTTTATGTGTTATCATGTCAGTGTTCATAGCCCAAGATGTTGGCATAAGTTCTTTGTTGTTAAACTTCTTTTCCAAAGTTTCAATGAAATAATGAGTTTGTCATTCAATCATGGTTACGACCAAGCATTATTCATTTTCTTAAGAGAGTTTTCTTATAAGAACTCACGAATACACTTTGGAAGCCTTGGGTGATCTCATAGACGCAATTCATCTCTTTTACCAAAATCAGTTTCCCTATTGGAGTTTTGAAAAATTGATCTGGCATTTTGATTTCAAAAATAATTTGATGTTTATTCAAAAATGATATTTTTGACATTCTACCTCTAGAATGACAAGTGAATTAAGCAACTCCTTCATAGAGGTGACCAAACTCTAAAAAAGAAAGAAAAAAAGAAATGAATAAATACCCTTACCCCATGACTCTTGAATCATGTGTTTTTAAATGTATGAATAATGGTATGTAGTGAACTTGTTGCTCATAACTCATGAAATGCATCTTTGCAAAGACTAAACCATCACACTAGATGAGGTCAAAGTTTATTGATCATAGCTGCTTGCGCTTGAAATGAGGAAAGACCATCTTTGTTATTCTTTTCATGTTCTGAAATAAGTACATCCCTTGCGATCCCTTTTTGAGCCTGAATAATTTTTCTTTCATGAAAAAATCCCAACTAAGATCACACCCCACACTAGGGGCAAGTGAAATTTCAATGATCAAGAAAGATGATAAAGCCGTGAGAAAGCCAAAAGGCAAAAGAGCCCAAGAAACTCAAATGCTAGGGGGCATGCCCAAATCACAAGAAAAAGTGACAACCAAGATAAAGTTAGTATGTTCTAGCAAAGCAATGAAAAAGAAAAGAAAAAAGAAGCAGCAAATCAAAGAAGAGTGGCAAAAGAAAATATGAATGACATGAATAGTCAAACTTTTGATAGTGATCCTCAGTCTTTGAAGCCCTGAAATGCTCTTTGAGCCTTATGAATCCTTTTCTTTCATAGCCAAAAACCATAGCTTACATTACGTGCCTGTAGAAGTCCTTTCTAATCAAGCAAGCAAGCAATCTAGAACAATAAACAATGCTCTCAAAATGCAAAGAATACTTTTTCATAAGATTCATGACATCAAGAATAAACTACTCATTATTATTCATGCTGATAAAAATAAATGTTCAAAAAGAGACAAGTTTTTCTCATACAAAACCTTGAGCTTTTTCTCGAGCCCTCCACTTTGAAAACCTATAAGAGAGTGGTTGGATGTGAGGTAGCTTGTGCTTTTTTTTTTTAAGTAAAAATCATGTTGTTATAGCTTTTATACCTATAATCGAAATAATTTTTTGTTTTCAAAATGCAAGATCAAGATTTCAAGATTCATTTTAGACCCGTATTCCTTCACCAAACTGAAAAGGAGAGAAATGAGAGAATGACCTCTTAAAACCATTATTCATCTAAGTCAGTGACATAGCACACTTGGGGGCAATGACCAGTATAAGGGGACAACAATGTGTTTAAGGAAAATCTATCATTCCTTACAACAAGACAAGGGGGCATTTTGCTTTATGAAAGACAGTTTGATCCTTTCAGCTAGTGACACCGAATATTTTTAGTAGTGAGACGAGGGGTAATGAATGATCCTCTCAAATTATTTAATGAGTCAGAAGATCTTTAGCAAACAAGTGGGTCACGATGGGCACCACAAAGGTTGAGTTATGCAAACAAATCTGGAAATATACTTACATGGGCCAACTCGAGTGGGCTAGAAGCCAAGCAACAAAGATGACCTAAATCAGAGGTAGCAAGGCCTCATCAGTCAAGCAACAAGCAGACTATGAAGAAATGGGGGCCTATATTTCAAATCAGGTAAAGATGCATGCATATCATCTAAACTTTGAGACATTGGACAATGAGTTTTGCAAATTTCATTAGAGAAAATTCTAATGGAATCCATCAAGTGGAAGGCCAACTTGAAATGGCCAAGATTGAAAATGCTTTTGAAATTTTTTCAACATAGGCAGGCCGCCCATGAGAATTAGGCCACCTAAAAAAAAAAAAATCTCTGTATTTTTCCACCACCTTTCATTTTCCATTCCAAAGGTAGTGCGTTTCCTACCCTACCTTCACTTGAGTGTGCCTTCGAGTCCTCGCCTTATTTCTTTTCGAGTGCGCCTTCGAGCCCTCGACCATCAAAGGTGGATCAATCTATTATCCTTTTCCTTTTATTTTGTCTAATTGAATTTAAGTAAGCTTATTCGACCTAGTTGGGTCTATGACTCGAGTCATATAGTTTTCTGTTTTTTTTTTTAAAAAAAACACCTACGACAACTGAACTATTTTTGAATCATTGATTTTTGTGAAAAAAGTTCGAACCCAAAACAAATCGTGGACACCAAGGCTAGTCTATCCTTCAAATATTGAATCATTGATTATATCATAAATACAATATTATAGAGAAAATAATTTATAACAGTCATCAATTAATTTTAGAAGAAAAAAAGGACATGAAAAATTTAAAAGAAAATCTAACAATATAAGAAAATAATTTTAAGACCATAACAACAATAGAAAAATAGTAGATTGGAAGGAGAGAGATGGAAGGGAACATATAATGGATAAAAAGTGGAAGATAAATGGGAGAAAAATATTGAAAGGACTAGGTTGTGTTAGAGAATAATATAAATCATATCTTGCGACATCATCTAACAAGTTAAGCTATTGTGTTGAAATGGTTCTTTGACATAGTATTAGATTTTTGATGACCAAGTGGTCACGAGTTCAAAGCTCATCATCTCTATTTATTTGATAAAAATCAAGCACAAAGTAATGTGGACTTGTACAAGTTTCAAGCCCAAATGACCTTTACTTGAAGGGGTGTGTTAGAGAATAATATAAATCATATTTTGAAACCTCATCAGTTTAAGCTGTTAGGTTCAGGTGGTTCTTTGACAGGGTGATGTGGACTTGTGCAAGTTTCAAGCCCAAATGACCTTTACTTGAAGAAGTGTGTTAGAGAATAATATAAATTATATTTTGAAACCTCATCAGTTTAAGCTATTAGGTTCAGGTGGTTCTTTAACAGGACACACATTTTTCTTTTACCAATGGAATAATTATTTTTGAAACTAAAAAAATGGAGGTTTTTTTTTTTTATAGAATTACCAAGGAAAATTAATTTTGTCGGCAATTGATTAGAAATAGTTGAAAATATTAACAAATAATAATAAATTATTTTTTCATCATTATTTAACCGTGCAAACCAATTTCTCACTAATTATATTGATAATAGATTTTTGAAGCTAATTCCCGTAGTAAGTAGCAACAATTAAATTTATCTTTGAATAACTTTTTTGTAGTGATGACTTTCCTTCAAACAATCTAAGTATTCCGGTATTTATTTCAACTGAGTTTCCATTATCATTTGATTTTAATATTTGAATTTCGTTTCATAGAAAGACTTGAATGTTATTATGGATGATCTGTTTTAATTAATCTTTTGTATTGCTTTTCAATTTAAGAGAAAATAAGATATATTATTGCTCAATATTAATTGTGCACTGCAAGAAAAATAGTTCACTTTATCTCTTTTATAACACTAATAATGGTGCTAGCTTATAACTTTTTATTTATTTATTAAATGGGTGGTCCAATGGTTCTTAAGCTAAATAATAGAAATTATTGTCATTAAAAGTCAAACCTCGTTTCACTTGAGAAATTAAGTTATTGGACATACAACCTTTGTAATTGAGCTTGCTAATTTACACTTGGGAAAAAAAACAAGAACATTATTATTTGGGGTTCCAATTGGATAATCTATGATTATTTATGTAAAAGCATGTGTATTTTATATAAAATAAACTTTAAGCTGGAGGGTTCAACTACAAAATTTTAAAATTTTAGAGCTAAAATGTAATTTTCTTAAAGTTTGAGGTATCATGGATCCAACTATTCAACATGGTTCTGACCCTATTACCCGTGCATGGTGGTCAAATTATAACATCTTCTTTGACCTTTCTGGAATTGGGATGCCCCTGCCGGCATGCAAACGTCAGCCATTTTTACTGAGCCCAAATCACCACTTCGCGACCCACTTCGCGACCCGGAACATTGCTTGATCTTTCTTTCTTTCTTTTTTAAAAAAACATTGCTTGATCTTAATTACACGAAAAGGAGATCCCAATCCAGACCCTACAAAAGCAGAGGATTTTTCTGCAAGTAATCTTAACGTAATGTATAGGCAAATGGTGTCCGGTGCCATTAAGCCTATATCGTGCTTGTGATTATCCAAGTCCTGGAATGGGTACAATTGAGACCACCCCACACACTGAGATTCACTACTGGACCGGCTACCCCAATCAACCTAAACGGGAAAATATGGACAATTTCTACTCAGCAGGGAGAGATCCTATATTTTATTGTCATCACTCAGAACGTCGAAGAAGCTATGACTTAATTAGCCAACAATACCAGCAGATTGATGACTTAAATCAACACTAACCTCTAGAACCAAGCAGCTTCGATTCAAAATTTAAAGGTTCAAGTTAGTCAAGTAGCCAACATGCTAACGAGCAGACAACGAGGAAATCTACCAGCACAACCGAAATCAACCCTAAGGAACAATGCAAGGCCATAACTTTAAGAAGTGGAAAAGAAGTATAAGATACTGCTGGAAACAAAAATGTAAGCAATGATGAAGAGGAGCAGTTAGCCAGACCTCTTCAAAGCATGAAGAAGTCTGAAACTCTACCAGAACCAACACAAGAAATGATACCGAGAATTATATTTCCTCAGCGACTCAAGAAGAATAAGCTTTATAAGAAATTTTCTAAATTTCTTGATGTGTTCAAAATACTACAAATTAACATTCCTTTTACAGATGCTCTAAAACAAATGCCAAGCTATGTGAAATTTTTAAAGGGCATCCTATCAAACAAAAGGAAGTTAAAGGAATATGAGACCGTTGCTCTCACTTAAGAATACAATGCAATTTTGCAGAAGAAATTGTCTCCTAAACTGAAGGATCCAGAGAGTTTTACTATACAATGTTCCATTGGAAATGCTATATTTAAAAAAGCTCTATATGATTTAGGTGCAAGTATTAATCTTATACCTTTATCTATTTTTTAAAAAATTGGTTTTGGTGAAGCAAGGTCAACCACAATAACACTGCAATTGGCTAACCGATCATTAAAGCATCCAAGAGAAATAATTGAAGAAGTTCTAGTAAAAGAGGACAAGTTCATCTTTCCAGCAAACTTCATCATACTAGACATGGAAAAGGATAATGATATTTCTATCTTGCTTGGCCAGCCATTCTTGGCCACTGGAGGAGTTTGGATTGATGTGAAAAAAAGGGAGCTACGGTTAAGGGTGAATGAAGAGGAGATGATTTTTAATGTGTTCAAAGCCATCAAACATCCATATACAGGGGAGAATTGTTTCAGCATTCAAGTGCTAGACTCCTTAATTAGTAACAGAGTCAAGCATCCAAGTGACTCGTTGGAAGCATGTCTGGTAAACAATGTAATGGGGGAGGATGTGAGATAGCCGAATATACATATTGAATGGACTCTTTTGAATTTAATCAGAGAAGGTACTTTGAAGATTTGGGACAAGCACTTATAAAATTAAAATTAATCATTGAACAAGCTTGGCCCGGACATCCACGTTAATAAAAAAAAAAAAAAAAAAAATTAACCATTGAACAAGCACCAGTTCTAGAACTTCAACCTCTACACAAGCACTTTTGGTAGGCATATCTTGGAGAAGCCTCCACTTATGTTGTGATAATCTCTTCAAAGCTTTCTGATGCATAAGAAGAAAAATTGTTAAGGGTTCTAAAAAACATAAGGCAGCTCTCAGGTGAGTATCAATAGATATCAAAAGGTATAAGTCCTTTAATTTTGATGCATAAAATTCTGTTAGAAGATGAATTCAAGTTGATAGTATAACATTAGAGAAGGCTGAACTTGACAATGAAAGAGGTAGTTTGGAAAGAAGTTCTTAAATGGTTAGATATTGGTGTTATTTATCCAATTTCTGACAGCTCATAGGTCAGCCCAATCCAAGTTGTGCCAAAGAAAAGAGGAATGACAGTGGTAAGGGATGCACATAATAAGTTGATACCTACCCGAACTGTGACTAGATGAAGGATTTGTACGGACTACTAAAAGCTCAACAAAGCCACTTGCAAAGATCAATTTCCCTTAGCATTTATTGATCAAATGTTGGATAGGTTGATTAGGCATGAATATTATTATTTCTTATATGGTTATTCAGGATACAATCAAATAGCCATCGTGCCTGAGGACCAAGAGAAGACCCCTTTCACCTGCCTTTAAGGTACTTAAAAGCTTTAAGAGGGATGCCTTTTGGGCTATACAATACACCGACCACCTTTCAGAGGTGCATGATGGCTATCTTTTCAGATATGGTTGAGTAGATTAACGAGGTCTTCATAGATGATTTTTCCGTATTTGGAACTTCTTTTGACGACTCCCTTACAAAGTTAGCTTTGGTTTTGGAACGTTGTGAAAATACTAACTTGATATTGAATTAGGAAAAATTTCACTTCATGGTAAAGAAAGGTATAGTGTTGGGGAATCAGATTTCAACAAAGGGAATAGAAGTACATAAAGCTAATATTGAGGCAATAGACTAGCTTCTGCCACCAATAAAAGTAAAGGGTGTTAAGAGTTTTCTTGGACATGCTGGATTTTATAGAAGGTTCATCAAAGACTTCTCTAAAATCTCCAAACCTCTGTGTAATTTGCTGATAAAGGAAACACAGTTTCAGTTTGAAGAGAATACAATAAAGCCTTTTTATTATTGAAAGAGAAGTTAGTGACAACTCATGTAGTCATTGCATCAGATTGGAAGATACCATTTGAGTTGATGTGTGATGCAAGTGATTAAGCAACCGGGGCAGTAAAAAAATAACGTGTTTCACACCATATATTATGCTAACTGAACCCTCAATGACACCTAACTTAATTATGCCACAACTAATAAAGAGATGTTTGTTGTGGTGTATGCCTTTGATAAGTTTCAGCCTTATCTGATTGGAAACAAGGTGATTGTGTATACTAATCATGTTGCAATTAGACATCTAGTGTCGAAGAAAGACGCTAGGCACGAACTCCCTCGTTGGATCCTTTTGCTTCAAGAATTTGATGTGGAAATTGAAGATAAAAATTGATCGAGAATGTGGTGGCTGATCATCTTTCTTGGCTGGAATTGATAAAGAAACTTGAGCCTAAAGTCACGGTTATAAATAAAAACTTTCTTGATGAAAGAATTTTAGCAATTTCCACTAATAATTCATTTTCTTGGTATGCATATTATGTTAATTTTTTTGCAAGTAAGATCATCCCTCCAAATGTTTCTTACCAAAAAAAGAAGAGATTTCTTGCTGAGGTCAAACACTATTTATGGGAAGAGCCGAAACTATATCGGCACTGTGCAAATCAGGTTATCAGGAGGTGTCTTCCAAAAGAGGAGACGACAAACATATTAAAGCACTGCCACACACTTGAATATGAAGGGCACTTTGGAGCATAACGAACTACAACAAAAGTCCTTCAGTCTGGTTTTTATTGGCGTACTATGTTTAAGGATTCTTATGCTTTTATTACAGCCTGTGATAGATGTCAGCATATTGAGAATATATCTAGACGAAATGAAATATGACACGACCAAAAGATTGATGTGTTCTTCCAAGTGCAGGGGTGTCGAAGTAATAAATAACCCGGTAAGATCAGGGTCAAACCACATGGAGGTTAACTATATAAATTATAAACAACAACAACAACAACAACAAGAAGTTAAAAAGGACTTTGAGATGTAAGATTAATGTGAGGATTAAATAATGATAAAAACAAATGTCAAGGTTAGAGGATCCACTAATAGTATTTCAAATAAGTATAGTATAAACTCTTTTTATTACTCAACTGGAAACCACACACAAAGGAGGTTCCAATCAGATTATAAATTATTAACATGATTACATTAGTTATCTTATTCGAATAATGCTAATAATTGTAAATGTCGTCAGTTATTCATGATTATAATTTATATTAACAACAAATCAAGTTCCTTTCATAGCACATGTGTCGGTTATACCATACGGTTGGGTTATGAAAGTGAACAAGATAACAAATACAAAACATGTTAGTATCAAATATTAAAGTCTATGTTGAGTTTATACTATACTTATTCTTACACCATTAGTGTAATCTTTTCACCTTGACATAATAACCTTATCATCCTCAGACAAATGGCCATATAAAGGAATCAAGTAGAAAGGTGGAGAAGATTCTAGAAAAAATAGTTAATAACTCTAAAAAAGATTGGGCAAGAAAGCTAGATGATGCATTGTGAGTTTATTGAACAACATTCAAAACAACATTGAGAATTTCCCCTGACATGATCAAAAGATTGATATCTTATCCCAAGTGCAGGAGTGTCGAAGTAATAAGTAACCCGGCAACACCGGAGTCGAACCAAAAGGAGGTTAACTATATAAATTATAAATAATAATAATAATAATAATAATAATAATAATAATAATAATAATAAGTTAAAGAAGACTTTGAGATGTAAGATTAATGTGAGGATTCAACAATGATAAAAACAAATGTCAAGGTTAGAGGATCCACTTATAGTATTAGAAATAAATATAGTATAAACTCTTTTTATTAATCAACTGGAAACCACACACAAAGGAGGTTCCAATCGGATGATTTATCCTTAATAGTTCATTATAAATTTTTAACATGATCATATTAATTATCTTATTTAAGTAACACCAATCTTTTAAATATTATCAGGAATTCATTATGCTAACTTATGTTAACAACAAATCAAGTTCTTTCCATAGCACATGTGTAGGTTATACCATACGGTTGGCTATGAAAGTGCTTAGCATTTATTGTACCAAGTGTTATACAACACAAATCTAGATTAACCATTTAACAAGCAAGGTATTAAGAATTAGTAAGATAAAAAGATAAGACATGTTAATAACAATTTTTCTTGGATATAAACATTGAAGTCCATGTTGAGTTTATAGTATACCTATTCTAACACCATTAGTGAAACCTTTTCACCTTGACATAATAAACTTAGCTAAAGATAATGAAGAAAAGAAACATAAATAAACATAAATAAAAAAGATAAGAACATAAGTATAGTAGAGGAAATGAAAAGCATAAATAAGAGATGAAGGAAAATATAACATGAAATAAAACTTAAACATTACAAAAATATTAAAGAAAGAAATAAAAAGCATGATCTTGATCTGAATAACCAACATGCCTAAATGCATGGCAAAATGCCTCCTTTTATAGGCCAAAATTTAGAACTATTGATTTGATGACTAATGATTGAGTGGATGACCACATCTTGACTTGGTGAGAATCTTTATCTTCTTGTCTGAACAAAACGTCATTGACAACGTCCGAATTTGAACCAACGTTACTTATGAAAGTTCTAGAAAATTGTCTCAAGTTTCGAGGAAAAGAAAAATTAAGGTCATTTGGACTTACAGAACTCGAGATATGGGCTGAACACTGAACAATGTCTAGGCTGCAGGACATATTCAAACTTCTCCGTTGTTGCTATAATTTGGATTTGAAAATGGCTTTTTTAAATTTTGAACTCTACATGAAAGTTTTAGGCCTATGTTTTAGCTTTTCATCCATATAGAACAGACCTAAATCCAAGTTCTACAGCTCCAATTATGATCCAATAAGTGAATGGAGTTCCAGTTTGGACTGAACCAACATCTCTTTTCTAAGCTTAGCCCTCTCTTTGTCTTCTCAATTTCAGTAGTTAAACTTATCAATCAATCCTTTGATTTATGTGATACGCTTGCATTTAAGATGAACATTTACCATAAATTAAAGATATCTTATATTATTAGATATGTTATTATAAAACACATTCTAGCTAAGGAGTTATTGATACTTTAAGTGCAAAATGATGATATAAAACCTTGATAAAAATGCAATTTTAAGTACGAAATCACACTCCCCAACCAGCTTATTACTAGTCCTTAGTAATCAAAGCGTTAAAATAGAAAAAACAATTTGCAAGTTCCACAAAGCAAGGCATTCATCATTCAACTTCCATTAATCTATCCAAATAAACAAACTCTCATTAAATTTATATATCTGCTTTATACTGTTGAAACAATATATTAATAAACCTTCTTTTTATGTTCTCAATGTATGAAAATATAGATGATGGGACTTTTATTAGAAGAAAATAGTATTGTGTTCTAATGTTTTTCTAAGGTTAAACTTCCTTGGGTTGGTTAAACATTGTATTCATTCGATCAGACATTGTGAAGACCTGTAGTTCCTCTCCAATTGTTTTTCCAATGATGTCCCTTTTTGCTAAAGCTTTAGGGACGACCCCCAAACCTTGAGTACCTCCTAAAAATACAGCTATTAACGTAAGGCTACCTCCCCCATACACTAAATGAATCTTTCTCTCAGCTAGTACCTTACCAAGATGATTTGCTAATTTTAAAAACTCTATTTCCTTCCAGGACTGGATCCACCAAAAACACAAATATTTCTTATATGATGACTTGAGGAACCTACTATTTCTACACAGTTCTATATCTGTTGAATTTATAGATGAGAAATGAAAATGCAATCATACCACCTATAAATAGGCCAGCTGAAATCTCTCCCTCTCTCTCTCTCTCTCTCTCTCTCTCTCTCTCTCTCTCTCTCTTCCTGAAAACATGTTTATGTTCAAGTGGTTATGATTGTGGCTCACATCTTCCCTTGGTTTTACATCCAAGAACGACTTAAATGCCCTCTATGGGTTGGGGATAGGCTTTCCATCCAATTTTCTTAAAAACTGGCAAACATGGTCTTTTTTAGTCATATTCCCAAGACTATGATGAGCATGTCCTTTATGAAAATGGGGCCATAAATCATGAATTGCATGATGCATATCTCTACTATGATGAGACTTAAGAATCAATAGAATATTATCTAAAGACTCTCTATGTTTTGAAATAAATCTCACCTTTTGACAATTTTCACAAGTCTTGCAGAATGCATGTGAGTCCTTGAACATGGTGGGCCAGTAAAATCCACTTTGTAAGATTTTTGCAATTGTCTTTCTTGATGAGAAAAGACCCCCATATGCCTTAGAATGATAACATTTAATGACACTACTTACCTCATTGTCAGGAATGCATCTTTGAAAAATTTGATCAGGACAATATTTGAATAAATAAGGGTCATCCCAATAAAAGTTCTTCACTTCGTTCAAGAAATTTCTTTTGTCTTGGGGTACTCCAATGAGCTAGCAAATGTCTTGAAACAAGAAAATTAACAATATTAGCAAACCAAGGCATTGTAGAGATAGAAAATAAAGATTCATCAGGAAAGCAGTGATCAATTGGTGTGATGTCAGATCTTGAGTTTGTTGTTAATCTTGACAAATGATCTGCGATAACATTTTCAGTGCCTTTCTTGTCTTTGATTGTGATATCAAATTCTTGAAGTAACAAAATCCATCGTACCAATCTAGCCTTGCCAAAGTTGCATGATCACTAAAAACGACAACAGGTGAGCCAACAAGATAAGATCTGAACTTGTCACATGCAAATACTACTGCAAGTAATTCCTTTTCAGTGGTAGTGTAATTCATTTGAGCACTATTTAAAGGTTTACTTGCATAGTAAATCATATAGGGTTTCTTATCTTTTCTTTATCCTAAGACAACACCGATGACATAATCACTAGTATCACACATTATTTCAAAAGGTAATGATCAATTAGGAGGTTGAATGACTTGAGCATAAATAAGCAAGCTTTTAAGGTGTTGGCAAGGTAGTAATTAACTCGATTTTAGACTTGTCAACCTCAATTTCTTTTGATGAAATAATGTGCCCAAGTACACCGCCGTTTGTTACCATAAAATGATATTTTTCCCAATTCAGTACAAGATTCTTATCTTCACACCTGCTCAAAACCTTTTCGAAGTTAGTCAAACAATCATCAAATGAATCACCAAAAATAGAAAAATCATCCATAAAATTTTTAAGAAAACGTTCCAGCATATCACTGAATATGCTAAACATGTATCTTGGAAACGTGGCTGGTGCATTACATAATCCAAAAGGCATTCTTCGATATGCAAAAGTACCAAATGGACATGTGAAAGTAATCTTCTCTTGATCTTCCAATGCAATTTCAATTTGATTGTAACCTGAATAGCCATCTAGGAAACAGTAAAATTCATGACCTGCAACTCTTTATAGGATTTGATCCATGAAAGGTAAAGGGAAATGATCTTTTCTAGTCATTAAATTAGGTTTCCTATAATCAATGCACATGCGCCAACCAGTAATGGTTCTAGTTGGAATTAACTTATTTTTCTCATCTGTTATCACAATGATTCCAGACTTTCTGGGTACAACTTGGATAGGACTTACCCTTTTGTTGTCAGAAACAGGATAAATAATTCCATTATCTAGAAGCTTAATGACTTCATTTTTCACTACTTCTTTCATATTAGGATTAAGCCTTCGTTGCCTTTCTCTAGAGGGTTTAGCATTTTCCTCTAAATAAATCCTGTGTGTGCAAATCAAAGGACTAATTCCTTTTATGTCAGCTATGGTCCATCCTAAAGCATTTTTGTGCATTTTCAGAGTTTGAAATAACTTACATTTTTTATGTACATTAAGTTGTGAAGAGATTAGTACCAGAAAAGTTTCATTTTCTCCCAAAAATGAGTATTTTTAGATTGAATGGTAACGGCTTCAAATCAGGTTTTGGTGGTTGAACACTTGAAGGTATGGACTCAATTGATCGTGGTGGCAATTCTTCAATTTGTGGTCTCCAATTACTTGCCTTTTATTCTTCCTGAAAATAAACCATTTGCAAATCATCAAATTCATCAATCTCAATTTCACTGAAAGTGGTTTGAAATTGATCATGAACTAATTTTTCAATAAAGTTCAGTTTTTGTAAATTATTAGCATCTCCAGGTTGCTTGCAAATGTTAAAAATATTCATCTCCAATGCCATGTTTTCAAATGATAACTTCATTAGTCCATTCCTATAATTAATCAATGCATTAAAAGTTATAAGAAACGGACGTCCTAAAATAACAGGAATTAAAATAACAGGTTGTGTATCCAAGATAATAAAATCCATAGGATAAATGAATTTATCAACTTGTACTAACACATCTTCAACTATTCCTCTATGCACTTTTACAGATCTATCAACAAGTAAAAGAGTTACATAAGTTGGTTTTAGCTCACCTAGATTAAGACTTTGAAAGACTGAATATGGAAGTAAATTCACACTAGCTCCAAGATCAAGTAAAGCTCTTGCAATTTTATGTTCTCTAATAAAGCAAGAAATTGTAGGACAACCAGGGTCTTTATATTTCAAAGCATTATGGTTTTGAAGAATGGCACTTACTTGTTCAGCTAAAAAGGCTTTCTTTTTCACATTCAGTTTTCTCTTCACAATGCATAGATCTTTTAAAAATTTAGCATAAGAGGGTACCTGTTTAATAGCATCCAACAAAGGTATATTGATCCTTACTTGTTTGAAAGTTTCAAAGATTTCAGAGTTGTGATTGACTTTCCTTTTTTTGGTCATGGCATGAGGAAATGGAAGTGCTGGCGGGGAATCAGTCTTTTCTTTGCAATGTTCAGATTCAACCCCTTCCTTACCCTCAGAGATTAACTCATCATATTTCTCACAAGGTTCAAGAGTGGGTTTTTCAATAACCTTACAATTGCGAAGAGTGATGACTGATTTGGCTTGATCCATGTGATGGCTTCCAAAACTACTTGCATTTGCATTGTATTGCCCTTTGAGATTTTACTGTGGTTGAGATGGAAAGTTAACTTTCTCTTGAAAACTGAGAGCATGTGTGAATTTTGCAAAAGCATCTTTTATAACTACCATGGTTTGAGCATTTTGAGTGTTGATCGTCTCCTGCTTTTCAATGAATGCATGCAATGTTTTCTCAATATTTCTTCTAGGAGGTGGAGCATAAGGAGGTGCATATCCATGAGAATTTTGGAAAGTATGGTGTGCTTGAAACGATGGCTGTAAAGTTTATGCATTATTGTTTCCTCTCTTCCAGCTGAAATTTAGGTGATTTCTCCAACCAGGGTTGTATGTTTGCAAGTATGGGTTATGATTGGGCCTTTGGAAACTGTTTAAAGCATGGGCTTGTTCATGGAGGCATTCCTTGAAACAAGGCAAATTTAGACAATCATTGGTTGAATGTTCATTAATTTCATAGATTTGACACATAATTTATTGATCAGATTTTAATTGATTACTCGTTTTCAATTCTAGTGCCTCGACTTTTTTAGCTAAAGATACAAACTTGGCTTGGAGGTCATGATCTTCCCTAAGGTTTTACATTCCTCCACTAAATGTATGAGGTTGAGTTTTACTTGGTTCCTCATAAGTGTCTGTAGTGTCCTAATTTTGAGCATTTTCAGCTAGCAAGTCTAGGTACTCTATTGTTTCATTAATGTCTTTATCTTCAAAAGTTCCATTGCACATCAATTCCACCATTTGTCTATCTTTAGGTGTTAACCTTTCATAAAAATGTAAAACCAATCTCCATGTTTCAAACCATGATGAGGGCAAGTATTAAGCAAGTCTCGATACCTATCACAATATTGGTAAAATGTTTCTCCCAGTTTTTGAGTGAAAGTGGTGATTTATCTTTTGAAAGAGTTTGTTCTGTGAGAAGAAAAAACTTTTTTAAAAATTGTTGTTGCATTTCATCCCAAGCATAAATGGGCTGACTTAAGATTTTATAGCCATGTTTTAGCTTTATCTTTTAACGAAAAAGAAAAAAGCTTTAATCTGATGGTGTTTATGCTACAATTTAAGTCATTATAGGTGTTAGAGACTTCCTCAAATTCTCTCAAATGCAAGTATAGATTTTCTAGATCTAAGCCATGAAAAGAAGGTAAAAGTTAAATAATGCCTGGCTTAAAATTGAAGTGAGATGCATCAGGAGGGAAAACTATACATGAGGGTGCACTTGTTCTTGTAGGATTCATGTGGTCTCTAAGTTTTCTAACTCGATTATTCTTATTATTCTCATTATGAAGCGATTGATTATCCTCTTCGGCCATGTTTTCTGAAAATGATGAGGATTTCCTAGAAAGTCTACCACTTAATGTACGTGACCAAACTCTCATGCACGTGTAGGAAGAGAATGAAATGGAAAAAAAGAAAAGAAAGGAAAAGGAAAAAAAGAAACAAAACAAAACAAAACAAAAGAAAGAAAGAAAAGTTAGATAAAAGGAAAGAAAAGAAAAGACAATAAAATAAAATATATAGTTTATACAGTAATTTACCTTCCCTGGCAACGTCGCCAAAAACTTGATACGATCAAAAGATTGATGTCTTATCCCAAGTGCAGAAGTGTCGAAATAATAAATAACTCGACAAGATCAGGGTCGAACCATAGGGAGGTTAACTATATAATAATAATAATAATAAGTTAAATAGGACTTTAAGATGTAAGACTTAATGTGAGGATTCAACAATGATAAAAATAAATGTCAAGGTTAGAGGATCCACTAATAGTATTAGAAATAAGTATAGTATAAACTTTTTTTATTAATCAACTGGAAACCACACACAAAGGAGGTTCCAATCGGATGATTTATCCTTAATAGTTCATTATAAATTTTTAACATGATCATATTAATTATCTTATTTAAGTAACACCAAACTTTTAAATATTGTTAGGAATTCATGATGCTAACTTATGTTAACAACAAATCAAGTTCTTTCCATAGCACATGTGTAGGTTATACCATACGGTTGGCTACGAAAGTGCCAAGCATTTAGTGTACCAAGTGTTATACAACACAAATCTAGATTAATGATTTAACAAGCAAGGTATTAAGAATTAATATGATAAAAAGATAAGACATGTTAATAACAAACTTTCTTGTATATAAACATTGAAGTCCATGTTGAGTTTATATTATACCTATTATAACACCATTAGTGAAACCTTTTCACCTTGACATAATAAACTTAGCTAAACTTTATGAATAAGAGAAACATAAATAAACAAGAGGAGAACATGATTATATAAGTATAGTAAAGAAAATGAAAGGCATAAATATACAAGGAAAGAATCAAGGCCTGGCAGCACAAACATGTTGTGCGTAAGGAGTTTGTTCCTGGTCAACAGGTATTAGTCTTCAATTCATGACTTCCATTGATTCCTGGTAAGCTTAAATCACGATGGTCAGGATCGTTCACAATTGTTAAGGTGTTTTCTTATGGAGCAGTGGAGGTCACTTATGATGAGAGGGGAACATTTATAGTAAATGGGCAACGTCTAAAGCATTATAAGAATGGGGTGTCAATTAGTAAAAAAGATGATATTCCTTTTACCCTATCCTAACAATATGGAACAATCAAGCTTTTGACTATAACTAAGCGCTGATTGGGAGGTAACCCAACACACACAAAAAATTACCCTTATTCTTTTGATTGAGTTGTGCAAAGATGGAACACGCAAGCAGATAACTATTTGAAAACCAACAACTCACCCTTGACAAGCTAAAAGAGAAGTATTTGTATACCTTAGTAGTCTTTCCTTTCCTACTGATGATTGGGGGGGGGGTATTCAGCCATGGTTATGAAAACTAAAGGTGAATTTGATATGCATTTAAGATCAACTTTGACACTTTTAGGTGCTTTATTATTTATGCATGACATTTCTTGGCTTAGAATAGACAATATCTTATAAAGTGGGATCAAATATGATTATTTTCTTTTGAATTTTTGAAGTACACCTTTCCTTGCAAAATCATGTGAGTTGTGTGGTTATGCATAAAATATAAGTGTGATGTTTGTCTTGTTATTGGCCCCTTTCATTTAAAACTAAAACAAGATTTATGTAAACAATAGTGATAATAATTATGAAATGAAATGAGTGATTATATGAAGTTTATCTACTCCAATGTTTTGAGTTGTTTTGTAACTAGAGGTATCCATCACAAATATTTACTTTTACATCAAACGACAGCTTGAATTATGAGTATACAAAGCACTCTAAGTTTGTGACATGTTAAGTAACTGGGTGCATTCATCACAAATGTTTGTATTCGCGTCAAAAAAACAAAAAACAAAAAAAAACAAATGTTAAGTAACCCTTGAATGAATGTGCATGATTCAATTATGATAATCGTATGATACACATGATTAAGTTGGGAGTTTGTACAGAGGTTTAAACTAAAAAAGTAGGGATGCTTAGTTTTCCTTTATTTGATATTGTTTATGAACTAAGTTAAGAGGTCAATGTTTGCATGAGGGAGCCCTTGAATGTTAAAAGTTGAACTTAACTTAAGCTTTTCCCCTATGTTTTCATGGTTTTGTTTTTGCTTGAGGACAAGCAAACTTTTAAGTTTGGGGGTATTTGATAATAGAATTTATGACATGCATATTTTTAATTATTCTTGCTTTATTTTGCAATATTTTGTATGTGTGCACAAGTTAATTAGGATTTTGGATGCCTTTTTGAACTATTGACCTTGTGGGAAATTAATCTAGAATTACTGGAGTAGGCATAATCTAGAATTAAAGTTGAGCATTGATGGGTTTCTAGGTTGTAACGAGAGTTATATAACTCCGTTTCAAGCGTTCATCACTAATTTTAAAATTTGAGACATAGATCTACAAATCATATGAGAGCATTAAACTTAGTTTTGTTGATTTGAAGCCTAAAAAGTGAGTCAAAAGACAGAGTCCGAATCAGACCCGAACTTCCTGCAATCCAGGCACTGTCTCACGTTATGGCCCATATCTCAAGTGTTAGAGGTCTAAAAATTACAAGATCAACTTCGTTGGAAAGAAAATTTGAATTTATACAATTTCTCTAGAAATAGAGGAGTTTTAATTTGCACATTTGCCACCCCAAATCTAGCTCATAATATCAGGATAGGAAAGAATACGAGGCAAGGAGGAAACCAACGCTCTTTCCATTCTAAAAAAAAAAAGAAAAAAAAATCAAGAATATAAGGACATTCTTTTGAGAGCAGCTGATTAGTACTTCAAAGTGCATTTTTATTAAGGTTTTATATTATCATTTTGCACTTGAAGTGTCAATAACTCCTTAACTAAAACATGTTTTATAATAACATATCTAATAATATAAGATGCCTTTAATTTATGGTAAATGTTCATTTTAAATGCAAGACTATCATATAAATGAAAGGATGGATTGATGAGTTTAAGTACTGAAATTGAAAAGATAAAGAGAGGGCAAAACTTAGAAAAGAGATGTTGGTGCAATCCAAACAAGAACACTGTTCGGTAATTGGATCATATCTGGAGCTGCAGATCTTAGATTTAGGTTTGCTTTATATGGATGGAAAGGTAAGACATAGGCCTACAACTTTCATGTGGAGTCCAAGATTTAAAAAGACTATTTTCAAGTCCAAATTATAGCAACAACGGAGAAGTCCAAATCTATCATGCAGCCCAGACACTGTTTAGTGTTCAGCCCATATCTCGAGTTCTAGAAATCCAAATGACCTCAATGTTTTTTTTCTGGAAAGATAAGACAATTTCTTAGAACTTTCATGATTACAGTTGGTTCCAATTCTGATGTTAGCAATGACGTTTTGTTGAGACAAGAAGATAAGGATTTTCACTAAGTCAAGAGTTGGCCACCCACTTAACAATTATTCATTAAATCAATAGTTCTAAATTTTGGACTATAAAAGGAGGCATTTGCCATGCATTTAGGAGCTTGGTGGTTCAGATCAAGAACTTGCTCTTGCTCTATCTCTTTATATTTTTTGTAATTTTAAAGTTTTGCTTTCATTAATATCTTGTTTATGCTTTTCATTTCCTTTCTTGTACTTGGTTAACTTGTATCTTATTTATGTTCTTATTTTGTTTATTTATGTTTCTCTCTTTCATTATGTTTAGCTAAGTTTATTATGTCAAGGTGAAAATGTTACACTAATGGTGTAAGAATAAGTATAGTGTAGAATCAACACGGACTTTAATGTTTAATATTAACATGTCTTATATTTTTATCTTACTAATTCTTAATACCTTGCTTGTTAAATGGTTAATCTAGATTTGTGTTATATAACACTTGGTACAACAAATACTTGGGATTCTCATAGCCCAACCGTATGGTATAACCTATACCTGTGCTATGAAAGAAACTTGATTTGTTGTTAACATAAGTTTGCATCTTGAATTCCTAACAATATTTAAAAGTTTGGTGTTACTTAAATAAGATAATTAATATGATCATGTTAACAATTTATAATGAGCTATTAATGACAAATCATCCGATTGGAACCTCCTTTTGTGTGTGGTTTCCAGTTGAATACTAAGAGTTTATACTATACTTGTTTGAAATACCATTAGTGGATCCTCTAACCTTGACATTTGTTTTTATCATTGTTTAATCCTTACATTAATCTTCCATCTCAAAGTTCTCATCAACTTTTTCTTCTTCTTTTTCTTCTTTATTATTATTATTATTATTATTATTACTATTATTATTACTATTCTTATTGTTATTGTTGTTGTTGTATTATTATTATCTATAATTTATACAATTAACCTCCATGTGGTTTGGCCCTGGTCTTGCCGGGTTATTTATTACTTCGACACTCCTGCATTTGGGAAAATACATCAATCTTTTGGTCGTGTCAGCAGCATCAACCAGAGAGTGGTACCTTAAAATACACCAAAAAGAAAAGAAGAATTGTATGAAGAATATACAAGAATAGAGCAAAACAGAGGTGGAAAAATCAGAACATATTGGAAGACATTCAACAACTCTACTGCTAACCCCCACTATTGAGTGATGTTCATTGTATCAAGTTTGTTTCTCTTTAATTTAGCTATGAAGTAGACTCTTATTCTGGGATTTTTGATGTAACCTAACTATGAATATGTGAGCAATTTCTTTGATTGAATTAATACACTAGTTCTTAAGTGTTTCATTATATGCTTAATGTTTGTGTACATTTGGTCAACGTTTGCATGATTTAGGATTCAATTTGAGACTGAGAAGTAATAATTATTTTAGTCATTGTTTGAAATACCTTAAGGAATCTCTAGGATAGAGATATGTTTGGAACTTTTGTAATCCTTAAAAGTTTTAAGGTGCTTAATAAACTTTGACAAGTTCAAGAATTTCATAGAGTATATAAAGTTTGCTTGTTGAAATATTCAAGCGTTCATCACCAATTTAAAAATTTGAGACATAGATCTACAAATCATATGAGAGCATAAAACACAGTTTTGCTGATTTGAAGCTCCAAAAGTGAGTCAAAAGACAGAGTCCAAATTAAACCCAAACTTCCTACAATTCAGGCACTGTCTCAGGTTATGACCCATATCTCAAGTGACAGAGGTCTAACAATTGCAAGATCAACTTTGTTGGAAAGGAAATTTGAATTTATACAATTTCTCTAGAAATAAAGGAGTTTTAATTTGCACGTTTTCCACCCCAAATCTAGCTCATAATATCAAGATAGGAAAGAATCTGAGGCAAGGAGGAAACCAATGCTCTTTCCATTCTAAAAAAAAAAAAAAGCAAGAATATAAGGACATTGTTTTGAGAGCAGCATCAACTAGAGAGTGGTACCCTAAAATACACTAAAAAGAAAAGAAAAGTGGTATGAAGAATAGATGAGAATAGAGCAAAATAGAGGTGGAAAAAATCAGAACAAATTGGAAGACGTTCAGCAACTCTACTGCTAACCCCCACTCTTGAGTGATGTTCATTGTATTAAGTTTGTTTCTCTTTAATTTGGCTATGAAGTAGACCCTTATTCTAGAATTTTTGATGTAACCTTATTATGAATATGTGAGCAATTTCTTTGATTGAATTAATACATTAGTTGTTAAGTGTTTCATTATATGCTTAACGTTTTTGTACATTTGGTCAACGTTTGCATGATTTAAGATTCAATTTGAGACTGAGAAGTGATAATTATTTTAACCATTGTTTGAAATACCTTAAGGAATCTATAGGATAGAAATATCTTTGGAACTTTTGTAATCCTTAAAAGTTTTAAGATCCTTAATAAAGTTTGACAAGTTCAAGAATTTTGTAGAGTATATGAAGTTTGCTTGTTGAAATATTTCATGGATGCACGAGAGATATTAGTGTTTAAATTAGAAAAATCTAATTATCATTTAGAATAATTAATTTAATTGAGAAAATTCACATAGGCATAATTATTACAGTAAATCTGAAATCCTAGTATCTATTAGAATTAAATTCAATACTACTTAATTAGTTGGTTATTGCTTTTAATTATTAATTTTTATTTCATAAATTATCTCATTCAATTCATACTCATTTAATTCCTTAAATAAATCACATTTTTTTTATATAAAAAAATTAGTAATAATTTTTTACAAATTATTGTGGGAGAGTACACTACTCATTCATTATTTTATTACTTGTTACATTCATGAACCTTCAAGATAAACCAACGGTCTGGTGGTGATCTTGTTACCATTGATGGTGTCAGGATTGGGCTATGCTGCCATTTTCTTTTCTTTTGTCCTTTTTACTTTTTCTTGTTTGTTTTCTGTTTCCATGTTAGAATTCGGTGAGTCTTGTCTCTCTTCTTTAAAGATGCACAATGAATGGACCGATGATTTTTCGCATGTTTTCTCTTATACACACACACACACACTATCTTCCTCCAAACTTCCGACCATAGATGTACTCTAGCTAGTGGTTTTTATACTTGTGTTATAACACGGGTGATATTTTTTGTAATCTAAAAATAATAATAAAATAAATATAGATGATAATATATTAGATAATATATTTTTTTAAAAAAATTAAATATCAAGATATTAATCTAATTTAATTTAAAAGAAACTAAACCCAATGAAGAAAGAAATGTAAAAAGACTTGAGATCTTTTTAAAAGCAGTTAAAAATCATATATAAAGAAAAAAAATATAAAGTCCAATATCTAAGTAAATCAAATGTTAAAAGATGAAATTAAAAAAAAAATGATTTAAAAAACAACAACAAATGATATTGAACGAATCTCCTAAACTTGAGTTATTCCCTCAAATTCCTAACCCATTAAATCTTAAATTCAAGGTCAATCAATTAACTCAATTTAATTATAAAGATTAAATAAAAAAATAATTTAAAAAACTTACTAAGATTAAAAAATAGCAATCAAAAGAATAGTGATAAAATATGATATGCCATTGTAATGGAGGATGAATTTGTAAAAAACATAATTTTAAAATGAAACAAATTGATTAATAATAAAAATTTTTTAAAAAATTCAATTCTGTAAACTAATTCAAATAAACAATTACCAATTAAAATAATAGTGAACAGATCCTAAAGAGAAAGAAATTGATGGTTGTTGTGAAATGTTGCAAGGGAAGGCCTTTGGGACAAAGTTTTTTGTTTTCTTTTAAGGGTTACCAGCAAATTTAACTATGCAAAAATTTGAGAAAAGAATGAGATATCCCAAACAAATCTAAAATGACAAATGAACCTAGAGAAAAGATTATTTTACCCTGAGAGACAACTTTGTGTATTTTTTGTGAATGACAAAGACTTTAATGTACTATTATAATCCAAGGTAATTAAAGGCATAACTACAATGTTTTTACCCACACAACATAAGTTCTGTTAATAATAAAACCTAAACTGAAAATCCATCTTGTCCAAAATTCAGGTTATTGATAGGTAGGTTAACTCAAATTAATTTAAATTCACTAGATCAAAAATCCAGGTCATTGGTCGAGTAAGTTAACCCTGTTTCACCTCAATATTTTTTTAAAATTAAAATATCATCATATTAGACTTTTTTAAATGAAAAATAAACTTGAAATGACATGGTTTTGAAAATAAAAACTATTTTCCCCTTAAACTAACCCAAATTAGATTCCAAATCAATGAATCACCGGTTAACTTGAGATTTAATATAACTAAGCTTAGATGGGCAAAGATAGCTAGGCCTATGAACAAAGGAAAAATAAAGAACAAAAGTTGTGGGATGAAAAAGAAAAGGAAAGGAAAATATATCATAGTATATCTTCTCCATTAAATTTATAATCATTGTTTTTTTATTCATGTTTTAAAACAAAATATTTTTTATTAGTAGGATTTTTTTAAATTGAAAATAAAGGTAATTAAAATAAGTTTTTGTAAGACTTTGAATGATTTAAAATAAGCAGGAAAAGCTATTAACTATAACTAAAACTTATCGTTGTTTGACTGTAGCGATGGTTATTTTTCACTATGAGTGAATTCACTGTGATTGCACTGTTTTATATTGTAGCAACCCTGTGAGTGCTTTCTTTGTGGACTGCACTGTTTGGTCACTGTGGCACGGGCTACTATGCACTGTGAGTGAATTCACTGTGGATTGCAATGTTCTGCACTATTGCGGCCCTATGATTGCTTTCACTGTGGACTGCAGAGTTTGGTGAGGGCATGTGTGAGGCTGCAGCCAGCACCCCCAAATGTCAGGCTGGAGGCGCGCCCACTGGGGATGCGAACACCTAGCACTTGGCTGCTAGGCCTAGGCGTTGGGCAGGTCGCGCCCCAGGATGCAGCCACTTGATGCTTGGTCTGCCTGGCCTTGGGTGCGTGGGTTGCCTCAATGTGTTCGGGGAAGACCAAGCGCACACGTGGCGCTTGGGTTGATGCCTGTGTGAGAAATATTATTATTTTTATTATAGTTAATATAATTAATGACTTTGGAAGAAATTATTATTATTATTATTGAAAACATATTATTATTTATATTATAAATTATTATGATATTTTTTATAAAAATAAAAAGGGAGCCCATGATGCAGTATTAATAAAAATATTCAACAATTCTAAGTATTAATATAGAAAATATTACAATTTGTTTCGCAAGTATTATTATTTTTCATCTAATAAAAAGTATTCATCTAAAAAATATATTATCATTTGCGTTCTAAATATAATTATTTTTCTTATAATTCAACCCCATGTTGGGTTTAGATGCGTTCGCGCCCAACCACACGTTGGACCTGCACGCGTCCGCACCTAGGCCTATGTTGGACTTGCTTGCGTCCGCTCCCAGCCCCCGTTGGGGCTCGAAGCGTACACGTTCACCTCGATGTTGGTCCTAGACCCGTCCCTGCTCAATCCCATGTTGGGTTGGGATGTGTCCACGCCCAACCCCACGTTGGGTTTGGACGCGTCCACGCCCAATGCCAGGTTGGGGCTAAACCCGTTCGCACCCAACCACACGTTGGCCTTGGACGCGTTCGCGCCCAACCCAGTGTTGGCCCTGGACACGTCCGTGCCTAACTTCATGTTGGGTGTGCCCGCATGACTGCCCAACTCCATGTTTGACCTAGATGCATCCATGCCCAACCCCACATTGGTTTTCTTATTATAATAATTTGTGTTATATTATTAATATTGAAAACATATTATTATTTATATTATAATTTTTTTATGATATGTTTAATAAAAATAAAAAGTGAGCCCGCAGCGCAGTATTATTAAAAATATTCAACAATTCTAAGTATTAATATAAAAAAATATTATAATTTGTGTTGTAAATATTATTATTTTTCTTCTAAATATTATTATTTTTCTTAAAATTCAAAGTATTCATATCAAAATAGTATTATTTGTGCTCTAAATAATATTATTTTTCTTATATTTCATCATATTCATATCAAATATATTATTATTTGTGTTATCATATTATTATTTTTATAATAATTCAAAGTTTTAATATAAAAAAATATTATTATTTGTGTTATGAATATTATTATTTTTACTATAATCAAAAGTATTAATATTAAAGATATTATCTTTTGTGTTATAAATATTATTATTTTTATAATAGTTAATATTATTAATAAAATCATTACTAAATTAGAAAAAAATTATTCTTAATATTGAAAAACAACCATAGATTTGATTTGAAATGTAAATTTAAAAATTATTATTATTATTATTATTATTATTATTCTTATTAATAATAAATTTTAAAAAACTTTTATTACTATCGAAGAAAAACCACGTGGGGACATGTGACGCTCCGGCGCACAAGTGGCGCGTGGCAGCCAACACTTGATCCCCTATGTGTGGACACCTGGCACTTGTACGGACGCGTCCATGCCCAACCCCATGTTGGGTTTGGACATAACCGCGACCACCTCCATGTTGGGCCTGGATGCGTCCATGCCCCACCCAACCTTGGTTTGGACGCGGCCCCGCCCAACGCCATGTTGTCCTTGGACGCGGCAACGCCCACCCTACATTAGGTCTACATGCATCCACGTCCACCTCTATGTCGGGCTGGTACGTGTCCTCGCCCAATGCCATGTTGGTCGTGGACGCGTCCATGCCTAACCCTACGTTGGGTCTTGACGTGTCCGCACCCAGCCTCACGGTGGAGTTGGATGCCTTTTTGCCCACCCCATGTTATGGCTCGATACGTCCATGCCCAACCCCGCGTTGGAGAGCCTTTCACGTCCACCTCCATGTTGGGCCTGGATGCGTCCCCGCCCAGCCCCGAGTTGGACCGGGACAGGTTCGTGCCTATCCCACGTTGAGGCTTGATGTGTCCACACCCAACCTCGTGTTGGGTGGGGATGCATCCACGTCGACCTCCATGTTGGGCCCAGACGGGTCCCCGACCAATTCTATGTTAGGTATGGACGTGTCCCCCCGCCCAAGGCCCCGTTGGCCCTGGATGCATCCACGCCCAACCTCATGTTGGGTCTGGAATCGTCCGCGCCTAGCCACACGTTGGACCTAGACGTGTCTGCGTCCAACCCCACGTTGGGTTTGGCCGCATCCCTGTCCCACTCCATGTTGGACCTGGATGCATTCACGACCAACCTCACGTTAGTTTTCTTAATATAATAATGTGTGTTATAAATATTATTATTTCTCTTATAATTCAAAGTGTTCTTATAAAAAACATTAATATTTGTGTTATAAATATTATTATTTTTATTATAGTTCAGAGTATTGATAAAAAAAATATTATATAATTATTTATGTAATAAATATTATTATTTTTATTATAATTCTAAATATTCATATTAAAAATATTATCATTTGTGTTATAAATATGATTTTTATTTTTATTATTAATAAAATAATTAATAAATTTGAAAAAATATTATTAATATTAAAAAAATATTATTTTTTTGTATTATAATTTTTTACAATTTGTTTTATGAAAATAAAAAGTAAGCCCGCCACGTAGAGTGGGCATCCAACTACAGAACCTAAAATAGTCTTGGGTCATTGGTTGTGTAGGGCTAAAAATAAACTTGGGTCCTGCACAAATAACCTTGGATCTTGTCACCGTCAGGACCCAAATTATATCTCAAAAAAATAAGAAAAAGATTAATCTATTTTTTTTATTAATTTATAATAAAGAATTACAAAGTAGAAATCTTAAATTTATTGAATATTTATAATCACAAATTTAAAAATAATTGATCCAGAGGTGAACTTGTTACCGTTGATGGTAAAAAAAGAAAGAAGCAGGCCTCACTTTGTTGCTGACTGATCATGGCAGATAGGGGGGTAAATGCTGTGCTTTTTTTTATCTCTTTTTTTCTTTTCAGTGTCCTAGAGGCAGCTTTTCTGCTTGAAAATGTTCGTGCGTTTTCTTGTTTTTTTCTCGTTTGTGAGCTTCATTATTTTGTCTTCTATCATAGGCTCAATTAATGGGCCGTATCCCACTGTTTTCTTTAAAGATATTAGTAGACATGACATAAATGTTTGTTTTTTTCACATGCTTTCACTATTCAATAAAATAACTATTAAAAATACCTCTCATTTTAATCTTATCCGACGAAGGAAAGGAAGAGGACAAAAGATGTGGGGGTGCAAAAGAAAAGGAGAACAGATATATATATATATATATATATATATATATATATATATATATATATATATATATATATTCTCCATTTTAACTTGTTTTAATATTCTATAGGAGTCAAAAATAATAGTAAAAGGAAAACGAAGAGAGGAAGTATTAACCTTTCAAATGCTAATATTGACACTAAGGGCTTATTTGTTTTCCGAAAAATAGTTTCTGGAAAACCATTTTCTAAGCTTTCCTGTATTTGTTTGTCATTAGAAAAGTTGGTCAACGAAAAACACTTTCTGGTCAACAGAAAACACTTTCTAGTCAATGGAAAATATTTTCCGGTCAACAAAAAACACTTTCTAATCAATTTTAGTCAAAGAAAAATTTGACTCGGTTTTCAAGAAAGTGTTTTCCCTTTAGCTGTGTTTGTTTTCCGGAAAGTGGTTTCCGGAAAATCACTTTTCAAACTTTCTTGTGTTTGTTTGCCAGCAGAAAAGTTGGTCAATGGAAAACACTTTCCAGTAAAAGGAAAATTTGGCTTGGTTTTCAGGAAAGTGTTTTCCTGAAAAATTTGAGGGGAAAACACTTTCCGAAAGTTGTGAAAAAATTAGAAATGTCATTATTTGCTAATTATATCAAATTTGATCCTCAAACTTTTGATTGCTCTATATATATTTTGTTTTGAATATTTATTTTTCAATTTCATCTCTTAAAATTTTATTTTTATATTAACTTTGGTCCTTATTTTTATAATTGCTATTTGCTTTTTCCTTATTATTTTTTTATTGAAATTTTTTATCTATCAAATTTGGTCCTCATTCTTTTGATTGTTACTTATTTTATTTGAAATAATTTATGAAATGTTGATTATTATTATTTTAATTTCTTCATCTTTCATTTTTTTTTAAAATGTTTTAGATTTGATATCTATTATTTTGATTATTATTTATTTTATTTGATATAATTTATGAAATTATATTTTTTTTTCAATTTCATTCTCATTCAACTTTTTAATTTGTAAGATTTGTTCCTCATTATTTTAATAAATTTGAGAAAAATAAAATATTAATAAGTTATTTTCCAGCTTATTTTCCATGACATAACCAAACACTGGAAAGTGTTTTCCAACTTATTTTTAATTACACTACCAAATATCGAAAAATACTTTCTCGGAATTCACTTTTCCAGAATTCACTTTCCCCGGAATTCACTTTTCAAAAGGAAATTACTTTCTAGCAAACAAACGGAGCCTAAGGAAATGTTATAGAACAAAAATAAAACGTTGCACATCAAATGTTCTTACTAAATTAATAGATTCAGATATACAATATGATGTTATTAATTTATACTTTGCCTTTGAGCATAGATAATACATTACATTTCATTGATCCGTTACTTTAATTAAAAACCCGGCATCGCCATGAGAGAGAAAAAAACAATAAATAAAAACAAGAAAGAGATGAATAAGAATGCAAGATTTTTTTTTATTCGGTCGGGCATCACAATCATACAATTGCCAAATATTTTGAAAACAAGGTCACATGTTAGCAAAAGTAAGAAAAGAGAAAATAAACTTTTGAGGCGGTTTAGTTTTTAAAAATACGTATTATAAATTTTAAAGTTATTAGATATTTAAATAGTTGTTAATATTAAAATCTTGAAAAATTAATTAAGGTGTTTATAAACTGACTTAAACATTTATAATTTAATTTTTTTTTTTTAAATATCGGTCATTGGAAAAATAAAAGATAAAAAGATTTGTATCAACTGATTGCCTCTTTTAGCTTCTTTCAATTCAAATAGAATAGTTTTTTAATAAAATATTTACAGATCACATTCACTCGGATTGAGACTATTTTAATGGAAGCCACAGTAGTCGCTTTACCATAGACATTTCTTATATAAGGTATCCAAGAATCCCTCACCCCCACGCCAAACCAAACCATGGCTTCCTGTAGCATCCCTTTAGCTGCCTCCTCTTTCTTGCCTTCCTTCCCCAAAACACACCGAGTTTGCAGAATTAAAAAGCCAAACCGTCCCAATATCCCGATTGTTTCTTGCAAATCAGGCAGAAATGATCACGAACAAAACCCTGCCACCAGAAGAGATCTGCTCATTGGTCTCGGTGGACTCTATGGAGCAACTAGTCTTAGTGATCCATTTGCCTATGCGAACCCCATTGCACCCCCAGACATAACCCAATGTGAGCTAGTTGACCTGCCATCCGAAAGTAATCCCACGAACTGTTGCCCTCAAACATCCACAAAGATCAAAAACTTCGAATTCCCTTCTGCGTCCTCCCCAATGCGCATTAGGCCTGCTGCTCATTTAGTTGATAAAGCCTACGTAGCTAAATACGCCAAAGCCATTGCACTGATGAAAAGTCTTCCTGACGATGATCCTCGTAGCTTCAAGAGCCAAGCCGACGTTCACTGTGCTTATTGTGATGGTGCTTATCACCAAGCAGGCTTTCCTGATTTAGAACTTCAAATTCACTTCTCGTGGCTCTTCTTTCCCTGGCATAGAGCCTATTTATACTACTTCGAAAGAATCTTGGGTAAACTGATTGATGATCCAACTTTCGCTTTGCCTTTCTGGAATTGGGATGCCCCTGCCGGCATGCAAATGCCAGCCATTTTTACTGACCCCCAATCATCACTTTATGATCCCCTTCGCGACGCGAATCACCAACCTCCGACATTGCTTGATCTTAATTACGACAAAAAACATGCGAATGCAGACCGTGCAAAAGCAGAGGAATTGTATGCAAGCAATCTTAACGTAATGTACAGGCAAATGGTGTCCGGTGCCACGAAGCCTACTCTCTTTTTTGGAAAACCATATCGTGCTGGTGATGATCCAAGTCCTGGAATGGGTACAATTGAGTCCACCCCACACACTCCGATTCACTACTGGACCGGCGACCCCAATCAAACTAAAGGGGAAAATATGGGCAATTTCTACTCAGCAGGGAGAGATCCCATATTTTATTGTCATCACTCAAACGTCGACCGAATGTGGGACTTGTGGAAGAAAATACCAGGAGGCAAGCGAAAGGACTTCGAGGATCCTGATTGGCTTAATTCAGAGTTTCTTTTCTGGAATGAGAATAAAGAGCTTGTTCGAGTAAAGGTTAAAGATACTCTTGACACCAAGAAGCTAAGATATGGCTTTCAAGATGTTCCTATTCCTTGGCTGACAACTAGACCAACACCAAAATTAACAAGGCAGGAAAAATCACGTCGTGCAGCTAAAAAAAGCGTTGTATTAACACCAATTAGTGCATTCCCTGTTGTCTTGGATAAAGTCATAAGTGTGGAGGTTTCCAGGCCAAAGAAATCAAGAAGCGCGACGGAGAAAGAAGATGAAGATGAAGTTGTAGTTATTGAAGGGATTGAGTATGAAGAAAACCAATTAATTAAGTTCGATGTCCTCGTCAACGATGAACCTGATTCACCTGGTGGACCAGACAAGTCCGAGTTTGCAGGAAGTTTCGTCAACGTGCCCCACAAGCATGCAAAAAAATCAAAGACAACCATGGTATTGGGGATTACAGGATTGTTGGAAGATCTGGAAGCTGAAGGAGATGATACCCTTGTGGTGACTTTAGTGCCTCGGACTGGTGGTGATTCTGTCACCGTTGCTAATGTCAAGATTGAGTTTGTCGCTGACTGATCATGGTGATGAGAGGACATATGCTACCAATTTCTTTTCTTCTCTTCTCTTTTCTATGTTGGTATTCAGTGAGTTTTCTCTTTTTTCTTTCAAGATGCTCAACTAATGGACCGTATTTCAATTTCAATACTACAATGGTTTCTTAGATTTGTTGCCAGAAGTAGATGAACAAAAATAACTAGACCCATATGGTAAAAAATCATTGTCACTTTAGACTTTTTTTAGATGATACATAAACCTAAAACAATATGGTTTTGAAAAAAAAAACTAAATTTTATCATAAACAAACCCATATCATATCTCAAATAAATGAATTACCAAGTTGACCCTAGATGTTATATAACTAGGTCTGGATTGACAAAAATAACTAGATTCATTCGGTTAAAAAACAAAATACATGATGGAGGACTGGCCAAAGCTACTTTCTTCCCCTCTACCTTTGTTCTTTGTGTGCTTCTCCTCTAGTCTTGCTTTTCTTTGCTTGGTTTCTTTTTTCTTATCTTGTTCTCCTTGTTTCCCTTAGTGTCTGCCTGGTATTCTTGTGTTGCTCATCATGTTCTCTAGTTTTCTTCCTTTCTCTTTAGTGTATGTGTCATTTGTTAGTCCGTGTTTTTTTGTTCCTATGTTGTTCTATGTGTCGCTCCCTTGCGAGAGCACAGCGTCGCGACGACCCTTTCTGGAGCAGGGAATTGATTTCGGGGTCTTTGTTTTTATGAAAAAGATAATCGCCACCTAGTATTATGGTCACTAAGAAACCTAACTAGTCTTTCAAAGATTCTAAGGCAAGGGATTGATTGCGTAAATGGAAGGTATTAGCACCCGTAGTACGCCCTGTCTAAGGTAAGCTACTTGATGTTTGGTTTGCCTTGCTATGGTGTTGGAGTTCTCTCATTAGTTTTTCTAGGAAAGGTTTGCTATGATGAATGGGCTTGGGTTCAAAGTCTAAAAGCAAGAACCCTTGGCTAAATAGATCATACCTTTAGATATGTTTACAGAGTGCTAAGAAGAACCGATACAGATATCTTAAAATCTATGTTTGATTTGAACTAAATTTATAACCTATGAATTAAAAGATAGCTAAGATAGAAATCTAAGGAGATTCAATGTGCTTAAAAGCTTATTTTTTTCTTAGTATTTCAAGTGTTCGTGACTCGTAAATTGCAAGGAAGAGGGATAAAAATTTAGAAATCTAAAGGAATTTAGAGTCCTTTAAAAGCCTATTTTTACCATAGTGTTTTATACTTTCACGACTCATAAACCGTGGAGTTAAAAAGATTGAAATATCCTCAATTATAATCGAGGCTTCTTTCAAGGATGTGTGGTGACTTATTATTCCTAGAAAAATACTTTGGATATTAACTACTTGGATTTTTTATCCAAACATTAACAGTGAATAATAAGTTATTCCCAATAATCTTTTGGATATTAATCCCTTTGGGATTTCCTTATCCAAATATAAATGGTGAATAAAGTAGAATTCCTCAAAATAAAATTTTTTGTATTTTTGGAATATTGACCAACACCCTAAGGAGTTTTACATACATGTTGTAAAATCCAGAATAGAAGAAAATATTTTTTTGGTGTTTAAGAAACCTATGCTAAAACACATTTTCTTTTCATACTTTGAATATTTGTTTTTTTTTTTTTAATAAAAGGAGGAATGTTCAAAATACGTTAGGGTATTGGCCATATGCAACATACAAGACATTGTTTTTAGACATATATATATATATATATATAAAATGATCTTATTTGTTTTTTAGGGGTTGGGTCCAGCTCGGCCCATGTGGCAAGACATTTTTTTTAGACGTATATATACACAAAAAAAAAATGATCTTATTCTTTTTTGAGGGGTTGGGTCCAGCTCAGCCCATGTGGTTGGGCTGAACCTAGCATGCCTAGCCGGATCACTGGCCCATACCAATAACCCGACTGGGCACTGTTGCAAGTTGAATGTGTGGAGGTAATTAAATTTACCTCTGCACAGTGCCAATCACTTAAAATGCAGATGCAAAAACTAGGAGAGAAAAGACACGGCTTCCCTGGTCTGAGACAGATGAAGACGCTGAAGCTTCTTTTATTTGTGATCGATGGGCACTAGTTTTGGAAATAGTATAAAACGATGGCAATGTTGGTGTTGGCCTCAGTGTTTTTCTTCTTTTGACTGTGTTGTTCCCTTTGGTTTTCTCTACTCTCTATCTCTTTGTTGCTTGTTGCCTGTCTCTTCCTTGTTTTTCCCATTTTTTCTTTTTGTTTCCCCCCTCTCTCTCTTCCAACAAATGAGGCTTATATAGCCTAAAACACAGCTCTATTTAGGAAACAAAATCTAGGGACAAAATCGTGGGTGGCTTACAATCAAATAAAGCAAATTAGGAAGCAAAATATTTTTATTTATTCTATGATCTCGGTAATTATTTCCCACGTGTAGAATATTAGCCATTAGGTGATGGTGCAACTTCCCTTTGCATTCTTCCACAACTGGCATAAAGGTGTTCAAAGTCATTGCCTTTGGACCAAAGATGAAAAATCTAGCGGGAATGGTTTGCAGGGTTCGTTGCGTGTAGAATATTGGTTTGTTCTGCATGCAACGTTATTAATTACCCAAGTTTGGGTTACCCTTAACCCGTTTCATATGAGGGTGGGACGCGACCTAACGGTTATGGGGTGAACCTCGACCTAATTGCATTTGGGGCCGACCGAGACCCACTCCTTTTAGGGTTGCAGGACCCATTTGTCCTTGGGTCTATCCTTGACCCCATTGCTTTTAGGGTTGGTCGACACACACTCCTTTTAGGGTGATAAGATCCATTTCTCCTTGGGTCTAGCCTCGACCCAATTACCTTTGTGGCCGGCCAAGACCCACTCCTTTTGGAGTGACATGACCCATTTCTCCTTGGGTCGAGCCTCAGCCCAATTGCCTTTGGGGCTGGCCGAGACCCACTCCTTTTGAGGTGGTAGGACCCATTTGTCCTTGGGTTTATCCTCGAGCCAATTGCCTTTAGGGTTGGCTGAGACCCACTCTTAAGAGTGTGGTAGGACCCATTTGTCATTGGGTCTAGTCTCGACCCAATTGCCTTTGGGGCCGGCTGAGACCCACTCCTTTCGGGGTGGCAGAACCTTTTTGTCCTTAGATTGATCCTCAGCCCAATTGCCTTTGGGGCCGGCCAAGGTCCACTCCTAGGAGGGTGGCAGGACTCATCTTTTCCTTGGGTCGTGCGTGGGCCCAAATTCCTTTAGGGTCGACCGAGATCCACTCCTTGGGGGGTGGCAAGACCCCTTCTCTCTTTGGGTCTAGCCACGGCTGGGCCCCTTTTTGGGGCAGGCCAGGACCCCTCTCCACTTGTTTTTGCATCCGGCCACTGTTGGCCCCTTTTTGGGGCCGACCAGGATCGTTCTCCTCTTAGGTCCGGCCACGGTTTGGCCCCCTTGTGCGGCCGGCTAGGATGCCTCTCTTCTTTGGGTTTGGCCATGGTTTGACCCTTTTTTAAGGCCAACCAGGACCCTTTTTCTCTGGGTTCGGCCATGGTTTTGGCTCTTTTTTGTTTTTAGGCTAAAAATGGGTAACAATAGATGCTCCCTTTTTGCAAAGTTTACGAAGCAAAACTTCCTCAATGTTTTACATGGTAAGCTTTTAAAGAGAACAAAAGGTCCTTCTTGCTTGCTTTGTGATCCACTCATCCAAGGGCTTCAAAAAGTAAATGGTCTCAATATTATGGGTGACTTGCCTAGAAAAATAATGGTCTTATTGTTATGGGTGACCTACTCAAAGAAAAATTGACAACAATCTCATTCTAATGGGTGACTTACTTAGAGAAAGAAAAAAAAATAATTGTCTCATTGTGACGGGTGGCCTACCTAGTGGAAAAAAAATGATGGTCTTGTTGTGATTGGTGAGCTACCCAAAGAAAAAAAAAGATGGTCTCATTGTGATGAGTGACCTACCCAAATGCAAGATGGTCTCATTATGATGAGTGACCTACCTAGATGAAAGATGATGATCTCATTGTGATGGGTGACCTATCCAGATGGAAGATAATGATCTCATTGTGATGGGTGACCTACCGAGATGTAAGTGAAAAGGTTTTTAAAAAGTGATCTCAATATCTAGAGACTTGCCCATTGTAAAGATTTTAGAAAAACTTCACATTTGTTTTTAGTTTAGGAAATGGTCTCAATATCGGATGGCCTCCCGTTTTAAGATTTTTAGAAAAACTCCATGCTTTTTCTATAAAATGGTCTCGATATCAGGTGACTTGCCCGTTTTATACTTCAAAAGAAATCATCTTACCTCGAGGAATGAAGCAGTACTGGTTCATATTCTTTTTTGTAATTCTGTTGACTTAAGATTTTGTACCTCAGCAGTTCCGAAAAACATGGAACTGTTTTTTCTTTCACCACACCTTTCTTGCAAGGTTAGGTTATGACAATATAGCATGCATGCTTTTGTTACCTATTTTGTAAACATAGGTCCCCCCCTTTACATTGTAGACTTCTTCGAGCTCTTGTTTCCATTTGTTTGCCTTACCTATCCTCTTGAACTAGAATATGCTCACCATGCTACATTTCATATCCTTCTCATGTTTGATGAAGAGATTTCCAGTTCCTTATAGGGCCCTTTCTTGCTCCATTGAATATCACCTTTTATTATACTTTTGTTGATGTTTTAATTGTCTTTTCCATTTATAAGAAATTATTTGAAGAAGAAAACTTAAAAGATTTGGTTTTGTTCATGAAAATCGAAACATGCAATCATCAAATTTTGTTTTAAGCAATTCTAATAAAGGTGTTTCATAGGTTTTTATGATGATACCCCTTAATGTTGGGTTTTGGTTCACTATGTACCCCTATGTGGACTTCATGCACTTCTTGCCCCCAATGTGGTGTGCACATATACGTCAAGTTTAGATTTGGCTTGGTTCTCTCCAATTTGGGAATTTGATGAAGTCATCTTGAGCATATAATGATTCTATAGTGATGTGTAAAAAAGTTCTTTTAAGTAAAAGATTTCAAATTCTATAAGATGATGCGTTTTATGAAGAAAAGGTTCTTTATAGAGAGAATTCATGGCCAAACTTTATTTTATTGATTGGGAAATTATGGAATACATCAAGCATAATATTTCTTTACAGAGTCAGAATTCACAAGTCTAACTAAACCTTCTCCATCCATTCTAGATAATAGCAAAGCTCCTCCCGAGAAGGCTTTCTTCACCACGTAAGGGCCCTCATAGTTTGGTCCCCATTTACTATGATCTTCTCATGTAAAGGCAATATTTTCTTTAGCACAAGGTCTCCTTCATGGAATCCTCGAGGTCGGACCTTCTTGTCATATGATTTGGTCATCCTTTTTTGGTATAGTTGATGATGACAGATTACAACTATCCTCTTTTCACTAATCAGATTCAGTTGTTTATTTCTAACTTTTTCCCATTCTACCTGTTTTAGCTTAGAGTCTACCAATACTCTCAATGAGGGGATTTCCACTTCTAAAGGTATCATTGCCTTTATCCCATATACCAACGTGTAGGGGGGGTGTAAACCCCCAATTATAATTATTTGGGTTATTAAAATATAAGAAATTTAACCAATAGTAAAATGGGTTAAATTAAATTACAGAAACCTAAATCAAGATAAAAATAGTGAAATTAATGAAATGAAAAGTGAATATAGTACTAAATTGTTGAAAAGAAAAACATTTATGGGGACAAAATGAATACATAAGACCAAAAGAGGTCAATATTCAAATAACAGAAGGTTATGAGTTTATGTACAAATGATAATAAGAGGTGGGGATATATGTGCAATTAACAAGATGATAACACTATAAATATAATTCTATTTTTCTCTTGGAGGGACTGGCAAGAGCAAGAGAGAGTAAAGGCTATAAATATAGATTTGGATGTTAGCTAACCAAGGAAGCTGATCTTGCTTAATTTAGAGATGTAGAACTCCAGTTATGGGTAACCAACAGAGACTGAGTCGTGATTGATTCTGCAGGGTAGTAGAACTGATGTGTTGATGAGCAATTTTGACAATCTTAGAGGTAGAACTGGGTTCTCCTTCCTTCAGAGAATTTGTAGCCTTATGTCTTAGCTTTCCAACAAAATCAATCTCACTTAAAATGGAGTTTTAGAACTCTAGATATAGTAAAAAAAATCTAATGAGTGTTTAAATAACAATGGTTGGACAGCAATCATTCAAACAACAACAGTTGGACAACAACCATTGGACAACAACAATTTAAATAGCAATGATTGGACAACAACCATTGGATAGTAACAGTTCAATGTCTAGACAATAAAAGTTGGACAATAAGAGTCCAATTTTTGTTGATGAGCAATTTTGACTATTTTAGAGGCAGAACTGGGTTCTCCTTCCTTTAGAGAACTTAAAGCCTTGTGTCTTAGCTTTTCAACAAGACCAATCTTGCTTGAAATGGAGTTCTATAACTTGAGATATAGTTAAAAATCTAAGGAGATCGGACATTAACAGTCCAATGTCCAGACAGTAACAATTTAAATATAAAGAAAGGAATGATAACTATAAGTGGATAAAGGATGACAACATTGATAGTTGTAATGAGAAAAATACAAAATATAAAGAAATAAATGATTGAAAGAAAGATCTATTAGTTGTTGATATGATTATTATAAAACATATCATTGAATGAGGAAAATTTATGAGGTGAGCCTGTGACTGCAGGAAGGACCACCGGTATGGTGGAACAGCAGCAACAGGGGAGCACGAGTAGAGCTTCTACTGGAGGTAGGTGACTTTCACCTTTGCTTTTAATAATGTTGAATAATGAAATACTTTATCATGAATGTTACCGTATTGTGTTAATTCAGATATCAGATTGCTAAATGCTTAAATGTTGACAAATGCTTGATTAGCTTCGGTTAATGGCATCTGAAGGGATGACCTCGAATAATGAAATACTTTATTATAAATACTACCGTATTGTGTTAATTCAAATATCAGATTACCAAATGCTTAAATGTTGACAAATGCTTGATTAGCTTCGGCTAATGGCATGTGAAGGGATGACCTTGAATAATGAAATACTTTATCATGAATGTTACCGTATTGTGTTAATTCAGATATCAGATTGCCAAATGCTTAAATGTTGACAAATAGTTGATTAGCTTCTGCTAATGGTATATGAGGGGATGACCTCGAATAATGAAATACTTTATCATGAATGTTACCGTATTGTGTTAATTCAAATACCAGATTGCTAGATGTTTAAATGTTGATAAATGGTTGATTGGGATGACCGAGATAAATGGATGATTAGCTTTGGCTGATGGCATTCAAAGTGGATGGCCGGATGAGGGAACGATTAACCTCGTCAAATGATGCTTTGGCCGGATTTAAGATTATGGCTGATTGCAAGAATTTATGCATTTATATGTACTATAAGTTGTTTATACTAGAAACATGAAGGAACTAAAAATATCACGCTTCAAATATGAGATAATGTTAATGCTTCATGAAACTGCCATACCGTTCCTTATCATTATTATTATTTAGTAATTGCATTCTTGTAAATGTTTTTTTACTACAGCAGGTACGTCACACCAATAAGGTGCTTAGAAACTCAATACACGGGAACATACTTTTGTAAGGAATCATGTAGTTGCATTCTAAATCAAGATGTATTTTTTATGAATCAATAGACGGAATTGTATAACTATTATTTGATCATTTTTGTTTAAATTTGTGATGACTAACGAGGTCTTCATGGATGATTTTTTTATATTTGGAACTTCTTTTGACGACTGCCTTACAAAGTTAGCTTTGGTTTTGGAACATTGTGAAAAGACTAACTTGATATTGAATTAGGAAAAATGTCACTTCATGGTAAAGGAAGGTATAGTGTTGGGGCATTGGATTTCAACAAAAGGAATAGAAGTACATAGAGTTAATATTAAGGCAAAACACAAGCTTCTGCCACTAATAAAAGTAAAGGGTATTAGGAGTTTTCTTGGACATGCCGGATTTTATAGAAAGTTCATCAAAGACTTCTTTAAAATCTCCAAACCTCTATGCAATTTGCTGATAAAGGAAACACAGTTTCAGTTTGAAGAGAATACAAGAAAGCCTTTTTTATTATTGAAAGAGAAGTTAGTGACAACTCCTATAGTCATCGCATCGGATTGGAAGATACCATTTGAGTTGATGTGTGATGCAAGTGATTATACAATCGAGGTAGTAAAAAAATAATGTGTTTTACACCATATATTATGTTACCCAAACCCTCAATGAGACCCAACTCAATTATGCCACAACTAATAAAGAGATGTTTGTTGTGGTGTATGCCTTTGATAAGTTTCAGCCTTATCTGATTGGAAACAAGGTGATTGTGTATAGTGATCATGTTGTAATTAGACATCTAGTGTCAAAGAAAGACACAAGGCACAGACTCATTCGTTGGATCCTTTTGCTACAAGAATTTGATGTGGAAATTAAAGATAAAAGGGGATCGAGAATGTGGTGGTTGATCATCTTTCATGGATGGAATTGATAAAGAAACTTGAGCCTAAATTCACAGTTATAAATGAAAACCTTCCTAATGAAAGAATTTTAGCAATTTCCAGTAATTATTCCTTTTCTTGGTATGCAGATTATGTCAATTTTTTTTGCAGGTAAGATCATCCCTCCAAATTTTTCTTACCAATAAAAGAAAAGATTTCTTGTTGAGGTCAAACTCTATTTCTAGAAAGAGCCGATACTCTATCGGCACTGCACAAATCATGTTATCAGGAGGTGTGTTCCAGAAAAGGAGATGACAAACATGTTAAAGCACTGCCACACACTTGAATATGAAGGGCACTTTGGAGCATAACACACTACAACCAAAGTCCTTCAACTTGGTTTTTATTGGCCTACTATGTTTGAGGATGCTTATGCTTTTATTACAGCCTGTGATAGATGTCAGCATATTGAGAATATATCTAGACAAAATGAAATGCCATTGCAGAATATCCTAGAAGTTGAGTTATTTGACGTTTAGGGCATTGATTTCATAAGATCTTTTCCTTTATCCTACAACAACAAATACATTCTCTTAGCAATGGATTATGTATCAAAGTGGATAGAGGCAGTTTTAACGCCTACAAATGATGGTAAAATGGTGCCTAATTTTCTACGAAAGAACATCTTTACATATTTGGTACTCCTAGAGCCATCATTAGTGATGAAGGGACTCACTTTTATAACAAGCAGGTTGAAGCACTTCTGTCTAAATATGGAGTCAAATAGAAAGGTGGAGAAGATTATAGAAAAAACAGTTAATAACTCTCGAAAAGATTGGGCAAGAAAGCTAGATGTTGCATTGTGGGCTTATCAAACAACATTCAAAACAATAATGGGAATGTCTCCATATCGATTAGTCTTTGGAAAAGCATGCCATCTCCCTATTGAATTAAAGCATAAGGCATATTGGGTAATGAAACAACTGAACATGGATATGCAGGCTGCAGGTAAGAAAAGAATCCTGCAAATCAATGAGATAGATGAATTTCACAATGAGTCATATGAGAATGCCAAAATATACAAGGAAAGAATCAAGGCATGGCATGGCATGACAAGCATGGTGCACATAAGGAGTTTGTCCCTGGTCAACATATATTAGTCTTCAATTTTTGACCCATGTTTTGATAAATTTTCAGAAAAATCCAAAATTAGCAAAAAAACATCGAAAATCCAAAAAATACATTTTTAATATATTTGCATCGTTTTTAGCATTTTCAGTGTCGTCTAAAAAGAATTTAAATTTTCAAAGGTCTTTCGAACGCATTTAACTTTTCACACGTCATTTTTAAAATCATTGATTTTCCTCATTGAGTCGACGTTGATATTGTTCGTTTTCAAAAAATACAAAAAAATTAAGAAAAATCAAATTTACAAAAAGAAAGAAGTTGAGGGACCAAGTTTGGAGACCTAACAACATATGTGCCTATAAATAGGAGTTTCCAATACTTGCACAATGGGGGGTAATTTTGCAAAATAAAGAGAAAACACAAAAAAAAACCCTAACCCTAAAAACCCCTCTCCTTCAAACCAGCCGCGCCCCCACTGGTTTTTTTCTTCTTCTTCCTTGGCCACCCACTACGGTCATCTTCATCAACCAAAGAACCCATGCCCTTCTCTGGCCGCACTCCCATTCAAAGACAAACCAGCCACCCTCTTTCACTGCAGCCCTCATCGCCACTGCCATCTCCGAAAACCAACATCCTTGAAGCGTTTCGTCTCCTCTTTCAACCACAGAAACCAGCCCCCCCTTTTCTTCTCATCTTTTCCACCCGGCCAAACAAAAAGAGAAGCGCCCCCCCTTAGATTTGGGTTTCTTCTTCCTTCAATCGACCAAGCCTTCCCTCAGCAAAAGAGAACCAAACCATACCACAACATCTCTGCCTCCCTGCTGAACAATTGTTCCCATCTCCACCGAAGTTTCTCCCCGCAAACCTACGATCTTCATCATCAGCCGCAGCAGCACCGTCCTCACCGGAGATCCAGCAGCCCACACATGACAGCTCCTGGCCAACATTCTCCTCTCCACAACGAAGCCAGCCGAACGAACGACAACAACAAGAGCCTCACAGACGATAGCAGTAAGGTCGACCACCACTGCCACCAATAGGAGTGAAGACCATCAATGTAGCGACCACCACCGACAGCTCCCTCCACAATCGTCGGCCATATGAAACAGAAGAAGAGGAAACAAAAACAATCTACAGAGAGGAGTAGATTTGAAAAGGAGATGGGAGAGAAGCAGATCTAGAAAAAAAACATTAAAATCAACTGCCATTTGTTGCGTTTCTTGGATTTGCAAGTGATGGGGTCCTCACGGGCAGCAGGAAATTGAAGAGGGGAGGAAGCCATTATAGACCCCTCACGCTGTCTGGATTTCGTGGCGGTGCGTGAACCCACGCGCCACTAGTGGCGGTGGCATAGTATCTTCCCTACAATTTCTAGAATTTTAGGGGTTATTTTGTAAATTTGAAATTGTGTAATGTAATTTTTTCTTAGTTGTTTTGAATTTGTATTTTGAAGTGTAGATGGAAAAGGCAAAAAAGAAAAAGAAAAGAAAAGGGAAAATATAGTAAAAGTGTATGAGTGTGTTTGTGTGCTTTTTATGGATGTTTTTATTATTATGATAAAATTGCACAGATTAAAGAAGAATTTAATATTTTGATTGGATCACGGTCAAGAATTATTAACTTATACGTAAGTTTTATTTCTGATATCCGATGAAAAGATAAAATTTTTAAAACTTCTTTAACACGTCAAAGTCACGAAGCAGCTTACCTCAGGTAGGGTGTGAGGGGTGCTAATACCTCTCCTAACCATAACCAGTATAACTTTTTCACCTTGACATAATAGATTTAGCTAAACATAATGAAAGAAAGAAACATAAATAAACAAGATAAGAACATAATTATACAAATAAAGGAAAGGAAATGAAAAGCATAAACAAGAGATTAATATAACATCAAATAAAACTTAAACATTACAAAATACAAAGAAAGAGAGCAAGAGCATGATCTTGATCTGAACACCAAGATGCCTAAATGCATGGCAAATGCCTCCTTTTATAGGCCAAAATTTAGAACTATTGATTTGATGAATAATTGTTGAGTGGGTGGCCACATCTTGACTTGGTGAAAATCCTTATCTTCTTATCTGAATAAAACGTCATTACTAACATCAGAACTGGATCCACCTATACCATGAAAGTTCTAGGAAATTCTCTTAGCTTTCCAGGAAAAAAAATTAAGGTCATTTGGACTTCTAGAACTCGAGATATGGGATGAACACTGAACAGTGTCCGGGTTGCAGGACAGATTCAGACTTCTCCATTGTTGCTATAATTTGGACTCGAAAACGGCCTTTTTAAATCTTGGTCTCCACATGAAAGTTGTAGGCCTATGTCTTACCGAATTTGTCTAAAACATTAAGGTCATTTGGACATCTAGAACTTGAGATATGACCCAATTACCGAACAATGTTCTAGTTTGGATTGCACCAACATCTCTTTTCTAATCTTCACCCTCTCTTTATCTTCACAATTTCAGTAGTTGAATTCATCAATCAATCCTTTGATTTATGTGATAGGCCTGCATTTAAGATGAACATTTACCATATATTAAGGCATTTTATAGTATCAGACTTGTTATTATAAAACATGTTTTAGTTAAAGAGTTGTTGATACTTCAAGTGCAAAATGATGATATAAAACCTTGATAAACATGCACTTTTAAGTACTAATCATTATGCAAATGGAAGTAGTTATTGTTCAAGTGAATTATAATTCACTTGAATAGTGAAAATGCAAAAATGGAATTGCATGCACATAGACAAAGAGAACAAACTTGGTGGCGGAAACGATGTCGAAGACGATGGTAATGGCATACGCTCACAGTAATGCTGGTGGTGGTGGAGAGGAAGCCGGCAATGACTCACAGTGGTTATGATGGTGGCAGGCAGTGTTTGCTGCAGTTTTTCATCTTCTTCCCCATGCAGAGACACCAGCCTCTATTTTTTTCTTCCTCATCTGCTTCTGTTTAGTTCTTCCCTTTTTTGTCTCTGTTTTTCGTTCTTTTCAAAAGATTTCCCACCCTCTCTTTTCTTCCTCCTTCTATGTCTTATGTCTGTCTTTTTCCTGCGTTTCCCCCCTATTCTTCTCTCCTCTCTTCCCTCTCTATTTTTCTTCTCCATGTCCGTGTATTTCTACTCTTCACTTTGTATTGCTTTGTACCATGCCCTCTTTGTTTTGTTTTTCTCTCCTTCTATTCCACTCTTCCCCGTTTTCTTCCTTTTCTCTGTGGCGTCTTGCCTCCTCCTCCTCTTCTTCTCCTTTCTCGTTCCCCCCTACCTCAATGCAGTACATCCTCTGGCTTTTATAGCCAGAGGATGCAGGCATTTTCCCTCTGTTGTTGCAGGGATGGAGTAACGGTCGGCATGAATCATGGTAGCCATGAAACATGCCCCCTTGATTGAAGCAAATCGCGCCTTCGCCGCTGCAAACTTTTCTCAGCCAGCTCACGTAACATCTTCTAAAGAAGACAGTAAACAGTGTTGAATAAAATGGCACCGTTTTGCAACTTTAAATGATATTTCCGATTTGATCCTTGAATGTTAATGCAATTTTGTAATCAAGCCCTAGGTAAACTTTTAATTAGATCCCTTGATTTTAGCGCCTTTTTCGGTTGGGTCCTTGGTTTTGGATTGTTTCAATTAACTCCCTAATTGGCCATCAAACTTTAATAATTATGCAATTAAGCTCCTAATTTGGCCAAATCAACTTCAAAATTATAATTAGACCCTAGAACTTTAATTTCTTCCAATAAAGCCTAAATTGACTTAAAAATCAATTTTTCTTGCAATCAAACCCTCTATAAATTTAATTAAACCTTAGATAAAATTTTATTGAATCCATAAACATCTGATTTTCAATATATTTTTATTCTCAAAATTGAATTTTCTTTGTCAACAAGACTCTCATCAGTTAACAATAAACTGTCAAATTTCAACCTTTTGCATTTTTGAACCTCCTCAACCAATTTTTGACTATTTTTCAGCATTCTAGCATCCTTTTCTTGCTACTATTATTATTTTTTGGATTTCTTCCGAATAGTTTTTTTATATTTCTTTTTTTTGTATTTTTTTCATTTATGTCTGGGAACCCAAAAATGGATAACAACAATATTCATCACAAATATGTATCTACAAATCATATGAGAGCATAAAGCTCAATTTTGCTAATTTGAAGCCCAAAAAGTGAGTTAAAAGATAGAGTCCGAATCAGACCCGAACTTCCTGTAATCCAGGCACTATCTCAGGTTATGGCCCATATATCAAATGTCAGAGGTCTAAAAATTGCAAGATCAACTTTGTTGGAAAGAAAATTTGAATTTATACAATTGCTCTAGAAATAGAGGAGTTTTAATTTGCACGTTTTCCACCCCAAATCTGGCTTATAATATCAAGATAGGAAAGAATATGAGGCAAGGAGGAAACCAACGCTCTTTCCATTAAAAAAAAAAACAAGAATATAGGGACATTCTTTTGAGAGTAGCGACATCCAGAGAGTGGTACCCTAAAATACACCAAAAAGAAAAGAAGAGTGGTATGAAGAATAGACGACAATAGAGCAAAACAAAGGTGGAAAAATCAAAACAGATTGGAAGACGTTCAACAACTCTACTGCTAACCCCTACTTTTGAGTGATATTCATTGTATCAAGTTTGTTTCTTTTTAATTTGGCTATGAATCTTATTCAAGGATTTTTTATATAACCTAACTATGAATATGTGAGCAATTTCTTTGATTGAATTAATACACTAGTTGTTAAGTGTTTCGTTATATGCTTAACATTTGTGTATATTTGGTCAACATTTGCATGATTTATGATTCAATTTGAGACTGAGAAGTGATAATTGTTTTAGTCATTATTTAAAATATCTTATGGAATCCATAGGATAGAGTTATCTTTAGAACTTTTGTAATCATTAAAAGTTTAAAGGTACTTAATAAATTTTGACAAGTTTAAGAATTTTGTAGAATATATAAAGTTTGCTTGTTGAAATATTTCATGGATGCATAGAGATTAGTGTTTAAATTAGGAAAACTTTATTATCAACATTAAGAATAATTAATTCAATTGAGAAAATTCACATAGATATATTTACATTAAAAATCTGAAATCCTAGAATCTATTAGAATTAAATTCAATACTACTTAATTAGTTGGTTATTACTTTTAATTATTAATTTTTATTTCATAAATTATCTCATTCAATTCCTGCTCATTTAATTCCTCAAATAAATCACAATTTAAATTTTTTAAAAAATTAGTAATATTTTTTACAAATTATTGAGGGATAATACACTACTCATTCATTATTTTATTACTTGTTACATTCATGCACCTGCAAAATAAACCAACGGTCTGGTGGTGATCTTGTTACCATTGATGTTGTCAGGATTGGGCTCTGCTACCATTTTCTTTTCTTTTGTCCTTTTTGCTTTTTCTTGTTTTTTTCTGTTTCCATGCTAGAATTCGGTGAGTCTTGTCTCTCTTCTTTAAAGATGTTCAATTAATTCGGTGAGTCTTTTTTAGATTCGATCACCCAAAATCACGTGAAAGTGATTTTTCGCATGTTTTCTCTTATATATATATATATATATATATAAACTATCTTCCTCCAAACTTCCGACCATAGATGTACCATAGTTAGTGGTTAAAAAAATAAAATAAATAGAGATGATAACATATTAGACATTATATTTTTCAAAAAAAATAAATATCAAGAAATTAATCTAATTTAATTTAAAAAATTAAAAAGAAACTAAACCTAATAAAGAAAGAAATGTAAAAAGACCTGAGATCTTTTTAAAATTAGTTAAAAATCCTATATAAAGAAAACAAATACAAAGTCCAATATCTAAGTAAATCAAATGTCAAAATATAAAATTAAAAAACATGATTAAAAAACAACAACAAATGATCTTGAACGAATCTCCTAAACTTGAGTTATTCCCTCGAATTCTTAACCCATTAAATTCTAAATTCGAGGTCAATCATGTAGCTCAATTTAATTATAAAGATGAAATAAAAAATAATAATTTAAAAAACTAGCTAAGATTAAACATTAACAATCAAAAAAATAATGATAAAATATGATATGCCATTATAATGGAGGATGAATTGTAAAAAATATAATTTTAAAAATCATTCAAAATAAAATAAATATCAATAAAAAAATGAGGACTAAATCTGAAATGAAATAAATTGATTAATAATGAAATAAAAAAAATTCAATTCTATAAACTAATTCAAATAAAAACTTAGCAATTAAGATAATAGTGACAAAATCCTAAAGAGACAGAAATTGATGGTTGTTGTGAAATGTTGCAAGGGAAGGCATGGAAACCAAAAAAAAAAACAGAAAAAACAAGTGGAAAAAAAGAGTCAATCAGAACCAAACCATTGGGCATTAAGCCATATGCACTGTCGGTGAAGTAGCCCCCGTCGTTTCAAATAAAAACAAATAACAAGGAAGATGGTTTTTCTTCATCGTGAGCCACCACCAACGTTGTTCAAAGACGACGAGGTGACCCACTCTTTAGCGCACTCTATGAATGCGCTAGCGACTTTTTCTTTTTCTTTTTTATTATTTGTTTATTAATTAAATGACCAAATCATCCCTAAGACAATATGATAATTGCAAAAAAAAAACAACTCAATGTGAAATGACTAGCATGCCCCTAAAGTCAAGCCTAAGATATTTTTATTTCAATAGCAATAGAGTACTAACATTGTGCATGCAAAAAAGAAATATAAAAAAAAGCTTTGGGCCAAATGTTGTTTTTTTTTATTATTTTAAGGGTTACCAACTAATTTAACTATGCAAAAAATTGTGAAAAGAATGAGATGTTCCCAACAAATCTAAAATGACAAAGGAACCTAGAGAAAAGATTATTTTACCCCTGAAAGACAACTTTGTGTATTTTTTTGTGAAGGGTAAAGACTTTAATGTACTATTATAATCCAAGGTAATTAAAGGTGTAACTACAATGTTTTTCCCTACACAGCTTAAGTTCTGTTAATAATAAAACCTAAACTGAAAATCCATCTTGTCCAAAATTCAAGTTAGTGATAGGTAGGTTAACTCAAATTAATATAAATTCACTAGATCCAAAATCCAGGTGATTGGTCGAGTAAGTTAACCTTATTTCACCCCAATAATTTTTTTAATAAAAATATCATCATATTAAAAAATTTTAAACGAAAAATAAACTTGAAATGACATGGTTTTGAAAATAAAAACTATTTTTCCCCTCAACCTAACCCAAATTAGATTCCAGATCAATGAATCACCAAGTTAACTCGAGATATAATATAGCCAGTCCCAGATGGGCAAAGATAACTAGGCTTATGGATAAAGGAAAAATAAAGAACAAAAGTTGTGGGATGAAAAAGAAAAGGAAAGGAAAATATATCATAGCATATCTTCTCCATTAAATTTATAATCATTGTTTTTTATTCATGTTTTTAAACAAAATATTTTTTATTAGTAGGATATTTTTTAATTAAAAATAAAGGTAATTAAAATAAGTTCGTGTAAGAGTTTGAATGATTTAAAATAACCAGGAAAAACTATTAATTATAACTAAAATTGATCAGTGTATCACTGTAGCGCTGACTATTATTCATTGTGATTGCACTGTTCTATACTATAGCAGCCTTATGAGAGCTTTAATTGTGGATTGTGAGAGCTTTCATTGTGGACTGTGAGAGCTTTCACTACGGACTGCACTGTTTGGTTATTGTGGCGCAGACTACTATGCAATGTGAGTGAATTCATTGTGGATTGCACTGATCTGCACTTTTGCGGCCTTGTGAGTGCTTTCACTATGGATGACACTGTTTGGTGGGGGCATTTGTAAGGCTTCAGCCAGCAGCCCTAAATGCCAGGCTAGAGGCACACCCACTAGGAATGCGGACACCTGGCGCTTGGTTGCCAGGCCTCCACGTTGGGCAGGTCGCACCCCAGGCTACAACCACCTAATGCTCGGTCTGTCCGGCCTTGGGTGCTTGGGTTGCCTGCTTGTGTGTGGGGAAGACCAAGCGCACACATGGTGTTTGGGTTGATGCCTTTGTGAGAAATATTATTATTTTTATTATAGTTAATATAATTAATAAATTTGAAAGAAAATATTATTACTAATATTGAAAACATATTATTATTTATATTATAAATTTTTATGATATTTTTTAAATAAAAAAAGTGAGCTCGTGACGCACTATTATTAAAAATATTCAACAATTCTAAGTATTAATATATAAAATATTATAATTTGTGTCGCAAGTATTATTATTTTTCTTCTAATACAAAGTATTCATCTAAAAAATATTATCATTTGTGTTTTAAATATTATTATTTTTCTTATAATTCAAACCCATGTTGTGTTTGGATGCGTTCGCGCCCAACCACACATTGGAACTGGACACGTCCATGCCCAACCCGTGTTGAACCTGGATGCGTCCGTGCCTACCCCACGTTGGGGCTCAACGTGTCCACGCTCAACCCCGTGATGGGGGGGACGCGTTCACGTCCACCTCCACGTTGGGCCTGGACACGTCCTAGCCTAGATTCGCGGTGGACTTGGACGCGTTCATGCCCATCCCACGTTGGGGCTCAACGCATATGTGCCCGACCCTGCGTTGCATGTGGATGCGTCCACGTCCACCTCCATGGTGGGCCTGGATGCGTCCCCGCTTAATCCCATGTTGGGTCAGGATGCGTCACAGCCCAACACGACGTTGACCTTGGACGCGTCAACGCCCAACCCTATGTTGGGTACGGACACGTCCACGCCCAACCACAAGTTGGACCTGGACACATCTGCACCCAACCCCGTGTTGGACTTGGACACGTCCCCGCCCAACTCCAAGTTCGACTTAGACGCGTCTCCGGCCAACCCACGTTGGTTTTGGTTTTCTTATTATAGTAATTTGTGTTATATTATTAATATTGAAAACATATTATTATTCATATTATAATTTTTTATAATCAAAAGTATTAATATTAAAGAGATTATCTTTTGTGTTATAAATATTATTATTTTTATAATAGTTAATATTATTATTAAATAATTAATAAATTAGAAAAAAAATATTCTTAATATTGAAAAATAGCCATAGATTTGATTTGAAACTTAAATTTAAAAATTACTAATACTATTATCATCATCATCATCATCATCATCATCATTAATATATTTAAAAAATTGTTATTACCATCAAAGAAAAACCAGGTGGCGACATGTGGTGCTTGTGTGCTAGGTAGGCCCCAGCGCACACGTGGCGCGTGGTAACAAGCACCCGAGCCCCCAAGTGTTGACACTTGGCGCTTGGGCGGACGCGACCACGCCCAACCCCACATTGGGTTTGGATGTGACCGCGACCACCTCCATGTTGGGTCTGAACGCGTCCAGGCCCCACCCCACCTTGGGATGGACGCGGCTCCACCCAACACCATGTTGGGTCTGGACACGTCCCCACCCAAAGCCATCTTGGCCTTGGACGCGTCCACGCCCAATGCGCCTAGCCATACATTGGACCTGAACGCGTCCGCACCCAATCCCATGTTGGTTTTCTTAATATAATAATATGTGTTATAAATATTATTATTTATCTTATAATTCAAAGTTTTCATATCAAAAATATTATTATTTGTGTTATAAATATTATTATTTTTATTATAGTTTAGAGTATTGATATAAAAAAATATTATATAATTATTTATATAATAAATATTATTTTTTTATAATTCTAAATATTCATATTAAAAATAATATTATTTGTGTTATAAATATTATTATTTTTATTATAATTAATACTATGAATATTAAAAATATTATCATTTGTGTTATAAATATTATTTTTATTTTATTATTAATAAAATAATTAATAAATTTGGAAAATTATTATTTTTATTAAAAATATTATTTTTTTGTATTATAAATTTTTACAATATTTTTTATGAAAATAAAAAATAAGCTCGTCGCGTAGTGCGGGCATCCAACTACAGAATCCAAAATAGCCTTGGCTCATTGGCTGTGCAAGAGCCAGCATAAACTTGGGTCATGCACAAATAATGTTGGATCCTACCACCATTATGATCTAACTTTTTTATGAAGATAAAAGGTGAACTTGCGACGTAGCACAGGCCACCTAACTAGTATTTATTAAATCTAAATTATATTTATTTATTATTGTATTTTATTTAAGATAAATAAGTTATTTTATTATAAGTATTGTTTCTTAAATTAAAACAAAACAAATCACAATCTTGAAAGAAATTTTTAACAAAATAAAATTTGAAAATTATATCTAAAAAAATAAGAAAATATTAATCTAATTTTTTTATTAATTTATAATAAAGAATTACAAAGTAGAAATCTTATATTTATTGAATATTTATAATCACAAATTTAAAAATAATTGATCCAGAGTTGAACTTGTTACCGTTGATGGTAAAAAAGAAGAAGAAGCAGGCCTAACTTTGTTGCTGACTGATCATGGCAGATAGGGGGTGTATGCTATGTTTTGCTCTTTTCTTTTCTTTTCAGGGTCCTAGAGGCGGTTTTTCTGCTTAAAAATGTTCGTGCTTTTTCTTGTTTTTTTCTCATATGTGAGCTTCATTATTTCCTACTGTTTTCTTTAAAGATATTAGTAGGCATAACATCAATGTTTGTTTTTTTTTTTTCACATGCTTTCTCTATTCAATAAAATAACTATTAAAAATACCTCTTATTTTAATCTTATCCGACGAAGGAAAGGAGAAGGACAAAAGATGTGGGGGTGCAAAAGAAAAGGAGAACAGAGAAGAATATATATATATATATATATATATATATATATATTCTACATTTTAACTTGTTTTAATATTCTATAGGAGTCAAAAAGAATAGTAGAAGGAAAACAAAGAGAGGAAGTATTAACCTTTCAAATGCTAATATTGACACTAAGGAAATGTTATAGTACAAAAATAAAACGCTGCACATCAAATGTTTTTAAGAAATTAATGGATTCAGATATACAATATGATGTTATTAATTTATACTTTGCCTTTGAACATGGATAACACATTACATTTCATTGATCCGTTACTTTAATTAAGAACCCAGCAACGCCATGAGGGGAAAAAAAGAAGCAAGAAAGAGATGAATAAGAATGCAAGATTTTTTTTTTTATTCGGTGGGGCAGCACAATCATACAATTGCCAAATATTTTGAAAACAAGGTCACATGCTAGCATGAGTAAGAAATGAGAAGGTAAACTTTTAAGGTGTAGACTAATTAGCTAAGTTTTGGGTATATGTTATAGAAGTACTAGGTGGAGTCGCGACTATTAAAGATTTATATAGTTGTTAATTTTAGAATCTTGAAAAATTAGTTAAGGTACATGTAAATTGATTCAAACATCCATGATTTTAAAAAAAATCATAATACAAGAAATTAGAAAGTTTCTCTTTTTTTTTTTACAGTTCGGTTATAGAAAAAATAAAAAATAAAAAACCAATGTAGATTAAGAGAGCGTTTGGAAATACGGGTCAATCCGTGTTTCCAAAAAATTCACTTTTTGTTTTTGCTAAAATTAATTATGTTTTTATGTTTTGAATCGTTTTGATGCACTAGTCTCAAAAATAATTTTTTAAAAATAAAAAAATATTATTATTTTAATATATTTCGACATGAAAAACATTTTAAAAAGAAACCGTAACCACATTCAAAATTAAACCATACCATTTACTTCAACACTCACTAAACAGAAAAACATTCAAAATCCAATATTCTTTACTTGTCCATTATGACCCTCAGGTTAATAAAACACTCTTTCTCCATGCTTGGGAACATCCACAAGTGGAACTATCCATGCCTTCCATAACTCTATATTATCCTAGAACCAAAAAGTCAATTTTCATAGAAAACAAACAAAATAAATAAATAAAGTCATTTCACACTTCACCTTCATTGTTCCCCAGTGGAATTTACCAACCTCCTCTTCCTATTCCTCGATTCGTAGCCATCACTTTTTAAAACCCACCAAGCAACAAAAGCAGCAGCCAAAGTCGACAATAACTTGAAGAATCGTGCTTTGAAAATAGAGACGTGCGAGAGAAGAAAAAAGCGAGACAACCAGAGAGGCAGAAGCGGGGTTGGCTATGAAAAGGGCTTTGGTGGACATCGAGAGAGAAAGGGTTGATAGGAGGGAGGGGGTGCAAGTTGTGAGAGTGAATTTTTGGATTTGAGTTTTTTTAAGACACTTTTCTATTTAATTTTCTGTTAAGTTAATAATATTTTTAATTTGTTGGTTCAACAATTCTTGTTTGGTCTAATTCAATCAGTTTCAGATTTTTAAAACCGAAATTAATCAAAATTTATTTTTAATTATTTTTAATAGGTTATTTTTTATTATGGATTTTTGGTTGTGGTTTTTTTTTTAGTTTAATATTTTTTTTTCTCATCCCTAATTAAAATACTATGCATTTTTGTAAAGTTTTCTATGCAGCTCTAGTTAATATTTGCAATTGAGTTCCTAGTTTTAATAATCTTTGCATTTAAGTAACAATATTTCATTATATTCTTGCTTTTATCTCTAAATAGCAGTAAGAGAAACGAAAGGAGAGGAAAATACTCCAATTAAGGCATTTTCCAGTCATGAAATTGTTAAACTTGGTTTTTATGTGTTCAATTGACAATCCTTAATTAAGATGGCTGAAGAAAAAATATCAAGACTTCAATAATATATTGAGTTTTTTTTTTTTTGGGTTTTGAAGGTATCTTTGCCAATTAAGATGTATTTTGAGACTGAAAATAAGTTTATAGAGGTTGTTAGCATAATGTTTTGGTGTGTAGAGTGGAAAATGAAAGATTTTGATTTGTATGACCAAAACTATATTCCCATAATTTTTTAGCAACCAAACAGTTATTAATTAAAAATATTAATTGGTCAAATTTTTTTGGGAAAAGTAATAGCTGTTTTTTTTCTTTGCCCTTATTCTTTTGGAAATTACAATTTATATTTTAAAAATTTATAAGTTCATAACACTTTATAACATGTTATAAAAAAAATCAACAAAAATTATAAAGTATTCATATCTTTCTATTATACAAAACATATTTTATATCCTTCTATTATGCAAAACATAGTTGATTTTTTATTGTTACCATCACCGGAAAATAAATCACTCACACACTAGAACTCTTTTTTTTTTTTTTTTTTGATGACCCTGGGTGTTCGGGCCAGCTTACACGCACCACAACTAATCACAGGGCCTACTGAACATCCTGCAAGCCCAGTAGGCAGGTAAGGCACCACGGGGGTGACAAACTGGTACTCTTGAGGATCAAACCCAGGACCTTTGTAAAGACAAGCTTTGCAGTTGACCAATTGGGCTAGACCCTCAAGTGTCACACTAGAACACTCTTATTCAACCAAGAGATAATGGAGAATTTGGCTCTTCATATTAAGAATAAAAAAGTATTTCCTTCGTACATCCATCGAAATATCAAAAAAGCACATCAAACCACTACAAATTTACAAGTCTCATAAAAATAATAAAAGGGAAAAATTCATTCCCTTATTTTACAATCTTAAAAAAGGAATAACCAATTCTTGAAGACTCCAAACCAAATCTTATAACTATTAAATTCAAAGAATAAACAATTAATTAAGAATTTAAGATAAAAGGAAACGAACACATAATGGACAAAGAGTAGAAGATAAAAGGAAGAAATATTAGAAGGGTTAGGGGTGGAGATAAACATTTTGCATTTACCAATGGAATAATTATTTTTGAAAAAAGTAATAAAGATTTTTTTTAATTATTTTGTATATAATTACCAAGGGAAAATAATTTTGTTGAAAAATAGTAAGAAATAATTGAAAAATTAACAAATAAATTAATTTTTCATCATTATGTTACGGTGCAAACTAATCTCTCAATAATGGTATTGGTAATAGTTTCTTTTTTAAGCTAATTTCAGTAAGTAGTAGCAATTTAAAAAAACTTTTCTTTAAATAAAAGTTTTTTTAAGTTGTGAGTTTCTTTCAAACTACTTAAGTGTGATTAATTCTTATTTTTTAAAACTTTTATGCTCATGTATTTATTTTAATTTATCAACTTATATTTTGAGGTTTTTAATTGGAGAGACTCCAGGATCAGGATCTCTGTATTGTTTTTCTAATTTTAATGACTTCATTATCATATTAATTTTAATATGTGAACTTGAGTTTCTTATAAAGAACTTGAATCTTATTATGGATGATATATTTAAATTAATCTTTTGTATTACTCTTCAATTTAAAATAAAATAAGATATATCATTACTCAATATTAGTTACGCTTCGCAAGAATAATGTTCACTAAATATCTCTTTTTTAACACTAATAATGGTGCTCGTTTAAAACCTTTTTTTTCTTCTATTTAATTGGTGATTCACTGCATCCTGTTTGTTTTCATATTTTTAAAATGTTTTTTAAAAAATAATTTTTTATTTTTTTTCTGTACTTCAAATTAATATTTTTTGATGTTTTTAGATTATTTTGATGCGTTGATTTCAAAAATAATTTTTTAAAAATAATAAAAAAATATAATTTTGATATATTTTTAAATAAAAAAACTTTGAAAAATAACCACACTTTCAAACAGGTAAACTAAATAATAGAGATAGTTTGTTCCTATTACATAATTATAGAAATTATAGTCATTGAAACTCAAACCTTGAGAAAGTTATGTACATACAACTTCCAATTTAAACATGCTTTTGTAATTGATCTTGTTAATGTAACATATTATTTGCCAGTATGGTTGTAGTTGCTTTTCGAATAATTTTTCATGCAGAAATACACGTCGATGATATTATTTTATTTTTAAAAAATTATTTTTTGATATTAGCACATCAAAATGATTTAAAAACACTAAAAACATATTAATTTAAAGTAAGTAAAACAATAAAAAAAATTCAAATTTTTTCAAAAATATTTTTGAAACATAGAAACAAACAGGCAAACCAGAAAAATAGTATTCGGAGTTCCAATTGGATAATCTATATGATTTTTAGGTGAAAACATGTATTTTTTATAAAATAAACTTTGAGTTGGAGGGTTCAATTACAAAATTTTAAAATCTTGGAGCTAAAATGTAACTTTTTTTTTTTTTTTTTTAAGTTTGAGGTATTATAGGTCCAACTATTCAACCCTATTAAACCCGTGCACGGTGGTCAAATAACAACACCTTTTTTGAACTTTGGAGAAGATTTGATTCGTGACATGCTTAGTGTCGACAAAATGTATACCAACTTGTTCAAAAAAAAAAAATTGCTTCATCCATTACATAAAAAAATGTGTACTTTAATGATTTAACATTTTTAACTATTTTTTTTCTTTTCATTTTTTACCCTTTATCTTAGTGCCGACCTCTTTCTAATCATGTCTTATAATTATTAATACCAAGAGAATGGTTTAATGATTATAAAGGTTAGCTCCATTATTTTTTATTTTATGGATAATCAATATTAAAAAATGTATATAGGTAGCGAACTGACGTATATGATATGATTTTAAAATTATTATATAAAAAATTTAAAAAGTATTTGAGAGTATACTGAAATTTTTTTTTGAAATGTTTTCTGCTCAGAAATATAATAAAATAATACTTTTTTTATTTTTAAATAATTATTTTTAATACCAATATATTAAAAAAATTAATTTAAAATAAAAAATAATTTTTTAAAAAAATATTTTTAAAATTAAAAAATAAACATCAATAAAACGAAATACAGATGCTGCAACTTTTGATAAACAAGGTTTATCTGACACTAGTGTCCCACTCAGGGATATCATTATTTGAGATTCGAGTGCCTTTTCTCGTGTCCACATGCTCAGTAGGCTTTGTAGCAGTGGAAAAGGCATCGAAGATTAATGCACATTGTCCACATGCTCAGAAGGCTCCATGAAATTTTGAATCTGCCCACATAAATGCAAATAATTAAGCTGGCTGCAAAAAGACAACGAGAACAGAACATGTTGGGTGCATAATTTCATGTCTGTTCCTGTGAGGTTGTGTCATGTATTTGTAAAAGTGATTTTATTTGAAAATATATTACATAAATTTTTTGATATTACAACATTAAAATTATAAAAAAATATTGATTTTTTTTATATAAATATATTTTTTAAAAATGAAAACTATGGTACTCCCAAATTTGTTTTAACCGGTTGCCTCTTTTAGCTTCTTTCAATTCAAATATAATATTTTTTTAATAAAAAGATTTACAGTTCACTTTCACTCGGATTGAGCCTGTTTTAATGGAAGCCACAGTAGTAGCTTTACCCATTGACATTTCTTATAAAGGGTATCGAAGAATGCTTCACCCTCATACCAAACCAAACCATGGCTTCCTGTATCTCTCTCCCTTTAGCTGCCTCCTCTTTCTTGCCTTCCTTCCCAGAAACACACCGAGTTTCCAGAATTAAAAAGCCAAACCGTCCCAATATCCCGATTGTTTCTTGCAAATCAGGCAAGAATGATCACGAACAAAACCCTGCCACCAGAAGGGATTTGCTCATTGGTCTCGGTGGACTCTATGGAGCAACTAGTCTTAGTGATCCATTTGCCTATGCGAACCCCATTGCACCCCCAGACATAACCCAATGTGAGCTAGTTACCCTGCCTTCCGAAACTGACCCCTCGAACTGTTGCCCTCCAACATCCACAAAGATCAAAAACTTCAAATTCCCTTCTGCGTCCTCCCCGATGCGCATTAGGCCTGCTGCTCATTTAGTTGACGAAGCCTACGTAGCTAAATACACCAAAGCCATTTCACTGATGAAAAGTCTTCCTGACGATGATCCACGTAGCTTCAAGAGCCAAGGCGACGTTCACTGTGCTTATTGTGATGGTGCTTATCACCAAGCAGGCTTTCCTGATTTAGACCTTCAAATTCACTTCTCGTGGCTGTTCTTTCCCTGGCATAGACTCTATTTATACTACTACGAAAGAATCTTGGGTAAACTGATTGATGATCCGACTTTCGCTTTGCCTTTCTGGAATTGGGATTCCCCTGCCGGCATGCAAATGCCAGCCATTTTTGCTGACCCCAAATCACCACTTTATGACCCCCTTCGCGACGCGAATCACCAACCTCCGACTTTGCTTGATCTTAACTACGCGAAAGGAGATGCAAATCCAGACCCTGCAAAAGCAGAGGAATTGTATGCAAGCAATCTTAACGTAATGTACAGGCAAATGGTGTCCGGTGCCAAGAAGCCTACTCTCTTTTTTGGAAAACCATATCGTGCTGGTGATGATCCAAGTCCTGGAATGGGTACAATTGAGACCACTCCACACACTGAGGTTCACATCTGGACCGGCGACCCCAATCAAACTAACGGGGAAAATATGGGCAATTTCTACTCAGCAGGGAGAGATCCCATATTTTATTGTCATCACTCGAACGTCGACCGGATGTGGGACTTGTGGAAGAAAATACCAGGAGGCAAGCGAAAGGATTTCGAGGATCCTGATTGGCTTAATTCAGAGTTTCTTTTCTGGGATGAGAATAAAGAGCTGGTTCGAGTAAAGGTTAAAGATACTCTTGACACCAAGAAGCTAAGATATGGCTATCAAGATGTTCCCATTCCTTGGCTGAAAACTAGACCAACACCAAAATTTACAAGGCAGGAAAAATCACGTCGTTCAGCTGAAAAAACCGTTGTATTAACACCAATTAGTGCATTCCCTGTTGTCTTGGATAAAGTCATAAGTGTGGAGGTTTCCAGGCCAAAGAAATCAAGAAGCGCGACGGAGAAAGAAGATGAAGATGAAGTTTTAGTTATTGAAGGGATTGAGTATGAAGAAAATCAATTAATTAAGTTCGATGTCCTCGTCAACGATGAACCTGATTCACCTGGTGGACCAGACAAGTCCGAGTTTGCAGGAAGTTTCGTCAACGTGCCCCACAAGCATGCAAAAAAATCAAAGACAACCATGGTATTGGGGATTACAGGATTGTTGGAAGATCTGGAAGCTGAAGGAGATGATACCCTTGTGGTGACTTTCGTGCCTCGGTTTGGTGGTGATTCTGTTACCGTTGCTAATGTCAAGATTGAGTTTGTCGCTGACTGATCATGGTGATGAGAGGACATATGCTACCAATTTCTTTTCTTCTCTTCTCTTTTCTATGTTGGTATTCAGTGAGTTTTCTCTTTTTTCTTTCAAGATGCTCAACTAATGGACCGTATTTCAATTTCAAAACTACAATGGTTTCTTAGATTTGTTGCCAGAAGTAGATGAACAAAAATAACTAGACCCATATGGTAAAAAATCATTGTCACTTTAGACTTTTTTTAGATGATACATAAACCTAAAACAATATGGTTTTGAAAAAAAAAACTAAATTTTATCATAAACAAACCCACATCATATCTCAAATAAATGAATTACCAAGTTGACCCTAGATGTTATATAACTAGGTCTGGATTGACAAAAATAACTCATTCATTCGGTTAAAAAAAAAATACATGATGGAGGACTGGCCAAAGCTACTTTCTTACCCTCTACCTTTGTTCTTTGTGTGCTTCTCCTCTAGTCTTGCTTTGCTTTGCTTGGTTTCTTTTTTCTTATCTTGTTCTCCCTGTCTCTCTTAGTGTCTGCCTGGTATTCTTGTGTTGCTCATCATGTTCTCTAGTTTTCTTCCTTTCTCTTTAGTGTATGTGTCATTTATTAGTTCATGTTTTTTTGTTCCTATGTTGTTCTATGTGTCGCTCCCTTGCGAGAGCACAGCGTCGTGACGACCCTTTCTGGAGTAGGGAATTGATTTCGGGTTCTTTGTTTTTGTGAAAAAGATAATCGCTACCTAATATTATGGTCACTGGGAAACCTAACTAGTCTTTCAAAGATTCTAAGGCAAGGGATTGATTGCGTAAATAGAAGGTATTGACACCCCCAGTACGCCCTGCTTAAGGTAAGCTACTTGGTGTTTGGTTTGTCTTGCTATGGTGTTGGAGTTCTCTCATTAGTTTTTCTAGGAAAGGTTTGCTATGATGAATGGGCTTGAGTTCAAAGTCTAAAAGCAAGAACCCTTGGCTAAATAGATCATACCTTTAGATATGTTTACAGAGTGCTAAGAAGAACCGATACAGATATCTTAAAATCTATGTTTGATTTGAACTAAATTTATAACCTATGAATTAAAAGATAGCTAAGATAGAAATCTAAGGAGATTCAATGTGCTTAAAAACCTATGAATTATAACCTATGACTCGTAAATTGCAAGGAAGAGGGATAAAAATTTAGAAATCTAAAGGAATTCAGAGTCCTTTAAAAGCCTATTTTTACCGTAGTGTTTTATACTTTCACGACTCATAAACCGTGGAGTTAAAAAGATTGAAATATCCTCAATTATAATCGAAGCTTCTTTCAAGGATGTGTGGTGACTTATTATTCCTAGAAAAATACTTTGGATATTAACTACTTGGGTTTTTTATCCAAACATTATCAGTGAATAATAAGTTATTCCCAATAATATTTTGGATATTAATCCCTTTGGGATTTCCTTATCCAAATATAAATGGTGAATAAAGTAGAATTCCTCAAAATAAAATTTTTGTATTTTTGGAATATTGACCAACACCCTTTGGAGTTTTACATACATGTTGTAAAATCCAGAATAGAAGAAAATATTTTTTTGGTGTATAAGAAACCCATGCTAAAACACATTTTCTTTTAATAAAAGAAGGAATGTTCAAAATATGTTAGGGTATTGGCCCTATGCAACATACAAGACATTTTTTTTAGACATATATATATACAAAAAAAAAAATGATCTTATTCGTTTTTTAGAGGTTGGGTTCAGCTCGGCCCATGTGGCAAGACATTTGTTTTAGACATATATATATATACAAAAAAAAAATGATCTTATTCGTTTTTTAGGGGTTGGGTCCAACTCGGCCCATGTGGCTGGGCTGAACCTAGCATGCCTAGCCAGATCACTGATCCATACCAATAACCTGACTGGGCATTGTTGCAAGTTGAATGTGTGAATTATTCACAAATGCACTGCACAGTGTGGAGGTAATTAAATTTACCTCTGCACAGTGCCAATCATTGAAAATGCAGATGCAAAAACTAGGAGAGAAAAGACACGGCTTCCCTGGTCTGAGACAGATGAAGACGCTGGAGCTTTTTTTGTTTGTGATCGATGGGCACTGGTTTTGGAAATAGTATAAAACGATGGCAATGTTGGTGTTGGCCTCAGCGTTTTTCTTCTTTTGACTGTGTTGTTCCCTCTGGTTTTCTCTACTCTCAATCTCTTTGTTGCTTGTTGCTTGTCTCTTCCCTGTTTTTCCCATTTTTTCTTTTTGTTCCCCCCCCTCTCTCTTCCAGCAAATGAGGCTTATATAGCCTAAAACACAACTCTATTTAGGAAAAAAAATCCAGGGACAAAATCGCGGGTGGCTTACAATCAAATAAAGCAAATTAGGAAGCAAAATATTTTTATTTATTCTATGATCTCGGTAATTATTTCCCACGTGTAGAATATCAGCCATTAGGTGATGGTGCAACTTCCCTTTGCATTCTTCCACAACTGGCATAAAGGTGTTCAAAGTCATTGCCTTTGGACCAAAGATGAAAAAGCTAGCGGGAATGGTTTGCAGGGTTCGTTGCGTGCAGAATATTGGTTTGTTCTGCATGCAACGTTATTAATTACCCAAGTTTGGGTTACCCTTGACCCGTTTCATATGAGGGTGGGCCGCGACCTAACGGTTATGGGGTGAACCTCGACCTAATTGCCTTTGGGGCCGGCCGAGACCCACTTCTTTTGGGGTTGCAGGAACCATTTGTCCTTGGGTCTATCCTTGACCCCATTGCTTTTAGGGTTGGTCGACACCCACTCCTTTTAGGGTGATAAGATCCATTTCTCCTTGGGTCTAGCCTCGACCCAATTACCTTTGTGGCCGGCCAAGACCCACTCCTTTTAGAGTGACATGACCCATTTCTCCTTGGGTCGAGCCTCAGCCCAATTGCCTTTGGGGCTGGCCAAGACCTACTCCTTTTGAGGTGGTAGGACCCATTTGTCCTTGGGTTTATCCTCAAGCCAATTGCCTTTAGGGTTGGCTGAGACCCACTCTTAGGAGTGTGGTAGGACCCATTTGTCATTGGGTCTAGTCTTGACCCAATTGCCTTTAAAGCCGGCCGAGAACCCCTCCTTTCGGGGTGGCAGAACCCTTTTGTCCTTAGATTGATCCTCAGCCCAATTGCCTTTGGGGCAGGCCAAGATCCACTCCTAGAAGGGTGGTAGGACTCATCTTTTCCTTGGGTCGTGCGTGGGCCCAAATTCCTTTAGGGTTGACCGAGACCCACTACTTGGGGGGTGGCAAGACCCCTTATCTCTTTGGGTCTAGCCAAGGCTGGGCCCCTTTTTGGGGCCGGCCATGACCCCTCTCCACTTGTCTTTGCGTTCGGCCACTGTTGGCCCCTTTTTGGGGCCGACCAGGACCCTTCTCCTCTTAGGTCCGGCCACGGTTTGGCCCCCTTGTGCGGCCGGCTAGGATGCCTCTCTTCATTGGGTTTGGCCATGGTTTTACCCTTTTTTAAGGCCAACCAGGACCCTTTTTCTCTGGGTTCGGCCATGGTTTTGGCTCTTTTTTGTTTTTAGACTAAAAATGGGTAACAATAGATGCTCCCTTTTTGCAAAGTTTACGAAGCAAAACTTTCTCAATGTTTTACATGGTAAGCTTTTAAAGAGAACAAAAGGTCCTTCTTGCTTGCTTTGTGATCCACTCATCCAAGGGCTTCAAAAAGTAAATGGTCTCAATATTGTGGGTGACTTGCCTAGAAAAATAATGGTCTTATTGTTATGGGTGACCTACTCAAAGAAAAATGGACAACAATCTCATTCTAATGGGTGACTTACTCAGAGAAAGAAAAAAAATAATGGTCTCATTGTGACGGGTGGCCTACCTAGTGGAAAAAAAAATGATGGTCTTGTTGTGATTGGTGAGCTACCCAAAGAAAAAAAAAGATGGTCTCATTGTGATGAGTGACCTATCCAAATGCAAGATGGTCTCATTGTGATGAGTGACCTACCTAGATGAAAGATGATGATCTCATTGTGATAGGTGACCTATCCAGATGGAAGATGATGATCTCATTGTGATGGGTGACCTACTGAGATGTAAGTGAAAAGGTTTTTAAAAAGTGGTCTCAATATCTGGAGACTTGCCCATTGTAAAGATTTTAGAAAAACTTCACATTTTTTTTAGTTTAGGAAATGGTCTCAATATCGGATGGCCTCCCGTTTTAAGATTTTTAGAAAAACTCCATGCTTTTTCTATAAAATGGTCTCGATATTAGGTGACTTGCCCGTTTTATACTTCAAAAGAAATCATCTTACCTCGAGGAATGAAGCAGTACTGGTTCATATTCTTTTTTGTAATTTTGTTGACTTAAGATTTTGTACCTTAGCGGTTCCCAAAAACATGGAAATATTTTGTCTTTCATCACACCTTTCCTGCAAGGTTAGGTTATGACAATATAGCATGCATGCTTTTGTTACCTATTTTGTAAACATAGGTCCCCCCCTTTACATTGTAGACTTCTTCGAGCTCCTGTTTTCATTTGTTTGCCCGACCTATCCTCTTGAACTAGAATATGCTCACGATGCTACATTTCCTATCCTTCTCATGTTTGATGAAGAGATTTCCAGTTCCTTATAGGGCCCTTTCTTGCTCCATTGAATATCACATTTTATTATACTTTTGTCGATGTTTTAATTGTCTTTTCCATTTATAAGAAATTATTTGAAGAAGAAAACTTAAAAGATTTGGTTTTGTTCATGAAAATCGAAACATGCAATCATCAAATTTTTTTTTAAGCAATTCTAATAAAGGTGTTTCATAGGTTTTTATGATGATACCCCTTAATGTTGGGTTTTGGTTCACTATGTACCCCTATGTGCACTTCGTGCACTTCTTGCCCCCAATGTGGTGTCACATATACGTCAAGTTTAGATTTGGCTTGGTTTTCTCCAATTTGGGAATTTGATGAAGTCATCTTGAGCATATAATGATTCTTTAGTGATGTGTAAAAAAGTTATTTTAAGTAAAAGATTTTAAATTCTATGAGATCATGCGTTTTATGAAGAAAAGGTTCTTTATAGAGAGAATTCATGGCCAAACTTCATTTTATTGATTGGGAAATTATGGAATACATCAAGCGTAATATTTCTTTACAGAGTCAGAATTCACAAGTCTAACTAAATCTTCTCCATCCATTCTAGATAATAGCAAAGCTCCTCCCGAGAAGGCTTTCTTCACCACATAAGGGCCCTCATAGTTTGGTACCCATTTACTCTGATCTTCTCCTGTAAAGGCAATATTTTCTTTAGCACAAGGTCTCCTTCATGGAATCCTCGAGATCGGACCGTCTTGTCATATGATTTGATCATCCTTGTTTGGTATAGTTGATGATGACAGATTACAACTATCCTCTTTTCACTAATCAGATTCAGTTGTTCATTTCTAACTTTTTCCCATTCTACCTGTTTTAGCTTAGAGTCTACCAATACTCTCAATGAGGGGATTTCCACTTCTAAAGGTATCATTGCCTCTATCCCATATACCAACGTGTAGGGGGTGTGTAAACCCCCAATTATAATTTTTTGGGTTATTAAAATATAAGAAATTTAACCAATAGTAAAATGGGTTAAATTAAATTACAGAAACCTAAATCAAGATAAAAATAGTGAAATTAATGAAATGAAAAGTGAATATAGTACTAAATTGTTGAAAAGAAAAACATTTGTGGGGATAAAATGAATACATAAGACCAAAAGAGGTCAATATTCAAATAATAGAAGGTTATGAGTTTATGTACAAATGATAATAAGAGGTGGGGATATATGTGCAATTAACAAGATGATAGCACTATAAATATAATTCTATTTTTCTCTTGGAGGGACTGGCAAGAGCAAGAGAGAGTTTATAAAGAGGTTGGAGAGAGGACATATTGATGGGAGCAAATCTGATAGCTATAACTCCACCTTCCACCGTTGGATCAGAATGATATTTTGATATATTGTTCTCCTCCATGTCATGTACTGTGTCATTGAAGGGTTCTTCTATATCAGTTGCTGTTTGAGAGATATCACAGGAGGAAACTTTCTGGGAAAATACACTTCTGGACAGTCTTCGTCGCCGACCATTGTCTCCTCTAGCCACCGTCGAATCGAGTTATAATTTGGATATGTTGTTCTTCCTAATGCTGTCTATATTCTGAACGATGGAGATTAGAAACAAACACTCTATATAGAAGTTGTGCTTCTCACACAGTAGGTCTGCAAGTTTGAGGTCAGTTTGGATAAACCCATATTTTTGGAAATTTCACCATTTGATGAAGTTGATATTTGGATATGTTATACTCATAATAATGCATTACAACTTGACTATATGGATTCTGTGGAATATTATTCGTTTGCTATTTATGGTTTATTAAAATTGTTGTTAAAATTGGTTTTATGTGAATTTAATGAAATTAGCATGAAAAGAGTGAAGGAACTCTTGGTTCCTTGAGGCTATGCTTTCGGTCAATTATGCATCAAAGAGGGAAGATTGAAATAAATAAGATAAATTGGCTCTTGAAAATATATTTTTGACACTCTTAAACAATATGTGATATAGCTAGGGGTTGAGAAAGAAGAGAAAAAGTTAAATTGTGAGTAAATGGAAAGGTTGATGAATCAGGACAGATTCATCTCTTGACTTTCGGTGAGATTTTGGGTAGGAGGATGAGGGAATTAGGATTGGATTCCTTAATAGAACTCATAGATTTGGATGTTAGCTAACCAAGGAAGCTGATCTTGCTCAATTTGGAGATGCAGAACTCCAGTTATGGGTAACCAACAGAGACTGAGTCGTGATTGATTCTGTAGGGTAGTAGAACTGATGTGTTGATGAGCAATTTTGACAATCTTGGAGGTAGAACTGGGTTCTCCTTCCTTCAGAGAATTTGTAGGCTTATGTCTTAGCTTTCCAACAAAATCAATCTCACTTAAAATGGAGTTCTAGAACTCTAGATATAGTAAAAAAATCTAATGAGTGTTTAAATAGCAATGGGTGTTTAAATAGCAATGGTTGGACAACAATCATTCAAACAAAAACGGTTGGACAACAACCATTGGACAACAACAATTTCAATAGCAACGGTTGGACAACAACCATTGGATAGTAACAGTTCAATGTCTAGACAATAAAAGTTGGACAATAAGAGTCCAATTTTTGTTGATGAGCGATTTTGACTGTTTTAGAGGCAGAACTGAGTTCTCCTTCCTTTAGAGAACTTGAAGCCTTGTGTCTTAGCTTTTCAACAAGACCAATCTTGCTTGAAATGAAGTTCTATAACTCGAGATATAGTTAAAAATATGAGGAGATCGGACATTAACAGTCCAATGTCCAGGTAGTAACAATTTAAATATAAAGAAAGGAATGATAACTATAAGTGGATAAAGGATGACAACATTGATAGTTGTAATGAGAAAAATGCAAAATATAAAGAAATAAATGATTGAAAGAAAGATCTATTAGTTGTTGATATGATTATTATAAAACATATCCTTGAATGAGGAAAATTTATGAGGTGAGCCTGTGACTGCAGGAAGGACCACCGGTATGGTGGAACAACAGCAACAGGGGAGCACGAGTAGAGCTTCTACTGTAGGTAGGTGACTTTCACCTTTTTTTTAATAATGTTGAATAATGAAATACTTTATCATGAATGTTACCGTATTGTGTTAATTCAGATATCAGATTGCTAAATGCTTAAATGTTGACAAATGGTTGATTAGCTTCGGCTAATGGCATCTGAAGGGATGACCTCGAATAATGAAATACTTTATCATGAATGTTACCGTATTGTGTTAATTCAAATATCAGATTGCCAAATGCTTAAATGTTGACAAATGCTTGATTAGCTTCGGCTAATGGCATGTGAAGGGATGACCTCAAATAATGAAATATTGTATCATGAATGTTACCATATTGTGTTAATTCAAATTCTAGATTGCCAGATGTTTAAATGTTGACAAATGGTTGATTGGGATGACCGAGATAAATGGATGATTAGCTTCGGCTGATGGCATTCAAAGTGGATGGCCGGATGAGGGAACGATTAACCTCGACAAATGATGCTTTGGCCGGATTTAAGATTATGGCTGATTGCAAGAATTTATGCATCTATATGTACTATAAGTTGTTTATACCAGAAACATGAAGGAACTAAAATGTCACGCTTCAAACATGAGATAATGTTAATGCTTTATGAAACTGTCATACCATTCCTTATCATCATTATTATTTAGTAATTGCATTCTTGTAAATGTTTTTTTACTGCAGCAGGTACGTCACACCAATAAGGTGCTTAGGAAACTCAATACACGGGAACATATTTTTGTAAGGAATCATGTAGTTGCATTCTAAATCAAGATGTATTTTTTATGAATCAATAGACGGAATTGTATAACTATTATTAGATCATTTTTGTTTAAATTTGTGATGACTATTTGTAGGATAGAATACAAACTCAAGTTTATGCATGTATATTTTTAATGTGAACTTCTAATCATGAAATCATAATATTATGTGTTTATGTAAGATCACTTTTAAATGAAATGTTGATTGTTGTTGATGTATGGATTGTACCTTAATGATGTGAGGGAACATGTTTGCCGACTACCAACACGATGTGTCAAGTACTAAAAAAATATATTAAAAATTACTGTTGTTTTAGGATTGAAAAGTCGGGTTATTAGAGGGTGGCTCCTGTTGAGGTGCAAACTGTTGTGCGATACATATGAAGGGCAAAAGGCAACATCTCATGCCAGTCCTTGTAGGTGACTACCATCTTCTAAATAATCTTCTTGACATTCTTGTTAGCAATTTCTACCGCACCATTCATTTTTAGCCTAAATGGTGAGGAGTTGGAATGCTTGATTCTCCATTTAGCGTAGAGTTCTGTTATCATCTTGTCATTGAAGTTCTGGGCATTATTACTTATAATCTTTTCTGGTGGACCATACCGACAAATCAAATCTCTCTCGATAAATGTCTTCACCACTTTTTGCATCACATGAGCAAATGATCGACTTCTAACCATTTTGTAAAGTAGTCGATGGCCATGAGAATAATCCTATGACCATTGCTGGCTTTTGGGTTGATAGGTCTAATCACATCAACCCCCCACATCATGAAGGGCCATAGAGATGTCAAGTTAAATAGAGGAATCGAAGGGGCATTGATTTTATCACTGTACACCTAGTACTTATGGCATTTCCGGACACAGTAGATGTAGTCCTTTTCTAATGTCACCCAGAAGTAACTGGCTATTTGTATATTTCCAGCCAAAACATGTCCATTAGCATGGGTTGAGCAGATCCCTTTATGAACTTCCTGTAATGCGTCCTTGGCCTTAGCTTCATCCAAACATCTCAACAAAGTCCCATAAGATGATTTCTTATACAAAATCTCCCAATCAAGATAAAAGTCAATTGCCAACCTTCCCAAGGTCTTCTTATCTATTTTGGATGCCCCCATATGATATGCTTGGTTTTTTAAAGAGTTCTTGATATCATAGTACTAAGGGTTTCCATCGATTTCAATTAAGCAACAATGAGCTAGGTTATTCTTGATATCAATGTGTATTAGTTGTTCCTTGAGCCCAAAGTCTATTCTAGCCATAGAAGCTAGTGTGGCCAAAGCGTTAACAAACTAGTTTCCTTCCCTTCCTAGATGGGTGAACTCTATTTCCTCAAATTCTCTAAGCAGTTTAGACAAGTATTAATGGTAAGGTCTCAAATGTTCATCCCTAGTTTCCCATTTTCCTTTCACTTGGCAAATAATTAGCATCGAGTCTCCATACACATCTATCTTTTTAATGTTTAGCTCCAATTCAGCCTTTAAACCAAGAATGCAAACTTCATACTCAACTGTGTTGTTAGTGCACCCAACTGTAACTTAACTGAAACTGGATATTATTTCTTATCAGGAGAGATTATCATTGCACCCGTTCCGTTATCACCTACATTTACAGCACCATCAAAGTACATAGTCCACCAATCTGATGCTAAAAAGGCTTTCTTTTTCACATTAAGTTTTCTCTTCATAGTGCATAGATCTTTTAAAAATTTTGCATAAGAAGGTACTTGTTTAATAACATCCAACAAAGGTATATTGATCCTTACCTGTTTGAAAGTTTCAAAGATTTTAGAGTTGTGATTGACTTTCCTTTGTTTGGTCATGGCATGAGGAAATGAAAGTGCTGGCAGGGAATCAGTCTTTTCTTTGCAATGTTCAGATTCAACCCTTTCTTACCCTTAGAGATTAACTCATCATCTTTCTCACAAGGTTCAAGAGTGGGTTTTTCAATAACCTTACTACAGTGAAGAGTGATGATTGATTTGACTTGATCCATGTGTTGGCTTCCGGAACTACTTGCATTTGCATTGTATTGTCCCTTTGGATTTTGCTGTGGTTGAGATGGAAACTTACCTTTCTCTTGAAAACTGAGAGCATATGTGAATTTTGCAAGAGTATCTTTAAAATTTGTCATGCTTTGAGCAAGTTGAGTGTTGATTGTCTCTTGCTTTTCAATGAATGCATGTAATGTTTCCTCAAGATTTCTTCTAGGAGGTGGAGCATAAAGATGGGCATATCCATGAGAATTTTGGAAATTATGGTGTGCTTGAAACGGTGGTTGTGAAGTTTGTGCATTATTGTTATGACTCTTCCACCTGAAATTTAGGTGATTTCTCCAACCAGGGTTGTATGTTTACGAGTATGGGTTATGATTAGGTCTTTGGAAACTGTTTAAAGCATGGGCTTGTTCATGGAGGCATTCCTTGAAAGAAGGCAAAGTCGGACAGTCATTGGTTGCATGATTATTCGTTTCACAGATTTGACACACAATGTCTTGAACATATTTTAATTGACCACTCTTTTTAAATTCAAGTGCCTTAACTTTTCTAGCTAAGGATACAAATTTGGCTTGGAGGTCATGATCTTCTCTAAAGTTGTACATACCTCCACTAGATGTATGCGATTGAGTTTTACCTGGTGCCTTATAAGTGCATGTAGTGTCCCAATTTTGAGCATTTTCAGTTAGCAAGTCTAGGTACTCCATTGCTTCATTAGGGTCTTTATTTTCAAAAGTTCCATTGCACATCAATTCCACCATTTGTCTATCTTTAGGTGTTAACCCTTTATAAAATTGTGAAACCAATCTCCATGTTTCAAAAGCATGATGAGGGCAAGTATTAGGTAAGTCTCGATACCTATCCCAACATTGGTAAAATGTTTCTCTTGGTTTTTGGTAAAGAGTTTGTTCTGTGAGATGAAAAAAAATTCTTTAAAAATTGTTATTGCATTTCATCCCAAGCACGAATGGATCCTGACCTAAGATTTTGCTAACATCTTTATCTTGACTTGTTAAAAAACCTTATCTTCTTGTCTGAACAAAACATCATTGCTAACATCAGAATTGAAACCAGCTATACTCATGAAAGTTCTAGGAAATTGTCTCAGCTTTCCAACAAAAAAAAATTGAGGTCATTTGGACTTTTAGAACTCGAGATATGGTCTGAACACTGAACACTGTCTGGGCTGTAGGACAAATTCAGACTTCTCCGTTTTTTCTACAATTTGGATTTGAAAACGGCCTTTTTAAATCTTGGACTCCTCATGAAAGTTTTAGGCCTATGTCTTAGCTTTTCATCCATATAGAGCAGACCTAAATCCAAGATCTACAGCTCCAGGTATGACCCAATCACCGAATAGTGATAGACCTGCATTTAAGATGAACATTTACCATAAATTAAATGTATCTTATATTATCAGACTTGTTATTATAAAACATGCTTTCGTTAAGGAGTTATTGATACTTCAAATGCAAAATGATGATATAAAACTTTAATAAAAATGTACTTTTAAGTACAAACCATACCCGCCCAACCAGTTTAGTACTAGTCCCTAGTAATCAAAATTTTAAAATAGAGAAAAAATTTACAAATTCCACAAAGCAAGGCATTCATCATTCAACTTCCATTATCCTATTCAGATAAACAAACTCATTAAATTTATATATATATGCTCAATACCTTTTAAACAAAATATTAATAAACCTTCATTTTTATGTGCTCAATGTAAAAAAACATAGATAATGGAGCTTTTATTGGAAGAAAACTATATTATGTTCTAATGTTTAAGGTTAACTTCCTTGGGTTAGGATTATTATATTTTTTTTGAATATATATATATACACATATAAATTAAAACACAATATATCTTCAACCCATGTAACGAGCTTTCGGTTAATGACTCTAAGACCAGTTGATCTTAGGGCATTAGGTGTTGAGACACCCTTACAAGCTTAGTAACTCGGGTTGCAGATACTATTACGTAGATAGTGTAATGTTTGGTTCCTTTAAGCTTTTCTCCTCAGCTCATGTAACAAGCACTGGGCCAATAGCTCCCAAGTCAGTTGACTTTAGGGTATTAGGTGTTAAAACACCCATTCGGGCTTAATTGCTTAGGTTAGGGAGGCTACGAAACTAAACTTATCTACGTTTTTATTATCATCATTTTTTTTGTTTTTTTTTTTTGCAAATTATATATTATCCATTTCCCTTAGTTGTTACCTTTAACAAAAGAACATAAATAATGTAATAATCCAATGTGTAACCCACAATCATATGTTAAAATGTGTGTGTGAAAATGAAGGTTTAAAAATACTTGTTAAATGAGTATATGAGCAGAATTAAGTGATAACAATGCAAGAGTTCATAAAGCTGAATATTTTATGAGAAGTATGTGATAGACCTTGTTATGAATATTGTAAATAACCATTGAAAAATGTTTATCAAGATGCATCTCAAGAGTCAATAAAATTCCTCCTTACTTTACCATCCTAATAATAGTTTTATCAAATGGTTTTAATAATAGCAAAAACAGTTAGTAAGTTTTTTTTTTTAAATGTCAACTACTACCCTCCCCCGAACCAAAACGAGATATTATCCTCAATGTCCTAAGGTAGAAAGATAGAGTATAGAAGACATCACCTGAAACAATGAACACTAACAAACCTGAAACACACTTAAACAAATATAAGAAATAACAAAACAAAATAATAAGCTATTAATAAAACCAAAAGACACAAGGTTTCACAAATGAAGGCTCAAATCCAATCTAAGCTTTTACGACTTTCCTTAGTTGACCAATTTATGCGACTCATGAAGGGATTAATTACAGGGATGAAAGATTGTAGTTGGTCAATCAATTGTTCAGTAGTAGTAGCAGAGATTATGATTTGAAGTGCTGAAGATGTTGGAAATTCCTGTTCCACGGCATGATCAAGAAAAGGCAGCAAATTATCATAAAAACCATTAACATTTAGCAAATCTATAGGTTTATGGTGAATGTGCAGTTGGGCCCAAGAGGAAATATGAAAGATCTCTTCCAATGTGCCCAGACCACCTGGTAAGGCAATAAAAGCATCAACGTATTTAAACATTATATTTATTTGATCAGACATTGTGGAGACTTATAGTTCTTCTTCAATTGTTTTTTCCAATGATGTCCCCTTTTGAACCAACTGGAGTCTCTCTCTTTTTCTTCCTTTTTTTTTGTTTATTTTGTTCTTTTTTTTTTGAAAAAGCATGTGTATGTACAAGTAGTTGTGATTGTGGCTCACATATTCCCTTGGTTTTACATCCAAGAATGGCTTAAACGCCTTATATGGGTCGGGGATAGACTTCCCATCCAGTTTTTTTAAAAACTAGCAAACATAGTCTTTTTTCAGTCAGCTTCCCAAGACTATGATGATCGTGTTCTTTATGAAAATGGGGCCATAAATCATGAATTGCACGATGCACATCTCCACTATGATGAGACTTAAGAGTCAATAGAAGATTATCTAAAGACTCTATGATTTGAAATAAATCCCACCTTTTGACAATTTTCACAGTTTTTATATAATGCATGTGAGTACTTGAACATGGTAAAATCCACTTTGTAAGATTTTTGTAGTCGTCTTTTTTGACGAGAAACAATCCCCACGTGCATTAGATAGTTACACTACTTACATTATTGTCAGAATGCATTTTTGAAATATTTGATCAGGACAATATTTGAATCAGTAAGAGTCATCCCAATAAAAGTTTTGCATGTCGCTCAAAAACTTTCTTTTATCTTGGTTATCCAAATGAGCTGGCAAAAATCCTGAAGCAAGAAAATTGATATTTTTAGCAAACCAAGGCATTGAACTAAGAGAAAGTGAAGATTCATCATGAAAGTAATCATTGATTGGTGTGATGTCGCATGTCAAATCTACTGTCAATTTTGACAAATGATCTGTGACAACATTTTCGGTGCCTTTTTCATCCTCGATTGCTTCTTGTTTGGTCATGGCATAAGGAAATGGAAGTGCTGGCGGGGACTCAGTCTTTTCTTTGCAATGTTCAGATTCAGCCCCTTCCTTACCCTCAGAGATTGACTTATCATCTTTCTCACAAGGTTCAAGAGTGGGTTTTTCAATAACCCTACCATTGCAAAGAGTGATGACTGATTTGACTTAATCCATGTGTTGGCTTCCAGAACTACTTGCATTTGCATTGTATTGCACCTTTGAATTTTGTTGTGGTTGAGATAAAAACTTACCTTTCTTTTGAAAACTGAGAGCAGATGTGAATTTTGCACGAGCATCTTTAAAATCTGTCATGTTTTGAGCAAGTTTAATGTTGATTGTCTCCTGCTTTTCAATGAATGCATGCAATGTTTCCTCAAGATTTCTTCTAGGAGGTGGAGCATAAGGAGGTACATATCCATGAGAATTTTAGAAATTATGGTGTGCTTGAAATGGTGGCTGTGAAGTTTGTGTATTATTATTATCACTCTTCCACCTGAAATTTGGGTGATTTCTCCAACCAGGGTTGTATATTTGCGAGTATGGATCATGATTTGGCCATTGGAAACTGTTTAAAGCACTGGCTTGTTCATGGAGACATTCCTTGAAAGAAAGCAAATTTAGATACTCATTGATTGAATGTTCATTAGTTTCACAAATTTGAAACACAATGTCTTAAACAGATTTTAATTGACTACTCTTTTTACATTTAAGTGCCTCGACTTTTCTAGCTAAAGATGAAAATTTGGCTTTGAGGTCATGATCTTCCCTAAGGTTGTACATACCTCCACTAGATGTATGAGGTTGAGTTTTACCTGGTACCTTATAAGTGCCCGTAGTGTAACAACCCCGATTTTTTACATTCTGTTTCACGATACTATGTAAATTTTCAGGTAATTGTGTTTTTAATATACAGGTTCCACCAAAATTTCAGCAGTCTCCCCTATACTGAGAGGTCCCAAGTTATCGACATATACCTGTTTACACTTCTAATATCTCACATCTCATAACTCAATCACGACCCAATCGTTTTGGGTCTCAATCCCACAAACATCATCCTCATCACAACCATAATATTTATAACATACATTGAATAACAAATATCATTATAGAGGAATAAATGAGATAAACATGCATACATGAAACATGATTATATGTATTTCAGAGTTAAGTTCATCTATTCAAGTTTAAACATCAAATATATATATTAAGTTCTAAAAATGTTTAAATATTTCAAAATACAAGGATATACTACCTAGAACTACATAACAAAAAGTGAACAAAAGCTAGGATCTACTCCTGTAGTTCACGCGATGGTCTTGAAACAAAATACATATTATTGAAACATGAATATCACAATAAGTATAGTAACACAAATACCCAACAATTTAAAAAGGCAAACATGTATTCATATTCTATTCACTTCTCTATTTTTGTTTCTATTGGAACTCTTCTTCATTCAACTACTAAAGCCATATCATCTTCCATTTTTAACTTCCATTCAAGATTCCATAAGATCAACCACAACTATTTCTGCGTACCTCATTGAAAATACTAATTCCACCAGCATCATCATCACCTCGTAGGCGTCGATGTTTAGCGATCCCTTTAACCGGGACCCTAACATACACTAAATGTATGCTAGTTGATGCATGGTGATCCCCTTACTTGGGATCCTAACATACACTAAATGCATACTAGTCCTTGCCCCCTAGGCGTCAATGCATGGTGATCCCCTTACATGCTAGTCCATGCCCCATAAGCATCGATGCATGGTGATCCCCTTCCCAGGATCCTAACATACACTAAACGTATGCTAGTCCATGCCCCATAGGCATCGATGCATGGTGATCCCCTTACCTAGGATCCTAACATACACTAAATGTATACTAGTCTATGCCCTATAAGCATCGATGCATGGTGATCCTCTTACCCAGGATCCTAACATACACTAAATGTATGCTAGTCCATGCGTTATAGGCATCAATACAGGACGATCCCCTTACCCGGGATCCTAACATACACTAAATGTATGCTAGTCCATGCCCCATAGGCATCGATGCATGGTGATCCGCTTACCCAGGATCCTAACATACACTAAATGCATGCTAGTCCTTGCCCCATTGGCATCAATACAGGACGATCCCCTTACCTGGGATCCTAACATACACTAAATGTATGTTAGTCCATGCCAATTTCATCCATTACTCATATTTTACTTTCCATGCACATTCATTTTTCTCATAATAGCATACATACATATATCATGTATATTTTCAGAGTTAGTATCTTAATGTGCAAGTGTTCATATGACTCAATTCTTTTATATTCTTATATATAGTATTCACATGAAAGTCTACTGTTACTGTCAAATTGTTACTGTCCAACTGTTACTATCTAGATATTGAACTATTACTGTCCAATTATTACTGTCCAACTGTTATTGTCTAGACATTGAACAATTACAGTCCAATTGTTACTATCCTACAGAATCAGTCATGACTTAGTCTCGGTTGGTAACCCATAACTAGAGTTCTATAGCTCCAAATTGAGTAAGGCCAGTTTCCTTAGTTAGTCAACATCCAAATCTACAATTATTACAAGGAACCTGATCCTAATTCCCTCATCCTCCTACTCGAATTCTCTCCATAAGTCAAGAGACGAATCTGTCTAAGTTCATCAACCTTTCTATTTACACACAACATTCATAATTCAACCTTTTCTCTTTATCTCAACCCCGAGCCATATCACACATCGTTTAAGAGTGTCAACAATATCTTTGTAAGAGTCAATTTATCCCAACTAATTGAGGTATACCATTGTATGCAATGTACCCTTATTCATTTCAGTAATATCATAACAAGTTTGATACATATCAATGTACATAAGACACTCGTATCCATTCCAATTATGTCATAATTATTTGATACACATCAATGTATGCAAGGTACTCATATTCATTCCAATATTTATCGCAGCAATAAAACAATAAATTCTAAAGTCAAGGAGTTTACAGAAATTGAAAAGAAAAGGTGTGATGCACCTACCTAGATATGTGTAGTGCTTCCACTCCATGCAATTGTTGTCCCCACAGCTTCCTCTAAACCACTAGAGATTCAGTCTTTATCAACAATATAACCAACATCACAACTTTATTTAATTTTCATTCAACTAGTATTCTCAAACCAATCACAAGAAATTTCTTTAGGATCTCATACTCTTTCCTATTTTCATGTTTATATTCATTCTTATAATTTTATTATCAAAACCATTACTCAACAGCAATTCCAAGCAAAGATTAAAAATCATCTAATTCCAATCAATTTAGCTTAACCAACCCAGAACACTATCTAGTGTTTTAATTATAACTAAAGCTATAAAACTCTGTTTTGGGCATGATTTATCTCCATTAAAGGCTGAAACATAGAAATACAACTTTTATGAAGAAGCCAACTCCAAATTATTTTGTTTTAAGGCTCAAAATCAACAATCATAATAGCCCCTCCTTTATAACTAAATTTTTTGGACAATGAGGGTTTTCATATCTTGAAAATCCTTTTCAACTTCCAACTTACTTTCATGCAAAAACAACGTCATCCAAGGTCATTGGCATCATTAAATCACAAATTCAAACCAATTCCAAAGCAAGAGATTCAAACAATTTCCCTACCTTTACAATATAGCAAGGTTAGACCAAAATAAGGAAACTCATTCCTTTTGGGATTTCTCTTATTATTATTATTATTATTATTACTACTACTATTATTACAACAAAATGATGAACCATTCATGTTCTTTTGCTTTTTCCTCGTGCAATTAAACATATGTGACAAACCTTAAAAATTAATATTCTTAGATCATTATCACAACAACAATTTTCACCTTGTTAGTTGAAATCCATGACAATCTTCATTAACTAATCAATTTGCCAAAAATACTTATGGCTAGCTTTAAATGTGTTTTATTTTACAAATCTCTTTTATTTCAATTTCTTCATGGTTCCACCCCATTTATATCCACACAACCAACAAGTTAACTTTTTATTCAATCAACATGTTCATATAGCAATGTTCCTTACTATTCTTACACAATAATCATTCTTCCCTTCATATAAGATGTTGTTACTCAATTTTGGACCCCACATGTTGGAGACGGTGTGTACCTCTTTTGAACAGAGTGTAGGAGTTTAGCTCATGTTCGCCAGAAGATTGACAAAAGTAGAGAAATAATTTTTTTTTTTTTTAAACTTTGAGTTGTTTTCTGCTCTTTTTATCCTTCCCCTTTGCTACCAAAATCGTTAGGTTTTCTTAGGTTGATCAGGAGTCTTCATAATGCTAAATTCGTTTCTTTTTTATCTGGTCTTTAAGGTTGAATAAATCCCTCAGAATTTGCACTAAAAAAAATGTTTCTGTTGCTGTTGCAATTTTTTGTTCCAACTTAGGCTCTAATTCTAACTCGGTTTCCTACGATATTTGACCATCCTAGCTATATTCTGTCACTCATGACATGTTGAAAAATTGACATACACCTTTATTAGGTCCTAGGGATCATTGTTCTTAGGGAAGATTCTTAGTCAGATTTGGATGCTCAACATTATCAGATCAAGAACCTTTTTGACCAACTAGATTACTGCCATATTCTATTTTCTAAAACGATTTTATCTCACTTCGACTCCTTCATCAAAGTTGCATTCCTAGACACGTAGATGATTTTGGGCTTTTGAATTGCTTGATTTCAATATCAGAAGCTCAAGATATTCCAGTTTGAATATCTAACGTGAAGGTAGAGAATTCTGCCGTGAGAAGGATACTGACCCGAGTTTGCACTAAAAACTCTATTTCCATCACAAATTTTGTTGATTTGTTCTTAGATCATACTCTCATTCATATCAGGATTCTTGGCATTTGTCAGTTTCTAAATTAGACCCGGAGATCCTTTTTGACCAACTAGATTACTGTCAGATTCTGTTCTTTAAAACGATTTTATCTCACCTCGACTCCTTCATCAAAATTGTAGTCCTATATGCGAAGATAAATTTGGGCTTTTAAATCACTTGATTTTGATATCAGAAGCTCAAGATATTCCCGTTTGAATATCTAACATGAAGGCAGAGAATTCTGTCGTGGGAAGGATCCTAGCCCAAGTTCACGGGACTGATTCGAATGATTTTTTTTGGACCAAGGACTGAATTGAAAAGTGTTAAAATGAGGGATTGAATTGAAGAAGGACATTGAAAGCTGAGAGGGGGGTTGGATCATCATAAATGACAAGATTTTTACCACACTGAATAAGGAAAATAAGACTTTGCAGCATGTACCCTTACCCGACTGAGTTCTTTCCTCTTTTCTCTGCAAATTCCTGTTGTTTTCCTTTATCATCACGTCTGATTTTTGGAGCTACAACCATGTTTTTATTGCCTCATTTCAAATGGAGTAGCTAGCCCTATGGAAGGAAAGAAAGAAGTCATACCATCATCTAAAAAACTGGAAAGAAGTCATACCATCACGACTGAGTTCTTTCTTTTTGCATTTTTTTACTGCAAACCAGTAGGGATTTACATCCTAGAATTAATGCATTGAATCTTTCCTAAATAGAGATATATTTAGACTATATATAAGCCCTTCTAATGACCTAATAGGGGCAGAAAGAGAGAGCATAAAAAGAGGAGAAAACCAGAGAGAAAGGAGCAGAAAAAAACAGCAAAGAGAAAGATAAGAAAAACGTAAGAGAGGCAGAGTAAAAATAAAACGCAGTAAATAGAAGAAAAAACCAGTGAGACCTGCAGTTCTGAATGCTTTGATGCAGAGGATAGAAAAACCAGAGAAGCAGACATAAATACAGAGTAGGAGGAGAATATTTGAAACAGACGAACACCGGATCAACCATCACGCTTTCAATGTCACTACAGCTTCTTCGCTTCCGTTCCCAGGTCTGTTTTTTTTCTCTTTACCTCGCAGCATGCATTTTTTTTGTTTTGTGGTTGCACTGCTCAAGTGAATTAATTCACTTGAACAGTGCTCGCCAGCTTTCTTTAAACTTTACATGCGCCCCCCTTTTTTTTGTGTCCATTCGGGTCACTTGCTTGGGCAAGTGACCTTGGCGGACTTCCTTTCTTTTATTTTTTGAAAAACAAATAAAAGAAAGAGAAAGAGAAAGAGATATATTTTCTGGAATATTTATTTTAAAGTTTGAATTTTTTTATGTTGTAAAAAATATATATACCAATCTCGTATTTAGAATACCCGGTTTTTGACGTAACTGAGGTAAATATACATATATATCAAAATTTATTTTCTTATGTGTTGCATACGGCCAATACCCTAACATATTTAAAATGCTCTTTTTTATATATAGAAAAAATATTGGAAGTTTTGAAAATATTTTTTCGCATGGATTTCTTAAACACAACAAACAAATTTGTTTTCTTGCAATTCTGGATTTTACAACATGTTTGTAAAACTCCAAAGGGTATTGGTTAATATTCCAAAAAATATAAAAATCTTATTTTTGGGGGGAATTCATCTATTATTCACCGCTAATGTTTGGATAAAGAAATCCTTAAAGGACGAATATCCAAAATATTATTGAGAATAATTTGTTATTATTCACTGTTAATATTTGGATAAAGAAAACCTGAGTGATAAATATCCAAAAATAATTTTCTAGGAATAATAAATCCGCACACATCCTTGAAAGAAACCTTGATTATAATCGAGGACATTTCAATTTTTTACTCCATGGTTTACGAGTTGTGAGAGTATAAAACACTAAAAAAAATAGGTTTCTTAAAGTGCCCTAGATTTCTAAATTTTTGTCTCTCCTCCTTGCAATTTATGAGTCCCAAACTCTTGAAATACTAAGGAAAAAATGAGCTTTCGAAGCACATGGAATCTCCTTGGATTTCTATCTTAATAGATTTAGTTTGAATCAAATCTAGAAAAACTGATGAGATTAGAAAACACCAACACCATAACAATTATAAAACAAACCAAACACCAAGCAGCTTACCTTAGGTAGGGCGTACTAGGGGTGCTAATACCTTCCCTTTACGCAACCAGTCCCTTGCCTTAGAATCTCTGAAAGATCAGTTAGGGTACCTAGTGACCAAAATACTAGGTGTCGACTCCTTTACACAAAACAAATAACCCGAAATCAATCAAGGGTCGCCGCGAGGGTGCGACATAACAATACACAATTAATCCATAATAATATAAGAACATATTTTACCATTACATATTCCATATTCCATAAAACCTCTTGCTACCCAATTTTTGACCCATGTTTTGATAAATTTTCAAAAAATAAAGAAAATAAAAGAAATAAGGATTTACATGTGGCGATAACATAGAGCATTAGGGCTAATATTAAGAAGGCAATACGTCAAGGAGATAATGACTAAATCATATATAATTACTGCAATATAACATATCATAAATATATGATTTGATTCATGCTGGTTATGGAATACAATCTCTGCAATATGAAACACCATATATATAGGATTTGTTGGTGCTAGTTATAGAAAAGAATCTCTGCAATAATTATTGTAATATTTCTATGAATAGCATGTATATGGATTTTCTATATAAGTGAACTTACAACCATAATAAGAGAGCAGGAGAAAAGAAAAATTCAGGAGAACAAATATTCAAAAGGGGGCAATTTTTCAGAAAAGAGGAGCAAAAACAAAAAAAAACCCTAAACCCGTTTCATCTTCTTCTTCTGGTCGCTCCCTCCCTTTGAAAAGAAAAGAAAAAAAAAACAAGGCCGCCCTCCCTGCTTTTGATTTTCGCTCCCGTGAATCAGCAAAAGCCTTCCTCTTCTCCATCCAACAGCCCCGCTCACTGCCCCTGCGCTCTCCTTTCTCTGCCGCCAGCCAAACAAACCATTCGCCCACCTTCTTCTCCCAAGTCAGCCACCAGCGAGCCCCTCCATTTCTCCATCTCAGCCACTTACCCCACAGACACTCGACCACAACACCAACACTCCCTTTCTCCCCGATTCCAGCCTTTTCCCTTTGGTTTCATTTTCCCCTCTCGCCAGCCAATAAAAGCTTTCCTTTCCCCTCAGCCCCAAAACAAACCCAAACCGGCCATTTCCAGTTTCTGGTCCCATAGCCGGCCATCAACACAAACTCTTAGTCTCTCCCACCAGTCGTCCCGTCTCTTCCCTCATCTCTCTCAACAGAGTACTCAGCTGCACCATCTCTCTTCTCCCTGGTGACAGTAGGTCCTGCCAGCAAACTTGTTATTATTCACCGTTAATGTTTGGATAAAGAAATCCTTAAAGGACGAATATCCAAAATATTATTGGGAATAATTTGTTATTATTCACTGTTAATATTTGGATAAAGAGATCCGAAGTGGTAAATATCCAAAATATTATTGGGAGTAATAAATCCGCACACATCCTTGAAAGAAGCCTCGATTATAATCGAGGATATTTCAAAATTTCAAATTTTGACTCCACGGTTTACGAGTCGTGAAAGTATGAAATACTAAGGCAAAAGAAGGCTTTTAAAGCGCTCTGAATTTCCTTAGATTTCTAAATCTTTGTCCTTCCTTCTTGCGATTTACGAGTCGCAAACTCTTGAAATACTAAGGGAAATATGAGCTTTTACAGCACATGGAATCTCCTTGGATTTCTATCTTAATAAATTTAGTTTGAATCAAAACAGATTTCAAGAGATCTGCATTGGTTCTCCTTGGTACTTTGTAGACATATCTAAGGGTGTGATCCACATTGACCAAGGGTTCTTTTTTTTTTTTTTTAGACTTTGAGTCCAAGTTTGTTCATCATAGCAAACCTATCATAGGAAAACTGATGGGATTAGAAAACACCAACACCATAGCAATTATAAGATAAACCAAACACCATGCAACTTACCTTAGGTAGGGCGTATTAGAGGTGCTAATACCTTCCCTTTACGCAACCAGTCCCTTGCCTTAGAATCTCTGAAAGACCAGTTAGGGTTCCTAGTGACCAAAATACTAGGTGGCGACTCCAAAGAACCGAATCAAGCAAAAACACATAACGAGAAAAATCGCCATCGGACACCGCGCGGATTTGGACATGCGACAAAACCTACACCCACACAATTCTCATTTCATCAAATCATGTATTTAATCAAGCTTACTACATTTTGCCAAAACTAGCAATAGATTCAAAAGGCAATAAGTCATCAAGCTCTGATTATTGTTTTAATCCCAACGGTTAGACTACATATCATATAGTTGTGCATAATATGTCTCAAAATAATAATGATCCAACAATTAGAACTCCTTAGATCTAATTAAAACCAAGCTTACCTGAAAATTGACGAGCTATTGTTCAACATGCATGAATCCTTGCCGGTGAATGCTTTTCTAATCGCCAGCGTCCAACATGAAGGAAACATCTAACACACCACATATCCAATAATAAGCATGATCCATTGGTGATGAGAGACAAATTGGTCAGTGACCAAACTGCCCTGCAGGTGTATTTCCTTTTTGTTTTCCAGGAAAGTTTCCATGATGATTTTTGTCAAACCGATTGTGTTCCTTCCAATCCCTCCAGTCCGTTAGTAGAGGAGTGTGATAAGAATAACATATGCAAAATGCAGCATGATCCAACGGTGGATTCCGAAGATATGACCACCAGAGCATTATTGATTTTTCTCCAAAATCTACAGCTCTCCCTCTCTCTATCCAATTTTCTCTATTTGTTTTATTTTATTTTATTTTACTTGGTGGCCTCGATGCATTTTTATAGGTACCTTTTTCCATAATTATAATTTTATCCCTCATTCATGCCTATATGTATTTTATTTTATTTTTCATGTAATTTAGCTAGTTTATTTCTGCTTAAATCGCTAGTCTTTACCAAACTCCGATTGGGATGCGATATTTAACCAAGGTAGGAAAACATATTAATAGACTTCATGCAAAATTTCATCCCAATCCAATGATTGGATTGAGACCTATGCTTCCTAATGTAAAATTGGTCAGTTCATGACTTTTTCATCAACGATCCAAATTTTCTTGTTCAATCTTCATGTAAAATCATATCAATTTTCCTTTAAGGTCATTTTATTATTTTTCTCATTATTTTATCCATCAAAACACGTTACCAATTTCTCTGTTCTTATGAATTCTAAACCAAAATTCATTTTTTATCTATTATTTCTAATCTTGGTTTCCATCACTCATTGAAATCATACCACTTTCAGTATTACGTTTACATGAGGGTTTACACATCTGCATATTTAAATTATAAATTTCTAGGGTTTCACACATAGTGTCCCAATTTTGAGCATTTTCAGCTAGCAAGTCTATGTACTCTATTGCTTCATCAGGGTCTTTATTTTCAAAAGTTCAATTGCACATCAATTCCACCATTTGTCTATCTTTATGTTTTAACCCTTCATAAAAATGTGAAATCAATCTCCATGTTTCAAAACCATGATGAGGGCGGGTATTAAACAAGCCTTTATACCTGATGCAACCATATTATTTGATAGTTTCACCCACATTTAACTAGTGTTTTGCCTATGTTTTATATATAAAATGCCTTGATATTCTTTGTTTTATGTTTTGAAGGCACTTTTGGATGAAAGATGCAAAAAGGAGTAAATTGAAGGTAATTGGCAGATTTGACGTTCAGTCGATGTTTTGTGCAGAACATGAGCTCTAAAGGTCGAAATGAAGTGATTCCAGTGGCATTAAAAAGCTAACATCCATACCTTTCTGGACATCTAAGACAAGACAATAAAATAAGGAAAAGCATGGAAATCGCAGCTTTCAAAGTCAAATCTCGCAATCTGCCAATGCTGACCTTCGGTCATTCCAACTTGAATATCTAGAGCTACAAAAGTCCAATTGATGCAAACTCAATTGTTTTGGATTCCTGACTCAAAGGGCTATAAACGCTCCAAAATTCAGCCAAAAACGATGTCATATGAGGGAGATATGATTTTTCAAATATGACAACTGAATTCTGCCAGCAAACAGGTTTCGTGAAGAAACAAGTCCAGATTACGTTCCGAAGCATCTAAACCGACATCCAAGTTTTTATTTCAGCAATGTAGCTCCTCTAAGTTAAAGCTGGGAGATTTCATGCAAAACTATTTCTCCTTTTTTAGGAAAATAGTTATTGAACTACTTAAATGTAAATTGTCTACTTAAGGGAGGACTATTTTGTAAAATAGAGATTAGGGTTTCCTAGCATATAAAAAGAATGAGAGAAGAGAAGGGGGGCAGCCACCCAAGAGGAGAAAAACGCCCCCCTACTCTAAGAAACCCTAAATCATGCATTCTTCCATCTTTTTGATTAGTTGTTCAATAAACATGCAAGGCTAAACTCATTTTCTTGGTTGCAAGGACACGGAAACCTTCGGATTTCAAGAACTGTGAGATCTATTTTACCCTTTTCTTTTCAGTTTATATGATGAATATGTTTGTTCTCCTATGCTTATTTTTCCTATGATTGTTTATTTTAATTGCTAGAGCGGACTCTAAGTTTTTATTATAGACAATTTATTGCTAAGTTTGATATCAAAACCGGAGTTGTGGTATATGAACTTGTGAAGCAACTGAGTTTAATAATTGTAGCGGATCTACGTTATTAATCTTAGGGAGAACATTCGATCAAAGCAACATAAGTAGACAACTTAGTTGTTAAGATAATGAATTTATCTAGATCTTAAGGCTGCCATTGGATTAAATCATTAGTGCGGACACTGTGATTATTTGTTGGTTAGGGTTAGTTATACGGCGGATCCGTTAATTAACCAACGTGAAGAAAAGATAAAAATTCAGAATATAAACTGGAATTTCGTTTCAAGGATCGGTTCTAATTTCTATAGGTGGATGTGTGATTGCGACCAAGGTTTGTTCTCTTGATAATTTTCTGATCTTATTAAATTTTGTTTGATAGTTTTCTGTTTTATTTTTCTTTAGCCTAAATAACATCCAACCCCCCCAAATTGCATAACGTATAGCATAAAAATCTGAACTAAATCTTCCTCGTGGGATCGACCCCTTGCTTGCTCTATATTATCATGTGTGTTGTGTTTGAAGCTAGGGTAATTAATTTGTGCGACCGCGACATCGCAACAATACCTATCCCAACACTGATAAAATATTTCTCCTGGCTTTTGTGTGAATGTGGTTAATTGTCTTTTGAAAGAGTTTGTTCTATGAGAAGGGAAAAACTTCTTTAAAAATTATTGTTGCATTTCATCCCAAGCACGAATGGATCCTGACCTAAGATTTTGTAGCCATGGTTTAGCTTTATCTTTTAATGAAAAAAGAAAAAGCTTTAATTTGATGATATTCATGCTACAATTTAGGTCATTATAGGTGTTACAGACCTCCTCAAATACCTTTAAATGCAAGTATGGATTTTCTAGATCTAAGCCATGAAAAGAAGGTAAAAGTTGAAAAATGTATGGCATAAAATTGAAGTGAGATGCATCAAGAGAGAAAACTATGCATGAGGGTGCACTTGTTCTTGTAGGATTCATGTAGTCTCTTGATTAGTACTTAAAATAGCATTTTTATCAAGGTTTTATATCATCATTTTGCACTTGAAGTATCAATAACTCCTTAACTAAAGCATGTTTTATAATAACATATCTAATAATATAAGATACCTTTAATTTATGGTAAATGTTCATCTTAAATGTAGGCATATCACATAAATGAAAGGATTGTTTGATGAGTTCAAATACTGAAATTGAAAGGACAAAAGAGGGCCAAACTTAATTTATTTTTCCTAGAAAGATAAGACAATTTCCTATAACTTTCATGCGTACAGTTGGTTCCAGTTTTGATGTTAGCAATGACGTTTTATTCAGACAAGAAGATAAGGATTTTCACCAAGTCAAAAGTTGGCCACCTGATTAGTACTTAAAAGTGCATGTTTATCAAGGGTTTATATCATTATTTTGCACTTGAAGTATCAATAACTCCTTAACTAAAGCATGTTTTATAATAACAAGTCTAATACTATAAGATACCTTAATATATGGTAAATATTCATCTTAAATGCAGGCATATCACATAAATCAAAGGATTGATTGATGAATTCAACTACTAAAATTTGTGAAGATAAAGAGAGGGTGAAGCTTAGAAAAGAGATGTTGGTGCAATCCAAACTGGAACACTATTCGGTAATTGGGTCATATCTTGAGTTCTAGATGTCCAAATGATCTTAAATTTTTACACAGATTTGGTAAGACATAGGCCTACAACTTTCATGTGGAGGCCAGGATCTAACAAGGTTTTTTTAAAGTCCAAATCATAGCAACAACAGAGAAGTCCGAATCTGTCCTGTAGCCCAAACACTGTTCAGTGTTCAGACAAGAAGATAAGGATTTTCACCAAGTCAAGAGTTGGCCACCTGATTAGTACTTAAAAGTGCATGTTTATCAAGGGTTTATATCATTATTTTGCACTTGAAGTATCAATAACTCCTTAACTAAAGCATGTTTTATAATAACAAGTCTAATACTATAAGATACCTTAATATATGGTAAATATTCATCTTAAATCCAGGCATATCACATAAATCAAAGGATTGATTGATGAATTCAACTACTAAAATTTGTGAAGATAAAGTGATTAGTACTTAAAAGTGCATGTTTATCAAGGTTTTATATCATCATTTTGCACTTGAAGTATCAATAACTACTTAACTAAAGCATGTTTTATAATAACAAGTTTGATACTATAAGATACCTTAATTTATGGTAAATGCTCATCTTATATGCAGGTCTATCACATAAATAAAAGAATTGATTGATGAGTTTAAGTATTAAAAGTGAAAGGACAAAGAGATGGCCAAACTTAGAAAAGAGATGTCGGTGCAGTCCAAACCGGAACATTGCTCAGTAATTGGATCATATCTGGAGCTCTAGATTTCGGATTTAGGTCCACTTTATATGGATGGAAAGGTAAGACAAAGGCCTACAACTTTCATGGAAGCCCAAGATTTGAAAAGGTCGTTTTAAAGTCCAAATTGAAGGAACAACGAAGAAGTCCGAAGCTGTCCTGCAGCCCAAACACTATTTAGTGTTCAGCCCATATCTTGAGTTCTAGAAGTCCAAATGACCTCATCTTTTTTTTGTTGGAAAGCTGAGACAATTTCCTAGAACATTCTTGAGGATTCTGGGCAAATTATGATGTTAGCAATGACGTCTTGATCAGACAAGAAGATAAGGATTGTTATCTAGTCAAGATGTGGCCACCCACTCATCAATTAGTCAACAAATCAATAGTTCCAAATTTTTGCCTATAAAAGGAGGCACTTACCATGTATTGAGGCATCTTGGTGTTCAGATCAAGATCATGCTCTTGCTTTCTCTCTTTGTATTGCTTATGTCTTGCTTTTATTAATATCAAGTTTATGCATTTCATTTCCTTTCCTTTACTTTGTTAACCTCTTTCTCATTTATGTTCTTGTGTTGCTCATTTATGTTTCTTTCTTTTATTATGTCCAGCTAAGTTAATTATGTCAAGGTGAAAAGGGTACACTAATTGTGTAAGAACAAGTATAATATAAACTTAACATGGACCTTAACGTTGGATACTAACATGTTTTATATTTGTTATCTTGTTCACTTTAATACTTTGCTTGTTAAATGGTTAATCTAGATTTATGTTGTATAACACTTGGTACAACAAATACTTGGCACTTTCATAGCCCATACTGTATGGTTTAACCGACACCTGAGCTATGAAAGGAACTTGATTTGTTGTTAACATAAGTTATAATCATGAATGCCTGCCAACATTTACAAGTATTAGCTTTATTCGAATAAGATAATTAATGTAATCATGTTAACAATTTATAATCTGATTGGAACCTCCTTTATGTGTGGTTTCCAATTGAGTAATAAGAGTTTATATTATACTTGTTTGAAGTACCATTAGTGGATCCTCTAACCTTGACATTTATCTTTATCATTGTTTAATCCTTACGTTAATCTTTCATCTCAAAGTTCTCATTAATTTCTTCATCTTCTGCTTTTATTATTGTTATTATTATTATTATTACTTACATTCTGTTTATATTATATAATATATATCTTTGATCTTTTCATAAACTCAGTATATAGGCTGGAAACCTGTGACCCGATCTTTTAGATCATTCTCAGGTATAACAACACCACGTACTGAGTATTATTATTGTTATTATTATTGTTATTATTGTTGTTATTGTTGTTGTTGTGTTGTTATTTATAATTTATACAATTAACCTCTCTGTGGTTCGACCCCGGTCTTGCCGGGTTATTTATTACTTCGACACTCCTGCACTTGGGAAAAGACATCAAGCTTTTGGTCGTGTCATAAAGAGAGGGTGAAGCTTAGAAAAGAGATGTTGGTGCAGTCCAAACTGGAACACTGTTCGGTAATTGGGTCATATCTCGAGTTCTAGATGTCCAAATGATCTCAATTGTTTACACAGATTTGGTAAGACATAGGCCTACAACTTTCATGTGGAGGCCAGGATCTAACAAGGTTGTTTTAAAGTCCAAATCATAGCAAGAACAGAGAAGTCTGAATTGTCCTGCAGCCCAAACATTGTTCAGTGTTCAGCCCATATCTTGAGTTCTAGAAGTCCAAATGACCTCAACTATTTTTTTCCTGGAAAGCTAAGAGAATTTCCTAGAACTTTCATGATTTCATATGGTTCCCGATCTTTTAGATCATTCTCAAGTATAACAACGCCACGTACTGAGTAATATTATTATTATTATTAGTACTATTAATATTATTATTACTATTATTGTTATTATTGTTGTTATTATTATTGTTGTTGTTGTTGTTGTTGTATTGTTATTTATAATATATACAATTAACCTCTCTGTGGTTGGACCCCGGTCTTGCCGGGTTATTTATTACTTCGACACTCCTGCACTTGGTAGAAGACATCAAGCTTTTGGTCGTGTCAAGTTTTTGGCGTCGTTGCCAGGGAGGTAAATTCTTGTATAAATTATAATATTTAATTTATTTTCTCTTTTCACTTTTCATTTTATCTAACTTTTGTTTCCTTTGTTTTGTTTTGTTTCCTTTTCTTCTATTTTATTTTCTTCCTTTTATTCTCTTCTTACACATGCATGAGAGTTTGGTCACGTACATTAAGTGGTTGACTTTGTAGGGTATCCTCATCATTTTCAGAAAATATGGCCGAAGAAGATAATCAATCACTTCATAATGAGAATAATGAGAATAACCGTATGAGAACACTTAGAGACCACATGAATCCCACAAGAACAAGTGCACCCTCATGCATAGTTTTCCCTCCTGATGCATCTCATTTTAATTTTAAGCCAGGCATTATTCAACTTTTACCTTCTTTTAATGGCTTAGACCTAGAAAATCCATACTTGCATTTAAGGGAATTTGAGGAGGTCTGTAATACCTATAATGACTCAAATTGTAGCATGAACACCATTCGATTAAAGCTTTTTCCTTTTTCATTAAAAGATAAAGCTAAAACATGGCTACAAAATTTGAGACCAAGATCCATTCGTGTTTGGGATGAAATGCAACAAAATTTTTTAAAGAAGTTTTTTCCATCTCATAGAACAAACTCTTTCAAAAGACAAATCATCACTTTCACTCAAAAGCCAGGAGAAACATTTTACCAATGTTGGGATAGGTATCGAGACTTGCTTAATACTTGCCCTCATCATGGTTTTGAAACATGGAGATTGGTTTCACATTTTTATGAAGGTTTAACACCTAGAGATAGGCAAATGGTTGAATTGATGTGCAATGGAACTTTCGAAGATAAAGACCCTAATGAAGCAATGGAATACCTAGACTTACTAGCCGAAAATGCTCAAAATTAGGACACCACAGGTACTTATGAGGCACCAAGTAAAAATCAACCCCATAAATCTAGTGGAGGTATACACAACCTTAGAGAAGATCATGACCTCCAAGCCAAGTTTGCATCTTTAGCTAGAAAAGTCGAAGCACTTGAATTGAAAAAGAGTGGTCAATTAAAATCTGTTGAAGACATCTGTGAAACCAAGGAACACTTAACAAATGATTATCCAACTTTGCCTTTTTTTAGGGAATGCCTCCATGAACAAGCCCATGCTTTAAACAGTTTCCAAAGGCCCAACCATAACCCATACTCACAAACGTATAACCCTGGTTGGAGAAATCACCCAAATTTCAGTTGGAAGAGTGATAGCAATAATACACAAACTTCACAGCCACCGTTTCAAGCACACCATAATTTCCAAAATTCTCATGGATATGCACCTCCTTAAGCTCCACCTCCTAGAAGAAATCTTGAGGAAACATTGCATGCATTCATTGAAAAGCAGGAGACAATCAACACTCAACTTGCTCAAAGCATGACAGATTTTAAAGATGCTCTTGCAAAATTGACATATGCTCTCAGTTTCCAAGAGAAAGGTAAGTTTCCATCTCAACCACAGCAAAATCCAAAGGGGCAATACAATGCAAATGCAAGTAGTTCCGGAAGCCAACACATGGATCAAGTCAAATCAGTCATCACTCTTCGTAGTGGTAAGGTTATTGAAAAACCCACTCTTGAACCTTGTAAGAAAGATGAAGAGTCTATCTCCGAGGGTAAGGAAGAGGTTGAACCTGAACATTGCAAAGAAAAGGTTGATTCCCCGCCAGTACTCCCATTCCCTCATGCCATGACCAAACAAAGAAAAGTCAATCACAACTCTGAAATCTTTGAAACTTTTAAACAGGTAAGGATCAATATACCTTTGTTGGATGCTATTAAACAGGTTCCTTTCTATGCTAAATTTTTGAAAGATCTGTGCACTGTGAAGAGAAAACTGAATGTGAAAAAGAAAGCCTTTTTAGTCGAACAAGTAAGTGCCATTCTTCAAAACAATAATGCTTTGAAATATAAAGACCCTGGTTGTCCTACAATTTCTTGCTTTATTGGAGAACATAAAATTGAAAGAGCCTTACTTGATCTTGAAGCTAGTGTGAATTTACTTCCATATTCAGTCTTTCAAAGTCTCAATCTAGGTGAGTTAAAACCAACCTCTGTAACTCTTTTACTTGCTGATAGATCTGTAAAAGTGCCTAGAGGAATAGTTGAGGATGTGTTAGTACAAGTTGATAAATTCATTTACCCTGTAGATTTTGTTGTCTTGGATACACAACCTGTTGAAGCATGTAATTCAATTCCTGTCATTTTAGGACATCCATTTCTTGCCACTTCTAATGCATTGATTAATTGTAGGAATGGTGTAACACCCCACCTCACTAGCAAGATATTGTCCGCTTTGGGTCCCACAAGCCCGCACGGGTTTGTCTTTGCAGAAGCGAGTCCACCGTGGGGCCTGACTTCCTAAAATGCGTCTTACTAGTCAAGGTGAGCATGCACTTATAAGGCCCTGGCTCTGGACACTCGCTTCCGATTTGGGATCTTACAATCCCTCCATCTTAAGACGAGCCATCCTCGGCTCTGATACCAAATGTAACACCCCACCTCACTAGCAAGATATTGTCCGCTTTGGGTCCCACAGGCCCGCACGGGTTTGTCCTTGCAGAAGCGAGCCCACCGTGGGGCCTGACTTCCCAAAACACGTCTTACTAGTCAAGGTGAGCATGCACTTATAAGACCCTGGCTCTGGACACTCGCTTCCGATGTGGGATCTTACAAATGGACTGATGAAGTTATCATTTGGAAACATGACATTGGAGATGAATATTTTCAACATTTACAAGCAACTTGGAGATGATAATGATTTACAGGAAGTGGACTTTATTGACAAATTAGTTCATGATCAATTTCAAACCACTTCCAGTGAAACTGAGATTGATGAATCTAATGATTTGCAAATGGTCTACTTTCAGGAAGAATCAAAGGCATGCAATTGGAGACCACAAATTGAAGAATTGCCACCACGATCAATTGAGCCCATACCTTCAAGTGTTCAACCACCAAACCTGATTTGAAGCCGTTACCATTTAATCTCAAATACTCATTTTTGGAAGAAAATAAAACTTTTCCGGTAATAATCTCTTCCAAACTTAATGCACATCAAAAAGGTAAGTTATTACAAACTCTGAAAATGCACAAAAATGCATTAGGATGGACCATAGCAGACATAAAAGGAATTAGCCCTTTGATTTGCACACACAGGATTTATTTGGAGGAAAATGCTAAACCCTCTAGAGAAATGCAACGAAGGCTTAATCCTAATATGAAAGAAGTAGTGAAAAATGAAGTCATTAAGCTTCCAGATAATGGAATCATTTATCCTATTTCTGACAGCAAATGGGTAAGTCCTACCCAAGTTGTACCCTAAAAGTCTGGAGTCACTGTGATAACAAATGAGAAAAATGAGTTAATTCCAACTAGGACTGTTACTGGTTGGCGCATGTGCATTGACTATAGGAAACTTAATTCAATGACTAGAAAAGATCATTTCCCTTTACCTTTCATGGATCAAATCCTAGAAAGAGTTGCAGGTCATGAATTTTATTGTTTCCTAGATGGCTATTCAGGTTACAATCAAATTAAAATTGCATTGGAAGATCAAGAGAAGACTACTTTCACATGTCCATTTGGTACTTTTGCATATCAAAGGATGCCTTTTGGATTATGTAATGCACCAGCCACGTTTCAAAGATGCATGCTTAGCATATTCAGTGATATGGTTGAACGTTTTCTTGAGATTTTTATGGATGATTTTTCTGTTTTTGGTGATTCATGTGATGATTGTTTGACTAACTTAAAAAAGGTTTTGAGCAGGTGTGAAGAGAAGAATCTTGTACTGAATTGGGAAAAATGTCACTTTATGGTAACAAACGGCATTGTACTTGGTCACATTGTTTCATCGAAAGGAATTGAGGTTGATAAATCTAAAATCGAGTTAATTGCCAACTTACCAACACCAAAATCTGTTAAGGATGTTAGATCATTCTTAGGACATGCTGGTTTTTACAGAAGGTTCATCAAAGATTTTAGTGTAATATCTAAGTCCTTAAGTAACCTTCTAGCAAAGGATAATATTTTTGAATGGACTGAACATTGTGAAGAAGCCTTTTGTTAAACTTAAAAACTTGCTTACTTCTGCTCCTGTCATTCAACCTCCTGATTGGTCATTACCTTTTGAAATAATGTGTGACGCTAGTGATTATGTCGTGGGTGCTCTCTTGGGACAAGGAAAAGATAAGAAACCTTATGTGATTTACTATGCAAGTAAATCTTTAAATAGTGCTCAAATGAATTACGCAACCACTACAAAAGAATTACTTGCACTAGTATTTGCATGTGATAAATTCAGATCTTATCTTGTTGGCTCACCTGTTGTTTTTAGTGATCATGCAGTATTGAAATATCTTCTTTCTAAGAAAGATTCTAAGGCTAGATTAGTGCGGTGGATTTTGTTACTTCAAGAATTTGATATCACAATCAAAGACAAGAAAGGCACCGAAAATGTTGTTGTAGATCATTTGTCAAGATTGACAACAGATTCAAAATCTGACATCACACCAATCGATGACTACTTTCCCGATGAATCTCTACTTTATGTTTGTACGATGCCTTGGTTTGCTAATATTGTTAATTTTCTTGTTTCAGGACAATTGCCAGCTCATTGGAGTACCCAAGACAAAAGAAAGTTCTTAAACAAAGTGAAGAACTTTTATTGGGATGACCCTTATTTATTCAAATATTGTCCTGATCAAATATTTCAAAGATGCATTCCTGACAATGAGGTAAGTAGTGTCATTAAATTTTGTCATTCTGAGGCATGTGGGGGTCATTTCTCATCGAAAAAAACATTTACCAAAATCTTACAAAGTGGATTTTACTAGCCCACCATGTTCAATGACTCATATGCATTCTGCAAGACTTGTGAAAATTGTCAACAATTGGGATCTATTTCAAAACATCATATGATGCCTTTAAATCATATTCTTGTCATTGAGATCTTTGACTGTTGGGGTATAGATTTCATGCGTCCATTTCCTCCATCATTTGGTTTCGTGTACATATTAGTCGCAGTAGATTATGTTTCAAAATGGATAGAGGCAATTCCAAGTTGAAACAATGATCACAAAACAGTGATAAAGTTTTTGAAAGATAATATTTTGAGTCGATTTGGAATCCCTCGAGCCATGATAAGTGATAGTGGAACACATTTCTGCAATAAGCCATTTGATTCTTTAATGAAGAAATATAGAATCAAACACAAAGTTGCCACCCTTTATCACCCTCAGACAAGTGGACAAGTAGAGCTTGCTAATAGGGAGATCAAACAAATCTTGGAGAAAACAGTGAACCCTAATAGGAAAGACTGGTCTTTAAGACTTAATGATGCACTTTGGGCTTATCAAACTGCTTATAAAACATCATTAGGTATGTCACCTTATAGACTAGTCTATGGAAAACCTTGTCACTTGTCTGTGGAAATTGAACATAAAGCTTATTGGGCTATTAAAGCTTTCAATTCAAACCTTGATGATGCTAGTCAGCTGCGAAAATTGCAAATAAATGAGCTTGAGGAAATAAGAAATGATGCATATAACAATTCGAGAATTCATAAAGCAAGAATTAAAGAGTTTCATGACAAGAAAATACTGAGAAAAACTTTCAATATTGGTCAAAAAGTCTTGCTTTATAATTCTCGACTCCATTTATTTCCTGGAAAACTAAGATCAAGATGGAGCAGTCCTTTTATTGTGAAACATGTGTATCCATATTGGGCCTGTGATATTGAGAATCCAAAGAATGACAATGTTTTTAAGGTAAATGGCCATCATTTGAAAGTTTATTTTGACAATTTTTCGGTTGAAAATGACTTTATTGAATTGAGTGATCCTGTATATAAAGATTGATTATTTTTCTCACATTGTTTTGTGTTTTGTTTTGGTGTATCTATTATTTTGCTAGTCTCTCTCTCACCCCGGTCAAATGGCGGATAACGGTAGTCCATGACTTAAGTCGGTTCTTTCAGTTTCCCAAATAACTGATACCTGTATATATTTGTACAATTATCTGCTCTTTCTCCCTTCTTTGAATCTTTTCCCCAATTCTTATTTGAAATGGACACCGCTCTTGAAAAGTTTAAAAGGTATTTTCCCGCTTTGCCTCCAAATGCGATTAATAAAATTTACTGTGCTAGGTGTGCAAGATTGAGGTTGTTAATGAATCATGGAATTCCTGAAGATATTCACTGGCTAATTGAAGCCAAGGTCCGATTATCAGATGAGTCCTCCAATTCTTTCATTTCACACATGTCTGGAATAAGTACAAGCACTTTTGCAAAGAAACGTAGTGCAAAACGACTGAAAGTCTGTCACAGATGTGCTAGATGGACTTGCAATGCAACATGTCGTTCGGATGGCCTGAGTAAGGGGTCTTTAGATAATCTTTTGTTGACCCTTGAGACGCATCCTAGTGGAGATGTGCATCGTGTAATTCATGATTTATGGCCACAATTCCATAAAGAACATGATCGACTTAGTCTTGGGAATCTGACTAAAAAAGACCCTGTTTGCTAGTTTTTAAGAAAACTGGATGGGAAGCCTATCCCCGACCCATAGAGGGCGTTTAAGACAATCACAACTACCCGTACATACATGCTACCTGTACCTGTACATACATGCTTTGTCAAAATAAATAAATAAAGAGAGAGAGAGTTTGAGACAACAGCTGGCCTACATATAGGTGGTATGATTGCATTTTCATTTCTCATCTATAAATTCTTCTCTTCCTTCCCTTCATTTCTACTCAACCCATACATTCATCAAATATAGAAGTGTGTAGAAATGGCAGGTTCCTCAAGTCATCACATAAGAAATATTTGTGTTTTTGGTGGATCCAGTCCTGGGAAAGAAAAAGAGTTTTTAGAATCAGCAAATCATCTTGGTCGGGTACTAGCTGAGAGAAAGATTCATTTAGTGTATGGGGGAGGCAGCCTTGGGCTAATGGGAGGTGTGTCAATGGCTGCATTTTTAGGAGGCAATCAAGTTTTGGGGGTTGTCCCCAAAGCTTTAGCAAATGGGGACGTCATTGGAAAAACAATTGGAGAGGAACTACAGGTCCCCACAATGTCTGACCGACTGAATACCATGTTTAACCATGCTGATGCCTTCATTGCCTTACCAGGTGGTCTGGGCATATTGGAAGAGATCTTTCATATTTCATCTTGGGCCCAACTGCACATTCACCATAAACCTATAGGTTTCTTAAATGTTAATGGTTTTTATGATAAATTGATGTCTTTTCTTGATCAAGCTGTGGAACAGGAATTTCTAACATCTTCGGCACGACAAATCATAATCTCTACTGCTACTATTGAACAATTGATTGACCAACTACAATCTTTCATCCTATCATTGATCCCTGCATGAGTCGCCTAGATTGGTCAACTAAGGAAAGTCGTAAAAAGCTTAGATTAGATTTGAGCCTTCATTTGTGAAACATTGTGTCTTATGGTTTTATTAATAGCATATTATTTTGTTTTGTTACTTTTTATATTTGTTTAAGTGTGTTTCAGGTTTGTCATTGTTTGTTGTTTCAGGTGATGTCTTCTATACTCTATCTTTCTACCTTAGGACAATGAGGACAATGTCTCGTTTTTGTTGGGGGGAGAGGGTAGTAGTTGGTACTAGTTAAAAAAAAAAAAAATAACTTGCTAACTATTTTTTGCTATTATTAAAACCATTTGACAAAATTGTTATTAGGATGGTAGAGTATGGAGTCAGTTTTATTAACTCTTGAGACGCATCTTAGTAAGTATCCTTATTAGGATGGCAGAGTAAGGAGGAAATTTTGTTGACTCTAGAGACGCATCTTAGTAAGTATCATTACCAAGGTCTATCATAATACTTCTTGAAATATTCAGGTTTACAAACTCTTGCATTGTTATCACTTGATTCTACTCATATACTCATTTAACAAGTATTCTTAAACCTTCATTTTCACACACACACTTTAACATATGATTATGGGTTGCACATTGGATTATTACATTAATTATGTTCTTTTGTTGAAGGTAACAACTAAAGGAAAGGGATAGTATATAAATTGCAAAATAATAATAATAATAATAATAATAATAATAAAATTTGATAATATTGATGATAATAAAAACGTATATAAGTTTGGTTTCGTAGCCTCCCTAACCTAAGCAATTAAACCTGAAGGGGTGTTTTAACACCTAATACCCTAAAGTCAACTAACTAGACGAAAGACAATAACCTTGGCTAGGATCACACCCTACATTAGGGGGCAAGTGCAAACAAAAAAATAATAAAATCCATAATGACTAAAAGTTCCCAAACAACCTTGGGGGACATAAAAAGTCCTCAAACGATAAAAGTGCCCAAACAACATTGGGGGGCATGAAACGAAATCCTCATTGATCAAAAGTGCCTAAACAAAGCTGGGGGGCATGTAAGAGTTCCAAAAATATTTGAGCGTGCCACAAAAATCACTAATATAATGATGCTCAAAACCAAAAGAAGAAAAAGCCCAACATTGGGGGGCACCATGGACCATTTTGAAAATCAATTCCAAGGTCCGAAAATTCATGAATTTTTTTTTTGGGATATAAGCACTAGTAGTCCTTAGTCTTGAAGTACCTTAAACACTTTTTGAGCCTAAATATCCTTTTTGTTCATAGCCTAGAGCCAAAGCCTACATTACATGCCCAATCAAGCCCTTTCTGATCAAAAGCAGTCAATTTGGATTGGTAGACTTTGCTTTCCCATGTGAAACAAGTCATTATTCATGCAAGCAAAATGAATGCTTCAAAAACTGGTTCTTTGAAACCCTCATATTGAAGCTTGAACCCTTTTGACCAATCAAACATCACTTGAATTTTTTCAATACTCATGTAAACCTATCCATGAGAATTGCTTGTATTTTTCAGAACAAGTTTGTTTTGAACAAACATCAAAATAATTTTTTGGAATATCTTTGAAATTCCAAAAGTTCTTTGTGGAGACAACTCCTTGTAAATAACCAAATCTTCTTTTACATAACCTTGTCCCTAAAGAAAACCCCAAGCAAATACTCACGGGCATGATCAAACTAAAGGGCAATTTAGCAAAACACATAGGGTTGGCTCCATGATTCCCAGAGATATGGTGATCCTTCAGATAAAGGTTTATGGGCAAAGAGGTATGCTCATGTCATACCCTTCTCAGAGGTTAAGATCACAAGATATGACTTGAGTAAGCAAAGAGCGGAAAGAGCCATCAAAGCTTACTATCAGAGACTTAGACTTTGAGAAAAAGAAAACTCCATGAAAAAAAGGGACCTATATTTCTCAGGTAAGTATGCATGCATATTGATCATGATGCATTACTTTCATCCCTAATAGATTGGTAGGCTGTTGATCCCTCATCATTCAGATAGTGTGCTTTCGAGCCCTATCTCCCATTTGAATGCGCCTTTGAGCCATTATCTCCTGGGTATTGTGTTTTCTAACCATGCCTCTTTTTGAGTGCGCCTTAGAGCCCTCAACATCATAGGTAGTGTGTTTTCTAACCCTATTTCCTTTCAAGTGCGCCTTTGAGCTCTCGACCAGTTTAGGTAGTGCGTTTTCCAACCCTACCTCTTTTTCAGTGCGCCTCCTAGCCCTCACCTCATGGGTAGTATGTTGTCTAACCCTACCTCCTTTTGAGTGCGCCTTAGAGCCTTACTATCTAAAGTCTCTTACGAGACTTTTTATCGTAAGCATTGTAAAGAGGGTGGCAACTATCATAACCAAATGCTAGGTCATTCCTAAAAAATAACTTGTTTTTCAAAATAAAAAATAAAATAAAATAAAATAAAGGCTGGCAATATGGAGAAAGTGGGCCAGGGAATCAAGCTGCAGTTTTTTATAGGTAATTGAAGGCCTAATTGTACCCCCATTATACCAGAAACTAGAGGGAAAAAATATCAATTTAAGGTCAAATTAAATGATTATTGGATGAATTTGCGTAAAAATTAAGTCCAATGGCATAATTAAATTTTTAATAGGCCAATTGTATTTAATCATGGGCCAAATTGAATTTTAATTATGTTTGAGAATTAATTTTGATTCAATTAAAGGATTTAATTAAGTGTAAGGACTTAATTATACTTTAAATGGGTCAAATTAATTTTATTTGGGGCCTAATTATTGAAAAATTAAATCCAATGACATAATTAAATTTTTAATTGGCCAATTTGATTTAATCATGAGCCAAATTAAATTTTAAGAATTAATTTGGGTCCAATTGAAGGATTTAATTAAGTGCAAGCACTTAATTATACTTTAAATGGGTCTAATTAATTTTATTTGGGGCTTAATTGGTGAAAAATTAAGTTTGGGAGTTTAATTTGGGCTTAATTGAGAATATTGGAATTTTAAAAGACCAAATTTAATTTTTACCAAGTTAATTGATTGAAATTGGGGGCCAAATTGCAAGAAAATTGAAGTTTTTGGGTCAATTAGGGGTTAAATTGAAGAAATCTGAGACCAGGGACCAATCTGCAATAGGCGGCAAACGATGGGGGTTCAATTGACAAAGAACCGGGGGTGAAATTGAAGAAATTAAAATTTTAATTGTCAATTAGGGGTTAAATTGACAAAATCCAAGCCCAAGGACCATGTTGTAAAAGGCGTGTAACTTTGGGGTTCCAATTGAAGTTCATCAGGGGCTTAATTGCATTAAATCAAAAGTTTATGGCCAATTAGGGGTTCAATTGAAATCAATTGAAAGCTGGAGGAATAAATTAAAAATCAGTTAAAATCCTTATTTAAATAAAAAATGGTGCCGTTTTACATTAAAAAACAAAAGAAGAGAGGACCGGACAAAAGAAACAACGTGGGAGCCTACTTTGCAGGTGCATTTTACACAAATTCAGTAAGACATAGGGCTACAACTTTCATGTGGACACCAAGATCTAAGAAGGCCATTTGCAATTCCAAATTATAGCAACAATAGAGAAGTCTGAATCTGTCCTGCAGCCCGAACACTGTTCAGTGTTTGGACCATATCTGGAGTTATAGAAGTCCAAATGACCTCCATGTTTTTTTCTTGGAAAGTTGAGTCAATTTCCTACAACTTTCATGTTTTCAAGTGGACCCAGCTCTGATGCTAGCAATTTCGTTTTATTCAGACAAGAAGATAAGGATTTTCACAAAGTCAAGAGTTGGCCACCCACTCAACAATTAGTCATCAATTCAATAATTCTGAATTTTGATCTATAAAAGGAGGCATTTGCCATGTATTTAGGGGCTTGATTGTTCAGATAAAGAACTTGCTCTTGCTCTCTCTCTTTATATTTTTTTTGTAATTCTTAAGTTTTGCTTTCATTAATATCTTGTTTATGCTTTGCATTTCCTTTCCTTTCCTTAGTTAACTTGTATCTTATTTATGTTCTTGTTTTGTTTTTTTATGTTTCTCTTCTTCATTATGTTTAGCTAAGTTTATTATGTCAAGGTGAAAAGGTTACACTAATGGTGTAAGAATAAGTATAGTGTAAACTCAACATGGACCTTAATGTTTAATCTTAACATGTCTTATCTTTTTATCTTACTAATTCTTAATACCTTTCTTGTTGATTAGTACTTAAAAGTGCATTCTCATTAAGGTTTTATATCATCGTATTGCATTAAAGTATCATTAAATTCCCTAACTACAACATGTTTTATAATAACAAGTCTGATAATATAATATATCTTTAATTTATGATAAATGCTTATTTTGAATGCAGGTATATCTCAGAATTCAAAGGATTTATTGATGTGATTAACTATTGAAAGTGAAGAGACAAAAAGAGGACTAGGCTAAGAGAAGAGATGCTGGTTCAATTCCAAACTGAAACACCATTCGGTTATTGGATCATAACTGGAGTTGTAGAACTCGGATTTAGGTCTACTTTATATGGATGGAAAAGCTAAGACATAGACCTAAAACTTTCATGAAGAGTCCAAGACTCAAGTCTGCCGTTTTCAAGTTCAAATCTTAGGAACAACAGAGAAGTCGGAACCTGTCCTGCAGCTCGGACACTGTTCGGTTTTCAGCTCATATCTTGAGTTCTAGAAGTCCAAATAAGCTCTGGTTTTTTTTTGTTGGAAAGCTAAGACAATTGCCCACAGCTTTCATCGAACAAAGGGCTCTAATTTTTATGTTAGCAATAACATTTTGACCAGCCAACAATATCCAGAACCAGCCAACAATGTCAAGAACCAGCAGCCAACAATGTCAAGAACCAGCCACCAAATCAATGGTTGGCCACCAACTAAATAGTTTGTCAACCAATCAATAGTTATAATTTTTAGTCTATAAAAGGAGGCATTTGCCATGTATTTAGTCATATTATTATTTTTTAGATCAAAATCATCTTCTTGCTTTCTCTCTTTGTAATGTTCAAGTTTTCTTTCATGCTATATTAATATCTTGTTTATGCTTTTTCATTTCCTTTCCTATACTTAGTTAACTTATATCATGTTTATGTTCTTATATTGTTTATTTATGTTTTTCTTCTTCATTATGTTTAGCCAAGTTAATTATGTCAAGGTGAAAAGGTTTCACTAGTGGTGTTAGAATAGATATAATATAAACTCAACATGGACTTTAATGTTTATATCCAAGAAAGATTGTTATTAACATGTTTTATCTTTTTATCTTACTAATTCTTAATACCTTACTTAATGGTTAATCTAGATTTGTGTTGTATAACACTTGGTACATCAAATGCTTGATCCTTCATAGTTTTCGGCCGACATTATTATTATGATAGGAACTTGATTTGTTGTTAACATAAGCAAGCAACATGAATGCCTGATGATATTTATAAGTATGGTGTTACTTAGATAAGATAATTAATATGATTATGTTAACAATTTATAATGCGCTAATAACGATAAATCATCCGATTGGAACCTCCTTTGTGTGTGGTTTCCAGTTGAGTAATAAAAAGAGTTTATATTATATTTATTTGAAATACCATTAGTGAATCCTCTAACCTTGATGATTAGTACTTAAAAGTGCTTATTTATTAAGGTTTTATATCATCATTTTGCACTTAAAGTATCAATAACTCCTTAACTAAAGCATGTTTTATAATAAAAAGTCTAATACTATAAAATGCCTTAATATATGGTAAATGTTCATCTTAAATGCATGCCTATCACATAAATCAAAGGATTGATTGATGAGTTCAAGTATGGAAATTGAAAGGACAAAGAGAGGGCCAAACTTAGAAAAGAGATGTTGGTGCAGTCCAAACTGGAACACTGTTCGGTAATTGGGTCATATCTCGAGTTCTAGATGTCCAAATGATCTCAAATTTTTACAAACATTTGTTAAGACATAGGCCTACAACTTTCATGCTTTCATCAAGATCTAAGAAGGCCACGTGCAAGTCCAAATTATAGCAACAATGGAGAAGTCTGAATCTGTCCTGTAGCCCGAACACTGTTCAGTGTTTGGCCCATATCTGGAGTTCTAGAAGTCCAAATGACCTCTACTTTATTTTTACTGGAAAGCTGAGTCAATTTCCTACAACGTTCATGTTTTCAAGTGGACCCAGTTCTGATCCTAGCATTTTCGTTTTATTCAGACAAGAAGATAAAGATTTTCACAAAGTCAAAAGTTGGCCAAGCACTCAACAATTAGTCATCAAATCAATAATTCTGAATTTTGGCCTATAAAAGGAGGCATTTGCAATGTATTTGGGGGCTTGGTTGTTCAGATCATGTTCATGCTCTTTATTTCTCTCTTTATATTTTTTGTAATTCTTAAGTTTTGCTTTCATTAATTTCTTGTTTATGCATTTCATTTCCTTTCCTTTCCTTAGTTAACTTGTATCTTATTTATGTTCTTGTTTTTTTTATTTATGTTTCTCTTCTTCATTATGTTTAGCTAAGTTTATTATGTCAAGGTGAAAAGGTTACACTAATGGTGTAAGAACAAGTATGGTGTAAACTCAACATGGACCTTAATGTTTAATATTAACATGTCTTATCTTTTTATCTTACTAATTCTTAATACCTTGCTTGTTAAATGGTTAATCTAGATTTGTGTTATATAATACTTGGTACAACAAATGCTTGGCACTCTCATAGCCCAATCGTATGGTATTACCTACACCTGGGCTATGAAAGGAACTTGATTTGTTGTTAACATAAGTTAATATCATGAATTCCTGATAATATTTAAAAGTTTGGTGTTACGTAAATAAGATAATTAATATGATCATGTTAATAATTTATAATGAGCTATTATTGACAATTATTGACAAATCATCCGATTGGAACCTCCTTCATGTGTGGTTTCCAAATTGAGTAATAAGAGTTTATACTATACTTGTTTGAAATACCATTGGTGGATCCTCTAACCTTGACATTTGTTTTTATCATTGTTTAATCCTTACATTAATCTTCCATCTCAAAGTTCTCATTAATTTCTCCCTCCTCTTCTTTTTATTATTATTATTATTACTACTACTACTACTATTACTATTACTATTATTATTACTATTAATATTATTACTATTATTACTATTACTATTACTATTATTGTTATTATTGTTGTTATTGTTGTTGTTGTTGTTGTTATTGTTGTTGTTGTTGTCTTGTTATTTATAATTTATACAATTAACCTCTCTATGGTTCGACCCCGGTCTTGCCGGGTTATTTATTAATTTGACACTCCTGCACTTGGGAGAAGACATCAATGTTTTGGTCGTGTCAAGTTTTTGGCGCCGTTGCCGGGGAGGTAAATTCTTGTACAAATTATAGTATTTATTTTGTTTTCTCTTTTCACTTTTCTTGTATCTAACTTTGTTTCTTTTTCTTTTGTTTTCTTCTTCCTTTTATTTTCTTTCTACATGTGCATTAGTGTTTGGTCACGTACATTAAGTGGTAGACTTTGTAGGGTATCCTCATCATTTTCAGAAAATATGGCTAAAGAAAATAACTAGTCACTTCATAATGATAATAATGAGAATAATGAGAATAATGAGAATAACTGTGTTAGGACACTTAGAGACCACATGAATCCCACAAGAACAAGTGCACCCTCATTCATAGTTTTCCCTCCTGATGCATCCCATTTTAATTTTAAGTCAGGCATTATTCAACTTTTACCTTCTTTTCATGGCCTAGATCTAGAAAGTCCATACTTACATTTGAGAGAATTTGAAGAAGTTTGTAACACCTATAATGACTTAAATTGTAGCATGAATACCATTAGATTAAAGCTTTTTCCTTTTTCTCATTAAAAGATAAAGCTATGGTTACAAAATCTTAGGTCAGGATCCATTCGTGCTTGAGATGAAATGCAACAACAATTTTTAAAGAAGTTTTTTCCATCTCACAGAACCAACTTTTTCAAAAGACAAATCACCACTTTCACTCAAAAACCAAGTGAAACATTTTACCAATGTTGGGATAGGTATCAAGACTTGCTTAATACTTGCCCTCATCATGGTTTTGAAACATGGAGATTGGTTTCACAATTTTATGAAGGGTTAACACCTAAAGATAGGCAAATGGTTGAATTGATGTGCAATGGAACTTTTGAAGATAAAGACCCTAATGAAGCAATGGAGTACCTAGACTTACTAGCTAAAAATGCGCAAAATTAGGACACTAAGGGCTCTTATGAGGCACCAAGTAAAACCCAACATCATACATCTAGTGGAGGTATGTATAACCTTAGGGAAGATCATGACCTCCAATCCAAGTTTGCATCTTTAGCTAGAAAAGTCGAGGCACTAGAATTGAAAAAGAGTGGTCAATTAAAATATGTTCAAGACATTGTGTGTCGAATCTGTGAAACAAATGAACATGCAACCAATGACTGTCCAACTTTGCCTTCTTTTAAGGAATGCCTTAATGAACAAGCCCATGCTTTAAACAGTTTCCAAAGGCCCAATCATAACCCATACTCGCAAACATACAATCCTGGTTGGAGAAATCACCCAAATTTCAGTTGGAAGAGTGATAACAATAATGCACAAACTTCACAGCCACCGTTTCAAGCACACCATAATTTCCAAAATTCTCATGGATATCCAGCTCCTTATGTTCCCCCTCCTAGAAGAAATCTTGAGCAAACATTGCATGCATTCATTGAAAACCAAGAGACAATCAACACTCAACTTGCTCAAGGCATGACAGATTTTAAAGATACTCTTGCAAAGTTAACATCTGCTCTCAGTTTCTAAGAGAAAGGTAAGTTTCCATCTCAACTGCAGGAAAATCCAAAGGGGCAATACAATGCAAATGTAAGTAGTTCTGGAAGTCAACATATGGATCAAGTCAAATCAGTCATAACTCTTCACAGTGGTAAGGTTATTGAAAATCCCACTCTTGAACCTTGTGAGAAAGATGATGAGTCTATCTCTGAGAGTAGGGAAGGGTTTGAATCTGAACATTGTAAAGAAAAGACTGATTCTCCACCAGCACTTCCATTTCCTCAAGCCATGACCAAATAAAGGAAAGTCAATCACAACTCTGAAATCTTTGAAATTTTCAAACAGGCAAGGATCAATATACCTTTGTTGGATGCTATTAACAGGTACCTTCCTATGCTAAATTTTTGAAAGATCTATGCACTGTGAAGAGAAAACTGAATGTGAAAAAGAAAGCCTTTTTAGCCGAACAAGTAAGTGCCATTCTTCAGAATAATAATGCTTTGAAATATAAAGACCCTGGTTGTCCTACAATTTCTTGCTTTATTGGAGAACATAAAATTGAAAGAGCCTTACTTGATCTTGGAGCTAGTGTGAATTTACTTCCATATTCAATTTTTTAGAGTCTCAATCTAGGTGAGTAAAACCAACTTCTGTAACTCTTTTACTTGCCGATAGATCTGTAAAAGTGCCTAGAGGAATAATTGAAGATGTGTTAGTACAAGAAGTAGATTAATTGTATGGTGTAAACTCAACATGGACCTTAATGTTTAATATTAACATGTCTTATCTTTTTATCTTACTAATTCTTAATATCTTGCTTGTTAAATGGTTAATCTAGATTTGTGTTGTATAATACTTGGTACAACAAATGCTTGGCACTCTCATAGCCCAACCGTATGGTATTACCTACACCTGGGCTATGAAAGGAACTTGACTTGTTGTTAACATCAGTTAATATCATGAATTCCTGATAATATTTAAAAGTTTGGTGTTACGTAAATAAGATAATTAATATGATCATGTTAATAATTTATAATGAGCTATTATTGATAAATCATCCGATTAAAATACCATTGGTGGATCCTCTAACCTTGACATTTGTTTTTATCATTGTTTAATCCTTACATTAATCTTCCATCTCAAAGTTCTCATTAATTTCTTCCTCCTCTTCTTTTTATTATTATTATTATTATACTACTAGTACTATTACTATTACTATTATTATTACTATTAATATTATTATTATTATTATTGTTGTTGTTGTTATTGTTGTTGTTATTATTGTTGTTATTATTATTGTTGTTGTTGTATTGTTATTTATAGTTTATAAAATTAACCTCTTTGTGGTTCGACCCCGGTCTTGCCGGGTTATTTATTACTTCGACACTCCTGCACTTGGGAGAAGACATCAATCTTTTGGTCGTGTCACTTGACATTTTTTTTTTATTATTGTTTAATCCTTACATAAACCTTACCTCTCAAAGCTCTGTTTATTAGTACTACTACTATTATTATTATTTACATTCTTGTTATATTTTATGTATGTTAAGTATGCTCTGTGTTTGATCAAGGATCCTGACTTTGTTGGTCTTGCCTTGTTCATTCGCATCAGAAATCTGTTTTTATTATATAATATACCTCTTTGATCTTTTCATAAACTCAGTATATAGGCTGGAAACCTGTGACCCGATCTTTTAGATCATTCTCAGGTATAACAATGTCACGTACTGAGTCTTATTATTATTATTATTATTATTATTATTATTATTATTACTATTATTGTTGTTGTTATTATTGTTGTTATTATTATTGTTGTTGTTGTATTGTTATTTATAGTTTATAAAATTAACCTCTTTGTGGTTCGACCCCGGTCTTGCCGGGTTATTTATTACTTCGACACTCCTGCACTTGGGAGAAGACATCAATGTTTTGGTTGTGTCAAGTTTTTGGCGCCGTTGCCGGGGAAGTAAGTATTGTATAAATTATATATTTCTTTTATTTTCTTTTGTTTTTACTTTTATTTGTCTTTCTAATTTTTGTTCTTTTTCTTTTCTTTTCTTTTCTTTTGCACTTGCATGAGAGTTTGGACACATACATTAAGTGGTAGACTTTCTAGGAAATCCTCATTTTCTTCATAAAACATGGCCGAAGAAGATAACCAGTCAATTCATAATGAGAATAATCGTGTGAGAACACTTAAAGATCACATGAATCCAATAAGAACAAGTGCACCATCATATATTGTTTTTCCTCCTGATGCATCTCATTTTAATTTTAAGCCAGGTATTATTCAACTTTTACCCACTTTTCATGGCTTAGAATTAGAAAATCCATACTTGCATTTAAGAGAATTTGAAGAAGTTTGTAACACCTATAATGACTTAAATTGTAGCATGAACACCATCAGATTAAAGCTTTTTCCTTTTTCATTAAAAGATAAAGCTAAAACATGGCTACAAAATATTAGGTCAGGATCCATTCGTGCTTGGGATGAAATGCAACAACAGTTTTTAAAGAAGTTTTTCCCTGCTCATATAACAAACTCTTTCAAAAGACAAATCATCACTTTCACTCAAAAACCAGGAGAAACATTTTACAAGTGTTGGGATAGATATAAAGACTTGCTTAATACCTGTCCTCATCATGGTTTTGAAACATGGAGATTGGTTTCACAATTTTATGAAGGGTTAACACCTAAAGATAGGCAAATGGTGGAATTGATGTGCAATTGAACTTTTGAAGATAAAGACCCTGATGAAACAATGGAGTACCTAGACTTGCTAGCTGAAAATGCTTAAAATTGGGACACCACAGGTATATGTGAGGCACCAGGTAAAACTCAACCTCATATATCTAATGGAGGCATGTACAACCTTAGGGAAGATCATGACCTCCAAACCAAATTTGCATCTTTAGCTAAAAAAGTTGAGGCACTAGAATTAAAAAAGAGTGGTCAGTTAAAATCTGTTCAAGAAATTGTGTGTCAAATTTGTGAAACTAATGAACACTCAACCAATGATTGTCCAACTTTGCCTTCTTTTAAGGAATGTCTCCATGAACAAGCCAATGCTTTAAATAGTTTTCGAAGGCCAAGTCATAACCCATACTCGCAAACGTACAACCCTAGTTGGAGAAATCACCCAAATTTCAGTTGGAAGAGTGGTAACAATAATGCACAAACTTCACAGCCACCATTTCAAGCACACCATAATTTTCATTATTCTCATGGATATGCACCTCCTTATGTTCCCCCTTGATTAGTACTTAAAAGTGCATGTTTATCAAGGTTTTATATCATCATTTTGCACTTGAAGTATCAATAACTCCTTAACTAAAGCATGTTTTATAATAATAAGTTTGATACTATAAGATACCTTAATTTATGGTAAATGCTCATCTTATATGCAGGTCTATCACATAAATAAAAGAATTGATTGATGAGTTTAAGTATTAAAAGTGAAAGGACAAAGAGATGGCCAAACTTAGAAAAGAGATGTCGGTGCAGTCCAAACCGGAACATTGCTCAGTAATTGGATCATATCTGGAGCTCTAGATTTCGGATTTAGGTCCATTTTATATGGATGGAAAGGTAAAACAAAGGCCTACAACTTTCATGAGGAGCCCAAGATTTGAAAAGGTCGTTTTGAAGTCCAAATTGAAGGAACAACGAAGAAGTCCGAAGCTGTCCTACAGCCCAAACACTATTTAGTGTTCAGCCCATATCTTGAGTTCTAGAAGTCCAAATGACCTCATCTTTTTTTTTTGTTGGAAAGCTGAGACAATTTCCTAGAACATTCCTGAGGATTCTGGGCAAATTATGATGTTAGCAATGACGTCTTGACCAGACAAGAAGATAAGGATTGTTATCAAGTCAAGATGTGGCCACCCACTCATCAATTAGTCAACAAATCAATAGTTCCAAATTTTGGCCTATAAAAGGAGGCACTTACCATGTATTGAGGCATCTTGGTGTTCAGATCAAGATCATGCTCTTGCTTTCTCTCTTTGTATTGCTTATGTCTTGCTTTCATTAATATCAAGTTTATGCACTTCTGATTAGTACTTAAAAGTGCATGTTTATCAAGGTTTTATATCATCATTTTGCACTTGAAGTATCAATAACTCCTTAACCAAAGCATGTTTTATAATAACAAGTTTGATACTATAAGATACCTTAATTTATGGTAAATGTTCATCTTATATGCAGGCCTATCACATAAATAAAAGGATTGATTGATGAGTTTAAGTATTGAAAGTGAAAGGACAAAGAGATGGCCAAACTTAGAAACGAGATGTCGGTGCAGTCCAAACCGGAACATTGCTCGGTAATTGGATCATATCTGGAGCTCTAGATTTCGGATTTAGGTCCATTTTATATGGATGGAAAGGTAAGACAAAGGCCTACAACTTTCATGAGGAGCCCAAGATTTGAAAAGGTCGTTTTGAAGTCCAAATTGAAGGAACAACGAAGAAGTCCGAAGCTGTCCTGCAGCCCAAACACTATTTAGTGTTCAGCCCATATCTTGAGTTCTAGAAGTCCAAATGACCTCATCTTTTTTTTGTTGGAAAGCTGAGACAATTTCCTAGAACATTCCTGAGGATTCTGGGCAAATTATGATGTTAGCAATGACGTCTTGACCAGACAAGAAGATAAGGATTGTTATCAAGTCAAGATGTGGCCACCCACTCATCAATTAGTCAACAAATCAATAGTTCCAAATTTTGGCCTATAAAAGGAGGCACTTACCATGTATTGAGGCATCTTGGTGTTCAGATCAAGATCATGCTATTGCTTTCTCTCTTTGTATTGCTTATGTCTTGCTTTTATTAATATCAAGTTTATGCACTTCATTTCCTTTCCTTTACTTAGTTTAACCTCTTTCTCATTTATGTTCTTATCTTGTTCATTTATGTTTCTTTCTTTCATTATGTTCAGCTAAGTTAATTATGTCAAGGTGAAAAGGGTACACTAATGGTGTAAGAATAAGTATAATATAAACTTACATGGACCTTAACGTTGGATACTAACATGTTTTATATTTGTTATCTTGTTCACTTTTAATACTTTGCTTGTTAAATGGTTAATCTAGATTTATGTTGTATAATATTTGGTACAACAAATACTTGGCACTTTCATAGCCCATACTGTATGGTTTAACCGACACCTGAGCTATGAAAGGAACTTGATTTGTTGTTAACATAAGTTATAATCATGAATGCCTGCCAACATTTACAAGTATTAGCTTTATTCGAATAAGATAATTAATGTAATCATGTTAACAATTTATAATCTGATTGGAACCTCCTTTATGTGTGGTTTCCAATTGAGTAATAAGAGTTTATATTATACTTGTTTGAAGTACCATTAGTGGATCCTCTAACCTTGACATTTGTTTTTATCATTGTTTAATCCTTACGTTAATCTTTCATCTCAAAGTTCTCATTAATTTCTTCATCTTCTGCTTTTATTATTATTATTATTGTTATTATTTACATTCTGTCTATATTATATAATATATATCTTTGATCTTTTCATAAACTCAGTATATAGGCTGGAAACCTGTGACCCGATCTTTTAGATCATTCTCAGGTATAACAACGCCACGTACTGAGTATTATTATTGTTATTATTGTTGTTATTGTTGTTGTTGTTGTATTGTTATTTATAATTTATACAATTAACCTCTCTGTGGTTCGACCCCGGTCTTGCCGGGTTATTTATTACTTCAACACTCCTGCACTTGGGAAAAGACATCAATCTTTTGGTCGTGTCAAGTTTTTGGCGCCGTTGCCGGGGAGGTAAATTCTTGTATAAATTATAATATTTATTTTATCTTCTCTTTTCATTTTTCATTTTATTTAACTTTTGTTTCTTTTTCTTCTCTTTTATTTTCTTCCTTTTAATTCTCTTCTTACACGTGCATGAGAGTTTGGTCATGTACATTAAGTGGTAGACTTTGTAGGGTATCCTCATCATTTTCAGAAAATATGGCCGAAGAAGATAATCAATCACTTCATAATGAGAATAATGAGAATAACCGTATGAGAACACTTAGAGACCACATGAATCCCACAAGAACAAGTGCACCCTCATGGATAGTTTTCCCTCCTGATGCATCTCATTTTAATTTTAAGCCAGGCATTATTCAACTTTTACCATCTTTTCATGGCTTAGACTTAGAAAATCCATACTTGCATTTAAGGGAATTTGAGGAGGTTTGTAATACCTATAATGACTCAAATTGTAGCATGAACACCATTCGATTAAAGCTTTTTCCTTTTTCATTAAAAGATAAAGCTAAAACATGGCTACAAAATTTGAGACCAGGATCCATTCGTGCTTGGGAAGTTTTTTCCATCTCACAGAACAAACTCTTTCAAAAGACAAATCATCACTGTCACTCAAAAGCCAGGAGAAACATTTTACCAATGTTGGGATAGGTATCGAGATTTGCTTAATACTTGCCCACATCATGGTTTTGAAACATGGAGATTGGTTTCACATTTTTATGAAGGTTTAACACCTAGAGATAGGCAAATGGTTGAATTGATGTGCAATGGAACCTTTGAAGATAAAGACCCTAATGAAGCAATGGAGTACCTAGACTTGCTAGCCGAAAATGCTCAAAATTGGGACACCACAGGTACTTATGAGGCACCAGGTAAAACTCAACCTCATACATCCAGTGGAGGTATGCACAACCTTAGGGAAGATCATGATCTCCAAGCCAAGTTTGCATCTTTAGCTAGAAAAGTCGAGGCACTAGAATTGAAAAAGAGTGGTCAATTAAAATCGATTCAAAACATTGTGTGTCAAATCTGTGAAACAAATGAGCATGCAACCAATGATTGTCCAACTTTACCTTCTTTTAAGGAATGCCTCCATGAACAAGCCCATGCTCTAAACAGTTTCCAAAGGCCCAACCATAACCCATACTCACAAACGTATAACCCTGGTTGGAGAAATCACCCAAATTTCAGTTGGAAGAGTGATAGCAACAATGCACAAACTTCACATCCACCGTTTCAAGCACACCATAATTTCCAAAATTCTCATGGATATGCACCTCCTTATGCTCCACCTCCTAGAAGAAATTTTGAGGAAACATTGCATGCATTCATTGAAAAGCAGGAGACAATCAACACTCAACTTGCTCAAAGCATGACAGATTTTAAAGATGCTCTTGCAAAATTAACATCTGCTCTTAGTTTCCAAGAGAAAGGTAAGTTTCCTTCTCAACCACAGGAAAATCCAAAGGGGCAATACAATGCAAATGCAAGTAGTTCTGGAAGCCAACACATGGATCAAGTCAAATCAGTCATCACTCTTCGTAGTGGTAAGGTTATTGAAAAACCTATTCTTGAACCTTGTGAGAAAGATGATGAGTCTATCTCTGAGGGTAAGGAAGGGGTTGAACCTGAACATCGCAAAGAAAAGGCTGATTCCCCGCCAGCACTTCCATTTCCTCATGCCATGACCAAACAAAGGAAAGTCAATCACAACTCTGAAATCTTTGAAACTTTCAAACAGGTAAGGATCAATATACCTTTGTTGGATGCTATTAAACAGGTTCCTTCTTATGCTAAATTTTTGAAAGATATGTGCACTGTGAAGAGAAAACTGAATGTGAAAAAGAAAGCCTTTTTAGCCGAACAAGTAAGTGCCATTCTTCAGAACAATAATGCTTTGAAATATAAAGACCCTGGTTGTCCTACAATTTCTTGCTTTATTGGAGAACATAAAATTGAAAGAGCCTTACTTGATCTTGGAGCTAGTGTGAATTTACTTCCATATTTAGTTTTTCAGAGTCTCAATCTAGGTGAGTTAAAACCAACCTCTGTAACTCTTTTACTCGCCGATAGATCTGTAAAAGTGCCTAGAGGAATAATTGAAGATGTGTTGGTACAAGTTGATAAATTCATTTATCCTGTGGATTTTGTTGTCTTGGACACGCAACCTGTTGAAGCATGTAATTCAATTCCTGTCATTTTAGGACGTCCATTTCTTGCCACTTCTAATGCATTGATTAATTGTAGGAATGGACTGATGAAGCTATCATTTGGAAACATGACATTGGAGATGAATATTTTCAACATTTACAAGCAACCTGGAGATGATAATGATTTACAGGAAGTGGACTTTATTGAAAAATTAGTTCATGATCAATTTCAAACCACTTCTAGTGAAACTAAGATTGATGAATCTGATGATTTGCAAATGGTCTACTTTCAGGAATCAAAGGCATGCAATTGGAGACCACAAATTGAAGAATTGCCACCACGATCAATTGAGCCCATACCTTCAAGTGTTCAACCACCAAAACCTGAATTGAAGCCGTTACCATTTAATCTCAAATACTCATTTTTGGGAGAAAATGAAACTTTTCCGGTAATAATCTCTTCCAAACTTAATGCGCATCAAGAAGGTAAGTTATTACAGACTCTAAAAATGCACAAAAATGCATTAGGATGGACCATAGCTGACATAAAAGGAATTAGCCCTTTGATTTGCACACACAGGATTTATTTGGAGGAAAATGCTAAACCCTCTAGAGAAATGCAACGAAGGCTTAATCCTAATATGAAAGAAGTAGTGAAAAATGAAGTCATTAAGCTTCTAGATAATGGAATCATTTATCCTATTTCTGACAGCAAATGGGTAAGTCCTACCCAAGTTGTACCCAAAAAGTCTGGAGTCACTGTGATAACAAATGAGAAAAATGAGTTAATTCCAACTAGGACTGTTACGGGTTGGCGCATGTGCATTGACTATAGGAAACTTAATTCAATGACTAGAAAAGATCATTTCCCTTTACCTTTCATGGACCAAATCCTAGAAAGAGTTGCAGGTCATGAATTTTATTGTTTCCTAGATGGTTATTCAGGTTACAATCAAATTGAAATTGCATTGGAAGATCAAGAGAAGACTACTTTCACATGTCCATTTGGTACTTTTGCATATCGAAGGATGCCTTTTGGATTATGTAATGCACCAGCCACGTTTCAAAGATGCATGCTTAGCATATTCAGTGATATGGTTGAACGTTTTCTTGAAATTTTTATGGATGATTTTTCTGTTTTTGGTGATTCATTTGATGATTGTTTGACTAACTTAGAAAAGGTTTTGAGCAGGTGTGAAGAGAAGAATCTTGTACTGAATTGGGAAAAATGTCACTTTATGGTAACAAATGGCATTGTACTTGGTCACATTGTTTCATCGAAAGGAATTGAGGTTGACAAATCTAAAATCGAGTTAATTGCCAACTTACCAACACCAAAATCTGTTAAAGATGTTAGATCATTCTTAGGACATGCTGGTTTTTACAGAAGGTTCATCAAAGATTTTAGTGTAATATCTAAGCCCTTGAGTAACCTTCTAACAAAGGATAATATTTTTGAATGGACTGAACATTGTGAAGAAGCCTTTGTTAAACTTAAAAACTTGCTTACTTCTGCTCCTGTCATTCAACCTCCTGATTGGTCATTACCTTTTGAAATAATGTGTGACGCTAGTGATTATGTCGTGGGTGCTGTCTTGGGACAAAGAAAAGATAAGAAACCTTATGTGATTTACTATGCAAGTAAAACTTTAAATAGTGCTCAAATGAATTACACCACCACTGAAAAAGAATTACTTGCAGTAGTATTTGCATGTGACAAGTTCAGATCTTATCTTGTTGGCTCACCTGTTGTTGTTTTTAGTGATCATGCAGCATTGAAATATCTTCTCTCTAAGAAAGATTCTAAGGCTAGATTGGTGCGGTGGATTTTGTTACTTCAAGAATTTGATATCACAATCAAAGACAAGAAAGGCACCGAAAATGTTGTCGCGGATCATTTGTCAAGATTGACAACCGATTCGAGATCTGACATTACACCAATCGATGACTACTTTCCTGATGAATCTTTATTTTCTGTCTCTACGATGCCTTGGTTTGCTAATATTGTTAATTTTCTTGTTTCAGGACAATTGCCAGCTCATTGGAGTACCCAAGACAAAAGAAAGTTTTTGAACGAAGTGAAGAACTTTTATTGGGATGACCCTTATTTATTCAAATATTGTCCTGATCAAATATTTCGAAGATGCATTCCTGACAATGAGGTAAGTAGTGTCATTAAATTTTGTCATTCTGAGGCATGTGGGGGTCATTTCTCATCAAGTAAGACAACTGCAAAAATCTTACAAAGTGGATTTTACTGGCCCACCATGTTCAAAGACTCACATGCATTCTGTAAGATTTGTGAAAATTGTCAAAAGTTGGGATCTATTTCGAAACGTCACATGATGCCTTTAAATCCTATTCTTGTCATTGAGATCTTTGACTGTTGGGGTATAGATTTCATGGGTCCATTTCCTCCATCATTTGGTTTCTTGTACATATTGGTCGCAGTAGATTATGTTTCAAAATGGATAGAGGCAATTCCAAGTCGAACCAATGATCACAAAACAGTGATAAAGTTTTTGAAAGAAAACATTTTAAGTCGATTTGGAATCCCTCGAGCCATGATAAGTGACGGTGGAACACACTTTTGCAACAAGCCATTTGAGTCTTTAATGAAGAAATATGGAATCACACATAAAGTTGCCACCCCTTATCACCCTCAGACAAGTGGACAAGTAGAGCTCGCTAATAGGGAGATCAAACAGATCTTAGAGAAAACAGTGAACCCTAATAGGAAAGACTGGTCTTTAAGACTTAATGATGCACTTTGGGCTTATCGAACTGCTTATAAAACATCATTAGGTATGTCACCTTATAGACTAGTCTATGGAAAACCTTGTCACTTGCCTGTGGAAATTGAACATAAAGCTTATTGGGCTATTAAAGCTTTCAATTCAAGCCTTGATGATGCTAGTCAGCTGCGAAAATTGCAAATAAATGAGCTTGAGGAAATAAGAAATGATGCATATGACAATTCAAAAATTCATAAAGCAAGAATTAAAGAGTTTCATGACAAGAAAATACTGAGAAAAACATTCAATGTTGGTCAAAAAGTCTTGCTTTATAATTCTCGACTCCATTTATTTCCTGGAAAACTAAGATCAAGATGGAGCGGTCCTTTTATTGTGAAACATGTGTATCCATATGGGGCCTGTGATATTGAGAATCCAAAGAATGACAATGTTTTCAAGGTAAATGGGCATCGTTTGAAAGTTTATTTTGACAATTTTTTGGTTGACAATGACTCTATTGAATTGAGTGATCCTGTATATAAAGATTGATTCTTTTTCTCACATTGTTTTGTGTTTTGTTGTATCTATTGTTTTGCTAGTCTTTCTGTCACCCCGGTCAAATGGCGGATAACGGTACTCCGTGACTTAAGTCGGTTCTTTCAGTTTTCCAAATAACTGATATCTGTACATATTTGTATAATTCTTAGTCTTTCTCCCTTCTTTGAATCTCTTCTCTAATTCTCTTTTGAAAATGGACACCACTCTTGAAAAGTTGAAAAGGTATTTTCCCGCTTTGCCTCCAAATGCGATTAATAAAATTTACCGTGCTAGGTGTGCAAGATTGAGGTTGTTAATGAATCATGGAATTCTTGAAGATATTCGTTGGTTAATTGAAGCAAAGGTTCGATTATCAAGTGAGTCCTCCAATTCTTTCATTTCACACATGCCTGGAACAGGTAAAAGCACTTTTGCAAAGAAACGTCGTGCAAAACGACTGAAAGTCTGTCACAGATGTGCTAGATGGACTTGTAATACGACATGTCGTTCTTTAGGAATGGTATCTGTAAACCGTGAAGATAAGATACAATTCATTAAGGATGGCCTGAGTAAGGGGTCTTTAGATAATCTTTTGTTGACCCTTGAGACGCATCCTAGTGGAGATGTGCATCGTGTAATTCATGATTTATAGCCACAATTCCATAAAGAACATGATCGACTTAGTCTTGGGAATCTGACTAAAAAAGACCCTGTTTGCCAGTTTTTAAGAAAACTGGATGGGAAGCCTATCCCCGACCCATAGAGGGCGTTTAAGCCGTTCTTGGACGTAAAACCAAGGGAAGATGTGAGCCACAATCACAACTACCTGTACATACATGCTTTTTCAAAATAAATAATTAATAAAGAGAGAGAGAGAGAGTTTGTGAGACTACAGCTGGCCTACATATAGGTGGTATGATTGCATTTTCACTTTTTCATCTATAAATTCTTCTCTTCCTTCCCTTCATTTCTACTCATCCCATACATTCATCAAATATAGAAGTGTGTAGAAATGGCAGGTTCCTCAAGTCATCAGATAAGAAATATTTGTGTTTTCGGTGGATCCAGTTCTGGGAAAGAAAAAGAGTTTTTAGAATCAGCAAATCATCTTGGTCGGGTACTAGCTGAGAGAAAGATTCATTTAGTGTATGGGGGAGGTAGCCTTGGGTTAATGGGAGGTGTGTCAATGGCTGCATTTTTAGGAGGCAGTCAAGTTTTGGGGGTTGTCCCCAAAGCTTTAGCAACTGGGGACATCATTGGAAAAACAATTGGAGAGGAACTACAGGTCCCAACAATGTCTGACCGACTGAATACCATGTTTAGCCATGCTGATGCCTTCATTGCCTTACCAGGTGGTTTGGGCACATTGGAAGAAATCTTTCATATTTCATCTTGGGCCCAACTGCACATTCACCATAAACCCATAGGTTTGTTAAATGTTAATGGTTTTTATGATAAGTTGCTGTCTTTCCTTGATCAAGCTGTGGAACAGGAATTTCTAACATCTTCGGCACGACAAATCATAATCTCTGCTGCTACTGCTGAACAATTGATTGACCAACTACAATCTTTCATCCCTGTCATTGATCCCTGCATGAGTCGCCTAGATTGGTCAACTAAGGACAGCCGTAAAAAGCTTAGATTAGATTTGAGCCTTCATCTGTGAAACCTTGTGTCTTTTGGTTTTATTAATAGCATATTATTTTGTTTTGTTACTTCTTATGTTTGTTTAAGTGTGTTTCAGGTTTGTCATTGTTCGCTGTTTCAGGTGATGTCTTCTATACTCTATCTTTCTACCTTCGAACATTGAGGACAATGTCTCGTTTTGGTTGGGGGGAGAGGGTAGTAGTTTTAAAAAAAAAATACTAACTTGCTAACTGTTTTTGCTATTATTAAAACCATTTGACAAAATTGTTATTAGGATGGCAGAGTATGGAATCAATTTTATTGACTCTAGAGACGCATCTTAGTAAGTTTCATTACCAAGGTCTATCATAATACTTCTTGAAATATTCAGGTTTACAAACTCTCACATTGTTATCACTTGATTCTGCTCATACTCATTTAACAAGTGTTATTAAACCTTCATTTTCACACACACACTTTAACATATGATTGTGGGTTGCACATTGGATTATTACATTAATTATGTTCTTTTGTTGAAGGTAACAACTAAGGGAAAAGGATAGTATATAATTTGCAAAAAAAAAAAAAAAAAAAAAAAGATAGTATTGATGATAATAAAACGTGGATAAGTTTGGTTTCGTAGCCTCCCTAACCTAAGCAATTAAGCCCGAAGGGGTGTTTTAACACCTAATACCCTAAAGTCAACTGACTTGGGAGCTATTGGCCCAAAGCTTGCTACATGGGTTAAGGAGAAAAGCTTAAGGGAATCAAACATTGCACTATCTACGTATCAGTATCTGCAACCCGAGTTGTTAAGCTCGTAGGGGTGTCTCAACACCTAATGCCCTAAGACCAACTGGTCTGGGAGTCATTAGCCTAAAACTCGTTACATGGGTTAAAGATACATTGTGTTTTAAGTTGTATGTGTATATAAATAAAAAGAAAAAAAAATAATAATCCCAACCCAAGGAAGTTCACCTTAAACATTTGAACATAATATTGTTTTCTTCCAACAAAAGCCCCATCATCTATGTTTTCATTGAGCACACAAAAAGAAGGTTTATTAATATCTTGTTTAAGAAGTATGAAGCAGGAATATAAATTTAATGAGAGTTTGTTTATCTGGATAGATTAATGGAAGTTGAATGATGAATGCCTTGCTTTGTGGAACTTGAAATTGTTTCTCTATTTTAACGCTTTAGATTACTAGGGACTAGTAATAAGCTGGTTGGGGGGTGTGATTAGTACTTAAAAGTGCATGTTTATCAAGGTTTTATATCATCATTTTGCACTTGAAGTATCAATAACTCCTTAACCAAAGCATGTTTTATAATAACAAGTTTGATACTATAAGATACCTTAATTTATGGTAAATGTTCATCTTATATGCAGGCCTATCACATAAATAAAAGGATTGATTGATGAGTTTAAGTATTGAAAGTGAAAGGACAAAGAGATGGCCAAACTTAGAAAAGAGATGTCGGTGCAGTCCAAACCGGAACATTGCTCGGTAATTGGATCATATCTGGAGCTCTAGATTTCGGATTTAGGTCCATTTTATATGGATGGAAAGGTAAGACAAAGGCCTACAACTTTCATGAGGAGCCCAAGATTTGAAAAGGTCGTTTTGAAGTCCAAATTGAAGGAACAACGAAGAAGTCCGAAGCTGTCCTGCAGCCCAAACACTATTTAGTGTTCAGCCCATATCTTGAGTTCTAGAAGTCCAAATGACCTCATCTTTTTTTTGTTGGAAAGCTGAGACAATTTCCTAGAACATTCCTGAGGATTCTGGGCAAATTATGATGTTAGCAATGACGTCTTGACCAGACAAGAAGATAAGGATTGTTATCAAGTCAAGATGTGGCCACCCACTCATCAATTAGTCAACAAATCAATAGTTCCAAATTTTGGCCTATAAAAGGAGGCACTTACCATGTATTGAGGCATCTTGGTGTTCAGATCAAGATCATGCTATTGCTTTCTCTCTTTGTATTGCTTATGTCTTGCTTTTATTAATATCAAGTTTATGCACTTCATTTCCTTTCCTTTACTTAGTTAACCTCTTTCTCATTTATGTTCTTATCTTGTTCATTTATGTTTCTTTCTTTCATTATGTTCAGCTAAGTTAATTATGTCAAGGTGAAAAGGGTACACTAATGGTGTAAGAATAAGTATAATATAAACTTACATGGACCTTAACGTTGGATACTAACATGTTTTATATTTGTTATCTTGTTCACTTTTAATACTTTGCTTGTTAAATGGTTAATCTAGATTTATGTTGTATAATATTTGGTACAACAAATACTTGGCACTTTCATAGCCCATACTGTATGGTTTAACCGACACCTGAGCTATGAAAGGAACTTGATTTGTTGTTAACATAAGTTATAATCATGAATGCCTGCCAACATTTACAAGTATTAGCTTTATTCGAATAAGATAATTAATGTAATCATGTTAACAATTTATAATCTGATTGGAACCTCCTTTATGTGTGGTTTCCAATTGAGTAATAAGAGTTTATATTATACTTGTTTGAAGTACCATTAGTGGATCCTCTAACCTTGATATTTGTTTTTATCATTGTTTAATCCTTACGTTAATCTTTCATCTCAAAGTTCTCATTAATTTCTTCATCTTCTGCTTTTATTATTATTATTATTGTTATTATTTACATTCTGTCTATATTATATAATATATATCTTTGATCTTTTCATAAACTCAGTATATAGGCTGGAAACCTGTGACCCGATCTTTTAGATCATTCTCAGGTATAACAACGCCACGTACTGAGTATTATTATTGTTATTATTGTTGTTATTGTTGTTGTTGTTGTATTGTTATTTATAATTTATACAATTAACCTCTCTGTGGTTCGACCCCGGTCTTGCCGGGTTATTTATTACTTCGACACTCCTGCACTTGGGAAAAGACATCAATCTTTTGGGCATGTCAACTTCATTTCCTTTCCTTTGTCTAGTTAACTTCTTTCTCATTTATGTTCTTGTCTTGCTCATTTATGTTTCTTTCTTTTATTATGTCCAGCTAAGTTAATTATGTCAAGGTGAAAAGGGTACACTAATGGTGTAAGAACAAGTATAATATAAACTTAACATGGAACTTAACGTTGGATACTAACATGTTTTATATTTGTTATCTTGTTCACTTTAATACTTTGCTTGTTAAATGGTTAATCTAGATTTATGTTGTATAACACTTGGTACAACAAATACTTGGCACTTTCATAGCCCATACTGTATGGTTTAACCGACACCTGAGCTATGAAAGGAACTTGATTTGTTGTTAACATAAGTTATAATCATGAATGCCTGCCAACATTTACAAGTATTAGCTTTATTCGAATAAGATAATTAATGTAATCATGTTAACAATTTATAATCTGATTGGAACCTCCTTTATGTGTGGTTTCCAATTGAGTAATAAGAGTTTATATTATACTTGTTTGAAGTACCATTAGTGGATCCTCTAACCTTGACATTTGTCTTTATCATTGTTTAATCCTTACGTTAATCTTTCATCTCAAAGTTCTCATTAATTTCTTCATCTTCTGCTTTTATTATTGTTATTATTATTATTATTACTTACATTCTGTTTATATTATACAATATATATCTTTGATCTTTTTATAAACTCAGTATATAGGCTGGAAACCTGTGACCCGATCTTTTAGATCATTCTCAGGTATAACAACGCCACGTACTGAGTATTATTATTGTTATTATTATTGTTATTATTGTTGTTATTGTTGTTGTTGTGTTGTTATTTATAATTTATACAATTAACCTCTCTGTGGTTCGACCCCGGTCTTGCCGGGTTATTTATTACTTCGACACTCCTGCACTTGGGAAAAGACATCAAGCTTTTGGTCGTGTCAAGTTTTTGGCGCCGTTGCCGGGGAGGTAAATTCTTGTATAAATTATAATATTTATTTTATCTTCTCTTTTCATTTTTCATTTTATTTAACTTTTGTTTCTTTTTCTTCTCTTTTATTTTCTTCCTTTTAATTCTCTTCTTACACGTGCATGAGAGTTTGGTCACGTACATTAAGTGGTAGACTTTGTAGGGTATCCTCATCATTTTCAGAAAATATGGCCGAAGAAGATAATCAATCACTTCATAATGAGAATAATGAGAATAACCGTATGAGAACACTGAGAGACCACATGAATCCCACAAGAACAAGTGCACCCTCATGCATAGTTTTCCCTCCTGATGCATCTCATTTTAATTTTAAGCCAGACATTATTCAACTTTTACCATCTTTTCATGGCTTAGACTTAGAAAATCCATACTTGCATTTAAGGGAATTTGAGGAGGTCTGTAATACCTATAATGACTCAAATTGTAGCATGAACACCATTCGATTAAAGCTTTTTCCTTTTTCATTAAAAGATAAAGCTAAAACATGGCTACAAAATTTGAGACGAGGATCCATTCGTGCTTGGGATGATATGCAACAACAATTTTTAAAGAAGTTTTTTCCATCTCACAGAACAAACTCTTTCAAAAGACAAATCATCACTTTCACTCAAAAGCCAGGAGAAACATTTTACCAATGTTGGGATAGGTATTGAGATTTGCTTAATACTTGCCCACATCATGGTTTTGAAACATGGAGATTGGTTTCACATTTTTATGAAGGTTTAACACCTAGAGATAGGCAAATGGTTGAATTGATGTGCAATGGTATTGTTCTTGGTCACATTGTTTCATCAATAGGAATTGAGGTTGACAAATCTAAAATCGAGTTAATTGCCAACTTGCCAGCACCAAAATATATTAAAAATGTTAGTTCATTCTTAGGACATGCTGGTTTTTATAGAAGGTTCATCAAAGATTTTAGTGTATATTTAAGCCATTATGTAACCTTCTAACAAAGGATAATGTTTTTGAATGGACTGAACATTGTGAAAAAGCCTTTGTTAAACTTAAAAGCTTGCTTACTTCTGCTCCTATCATTCAACCTCCTGATTGGTCATTACCTTTTGAAATAATGTGTGATGCTAGTGATTATGCCGTGGGTGCTGTTTTAGGACAAAGAAAAGACAAGAAACCCTATGTGATTTACTATGCAAGTAAAACTTTAAATAGTGCTCAAATGAATTACACTACCACTGAAAAGGAATTACTTGCAGTAGTATTTGCATGTGAAAAATTCAGATCTTATCTTGTTGGCTCACCTGTTATTGTTTTTAGCGATCATGCAGCGTTGAAATATCTTCTTTCTAAGAAGGATTCTAAGGCTAGATTGGTGCGGTGGATTTTGTTACCTCAAGAATTCGATATCACAATCAAGGATAAGAAAGGCACCAAAAATGTTGTCGCAGATCATTTGTTAAGATTGACAACTGATTCAAGATCTGACATCACACCAATTAATGACTGTTTTCCTGATGAATCTTTACTTTCTGTCTCTACAATGCCTTGGTTTGCTAATATTGTTAATTTTCTTGTTTCAGAACATTTGCCAGCTCATTGGAGTACTCAAGACAAAAGAAAGTTCTTGAACGAAGTGAAGAACTTTTATTGGGATAACCCTTACTTATTCAAATATTGTCCTGGTCAAATATTTCGAAGATGCATTCCCGACAATGAGGTAAGTAGTGTTATTAAATTTTGTCATTCTGAGGCCTGTGGGGGTCATTTCTCATCAAGAAAGACAACTGCAAAAATCTTACAATGTGGATTTTTTTGGCCCACCATGTTTAAAGATACGCATGCATTCTGCAAAACTTGTGAAAACTATCAAAAGTTAGGATCTATTTCAAAACGTCACATGATGCCTTTAAATACTATTCTTGTCATTGAAATCTTTGACTGTTGGGGTATAGATTTCATGGGTCCATTTCCTCCTTCATGTGGTTTTGTTTACATATTAGTCGTAGTAGACTATGTTTCAAAATGGATAGAGGCAATTCCAAGTCGTAATAATGATCATAAAACAGTGATCAAGTTTTTAAAAGAAAATATTTTGAGTCGATTTGGAATCCCTCGGGCCATGATAAATGATGGTGGAACACATTTCTGTAACAAGCCATTTGAGTCTTTAATGAAGAAATATGGAATCACACACAAAGTTACCACCCCTTATCACTCGCAGACAAATGGACAAGTAGAACTTGCTAATAGGGAGATCAAACAAATCTTGGAAAAAACAGTTAACCCTAATAGGAAAGACTGGTCTTTAAGACTTAATGATGCACTTTGGGCTTATCGAACTGCTTATAAAACATCATTAGGTATGTCACCTTATAGACTAGTTTATGGAAAACCTTGTCACTTGCCTGTGGAAATTGAACATAAAGCCTATTGGGCTATTAAAGCTTTCAATTCAAACCTTGATGATGCTAGTCAGCTGCAAAAATTGCAAATAAATGAGCTTGAGGAAATAAGAAATGATGCATATGACAATTCAAGAATTCATAAAGCAAGAATCGAAGACTTTCATGACAAGAAAATACTGAGAAAAACATTTAATGTTGGTCAAAAAGTCTTGCTTTATAATTCTCAACTCCATTTATTTCCTGGAAAACTAAGATCAAGATGGAGTGGTCCTTTCATTGTGAAACATGTGTATCCATATGGGGCCTGTGATATGGAGAATCCAAAGAATGGCAATGTTTTCAAGGTAAATGGGCATCGTTTGAAAGTTTATTTTGATAATTTTTCAGTTGAAAATGACTCTATTGAATTGAGTGATCCTGTATATAAAGATTGATTCTTTTTCTCACATTGTTTTGTGTTTTGGTGTAACTTTTGTTTTGCTAGTCTCTCTTTCACCCCGGTCAAATGGCGAATAACGATACTCCGTGACTTAAGTCTATTCTTTCAGTTTCCCAAATAACTGATATTTGTATATATTTATGTGCAAGATTGAGGTTGTTAATGAATCATGGAATTCCTAAAGATATTCGCTGGCTAATTGAAGCAAAGGTCCGATTATCAGGTGAGTCCTCCAATTCTTTCATTTCACACATGCCTGGAACAGGTACAAGCACTTTTGCAAAGAAACGTCGTGCAAAATGACTGAAAGTCTGTCACAAATGTGCCAGATGAACTTGTAATGCAAAATGTCGTTCTTTAGGAATGGTATCTATAAACAGTGAAGATAAGATACAATTCATTAAGGATGGCCTGAGTAAGGGGTCTTTAGATAATCTTTTGTTGACCCTTGAGATGCATCCTAGTGGAGATGTGCATCATGTAATTCATGATTTATGGTCACAATTTCATAAAGAACATGATCGACTTAGTCTTGGGAATCTAACTAAAAAAGACCATGTTTGCCAGTTTTTAAAAAAACTAGATTAGAAGCCTATCCATAACCCATAGAGGGCGTTTAAGCTGTTCTTGGACTTAAAACCAAGGGAAGATGTGAGCCACAATCACAACTACCTGTACATACATGATTTGTCAAAATAAATAAATAAAGAGAGTGTGAGACAACAGCTGGCCTACATATAGGTGGTATGATTGCATTTTCAAATTCTCATCTGTAAATTCTTCTTTTCCTTCCCTTCATTTCTACTCAACCCATACATTCATCAAATATAGAAGTGTGTAGAAATGGCAGGTTCCTCAAGTCATCACATAAGAAATATTCCTCAAGTGTGTATCAAAGTCATCTAGGCCAAATGTTTGATGATACCCTTTTGCCACAAGTCTAGCTTTATACCTATTAATGCTCCCGTCTGGCTTGTGTTTTAATTTGTATACCCACTTGCATCCTATGATATTAACATCAGAAGGCTTAGCAACAAGATCTTAGGTGTGATTGTGATGAATGGCTGCAATCTCTTGATCCATTGCTCTAGTCCAATGTGGATCCTTTAGAGCTTGATTGGGTGTATATGGTTCTGTGACAGCAGTTAGATCAAGAATAACCTTCTTTTTAGTGATGCCACTCATCAACCTTGTTATCATACATGGAGCTAGACTACAATCAGGGATCGGATTAGTAGGAGCAGATTCAGGAGAAGGAGGAGAAATTGGAAAGGTTGTAGGTTCATTCTTGGAAATAGAATCAACAGTTGTGGGAGTGGAATTAGAATGTATTGAGGTAGGTGTATCTACTAGACAGTGCGACAAATCACTAGATGGGAATGGTATTGCATGAGGTAAAATGGCAGAAGAAGTGTCATCAAGTTGAGATAAAGGAGATTTAGTGGTGAAAGGGAATTGTGTTTCATCAAATACCACATGAGGTGTGATATAAACTCGTCCAGTAAGATAATCAAGGCACAAATATCCCTTGTTGCTAAGGGTATAACCAAGAAAGATGCACTGAACCGATCGATATTGCAATTTATGGTTGTTATAAGGGCGAATGAAAGGATAGCATAGGCAGCCAAACACTCTTAGAGACTTGTAGTCAGACAGTTTTTGAATAAGAGTTAGATAAGGTTAAGCATTTTTTAGTACCTTGCTAGGCATTGTATTGATAAGGAATGTGGCTGATTAGAAGGTATACTATCAAATTTTAACCTTTTGCATTTTTGAACCTCCTAAACCAATTTTGACCTTTCTTCGGCATTCCAGCATCCTTTTCTTGCTTCTATTATTTTTTTAATTTCTTCCGAATATTTTTTTTTGTATTTTCTTATTTTTGTGTGGGAACCCAAAAATGGGTAACAACAGCTGAAACCAGTGTTGCTGCTATATCAGAGGAGAGGAAAGCATGGCAGCAATCTAGAGGAGGAGATCCGGTGTTTTCGGTGAGGTTGAAAGGAGGAGCGACCCCACTGCTATCTTGGCGACTTTGCTGTTATTGCTGCTAGTAAGAAGAATTGTCCATGATGCAACCTTTCTGGCCTGGTGGTTTAGTGATATACTACCTTGATGAGGACCATGCATGATAACTTAACAGCATGCAATAGAGTTCAACCGAAAAAGGGGTTACCGGGATAAAAAGATGGAGTTGATTTTCTTTTCTTGGTGTTGATGGCGGACATATTGACAGAGAGAGGGTGTGGGCTGGCATTGGTATTGGTTGATTCTCGAAGAGAAAAAAAAAAGGCAGGGAGGTGGTTTGGTCTTAGAGAAGGTGATTCTTTAGGGTTCACCGCCCCTTTTTTTATGTTTTTTTTTATTATAAAGTCTCGCTCCTGTGTGCATGCTGGGATTTGTATTTATAGTGTAAGGGTCTCATCATGTATAAAAAACAAAATCTCAAACAAGCTCATTTTTTTTTTTAATTTGAATTTGATTAAGAATCAAATTTGAATGTGAATAAATATCAAAATCTTTATGATAATGATATAATGCCAAAAGCACATTGTAGTCCCTAGTTTTGTGCAAGTTGACAAATCATACTTTCATCGAAATAAGTCTTTTAACTTTTAATTTTACATTTTAACCCACGTAAAACTAAATTAAAAGCACACAGGCCAAAATTGAGTTATAACAGTTGCCCTCTTTTTACAATGCTTATAGTGAAAAGGCATTAGAAAATTCATTTTCTTTGGACTCTATGTAGTAAGTTTTGTAAGGAAAAATAAGCGTTAAAACCCTTCCTCTTCTTTTCTTTTGATTTTTTTTGAAATGGTCTAATTGTTACAGACGACCTACCCGATAATAAAATGTGAGGGATTTTGCAAGTGGTCTAATTGTTCTGGCGACCTGCCTAATGGTGAAGAAAAAACACGAAGAATTTCATGAGTGGTCTAATTATTCTAAGTGACCTACCCAATGATAAAATGTGAGGGATCTTGTGAGTGGTCTAATTGTTCTCGGCGACCTGCCCGATGGTGAAGAAAAACACAAAGTATTTCATGAGTGGTCTAATTGTTCTAAGTGACCTACCCAACGATAAAATACGAGGGATCTTGTGAGTGGTCTAATTGTTCTAGGATACCTACTCGATGGTGAAAAAGAAACGTGAAGAATTTTACGAGTTGTCTAATTGTTCCAAGCGACCTGCTTGATGATAAAATGTGACGGATCTCACAAGTGGTCTAATTGTTCCAAGCAATCTTCCCAATGGTAAAGAAGAAATGCGAAGAATTTTGCGAGTGGTCTAATTATTCCATGTGACCTTCCAGATGATAAAATGCAAGAGATCTTACAAGTGGTCTAATTGTTCCAGGCGACCTGTACGATGGTGAAGAATGCGAATAATTTCACATGTGGTCTAATTATTCTAGGTGACTTGCCGATGATTAAATACAAGGAAACTCGCAAGCAATCTAATTATTCTAGTTGACCTGCCCAATGGTGAAGAATGTAGAGAGAGATTATTATTTTTTTTGTGAAAAATACAAAGATTTTTCAAAAATGATCTCATTGTAATGGGTAACCTAGCCAAATGGAAAAATACAAGGATTTTTCAGAAGAGGTCTCATTTTAATGGGTGACCTACCCGAGTGAAAAAATATGAAGATTTTTGAAGTAGCTAATTCTCGTGGGTGGCCTTTCCGGATCAAAACTCAAAGAGTCTCATTATGATGGGTAAATTTCCTAAAAAATATGAATATTTTTTGAGTGGCCTAATTCTCGTGGGCGTCCTGTCCAAGTCAAAAACAATTCTCAAAAGTGAACAATTTCCACAAGCATTTTCTGTTTTTGGCCATTTCAAGGTGGCCTTCCTTTTGAGGGATCCCATCGAAGATTTCTCTTATGAATCTTTGTAAAACACATTGGTCAATGTCTCAAAGTTTAGATGAGATGCATGCATCCTTACCTGATTTGAAATATAGGTCAACATTTCTTCTCAATCTTCGTGTTGCTTGATTGGTGAGGGCTTGCTATCTCTGATTTTGATCATCTTCGTTGTTTGGCTTTAACCCACTCGAGTTGGCCCATGTAAGTCTTTTTTCATATTTGTTTACACAACTCAGCCTTTATGGTGCCCATCGTGACCCCCATGCATGCTAGAGATTTTCTGTCTTGTTTTATAATTTGAGAGGATCATCCATTACTCCCTATCTAACTGCTAAAACCATTCAGTGTCACTTGTTGAAAGGATCCAGCTGCCTTTTGTAAACCAAAATGCCCCCTGGTCTTGTTGTAGGAAATGTTCCTCTCTTCTTCTTTTTTCTAGAAGGGATCGATTTTCCTTCTGAACACAATGTTTCCCCATTGTACCAGTCATTGCCTCTAAGTGTGCTCTATCAACGACTCAAACAAGTAATGGTTTCGAGTAACAATTCTCTCATTTCTCTCATTTTGAGTTTGGTGAAGGAATATTTGTCTAGAATGAATCTTGAAATCTTGATCTTGCATTTTGAAAACAAAAATTATTTCGATGTGAGTTAAAATAATTTACCTTTTGAAATCTTGCAACTCCCTGGTTATATTTCTTGGAAAAGAGATGATTTGCTCTTGTGTTGGCGATATTGTCATTGGTGAAAGTAAGTGATGAGGTGACCTTTTTTTTTTGGGTTTCCAAAGTGAAGGGCTCGAAAAAAAGCTCAAAGTTTTGTTTGAGAAAAAATTGTCTCTTTTTGAACACTTATTTTATCAGCATGAATAATAATGAATAGCTTGTTCTCGATGCCATGACTCTTATGAAAAAATACTCATTACATTTTGAGAGCATTGTGTATTGTTCTAAGTTGCTTGCTTGCTTAATTAGAAAAGACTTTTACAGGTACGTATCGTAAGCTGTGATTTTTTACTATGAAAGAAAATAATTCATATGACTCAAAGAGTGTTTCAAGGTTTTAAAGACTAAGGATCAATATCAACAGTTCGACTTTTTGTGTCTTTTATCTCTCTCTTTTTTCTGCTCTTCTTTGATTTTCCTGTTTTCATTGTTTTGGCCAGGGCATACTCACTTTGTTTATCTTGTGATTTGAGTATACCCTCTAGTATTTGAGTTTCTTGAGCTCTTTTATCTTTTTGGCTTTCTCACAACTTTTTTCTCTTTTTTTATCATTGAATTTTTTGCTTATCCCTAGTATGAGGTGTGATCATAGTTAAGATTTTCATGAAAAAAAATTATTTAGGCTAAGAAAATTATTTAGGCTAAAAAAATTATTCATAAAAAAATTATGACCCTCAGGTAGATAAAACACTCTTTCTCCATGCTTGGGAACATCCACAAGTGGAACTACACATGCCTTCCATAACTCTATATTATCCCAGAACCAAAATGTCAAATTTCCTAGAAAACAAACAAAATATGTAAATAATAAAGTCATTTCACACTTCACCTTCATTGTTCCCCAGTGGAATTTACCAGACTCCTCTTCCTATTCCTCGATTCGTAGCCATCACTTTTTAAAACCCACCAAGCAACAAAAGAAGCAGCCAAAGTCAACAAAAACTTGAAGAATCGTGCTTTCAAAATAGAGACCTGCGAGAGAAGAAAAATGCGAGATAGCCAGAGAGGCAGAAGCGAGTTTGGCTATGAAAAGGGCTTTGGTAGACATCGAGAGAGAAACGGGGTGTAGGTTGTGAGAGTGAATTTTTAGATTTGAGTTTTTTTTAAGACACTTCGCTATTTATACTTCTGTTAAGTTAATAATATTTTTAAGTTTTTGGTTCAACAATTCTGGTTCGATCTAATTCAATCAGTTTTGGGTTTTTTAAACTAAAACTAAACAGAATTGATTTTTTTTGTTTTCTAATAGGTTTTTTTTTGTTTTTTTTTTGGTTTTTTAGTTTAATAAGTTGTTTTATTTTTTTTTCTCATCCCTGATTAAAATACTATCCATTCACTATGCATTTTTTTTTTAAGTTTTCTATGTAGCTCTAGTTAATATTTGCAATTGAGTCCCTAGTTTTAATAATCTTTGCATTTGAGTAACAATATTTCATTATATTCTTGTTTTTTATGATCTTTATGACACCATTTGCCTATACATTACGTTAAGATTGCTATAAAAAAATTCCTCTGCTTTTGTAGGGTCTGGATTGGGATCTCCTTTTCGTGTAATTAAGATCAAGCAATGTATATTTATATATATATATAATCTTAACGTAATGTATAGGCAAATGGTGTCCGGTGCTATTAAGCCTATATGGTGCTTGTGGTGATCCAAGTCCTGGAATGGGTACAATTGAGACCACCCCACACACTGAGATTCACTACTGGACCGGCGACCCCAATCAACCTAAACGGGAAAATATGGACAATTTCTACTCAGCAGGGAGAGATCCCATATTTTATTGTCATCACTCGGAACGTCGAAGAAGCTATGACACAATTAGCCAAACCAGCAGATTCATGACTTAAATCAACACTAACCTCTAGAACCACGCAGCTTCGATTCAAAATTTAAAGGTTCAAGTTAGTCAAGTAGCCAACATGCTCACGAGTAGACAACGAGGAAATGTACCAGCACAACCGAAATCAACCCTAAGGAACAATGCAAGGCCATAACTTTAAGAAGTGGAAAAGAAGTATAAGATACTGCTGGAAACAAAAATGTAAGCAATGATGAAGAGGAGCAGTTAGCCAGACCTCTTCAAAGCATGAAGAAGTCTGAAACTCTACCAGAACCAACACAAGAAATGATACCGAGAATTATATTTCCTCAGCGACTCAAGAAGAATAAGCTTTATAAGAAATTTTCTAAATTTCTTGATGTGTTCAAAAAACTGCAAAATAACATTCCTTTTGCAAATGCCAAGTTATGTGAAAATTTTAAAGGACATCCTATCAAACAAAAGGAAGCTAGAGAAATATGAGACGGTTGCTCTCATTGAAGAATACAATGCAATTTTGCTATACCATGTTCCATTGGAAATGCTATATTTGAAAAAGCTCTATATGATTTAGCCGCAAGTATTAATCTTATACCTTTATCTATTTTTAAGAAACTTGGTTTTGGTGAAGCAAGGTCAACCACAGTAACACTGCAATTGGTTGACCGATCATTAAAGCATCTAAGAGAAATAATCGAAGAAGTTCTGGTAAAAGTGGACAAGTTCATCTTTCTAGCCGACTTCATCATACTAGATATGGAAAAGGATAATGAGATTCCTATATTGCTTGGCCGATCATTCTTGGCCATTGGAGTTTTGATTGATATGAAAAAAGGGGAGCTACGGTTAAGGGTGAATGAAGAGGAGGTGATTTTTAATGTGTTCAAAGCTATCAAACATCCAGATATAGGGGATTATTGCTTCAGCATTCAAGTGCTAGACTCCTTAATTAGTGACAGAGTCAAGCATCCAAGTGACTCGTTGGAAGCATGTCTCGTAAACAATCCAAGTTGATAGTGGTAAGGGATGTAGATAATAAGTTGATACCTACTCGAACTGTGACTAGATGAAGGATTTGGATGGACTACCAAAAGCTCAACAAAGCCACTCATAAAGATCAATTTCCCTTACCATTTATTGATCAGATGTTGGATAGGTTGATTAGGCATGAATATTATTATTTCTTAGATGGTTATTTAGGATACAATCAAATAGCTATCGTGCTTGAGGACCAAGAGAAGACCCATTTCACCTGCCTTTATGGTACTTTTTTTTTTTAGAAGGATGCCTTTTGGGCCATACAATACACCAGCCACCTTTTAGAGGTGCATGATGGCTATCTTTTTAGATATGGTTGAGTAGATTAACGAGGTCTTCATGGATGATTTTTTCGTATTTGGTACTTCTTTTGACGGTTGCCTTACAAAGTTAGCTTTGGTTTTGGAATGTTGTGAAAAGACTAACTTGATATTGAATTAGGAAAAATGTCGCTTCATGGTAAAGGAAGGTATAGTGTCGGGGCATTGGATTTCAACAAAAGGAATAGAAGTACATAGAGTTAATATTGAGGCAAAACACAAGCTTCTGCCACCAATAAAAGTAAAGGGTATTAGGAGTTTTCTTGGACATGCCGGATTTTATAGAAAGTTCATCAAAGACTTCTTTAAAATCTCTAAACCTCTATGCAATTTGCTGATAAAGGAAACACAGTTTCAGTTTGAAGAGAATACAAGAAAGCCTTTTTTTATTATTGAAAGAGAAGTTAGTGACAACTCCTATAGTCATCGCACTGGATTGGAAGGTACCATTTGAGTTGATGTGTGATGCAAGTGATTATACAATCGAGGCAATAAAAAAAATGTGTTTCACACCATATATTATGTTACCCAAACCCTCAATGAGACCCAACTCAATTATGGCACAACTAATAAAGAGATGTTTGTTGTGGTGTATGCCTTTGATAAGTTTCAGCCTTATCTGATTGGAAACAAGGTGATTGTGTATATTGATCATGTTGCAATTAGACATCTAGTGTCAAAGAAAGACACAAGGCACAGACTCATTCGTTGGATCCTTTTGCTACAAGAATTTGATATGGAAATTAAAGATAAAAGGGGATCGAGAATGTGGTGGCTGATCATCTTTCATGGATGGAATTGATAAAGAAACTTGAGCCTAAATTCACAGTTATAAATGAAAACTTTCCTAATGAAAGAATTTTAGCAATTTCCAGTAATTATTCCTTTTCTTGGTATGCAGATTATGTCAATTTGTTTGCAAGTAAGATCATCCCTCCAAATTTTTCTTACCAACAAAAGAAAAGATTTCTTGTTGAGGTCAAACACTATTTCTAGAAAGAGCCGATACTCTATCGGCACTGCACAAATCAGGTTATCAGGAGGTGTGTTCCAGAAAAGGAGATGACAAACATGTTAAAGCACTGCCACACACTTGAATATGAAGGGCACTTTGGAGCATAACACACTACAACCAAAGTCCTTCAGCTTGGTTTTTATTGGCCTACTATGTTTGAGGATGCTTATGCTTTTGTTACAACCTGTGATAGATGTCAGCATATTGAGAATATATCTAGACGAAATGAAATGCCATTGCAGAATATCCTAGAAGTTGAGTTATTTGACATTTAGGGCATTGATTTCATAAGATATTTTCCTTTATCCTACAACAACAAATACATTCTCTTAGCAATGGATTATGTATCAAAGTGGATAGAGGTAGTTTTAACGCCTACAAATGATGGTAAAATGGTGCCTAATTTTCTACGAAAGAACATCTTTACATATTTGGTACTCCTAGAGCCATCATTAGTGATGAAGGGACTCACTTTTATAACAAGCAGGTTGAAGCACTTTTGTCTAAATATGGAGTCAAATAGAAAGGTGGAGAAGATTATAGAAAAAACAGTTAATAACTCTAAAAAAGATTGGGCAAGAAAGCTAGATGATGCATTGTGGGCTTATCAAACAACATTCAAAACAATAATGGGAATGTCTTCATATCGATTAGTCTTTGGAAAAGCATGCCATCTCCCTATTGAATTAAAGCATAAGGCATATTGGGTAATGAAACAACTGAACATGGATATGCAGGCTACAAGTAAGAAAAGAATCCTGCAAATCAATGAGATAGATGAATTTCATAATGAGTCATATGAGAATGCCAAAATATACAAGGAAAGAATCAAGGCATGGCATGGCATGACAAACATGTTGCACATAAGGAGTTTGTCCCTGGTCAACAGATATTAGTCTTCAATTCAGGGCTTCAATTGTTTCCTGGTAAGCTTAAATCACAATGGTCAGAATTGCTCATAGTTGTTAAGGTGTTTTCTTATGGAGTAGTGGAGGTCACTTATGATGAGTGTTACTACCCATTATAGCCCCCTCACGCTGTCTGGATTTCACGGCGGCGTGTGAACCCACACGCCGCTAGTGGCGGTGGCGCATGGAGGAGACGCGGCGCCACTATTCCTGCAGTTTCAGAGTGTCTTCCCTGCAATTTCTAGAATTTTTAGGGGTTATTTTGTAAATTTGAAATTGTGTAATGTAATTTTTGCTTAGTTGTTTTGAATTTGAAGTGTAGATGGAAAAGGAAAAAAAGAAAAAGAAAAGAAAAGGGAAAATATAGTAAAAGTGTATGAGTGTGTTTGTGTGCTTTTTATGGATGTTTTTATTATTATGATAAAATTGCAAAGATTAAAGAAGAATTTAATGTTTTGATTGGATCATGGTCAAGAATTATTAACTTATACGTAAGCTGTATTTCTGATATCCGATGAAAAGATAAAAATTTTTAAACTTCTTTAACACGTCAAAGTCACGAAGCAGCTTACCTCAGGTAGGGTGTGTTAGGGGTGCTAATACCTCTCCTAACAACATCCAGTCCCTTACCCACGAATCTCTGACAAGACCAGTACATCCGGGTTTCCTAGTAGTCCTCAAATAAATACTAGGTGGCGACTCCCAACGAACAAATCAATTCAAGCAAATGCATAACTAAATGAAAAATCGTCAGTCGATACCGCGCGGGTGACGTGCAACAATGAGAAGGGAACATTCATAGTAAATGGGCAACGTCTAAAGCATTATAGGAATGGGGAGTCAATTGGTAAAAAGGATGATATTCCTTTTACCACATCCTAACAATATGGTACAATCAAGCTTTTGACTATAACTAAGCGCTGATTGGGAGGTAACCCAACACACACACAAAATTACCTTTGTTTGTTTGATTAAGTTGTGCAGGGATGGAACGTGCACGCAGATAACTATTTGAAAACACAACTCACCCTTGCCTAGCTAAAAGAGAAGTATTCGTATACCTTTCTAGTCTTTCCTTTCCCATTATGATAAATTTAAATTTAAGTTTGGGGGGGATATTCAACTATGGCTATGAAAATAGAGGGTGAATTTGATATGCATTTAAGATCAACTTTGACACTTTTAGGTGATTTATTATGTTATGCATGACATTTCTTTGCTTAGAATAGACAATATCTTATAAAGTGGGATTAAATATGATTATTTTCTTTGGAATTATTGAAGTACACCTTTCCTTGCAAAGTCATATGAGTTGTGTGGTTATGCATAAAATATAAATGTGATGTTTTTCTTGTTATTGCCCCCTTTCATCTAAAACTAAAACAAGGTTTATGTAAACAAGACTGATAATATTATGAAATGAAATAAATGATTATATAAAGTTTATCTACTCCAATGTTTTGAGTTGTTTATTAACTAGAGGTATTTGTTACACGTGTGCGGCATCGCAGCAAAAACATCCACCCTTAAGATTTTATCTAATGTGAAAAATATGGGGAGACAAGGAATTCTTGTCTTTTATTAGTGGAAAAATTGGAATGGGAGTCGCCACCTAGTATTTTGGTCACTAGAAACCCTAACTGGTCACAAAGATCAGGTACCGGGACTAGTTGCGTAAAGGGAAGGTTTTAGCACCCTAAATACGCCCTACCTAAGGTAGGCTACATTGTTTAATTGTTTGATAAAATCTAAGGTCTTGTTGTGTTTTCTAGTTGTTGGTCCGTCTAAGGTTTAAGAAAAGTCCTCCTCAGTAAAGAGATCCTTATCTTATCGGATAAAACCTAGCTGTTCTAACGTCTACAAAAGAATTTAATATCCGGAATACGTCTTATGTGTAAGGTCGTAACCCCAGATATTAAAAGAAAACAAAATAATTTATTTGGACTTTTGAAGTATTGTACTAGTTCTCGTGACTTTAATAAACTGGTTATTAAAGCCAAAATGCATACTAATACATATTTTTGAAATTTTCTTTGTTGTATGAAAATACAATATGAATTTATTTTTTTTAGAGAGAGAGACTTAGTCGTATGCACGAAAACAAAACATTTTATTTTTTTTATTTTTTTTTATGAAAACCAGGTATTTTAATACCGGATTTGTATCTTTACAATATAAAATACAAACCAATATCGATCAAAATGTAGTAAAAATATACGAGAAATAAAAAAAATTGAAAAGATTTTTGAAATTTTTTTTATTGGCCAGCTCGGCCCATGTGGCCGGGCTAAACCCAAAAGGGCTAACCGGGTCACTGGCTTGGGCCAGTGATCGGGCTGGGAAAACAAAAGGCACCCTTACTGATTAGTACTTAAAAGTGCATGTTTATCAAGGTTTTATATCATCATTTTACACTTGAAGTATCAATAACTTCTTAACTAAAGCATGTTTTATAATAACAAGTCTGATACTATAAGATACCTTAATATATAGTAAATGTTCATCTTAAATACAAGCCTATCACATAAACCAAAGGATTGATTGATGAATTCAACTACTGAAATTGTGAAGATAAAGATAGGGTGAAGCTTAGAAAAGAGATGTTGGTGCAGTCCAAACTAGAATACTGTTCGGTAATTCGGTCATATCTCAAGTTCTAGATGTCCAAATGACCTCAATTTTTTAGACAGATTCGGTAAGACATAGGCCTATAACTTTCATGTGGAGTCCAAGATTTAAAAAGGCTGTTTTTAAGTCCAAATTATAGCAACAACAGAGAAGTCCGCATCTGTCCTGCAACCCGAACACTGTTTAGTAATCAGCCCATATCTCGAGTTCTAGAAGTCCAAATGACCTCAATTTTTTTTCCTGGAAAGCTGAGACAATTTTATAGAACTTTAATGAGTAAAGGTGGTTCCAATTCTGACGTTAGCAATGACGTTTTATTTAGATAAGAAGATAAGGATTATAACCAAGTCAAGATGTGGCCACCCACTCAACAATTATTCATCAAATCAATAGTTCCAAATTTTGGCCTATAAAAGGAGGCATTTGCCATGCATTTAGACATCTTGGTGTTCAGATCAAGATCATTCTCTTGCTCTCTTTCTTTGTATTTTGTAATGTTTAAGTTTTATTTGATGTTATATTAATCTCTTGTTTATGCTTTTCATTTCCTTTCTTTTATTTATATAATTATGTTCTTATCTTGTTTATTTATGTTTCTTTCTTTCATTATGTTTAGCTAAATCTATTATGTTAAGGTGAAAAGGTTACACTAATAACAACAATAATGACAAGAATAATAATAATAATAACAATAATTAGTAGTAGTAATAATAATAGTAGTAATACTAATACTAATACTAATACTAATACTAATAATAACAATAATAGTAATAATAGTAGTAGTAGTAATTATATTAATAATAGTAATAGTAATAATAAAGAGAGCTTTGAGATGTAAGATTGATGTAAGGATTAAACAATAATAAAAACAAATGTCAGGGTTAGAGATCCACTAATGGTACTTCAAACAAGTATAGTATAAACTCTTATTACTCAACTAGAAACCACACACAAAGGAGGTTCCAATCAGATTATAATTGTTAACATGATTACATTAATTATCTTATTCGAGTAATGCCAATACTTGTAAATATTATAAGGTATTCATGGTGATAACTTATGTTAACAACAAATCAAGTTCCTTTCATAGCACAAGTGTCGGTTATACTATGAAAGTGCCAAGCATTTATTGTACCAAGGGTTGTTCAACACAAATCTAAATGAACCATTTAACAAGCAAGGTATTAAGAGTGAGCAAGATAATAAATATAAAACATGTTAATATCAAGCATTAAAGTCCATGTTGAGTTTATATTATACTTATTCTTACACCATAAGTGTAACTTTTTCACCTTGACATAATATATTTAGCTAAACATAATGAAAGAAAGAAACATAAATAAACAAGATAAGAACATAATTATACAAATAAAGGAAAGGGAATGAAAAGCATAAACAAGAGATTAATATAACATCAAATAAAACTTAAACATTATAAAATACAAAGAAAGAGAGCAAGAGCATGATCTTGATCTGAACACCAAGATGCCTAAATGCATGGCAAATGCCTCCTTTTATAGGCCAAAATTTAGAACTATTGATTTGATGAATAATTGTTGAGTGGGTGGCCACATCTTGACTTGGTGAAAATCCTTATCTTCTTATCTAAATAAAACGTCATTACTAACATCAGAACTGGATCCACCTATACCATGAAAGTTCTAGGAAATTCTCTTAGCTTTCCAGGAAAAAAAAATTAAGGTCATTTGGACTTCTAGAACTCGAGATATGGGTTGAACACTGAACATTGTCCGGGTTGCAGGACAGATTCGGACTTCTCCATTGTTGCTATAATTTGGACTTGAAAACGGCATTTTTAAATCTTGGACTGCACATGAAATTTGTAGGCCTATGTCTTACCGAATCTGTTTAAAACATTAAGGTCATTTACACATCTAGAACTTGAGATATGACCCAATTACCGAACAATGTTCTAGTTTGGACTGCACCAACATCTCTTTTCTAAGCTTCACCCTCTCTTTATGTTCACAATTTCAGTAGTTGAATTCATCAATCAATTCTTTGATTTATGTGATAGGCCTGCACTTAAGATGAACATTTACTATATATTAAGGCATTTTATAGTATCAGACTTGTTATTATAAAACATGTTTTAGTTAAGGAGTTATTGATACTTCAAGTGCAAAATAATGATATAAAACCTTGATAAACATGCACTTTTAAGTACTAATCATTATGCAAATGGAAGTAGTTATTGTTCATGTGAATTATAATTCACTTGAACAGTGAAAATGCAAAAATGGAATTGCATGCACATAGACAAAGAGAACAAACTTGGTGGCAGAAACGATGTCGAAGACGATGGTAATGGCATACGCTCACAGTGATACTGGTGGTGGAGAGGAAGCCGACAATGGCTCACAGTGGTTATGATGGTGGCAGGCAGTGTTTGCTGCAGTTTTTCATCTTCTTCCCCGTGCAGAGACACCAGCCTCTATTTTTTTCTTCCTCATTTGCTTCTGTTTAGTTCTTCCCTTTTTTGTCTCTATTTTTCGTTCTTTTCAAAAGATTTCCCACCCTCTCTTTTATTCCTCCTTCTATGTCTTATGTCTGTCTTTTTCCTGCATTTCCCCCCTATTCTGCTCTCCTCTCTTCCCTCTCTATTTTTCTTCTCCATGTCCGTGTATTTCTACTCTTCACTTTGTATTGCTTTGTACCATGCCCTCTTTGTTTTGTTTTTCTCTCCTTCTATTCCACTCTTCCCCGTTTTCTTCCTTTTCTCTGTCATGTCTTGCCTCCTCCTCCTCTTCTTCTCCTTTCCCGTTCCCCCCTACCTCAATGCAGTACATCCTCTGGCTTTTATAGCTAGAGGATGCAGGCATTTTCCCTTTGTTGTTGCAGGGATGGAGTAACGGTCGGCATGCATCATGGTAGCCGTGAAACATGCCCCCTTGATTGAAGCAAATCGCGCCTTCGCCGCTGCAAACTTTTCTCGGCCAGCTCACTTAACATCTTCTAAAGAAGACAGTAAACAGTGTTGAATAAAATGGCACCGTTTTGCAACTTTAAATGATATTTCCTATTTGATCCTTGAATGTTAATGCAATTTTGTAATCAAGCCCCATGAAAATTTTTAACTAGATCCCTTGATTTTAGCGTCTTTTTCGGTTGGGTCCTTGGTTTTGGATTGTTTCAATTAACTCCCTAATTGGCCATCAAACTTTAATAATTATGCAATTAAGCCCCTAATTTGGCCAAATCAACTCTTCAAAATTATAATTAGACCCTAGAACTTTAATTTCTTCCAATAAAAGCCTAAATTGACTTAAAAATCAATTTTTCTTGCAATCAAACCCTCTATAAATTTAATTAAACCTTAGATAAAATTTTATTGAATCCATAAACATCTGATTTTGAATATATTTTTATTCTCAAAATTGAATTTTCTTTGTCAACAAGACTCTCATCAGTTAACAATAAACTGTCAAATTTCAACCTTTTGCATTTTTGAACCTCCTCAACCAATTTTTGGCCATTTTTCAGCATTCTAGCATCCTTTTCTTGCTACTATTATTATTTTTTGGATTTCTTCCGAATAGTTTTTTATATTTCTTTTTTTTGTATTTTTTTCATTTATGTCTGGGAACCCAAAAATGGGTAACAACAATATTCATCACAAATATTTACTTTAACATCAAACGACAACTTGAAATATGAGTATGCAAAGCACTTTAAGTTTGTGACCTGTTAAATAACTGGGTGCATTTATCACAAATGTTTGTATTCACGTCAAAAAACAAATAACAAATGTTAAGTAACCAGGTGCATTAATTGCAGGATGAATGTGCATGATTAAATTATGATAGTCATATGATACACATGATTAAGTTGGGAGTTTGTACAGAGGTTTAAACTAAAAAAAAAAAAAAGGATGCTCAGTTTTCCTCTATCTGATATTGTTTATGAACTAAGTTAAGAGGTCAATGCTTACATGAGGGAACCCTTGAATATTAAAAGTTGAACTTATCTTAAGCATTTTCCCTCTATTTTCATGGTTTTCTTTTTGCTTGAGGACAAGCAAACATTTAAGTCTTGAGGGTATTTGATAAGAGAATTTATGACATGCATATTTTCGATTATTCTTGTTTTATTTTGTAATATTTCATATGTGTTGCACAAGTTAATTAGGATTTGGGATGCTCTTTTGAACTATTGACCTTGTGAAAAATTAATGTGTTTTCAAATACTAAATTACTAGAGTGGGCATAATCTAGAATTAAATCTGAGCACTGATTGGTTTTTAGGTTGTAACGAGAGCATACAACTTTGTTTCAAGCGTTCATCACCAATTTGAAAATTTGAGACATAGATCTACAAATCATATGAGAGCATAAAACTCAGTTTTGCTAATTTGAAGCCCAAAAAGTGAGTTAAAAGACAGAGTCAGAATCAGACCCGAACTTCCTGTAAACCAGGCACTGTTTTAGGTTATGGCCCATATATCAAATGTCAGAGGTCTGGAAAGAAAATTTGAATTTATACAATTTCTCTAGAAATAGAAGAGTTTTATTTTGCACGTTTTCCACCCCAAATTTGGCTTATAATATCAAGATAGGAAAGAATATGAGGCAAGGAGGAAACCAACGCTCTTTCCATTCTAAAAAAAAAACAAGAATATAGGGACATTCTTTTGAGAGTAGCGACATCTAGAGAGTGGTACCCTAAAATACACCAAAAAAAAAAAGAGTGGTATGAAGAATAGACGACAATAGAGCAAAACAAAGGTGGAAAAATCAAAACAGATTGGAAGACGTTCAACAGCTTTACTGCTAACCCCTACTCTTGAGTGATATTCATTGTATCAAGTTTATTTCTCTTTAATTTGGCTATGAATCTTATTCAAGGATTTTTTATATAACCTAACTATGAATATGTGAGCAATTTATTTGATTGAATTAATACACTAGTTGTTAAGTGTTTCGTTATATGCTTAACATTTGTGTACATTTGGTCAACATTTGCATGATTTATGATTCAATTTGAGACTGAGAAGTGATAATTGTTTTAGTCATTGTTTAAAATATCTTATGGAATCTATAGGATAGAGTTATCTTTAGAACTTTTGTAATCATTAAAAGTTTAAAGATACTTAATAAACTTTGACAAGTTCAAGAATTTTGTAGAATATATAAAGTTTGCTTGTTGAAATATTTCATGGATGCATAGAGATTAGTGTTTAAATTAGAAAAACTTGATTATCAACATTAAGAATAATTAATTCAATTGAGAAAATTCACATAGATATATTTACATTAAAAATCTGAAATCCTAGAATCTATTAGAATTAAATTCAATACTACTTAATTAGTTGGTTATTACTTTTAATTATTGATTTTTATTTCATAAATTATCTCATTCAATTTCTGCTTATTTAATTCCTCAAATAAATCACAATTTAAATTTTTTAAAAAATTAGTAATATTTTTTACAAATTATTGAGGGACAATACACTACTCATTCATTATTTTATTACTTGTTACATTCATGCACCTGCAAAATAAACCAACGGTCTGGTGGTGATCTTGTTACCATTGATGTTGTCAGGATTGGGCTCTGCTACCATTTTCTTTTCTTTTATCCTTTTTGCTTTTTCTTGTTTTTTTCTGTTTCCATGTTAGAATTCGGTGAGTCTTGTCTCTCTTCTTTAAAGATGTTCAATTAATTCGGTGAGTCTTTTTTAGATTTGATCACCCAAAATCACGTGAAAGTGATTTTTCGCATGTTTTCTCGTTTATATATATAAACTATCTTCCTCCAAACTTCCGACCATAGATGTACCATAGTTAGTGGTTAAAATAATAAAATAAATAGAGATGATAACATATTAGACATTATATTTTTCAAAAAAAATAAATATCAAGAAATTAATCTAATTTAATTTTAAAAATAAAAAAGAAACTAAACCCAATAAAGAAAGAAATGTAAAAAGACCTGAGATCTTTTTAAAATTAGTTAAAAATCCTATATAAAGAAAACAAAAATACAAAGTCCAATATCTAAGTAAATCAAATGTCAAAATATAAAATTAAAAAACATGATTAAAAAACAACAACAAATAATCTTGAATGAATCTCCTAAACTTGAGTTATTCCCTCAAATTCTTAACCCATTAAATTCTAAATTCAAGGTCAATCAAGTAGCTCAATTTAATTATAAAGATGAAATAAAAAATAATAATTTAAAAAACTTGCTAAGATTAAACATTAACAATCAAAAAAATAATGATAAAATATGATATGCGCGCCATTATAATGGAGGATGAAATTGTAAAAAATATAATTTTAAAAATCATTCAAAATAAAATAAATATCAATAAAAAAATGAGGACCAAATTTGAAATGAAATAAATTGATTAATAATGAAATAAAAAAAATTCAATTCTATAAACTAATTCAGATAAAAACTTAGCAATTAAAATAATAGTGGCAAAATCCTAAAGAGAAAGAAATTGATGGTTGTTGTGAAATGTTGCAAGGGAAGGCATGGAAACCAAAAAAAAAAAAAAAAACAGAAAAAACAAGTGAAAAAAAAAAAGTCAATCACAACCAAACCATTGGGCATTAATCCATATGCACCGTCGGTGAAGTAGCCCCCGTCGTTTCAAATAAAAAAAAATAACAAGATGGTTTTTCTTCATCGTGAGCCACCACCAACGTTGTTCAAAGACGACGAGGGGACCCACTCTTTAGTGCACTCTATGAATGTGCTAGCGGCTTTTTCTTTTTCTTTTTTATTATTTGTTTATTAATTAAATGACCAAATCATCCCTAAGACAATACGATAATTGCAACAAAAAAAAAAAAAACAACTCAATGTGAAATGACTAGCATGCCCCTAAAGTGAGGCCTAAGATATTTTTATTTCAATAGCAATAGAGTACTGACATTGTGCATGCAAAAAAGAAATATAAAAAAAAGCTTTGGGCCAAATGTTTTTTTTTATTATTTTAAGGGTTACCAACTAATTTAACCATGCAAAAAATTGTGAAAAGAATGAGATGTTCCCAACAAATCTAAAATGACAAAGGAGCCTAGAGAAAAGATTATTTTACCCTTGAAAGACAACTTTGTGTATTTTTTTGTGAAGGGTAAAGACTTTAATGTACTATTATAATCCAAGGTAATTAAAGGCATAACTACAATGTTTTTCCCCACACAGCTTAAGTTCGGTTAATAATAAAACCTAAATTGAAAATCCATCTTGTCCAAAATTGAAGTTATTGATAGGTAGGTTAACTCAAATTAATATAAATTCACTAGATCCAAAATCCAGGTGATTGGTCGAGTAAGTTAACCTTATTTCACCCCAATAATTTTTTAAATTGAAATATCATTATATTAAAAATTTTTAAATGAAAAATAAACTTGAAATGACATGGTTTTGAAAATAAAAACAATTTTTTCCCCTCAAACTAACCCAAATTAGATTCCAGATCAATGAATCACCAAGTTAACTCGAGATATAATATAACCAGTCCCAGATGGGCAAAGATAACTAGGCCTATGGATAAAGGAAAAATAAAGAACAAAAGTTGTGGGATGAAAAAGAAAAGGAAAGGAAAATATATCATAGCATATCTTCTCCATTAAATTTATAATCATTGTTTTTTATTCATGTTTTTAATCAAAATATTTTTTATTAGTAGGATTTTTTTTAATTAAAAATAAAGGTAATTAAAATAAGTTCGTGTAAGAGTTTGAATGATTTAAAATAACTAGGAAAAACTATCAACTATAACTAAAACTGATAAGTGTATCACTGTAGCGCTGTAGCACTGACTATTATTCACTGTTATTGCATTGTTCTATACTATAGCAGCCTTATGAGAGCTTTCATTGTAGACTGTGAGAGCTTTCACTATAGACTGCACTGTTTGGTCATTGTGGCGCAGACTACTATGCAATGTGAGTGAATTCACTGATCTACACTTTTGCGGCCTTGTGAGTGCTTTCACTATGGACGACACTGTTTGGTGGGGGAATTTGTAAGGCTTCAGCCAGCAACCCTAAATGCCAGGCTAGAGGCACGCCCACTAGGAATGCGGACACCTGGCGCTTGGTTGCCAGACCTCCACGTTGGGAAGGCCGCACCCCAGGCTACAACCACCTAACGCTCGGTCTGTCCGGCCTTGGGTGCTTGGGTTGCCTGCTTGTGTGTGGGGAAGACCAAGCGCACACATGGTGCTTGGGTTGATGCCTTTGTGAGAAATATTATTATTTTTATTATAGTTAATATAATTAATAACTTTGAAAGAAAATATTATTACTAATATTGAAAACATATTATTATTTATATTATAAATTTTTATGATATTTTTTATAAAAAAAAAAAAATGAGCCCATGACGCACTATTATTAAAAATATTCAACAATTCTAAGTATTAATATATAAAATATTATAATTTGTGTCGCAAGTATTATTATTTTTCTTCTAATACAAAGTATTCATCTAAAAAATATTATCATTTGTGTTTTAAATATTATTATTTTTCTTATAATTCAACCCCATGTTGTGTTTGGATGCGTTCGCGCCCAACCACATGTTGGAACTGGACACGTCCATGCCCAACACGTGTTGAACCTGGATGCGTCCGTGTCTACCCCACGTTGGGACTCAACGCGTCCATGCTCAACCCCGTGATGGGGGGGACGCGTTCACGTCCACCTCCACGTTGGGCCTGGACACGTCCTAGCCTAGATTCGCGGTGGACTTGGACGCGTTCATGCCCATACCACGTTGGGGCTCAACGCATATGTGCCCGCCCCTGCGTTGCATGTGGACGCGTCCACGTCCACTTCCATGGTGGGCCTGGATGTGTCCCCGCTCAATCCCATGTTGGGTCTGGCTGCGTCCCAGCCCAACACGACGTTGACCTTGGAAACGTCCATGTCCAACCCCAACCCCACGTTGGGTCTAGACGCGACCGCGACCACCTCCATGTTGGGTCTGAATGCGTCCAGGCCCCACCCCACCTTGGGATGGACGCGGCCCCGCCCAACACCATGTTGGGTCTGGACGCGTCCAGGCCCCACCCCACCTTGGGATGGACGCGGCCCCGCCCAACACCATGTTGGGTCTGGACGCGTCCCCCCCCAATGCCCAATGCCCAATGCGCCTAGCCATACATTGGACCTGAACGCGTCCACACCCAATCCCATGTTGCTTTTCTTAATATAATAATGTGTTATAAATATTATTATTTACCTTATAATTCAAAGTTTTCATATCAAAAATATTATTATTTGTGTTATAAATATTATTATTTTTATTATAGTTCAGAGTATTGATATAAAAAAAATATTATTTAATTATTTATATAATAAATATTATTTTTTTATAATTCTAAATATTCATATTAAAAATAATATTATTTACACAAATAATATTATTTTTATTATAATTAATACTATGAATATCAAAAATAATATTATTTGTGTTATAAATATTATTATTTTTATTATAATTAATACTATGAATATTAAAAATATTATCATTTGTGTTATAAATATTATTTTTATTTTTATTATTAATAAAATAATTAATAAATTTGGAAAATTATTATTATTATTAAAAATATTATTTTTTTGTTTTATAAATTTTTACAATATTTTTTATGAAAATAAAAAGTAAGTTCGTCGCGTAGTGCGGGCATCCAACTACAGAATCCAAAATAGCCTTGGGTCATTGGTTGTGCAAGAGCCAACGTAAACTTGGGTCATGCACAAATAACGTTGGATCCTACAACCATTATGACCCAACTTTTTTGTGAAGATAAAACGTGAGCTTGCGACGTAGCGCGGGCCACCTAACTAGTATTTATTAAATCTAAACTATATTTATTTATTATTTTATTTTATTTAAGAAAAATAAGTTATTTTATTATAAGTATTGTTTCTTAAATTAAAACAAATCAAATCACAATCTTGAAAGAAAGTTTTAACAAAATAAAATTTGAAAATTATATCTAAAAAAATGAGAAAAAGATTAATCTATTTTTTTTATTAATTTATAATAAAGAATTACAAAGTAGAAATCTTATATTTATTGAATATTTATAATCACAAATTTAAAAATAATTGATCCAGAGTTGAACTTGTTACCGTTGATGGTAAAAAAGAAGAAGAAGCGGGCCTAACTTTGTTGCTGACTGATCATGGCAAATAGGGGGTATATGCTATGTTTTGCTCTTTCTTTTCTTTTCAGTGTCCTAGAGGCGGCTTTTCTGCTTGAAAATGTTCATGCTTTTTCTTGTTTTTTTCTCATATGTGAGCTTCATTATTTCCCACTGTTTTCTTTAAAGATATTAGTAGGCATAACATCAATTTTTTTTTTTTCACATGCTTTCTCTATTCAATAAAATAACTATTAAAAATACCTCTCATTTTAATCTTATCCGACGAAGGAAAGGAAGAGGACAAAAGATGTGGGGGTGCAAAAGAAAAGGAGAACAGAGAAGAATATATATATATTCTACATTTTAACTTGTTTTAATATTCTATAGGAGTCAAAAAGAATAGTAGAAGGAAAACAAAGCGAGGAAGTATTAACCTTTCAAATGCTAATATTGACACTAAGGAAATGTTATAGAACAAAAGTAAAACGCTGCACATCAAATGTTTTTAAGAAATTAATGGATTCAGATATACAATATGATTATATGATGTTATTAATTTATACTTTGCCTTTGAACATGGATAACACATTACATTTCATTGATCCGTTACTTTAATTAAAAACCCAGCAACGCCATGAGGGGAAAAAAAGAAGCAAGAAAGAGATGAATAAGAATGCAAGATTTTTTTTATTATTCGGTGGGGCAGCACAATCATACAATTGCCAAATATTTTGAAAACAAGGTCACATGCTAGCATGAGTAAGAAATGAGAAGGTAAACTTTTAAGGTGTAGACTAATTAGCTAAGTTTTGGGTTTATGTTTTAGAAGTACTAGGTTGAGTATTATAAATCTCGCGACATTAGAGATTTATATAGTTATTAATTTTAGAATTTTAAAGAATTAATTAAGGTACATGTAAATTGACTCGAACATTTATGATTTTAAAAAAAATCATAATACGAGAAATTAGAAAGTTTCTCTTATTTTTTTTTACAGTTCGGTCATAGAAAAAATAAAAGATAAAAAACCAATGCAGATTAAAAGAGCACTTGGAAACGCGAGTCAATTCGTGTTTCCAAAAAATTCACTTTTTGTTTTTGCTAAAAATTAATTATGTTTTTATGTTTTGATGCACTAGTCTTAAAAATAATTTTTTAAAAATAAAAAAATATTATTATTTTAATATATTTCAGCATGAAAAACATTTTGAAAAGTAACCGCAACCACATTGTTAAACAGCCCTTAAATATCTAAATTAAACCATACCATTTACTTCAACACTCACTAAACAGAAAAATATTCAAAATCCAATATTCTATACTTGTCCATTATGACCCTCAGGTTAATAAAACACTCTTTCTCCATGCTTGGGAACATCCACAAGTGGAACTACCCATGCCTTCCATAACTCTATATTGTCCTAGAACCAAAAAGTCAATTTTCATAGAAAACAAACAAAATAAATAAATAAAGTCATTTCACACTTCACCTTCATTGTTCCCCAGTGGAATTTACCAACCTCCTCTTCCTATTCCTCGATTCGTAGCCATCACTTTTTAAAACCCACCAAGCAACAAAAGCAGCAGCCAAAGTCGACAATAACTTGAAGAATCGTGCTTTCAAAATAGAGCCGTGCGAGAGAAGAAAAATGCGAGACAACCAGAGAGGCAGAAGCGGGGTTGGCTATGAAAAGGACTTTGGTGGACATCGAGAGAGAAAGGGTTGATAGGAGAAAGGGTTGATAGGAGGAAGGGGGTGCAGGTTGTGAGAGTGAATTTTTGGATTTGAGTTTTTTTAAGACACTTTTCTATTTATTTTTCTGTTAAGTTGGTTTCAGGTTTTTAATTTGTTGGTTCAACAATTTTAGTCTGGTCTAATTCAATCAGTTTCAGGTTTTTAAAACCGAAACTAATTAAATTTTATTTTTATTTATTTTTAATAGGTTATTTTTTATTATGGATTTTTGGTTGTGGTTTTTTTTTTAGTTTAATAATTTTTTTTCTCATCCCTAATTAAAATACTATGCATTTTTTTAAAGTTTTCTATGCAGCTCTAGTTAATATTTGCAATTGAGTTCCTAGTTTTAATAATCTTTGCATTTAAGTAACAATATTTCATTATATTCTTGCTTTTATCTCTAAATAGCAGTAAGAGAAACGAAAGGAGAGGAAAATACTCCAATTAAGGCATTTTCCAGTCATGAAATTGTTAAACTTGGTTTTTATGTGTTCAATTGACAATCCTTAATTAAGATGGCTGAAGAAAAAATATCAAGACTTCAATAATATATTGAGTTTTTTTTTTGGGTTTTGAAGGTTTTTTTGCCAATTAAAATGTATTTTGAGACTGAAAATAAGTTTATAGAGGTTGTTAGCATAATGTTTTGGTGTGTAGAGTGGAAAATGAAAGATTTTGATTTGTATGACCAAAACTATATAGTCCCGTAATTTTCTAGCAACCAAACAGTTATTAATTAAAAATATTAATTGGTCAAATTTTTTTGGGAAAAGTAATAGCTGTTTTTTTTCTTTGCCCTTATTCTTTTGGAAATTACAATTTATATTTTAAAAATTTATAAGTTCATAACACTTTATAACATGTTATAAAAAAATCAACAAAAATTATAAAATATTTCATATCTTTCTATTATACAAAACATATTTTATATCCTTCTATTATGCAAAACATAGTTGATTTTTTATTGTTACCATGCATCACCGGAAAATAAATCACTCACACACTTGAACACTCTTATTCAACCTCTATTGTTAGAGATAATGGAGAATTTAGCTCTTCATATTAAGAATAAAAAAGTATTTCCTTCATACATCCATCGAAATATCAAAAAAGCACATCAAACCACTACAAATTTACAAGTCTCATAAAAATAATAAAAGGGAAAAATTTCATTCCCTTATTTTAAAATCTTAAAAAAGGAATAACCAATTCTTGAAGACTCCAAACCAAATCTTATAACTATTAAATTCAAAGAATAAACAATTAATTAAGAATTTAAGATGACAAAACACAAACTCTTACCAACAAAACCCAAGAATTATAACCTTATGTATAAAAATAATCAAAATAATCTTATTTGTAGCAACAATATATAGGCCATTAATATCCATATATCAAAGAAAATTTAATATATAAACAACAATAAAAAATAAGTTATGAAGAAAAGGGAGACATGAAAAATATAAAAGAAAATCTAACATGAGAAAATAATTTTAATATCATAACAACAATAAAAACAAAATCCTAACAAAAATAATAGATTGAAAGGAGAGAGATGGAAACGAACACATAATGGACAAAGAGTAGAAGATAAAAGGAAGAAATATTAGAAGGGTTAGGGGTGGAGATAAACATTTTGCATTTACCAATGGAATAATTATTTTTGAAAAAAGTAATAAAGATTTTTTTTAGTTATTTTGTATATAATTACCAAGGTAAATTAATTTTGTTGACAAATGGTAAGAAATAATTGAAAATATTAACAAATAAATTAATTTTTCATCATAATGTTACGGTGCAAACTAATCTCTCAATAATGGTATTGGTAATAGTTTTTTTTCTAAGCTAATTTCAGTAAGTAGTAGCAATTTAAATTTTTTCTCTTTAAATAAAAGTTTTTTTAAGTTGTGAGTTTCTTTCAAACTACTTAAGTGTGATTAATTCTTATTTTTTAAAACTTTTATGCTCATGTATTTATTTTAATTTATCAACTTATATTTTGAGGTTTTTAATTGGAGAGACACCAGGATTAGGATCTCTGTATTGTTTTTCTAATTTTAATGACTTTATTATTATATTAATTTTAATGATTTAAAAAAAAATATTATTTTAAAATATTTTAAAATAAAAAATATTTTAAAAAATAATCACGCTTTCAAACAAAGATACTAAATAATAGAGATAATTTGTTCCTATTACGTAATTATAATTGAGAAATTATAGTAATTGAAAGTCAAACCCTGAGAAAGTTATCAGACATACAACTTCTAATTTGAACATGCTTTTGTAATTGATCTTCCAATGCCTATTACGTAATTTAAACATTGTTCTCGGACCACATAATGTTTGGCAGTATGGTCGTAGTTATTTTTCAAATAACTTTTCATGTCAAAATACATGTCAATGATATTTTTTTAAAAAAAAAATTATTTTTGACATTAGCACATCAAAATGATTTAAAAAAACTAAAAACATATTAATTTAAAGTTAGTAAAAAAATATAAAAAATTCATTTTTTTTAAAAAACGCTTTTGAAACATAAAAACAAACAGGCAAATCAGAAAAATAGTATTTAGAGTTCCAATTGGATAATCTATATGAGTTTTAGGTGAAAACATGTATTTTTTATAAAATAAACTTTGACTCCGTTTGTTTACGCGGCTGCAACTGCGTTTTAATTAAAACACAGTTTGCAGCCGTTTAGTAATGAAAAAAATTGATTTGTTGTGCATGGGGCCCACATAATTTTTGCATCCGACACGCTGTAAATAAAAAGCTAAGAAATCTTGCTTTTCACGCACTGTACACTTCAAAAAATAATGAACACTTGCACTGTTCACACAGTTTTGTTTTGTTAATTTTATTAACATTTTAAAAAAATAGTTTAAAGTGAATTAAATTCATTCACACTGTGATGTAAACAATATGTTTTTTCTCGAAAAACTAGTATAGAGTGAATTAAATTCACTCGCACAGTAATATCAATTTTATATTTGATAATATTTTATTTAATTTTATTACACGCTCAAAAAATTATGAAAACTGTAGTTTTTATCCGATGAATTTTGTACGTAATGGAATTATAAATAGTTTAATGGAATAATAAAAAATATTTTATATAAAGTATTATTTATTTCATGATGTAATAGGAGTAATTAATTCTACAATATTTAAATTTAAAACCATCAATATTAATATATATATTTTTTAAAATTATTTTATAACCTCAATTTCAAAAGCATTCTTAACCAAACACATTAAACTATTTTTTCTTCAACCTCAATTTCAACCACATTTTTAACAAAACACCTATTTTTTCAAACCAACCTCAACTAAAAGTACTTTTTATAAAACAATTTTTTTCAAACCACAACCACAACAGCTACCGCAATACCAAACACACTATTTGAGTTGGAGGGTTCAATTAAAAAATTTTAAAATCTTGGAGCTAAAATGTAACTTTTTTTAAAGTTTGAGGTATTATAGTTCCCACTATTCAACCCTATTAAACCCGTGCACGGTGGTCAAATAACAACATCTTTTTTGGACTTTGGAGAAGATTTGATTCGTCACATGCTTAGGGTCGACAAAATATATACCAACTTGTTCAAAAAGAAAATAAAAAATAAAAATTGCTTCATCCATTACATAACAAAATGTGTACTTTCATGATTTAACATTTTTAACTATTTGTTTTTCTTTTCATTTTTTACTCTTGTGGCCTCTATCTTATCTTAGAGCCGACCTCTTTCAAATCATGTTTTATAATTATTAATGCCAAGAGATTGGTTTAATATTATAGAGGTTAGCTCCATTATTTGATTTTATAGATTTAAATCTCAATCAATATTATATATATATATATATATATATATATATATATGTATATGTATATGCATATGTATATGTAGCGGGCTAACGAATATAATATGTTTTTAAATTATTATTATTTAAAAATTTAAAAGATATTTAAGAGTGTATTTATGATTTTTTAAAAAATATTTTTTGCTTAAAAATATAATAAAATAATATTTTTTTTATTTTTAAATAATTATTTTTAATAAAAATATATCAAAATAATATTTTTTTTTATTTTTAAAAAATTATTATCCCACTAGTGTCCCACTCAGGCATATCATCATTTGAGATTCGAGTGCCTTTTCTCGTGTCCACATGCTCAGAAGGCTATAGCAGTGGAAAAGGCATCGTAGATTAATGCACAATGTCCACATGCTCAGAAGGCTCAATGAATTTTTGAATCTGCCCACATAAATGCCATAAGTTGGCTGCTAAAGGACAACGAGAACAGAACATGTTGGATACATAATTTCATGTCTGTTCCTGTGAGGTTGTGTCATGTACTTGTAAAAGTGATTTTATTTGAAAATATATTACATAAAATTTTTGATATTAAAACATTAAAATTATAAAAAAAATATTGATTTTTTTTATATAAATATGTTTTTAAAAAATGAAAACTATGGTACTCCCAAATTTGTTTTAACCGGTTGCCTCTTTTAGCTTCTTTCAATTCAAATATAATATTTTTTTAATAAAAAGATTTACAGATGACATTCACTCGGATTGAGACTATTTTAATGGAAGCCACAGTAGTCGCTTTACCATAGATATTTCTTATATAAGGTATCCAAGAATCCCTCACCCCCACGCCAAACCCTCATACCAAACCAAGCCATGGCTTCCTGTATCTCTCTTTCCAGTAGCATCCCTTTAGCTGCCTCCTCTTTCTTGCCTTCCTTCCCAGAAACACACCGAGTTTCCAGAATTAAAAAGCCAAACCGTCCCGATATCCCGATTGTTTCTTGCAAATCAGGCAAGAATGATCACGAACAAAACCCTGCCACCAGAAGAGATCTGCTCATTGGTCTCGGTGGACTCTATGGAGCAACTAGTCTTAGTGATCCATTTGCCTATGCGAACCCCATTGCACCCCCAGACATAACCCAATGTGAGCTAGTTGACCTGCCATCCGAAAGTAATCCCACGAACTGTTGCCCTCCAACATCCACAAAGACCAAAAACTTCGAATTCCCTTCTGCGTCCTCCCCAATGCGCATTAGGCCTGCTGCTCATTTAGTTGATAAAGCCTACGTAGCTAAATACGCCAAAGCCATTGCACTGATGAAAAGTCTTCCTGACGATGATCCTCGTAGCTTCAAGAGCCAAGCCGACGTTCACTGTGCTTATTGTGATGGTGCTTATCACCAAGCAGGCTTTCCTGATTTAGAACTTCAAATTCACTTCTCGTGGCTCTTCTTTCCCTGGCATAGACTCTATTTGTACTACTTCGAAAGAATCTTGGGTAAACTGATTGATGATCCCACTTTCGCTTTGCCTTTCTGGAATTGGGATGCCCCTGCCGGCATGCAAATGCCAGCCATTTTTACTGACCCCAAATCACCACTTTATGACCCCCTTCGCGACGCGAATCACCAACCTCCGACATTGCTTGATCTTAATTACGCGAAAGGAGATGCGAATCCAGACCCTGCAAAAGCAGAGGAATTGTATGCAAGCAATCTTAACGTAATGTACAGGCAAATGGTGTCCGGTGCCACGAAGCCTACTCTCTTTTTTGGAAAACCATACCGTGCTGGTGATGATCCAAGTCCTGGAATGGGTACAATTGAGACCACCCCACACACTCCGATTCACTTCTGGACCGGCGACCCCAATCAAACTAACGGGGAAAATATGGGCAATTTCTACTCAGCAGGGAGAGATCCCATATTTTATTGCCATCACTCGAACGTCGACCGGATGTGGGACTTGTGGAAGAAAATACCAGGAGGCAAGCGAAAGGATTTCGAGGATCCTGATTGGCTTAATTCAGAGTTTCTTTTCTGGGATGAGAATAAAGAGCTGGTTCGAGTAAAGGTTAAAGATACTCTTGACACCAAGAAGCTACGATATGGCTTTCAAGATGTTCCTATTCCTTGGCTGAAAACAAGACCAGTACCAAAATTAACAAGGCAGGAAAAATCACGTCGTGCAGCTAAAAAAAGCGTTGTGTTAACACCAATTAGTGCATTCCCTGTTGTCTTGGATAAAGTCATAAGTGTGGAGGTTTCCAGGCCAAAGAAATCAAGAAGCGCGACGGAGAAAGAAGATGAAGCTGAAGTTCTAGTTATTGAAGGGATTGAGTATGAAGAAAATCAATTAATTAAGTTCGATGTCCTCGTCAACGATGAACCTGATTCACCTGGTGGACCAGACAAGTCCGAGTTTGCAGGAAGTTTCGTCAACGTGCCTCACAAGCATGCAAAAAAATCAAAGACAACCATGGTATTGGGGATTACAGGATTGTTGGAAGATCTGGAAGCTGAAGGAGATGATACCCTTGTGGTAACTTTAGTGCCTCGGACTGGTGGTGATTCTGTCACCGTTGCTAATGTCAAGATTGAGTTTGTCGCTGACTGATCATGGTGATGAGAGGACATATGCTACCATTTTCTTTTCTTTTTTTCCTTTAGCCTTTTCTTGTTTTTTTCTCTTTCTATGTTGGTATTCAGTGAGTTTTCTCTTTTTTCTTTCAAGATGATCAACTAATGGACCGTATTTGAATTTTGAATACTACAATGGTTTCTTAGATTTGGTGCCAGAAGTAGATGAACAAAAATAACTAGACCCATATGGTAAAAAATAATTGTCATTTTAGACTTTTTTTTAAAATGATACATAAACCAAAAACAATATGGTTTTGAAAGAAAGAAAAAACTAAATTTTATCATAAACAAACCCATATCAGATCTCAAATAAATGAATTACCAATGCGGCAGATGTCTACCGACCCCGAAAGGTACCTTCCTATGAGAAATTGAAAGATGTCTCCCTTTTACACACTTGGGTCATTGAGGAAAGTGCGTGGTCCAGCCACCCTGCAATGTCCACTGACGCCGCGCTTGATCGTAGGCGGGTTTGCTTAATGCGGCGGTGGACGAGGAGTGTTTCGATTGAAAAAGAGGAGGTTTTTCCTTCTACTTTCAAGAGAGAGAAAAAAGGCAAATTTTATAAAATTCTCATTGCAATGGACTGATAAATAGCCAATTTTCTACACCTCTCGCCTGTACTACACAATGATATACAGTATAATTAGTACAAAAACGCAAGGCAGTACTATAATTAGAGTTTTTCTGTTTTTTTTCTTTTTCTTTCAAAAGTGAACTATATATCTTATATATTCCCAAAAAAAATCTGCTTTTTTCTTTCCGTAAAATCGTTTTTGAAAAGGCAACGTAGTTTTATTTATATTTCCATAGAGCAAATATTACTAAAAAAAGGTTAAATCAAGTATATACCTCAATTAATAATACATTATTATTTTTTATTTGGTTCGGTGTTGGGGTAAAAAAAATCAAAACAACCAAATCATAAATTTTATTTTTTAAATTTCAAAATAAGACCAAATCAAAAACTATTTCAAAAAATCAACTAGTTTCAGTTAGAGGTGAGCAAAAAAACCGAACCGAAAAAAAAAACCGATTAAACCGATGAATTTTTTTCAAAAAAATTTCGATTCAGTTCGATTTCGGTTTCAGAAACCAGAAACCGGAAAAACCCCAACCGAATCGAACCGGTTCAGTTTAAGGGGTACTATAAATACAAAAAAAAAATCACGTTATTTTTCTTAACCCTAGCATCAAGGTTGTTAAAAATGCGTTTTAACTCGTAAAATCGCCGATTTTACGAGTTAAAACACCAAAAACGTTTTGAATCGGGGTTAAAACTCGAAAACCAGTAAAATCGGGTTGACTCGGTCAAACTCGCATAAAAACGGTCTGACTCGGAAAAAACGTTAAAATCGGACCGTGTTAACGAGTTAAGAAAAATTTTCACTTTCTCGGTTTCTCCACTGTTTCACCGTGACTTTGACAAAAACACAGAGTAACTACAACTCTCACTGTGCAAATTCAGTCACACTCTCCCAGACTCCCTTTCTTCCCTTTTCCCTTTCCTCTTTCCCCAGCAAATTCAAAAATCACTCCCCCGATCCAGAGCGTCTCGCCAAGGACGAAGGTAAGAATTGATTCCCAATCCCAAGCTTTGTTTTTTCTGTGTAATGGTGCTGATTATAGATAAATTATCTAGGAATTATGTGCTGCATTATCTAGAATTATCTAGATTCTAGGCTTCTGGGCATTCTACATTTCTACTATACTTTGTTTGCTGCTGGAGTGCTGGGTATTTTTTCGGAAGGGGAGTTGTGTTGCATTATCTAGGATTATCTAGGATTCTGGATCTGTGTTTGATCTTACTGCTTTGGTGTTGCAGATTCTGCAATTTTGTATAGACAACGAAGCATTCCAGCCAAGAAAAGTCTGCTGCATTCTTGTATGAACGTGGAAACTCCTTGTAAGTTCACTGCCAAGGCACTTCCATGGATCTGGTTTTCTTTTTCCATCAGTAGCTTTTTTCCTGTTTGTGTTTTTAATTTATCCAGTCAAGTTCATTGTTTTACTAGCTAGTAGGGCCTTGAAATATTATATTATCGTTGAAATTTGAGAGTCCAAGACGTGTTGATGAAATGCATGTATGATGTATCTGTTGATAAGCAAGATATCTCTACTGTTAATTATATTAAAATTTTCAAGGCATCCCATTTTCTCATCCTTCGAGAAGTTGAAATCCCGACTGCTAGCCCTTGCAGTTTCATCTTTACCATTAACTATTTATGGCATTTTTTTATTAATTTCGATGCAAAAAAGAGGATTACAATACTGCATTTTCCTTTACCTCTGCTACTTTAAGAGTAATTTCAATCCTGTTATGATCATCTTTCGAATCATGCGGTACTTTGTGCTGACCTTTATTCCCCATGAAGAACTGGCTTTTCTGTGGCACTATGAACTAATCCTTTAGATGGTAATGATTTTGATGACTGTTTTAGGAATAATAAGGGAGACAAAGGTAATGAGGATGTGTTTAGTTTACATGACACACCTCCAGACTGTTTGTTTTAGATGTGTTAACTTTTAGTTATTAAAATACTATGGACATGTATGAATTATGTATTTTAAGATATTTGGATATTTGTATTGTTTATTTTACTTTTATTTGAATTGTGTATTTTAAGATGTTTGGATATTTATATTGTTTATTTTACTTGTATTGTATTTGAATTATGTATTTTAAGATGTTTGGATGTTTATTTTGCGATTTTACGATTTTAGTTAAAATATTTTACTTGCGATTTTACGATTTTTAGTTAAAAAATTTTACTTCCGATTTTACGATTTTACGATTCGAGTTTACGAGTCGAGTTTATATTGTATGTTCCGTGTCGTGTCAAAAAAGCGTTTTTGACAACCTTGCCTAGCATCCATACTCCAGCCGTCCTTGTCTTTGCTCCTGAGCCGCTCCCTCAACTCACAATTCACAATTCACAATTTCAAATCGAAATCAATCCTTTTTTATCTATTGGAGCACAACCAGCCCCCACCGTCTTTAATTATTCATCTTTAAACACCAGCTAGCCACATCCCTCTCCCACCATTTTTGATTCTTCATCTTCAAACACCAGCCAACCACATCCCTATCCTACCATCTTCATCTCCCTGATGTAATAACATTAGGCTCACCACTACGTACTAGTGTTAATTAAATTAATATCTGCTTGACTAGTATCCCCCCATCTTCATCTCTTATCTCTCAACTTTTCTCACAACCCCCCTTCAACATCTTCATCTCTCATCTCTCTCAATCTTTATCTCTTAATTTTTGTCCCTGTTTATTTTTTTTCTAATTTTTATAGATCTGTTATGTATTCATTTTCTATATTTATTTACAAGAATGTTGATTTGCCATTCATGTTGCGATTACTGTAATGGATGTTGTGATAAATATTTTTTTCAAATTTTCGTTTGAATCTTGTTCTTTTTGGCTTCATGATTCAGAAAACCTGCTTGATATGCTTGGCCAAGATGAAATCAGTTTTTTCCGGTTTTTTCTTTCAATTAACCGAACCGAAAATGCTCGGTTTGAACCGGTTTTGGTTCGGTTTTGGTTTTGATTTATACATAAATAAATAAATCGGTTTGGTTAGTTTTTTGGGTGAAAACCGGACCGAACCGGAAATGCTCACCCCTAGTTTCAATTCAATTATTTTGGATGTGAGAAAAGGCAAAACTATTTCTTTTGATGTGAAAAACTAGCAAACGGAGTATGAATTACACTATAAAAAATCCTAGACAATAAATACAACAAAGGAACACTCTTATTAAATTCCTAATTTGTTAATGCCACCAACTACAGAAACCCTAAAAATAACAAATCTTTAAATCTTTAACTAGAAATAGCACAAACCTACAAACAAAAACCAATCCAATAATAAAAATTCCCATTAAACAACACCCATTTACTTCATCACTCACTAAACAAAAAAATGTTCAAAATCCAATCTTTACTTGTTTTTTTATGACCTTGAGGAAAATAGAACGCTCTTTGTCCACGCTTGAGAACATTCACAACTGGACCTACTCCTACCTTCTCTATATATAAATCATCCCCTCTATAACCTAGAACCAAAAAGAAAAAGTCAATTTTCTTAAGAAACAAAAAAAATAAAAAAAATTTAAGTCATTTCACACTTCACCTTCATTGTTCCCATATTCCTCCTCCTCCTCATATTCCTTTCTTCATAGCCATCATTTTTCAAAACCCAACAAGCAACAGAAACAGCAGCAGAAGTCAACAAAAACTTGAAGAATCATGCTTGAAAAATAGAGATTTGCCAGAGAAGACAAATGCGATACAATAAGAGAGACAGAAGGGGGTGGGCTATGAATGGGGCTATAGAGGAGATCGAGAGAGAAGGGTGGAAAGGGAGAAGCGGGTTTGCAGTTATGAGAGTGAGTTTTAGGGTTTAAGTCTTTTGAAGACACTTTTCTATTTATTTGTTACATTTGATATCGTGATGAATTTTAAAAATTATTTCGCACAAAGAATATATTTTTAATATTTTTTAAAATAGTAAAAGTTTTGTTTAAGTTGTCATCTAATATTATATTATGATCACTGAAAACTGTAACTAGTCAACAAAAATTCTATAATATAGGACTAATAACGTAAAAGAAAAGATATTATCTCTCCTTAAATATCCTACCTGACGTAAGTTGCATTACTAGTTTTGTCTTAAATTACTAAGAACTTGTTTTGTTTTGTTTTTTATGATCTACTTATAATATTCTTGTATCTGGTGCCAGTGAATGTTCAACTACGGATACTTTCAACTTTGACGTTGGTAAATATTACATAGAAAAAAAACATATGGTATTCTTGACTCTAGCGCTAGTGAATAAACCAATAAAATAAATTTAAAACAAAGCATACATATTTTATATTTTTAAATAATAATAATAATAATAAAAGGGATTGGGTCTGAGGCCCAAGCCCAACCCTAGCTTTTTTGTTTTTTTTAGTTGAGTCTAACTCAGCTTGTATGGTCCTGCCGTGTCATTGGCCCAAGCCACTGACTCGACTGGGCACCAAGCACACGTGATGTGTGTGGTGCAATGATGTGCTAATTATAATTCACAACAACAGTAACAAGTGAATTATATTGCAAAGTGGGAAGAGAGGAAAAGGGAATTTCCTGGTTCAGGAGACAAAGACGTGATGGAGGACTGGCCAAAGCTGCTTTCTTCCCCTCTGCCTTTGTGTGCTTCTCCTCTGGTCTTGCTTTTCTTTGCTTGGTTTCTTTTTGCTTCTCTTGTTCTCCTTATCTCCCTCAGTGCCTGCTTGGTATTCTCGTGTTGCTTGTCCTATTCTCTGGTTTTCTTCCTTTCTCTTTAGTGTATGTGTTGTCTGTGTTTTTTTTTCTTGTGTTGTTCTATGTTGGCTTGAGCTTGCTCCCAGTTGTTGGAGTTTTGAAGGAGATTCTACAATCCCTTTCCTCTGTTTAATTTTTTCCTCTGTTTTTGTTTCTCTGGTTTGTCATTCCTATATTTGCTCATTCGTCCCCTTCTCTCTCTATTGGTTTTTTCTTGTCTCCTCCCCTGGTTTTTCTCTTCTTCTATTCATTTCCTTATTGTATTTGCTCATTCATCCCCTTCTCTCTCTATTGGTTCCTCCCCCCTTCCCCCTTATTCATGGCTTTTCTCTGGCTTTTATAAAGCCAAAGAATACCAAACATTTATGTATCGTGGGGGCGAGAGATAGTAGCTAGGAGACGTGGTCCATGATTGAAACAGTTTTAGTGCATTTACTATTGAAACGGTTCTGAGAAAGAAGGTGATGAGTAGTTTTTGAAACGTCATAGTTTTCTTGATTAAAATGACTATTTTTAATTTTCCCGCATATCATTTTAAATTGAACCCTGAATTTCAGCACCATTTACAAACAATTCTTAATTTAGGAATTATTCAATTCAAATCTTAATTAACTCTTCAACTTTTAAATTACTTTTAGAAAAATCCATTAACCACCTTATAGTATCACCACCTATTCATTTTGGTTCTTGAATTTTAATTTCTTGCCATTTTGACCCAAACCAATCCCAAACTTTGGTATTTTTTTCAATTAAGCCCTTGATTGCATTAATTAATTAAATCAAAGTTTAATTAAGTCCTCAAACTTATCAATTCTTCTATTTTTTACTAAATTGACTCCCAAAATTATAATTTCATCCTTATTAGTCCTCAAACTTTCAATTTATGTTGTCTTAGCCTAATTCTCAAAAAACAAATTCATTCATTTTTTTGTTATTTATTTATTTATTATTATTATTATTTTGAAAAATAAAAAATTAGGTTATTACACCCATGTTATGTTAATAGTATTTTTAATTTTTCTAATCAATATTTTTTAGGGTTGTTATTGGTTTATTTTTTTAGTTTCTTTTTTTTTTGTTTCCCTAATTTTTTGGTTTTTTTTTCTCATCCCTAATTAAAACATTATCCATTCACTCTGCATTGATATTCTTTGATTTTTCTATATAGCTCTAGTGTATATTTGCAATTAAGTTTTAAATTTTAATAATATTTGCATTTAAGTAACAATATTTCATTCCAATTATGTTTTTAACTCTAGAAAAGATAGGATAGGAAAATACTTCCAACCTCAAAATTGTTAAATTTTGTTTTTATGTGTTTTATTGACAAAGAGATTTATTTGATGGTGATAAAAAGCCTAAACATAGCATAAGAAAGAAGATCAAGAATTCAATAATATAAAGATTTTTTTATTTGGTTGGGTTTTGAAGGTTTTTTGACCAATTTAGATGTATTTTGAGATTAAAAATGAGTTTATAGAGGTTGTTTGCTTGATGTTTGAAGGGGAAAATGAAAGATTTAGATATGCACGACCAAAACTATCATTCTTGTAATTTTCTAGCAGCCATATGATTATTGAAAATATTTATTGGTCAAAACAATTTGGGAAAATCAACCTTACCCTTTTGTAGTTTAGTCATTTTTTTCCTTTGCCTACATTCTTTAAAAAATTATGATTTACATTTCGAAGTTCACAAGTTCCTAAAACTTCACCGCATGTCAAAACAAATCAACAAAAAACATTAAATTATTTACAAGATTGTCATTATATTTCATTTAATAACTAAAAAGCTCTTGGAATGTTAAAATTAATAAATTGCCACAATTTTGTTTTCTTTTAAAGTTAGCTGTTGAAAATCTTACCCTAGCTCCATCTCTTCTATTGTTTTCTTCTAGCCATCAAATCACCTTACATTTATAATCTCTCTTATCTACACCTTTATAGATATCAATGTAGCCCAATACTCTCACGTTCGAGCCCTGAGGTTGCTAATATTGATGGCCACTAGAGGCTTACCTGGTCGTTAACTTCAAGGTCCATATGTATTATTCAAGGTGCATGCAAACTAGCCCGGACACTCCAAGTAAATAAAAAAAATGTAGCCCAATACAGAAGCCACCTTACATCCTTCTGTAACAACACACACAACTACACCAGCCACCTCACATCCTTATACTATCCAGAGCAAGTAACTATTGAACTAGTGTTGTCACTCTCATTTCAATATTTTTTGTAAGAGATAGTAGAGTTTTTGGCTCTTCTCATTAAGAAGGGAAAAATATTTTCTTCATACATTCAATCTATATAAAAAAAGCACGTCCTGACCACCAATTCACATAAAAACACTACAAATTTACAAGTCTCGGGTAAGTGATAAAAGTGAAAAATTCATTCCCTTAGTTTACAATCTTAAAAAGAAAATAAAAAACACCAATTCTTCAAGACTCCAAATCAATTCTCATCGATACTAAATTCAAAGAAGAAACAATTAATTAAGAATTTAAGATGACAAAACAAAGCCCTTACCAACAAAACCCAAGAATTACAACCTTGTGTAAAAATAATTATAACAGTTCTATTAGGAAGTAGAATCATGACTCAATATAGATAAAATTACAACACAAATAATTTAAACCCGCCATAAAGTTCCAATCTTTTTACAAATCCTTAAAAAAGCATAAGAACCTATCTAAAAAACTTAAACCCACCAATTTTTTTTATATATCAATAACTAATTTTCCAAAGTGGTTTTCATGTTGTTTTGAACTTTACAATAGTGACACAAGCTTATGTGGTGTCACAATAATGCATGGGCCATTAGTATCCATATATAAAATCAATTTGTACTAAGAATGATCAAGTGTGTACCCATGTATTTAAGCAATTTGTACTGGCCATTATCTCCAATTTCTAAATCCTAACCCTAACCTTAATTTTTCAATAATTGCTTGAAGCATACCTTCTATCTTAATAATAACCTCTTCAATCATGCCACATCTCCAAAATCTTGAAAAGAAAAAACTTTATTGAAGAACCTGACCATACCCACATAAAATAAACTACAAATTAATGACATAATTAAATGAGTCTTGGACCGGAAGAGAGAAAGAAAAAGGTGATTGGTAGGATCAATTTTTTAGAACAGGGCTTCATTAGGAAAGGAAGTAATTGTTGCAAGCACTTCAGTTTTAATTGTGAGCGTATAATAGGCCATGTGGAAGATGATGTCCAAAATTGGTGATGTTTTGCAAACCCACTATAAGAGAGATTATGTTAGAAGAGAGAGAGAGAGAGAGATTGTAACATCTCACATCAAGAGAAGAGTGTCTAAAGCCAGGGCATATTAAGGCAGTTGGTACCTAACCTTGTAGGATACATTTTGAGACATGTAGGCTGTCAGGAACAAAACCATGAGGAATGGAAGTCGGGTTGGGCTGAGCCATAACAGATAATATTCTATAATGGGGAGTGGGTTGGGCCTTACATATGGTATCAAAGCCAAGAACGACTCATTTTTAAGGTGGGGAGATTGTAACATCCCACATCGAGAGAAAAGTGTCTAGAGTCAGGGCATATTAAGGCAGTTGGTACATAACCTTGTAAGACGTGGTTTAGGGCCTGTGGGTTGCCAAGAACAAAACCGTGAAGCATGGAAGCTGGGTTGGAATGAGTCATAACGGACAATATTCTACAGGGGGAATGGGCCACGAAAAGGTACCAAAACTTGATATAAGGGTGTTTTAGTAAATATAGATAGATTTTCTATATAAATAGAAAAATTATGCAAAAGAATAGCTAGGATGGCCGAATGAAATAAAAAAAGGAGAGAGAGAGAGAGAGAGAGAGAGAGAGAGAGACTTCAGAGCAGACACTCAAATGGCTATATCTCTATATTGCACCGTTTGATTGGTCTGAGGATATATTACTCTCCTCACCACCCTTTACCATCTTCTCATTAGGATCTGAACCTTCTGGTTTGGTGTGAGAGATATAGACCTCGCAACATTTCAAAGAAAACTTGTTTGTAGGTCAGTCACAATCGCTGGTAGTTTCCGCATTTGTCCATCGTTAGATCCAGCTCAATATTTGATATGATGGTCATATGGATGAGCACTTCATTATGAATGGTGGAGATCGAGATTAGAGACTCAGACAAGAAGTTATTCATTAAAGAACAATATCTTGCCAATATTCAGGTCCGTTTGGTTTTGTTTTGATCTAGGAAGATCTATATGTTAATATGCTATGATGTTTTTGTATGTGTAACATGATATAATCATGGTTAGCTTCACCGTTTGAATTGTACACATTCTGATTGAGTTAGGAGAAACTTGAACCTCAATGAAACATGTTATTAATGATTAGTCGATTCCGAGCAATTGGGTGACTAATGATTACTAACATCGGCATGGTTACTCCTGGTTAAGTGAAAAGATAAGTTGATTAACTATTCCAGGTCGAGAATAGTTAATGATATCAATGGGTCATATTGGTATCAACAACCATTTCGGGTGTGATTAGTTACTCTAAGTAAGGAGGCTAAAGATATCAAGGGTTCTTAACATCAGTAACTTTGATGGTAAACCAGATATGAATAAGATTTGATAAACTATTTTGGGAAAGATATCGACACGTGAATGTAACTGATTAGTCTAACCCAATATTGAGAGACTAATGATACTAATGAGATTCATTAGTATCAACAATTACCTTAAAAAAAATGGAAGGGAAAATATTACTTAGTGTTGTAACCAAATTTTGACCCACTTATTGTTAAATTAATTTTGAGGGTAAATCTTGAAAATTAAAAGACCAGGGGTTCGAATGCAAGGATTTAGAAACTTCAAGGACTAGATTGGAAATAACCATTCTCAGCCCAAAACAGCACCGTTTCAATCAGGTGTTGTCCGTCATCTTCGTCTCACCGAACGTCCGCCTGCAAAGAAGGAAACAAAAGTGTGAAACACCAGTATCCTAACCCATTCAAAATACAGAAAAGCAATAATTATCTTCATGATAATTACAACTCGACGAGATAAAGATTGCACTTTGAATTCGAGTCCTAGCAGGAACCGTCTCCCTTAGTCGTGCTTATCAAGAGGAGAGACGTGAGGCTGAGGGGGAGGAAAATTGATCCCTATAAATACCCAACAATTGACAACGCCAAGGGGGGGAGAAAAACCGAGAAAAAAGAGGACCAGAGAAAAACAAAGAAATCAACCCAGAAACAGAGCAACTCACAGCACCCGACAGAGCATAAAAACCTAGAAAAAAATACAGAGAAGAAAATAATAACACGCAGAGAGAAAGGGAGAAGGAGTGCAACACACACAGTGACCAGAATTATCTTTGAAATCATTTTCGTCCCTGCAAACAAAGGAAAGACTAGTATTCACTCAAAGAACATCACAGCAAACCGGCATCGTCTTCGTAGTCTAAAAAACTACTAAGAAAGCAGAGGAAAGTCACTAGATCGCTGCTACTGCCTTCAGCGTTTCCAGAACCAGGAGAGAAAGCAAAGTAAAGCAGAAGAAGGAGCAGAGGAGAGGGGGCAGTGTCGGCCAGCCAGAGCTTCGCCATCGTCTCCACCGATTCCAACAGACCAGGTAAGCGGCTTTTTCTTCTTCTGCATTATTTCAAATGTGTTTTACACTGTGCAAGTGAATTTTAATTCACTTGCACAGTGCAGCAGCACGCGTGCATTAGCACAACGCGTGCTGCTGAGCCCAGCTGGGCCACTGGCTTGGGCCAGTGGCCGGGCCTGGCTGGCTGGGCTTAGCCTAGCCCATGTGAGCTGAGCTGGGCCCAGCCCAGCCCAACAAAAAATAAATAAAAAATACAGAAAAATTAAAATAAAAAAATAAAGAATGTGTATGCGAGAATAAAAATAATGTAAATTTATTGGTTTATTCACTGACGCCAGAGTCAGGAATAAAAATACCGGTTTAAGTTTATATTATTTTTATTCGTTTATTCAATTTTATTTAGTTAGAAAAAAAAAGAAGAAATATGTGCATTTCAAAAAAATAAATGTATTATTATTTATTTATTCACTGGCGCCAGAGTCGGTAATAAAAAATAATACTGATTTAAATTATTTTTATAGCTACGTAATATTTACCAACGCCAGAGTTGGAAATATTCGTAGTTAAATATTCACTGGCGCCAGAGTCAGGAATATTATAAGCAAATTTTCATAACATAAATTAATAAACATTTAGCAATTTAAGACGAAAACAGCAATGCAGCCTGCCTCAGGCAGGACGTTTAAGGGGTGATAATATCTTTCCTTTTACGTAACCAGTCCCGAACCATAGAATCTTTGTTGACCAGTCAGGGTTTCTAGTGACCATAATACTAGGTGGCGACTCCTTAAACAAGAAGAATATTCCCATCAAAGAACAGGATGCCAGAAATCCGTTCTTTCCAAAGATTTTTAAATTAATTTTATAGGGACGCCACGAAGTCGGGTGCGACACTTAGTTTAGCAAAAATGAAATGAATGGAATGTGTAATGGCTTGGTTTATGTTTAACCATCAAAAGCATGCTAATTATGATTTAAATTGAAGAAAATCCTTGGTTTCTTTCTTTAGGCATGTTCGGCCGTATTATGTTTATTAGAAAAAGGGAGATATTGGTTGTCCAATCTATGTATTTGGACGAGATATTTTTATCACCCACCTTTCAGCTATGGTTAGGGCACCAAAATGATAAAAGTTCAAATTAGGTTATTCACAAAGGTTGTAGGTATGGATTTTATCTTTTAAACAAAACTAACCTCGTATAATTTGGAGTTATAGAACTCCAGATATGGACTGAAAATGAAAGATGGGTGATAAAAATATAATTTCATATAATTTGAACTGTCTTGTACAAGACAGATAGTGTTGCGTACTATAACATATAATTTCAAGGGTGTTAAGGGAATAACTTTTCTTTTGATCCTTTAATATATCATTCACATAAATTCATTGCCATGTTTTAAATTTCATTTTCCGATTATTTCCTTCAACTACTTCATTACACTATCTAGATCAGTTTTCACTCGAGAACACTGTTTACCATTTAATTTGTAAATAAATTTATAAGCTTTAGTATTAAGTTTGGTTTGGCTTCTTGAAAAGATAAGACAAGATTCTACAACTCTACTGAAGGATCGAAAGACCAATTCTTCTCTTAACACCCCTGAAATTATCTGTTATAGTACTCAACACAATTTGTCCAGTACAATACAATTCGACCCTTATTTTATTTTCAGTCTATATCTGAAGTTCTATAACTCCAAATTATGTGAGGTCAGTTTTGTTTAAAAGATAACGTCCATACCTATAACCTTTGTGAGAACCCAATTTGAAATTTTATCATTTTGGTGCCCTAACCACATCTGAAAGGTGGGTGATAAAAATATTTAGTCCAAATACATAGATTGGACAACCAATATCTTCCTTTTTCTACTAAACATAATATGGCTGAACATACCTAAGGAAAGACACCAAGGATTTTATTCAATTTAAATCATAATTAGCATGCTTTTGATGGTTAAACACAAACCAAGCCACCACACTTTTTATTCATTTCATTTTTGCTAACCTAATTCAAACACATGTTTCATTGAGGTTCAAGTTTCTCCCAACTCAATCAGAATACATACAATCCAAACGATGTAGCTAACCAACATTATCTCATGCAACACATACCAAACACTCATAGCATTTTAACAGATAGATCTTGCTAGATCAAAACAAAACCAAACGGACTTGAAAATTGACAAGATACTATTCTCTAATGAATAGCTTCTTTTCTAAGTCTATAATCTCGATCTCCATTTTTTTTTAATGAAGAGCGCATCCATTTGACAAACATATCAAAACCTAAGTAGGATCCAACAGTGGAAAAAGGCAGAAACTACCAGCGATCATGACTGACCTACAGGCAGGTTTTCATTGAAATGTTGCAATGTCTATAACTTTCACATCAAACTTGAATGTTCAGATCCTAACGGTCAAATAGTAGAGGGTGACGAGGAGCATAATATATCCAAAAATCACACCAATCCAATGATGCAATTTAGAGATATGGCCATTTGAGTGTCTGCTCTCAAGGTTCTCTCTCTCTCTCTCTCTCTCTCTCTCTCTCTCTCTCTCTCCTTTTTTTTCTTTCATTTGGCCATCCTAGTTATTTTCTACATAATTTTTCTATTTATATAGCAAATCTATCTATATTTACTCAAACACCCTTATATCAAGTTTGGGTACCTTTTCATTCAGCTAAATATCTTTTCTCGATCCGCTTTTAAAATACCATGCAAAAAAATATTTCTCTCTAAAATTTCTTTTTTAATAATTCAATACTATTCCATTTTATTTTATTTTAACTAGACCATCCCATTTTTTGTTCTGAATTATCAATAATGTTATTAACATCATAAAATTTGATCGGGGGTTTACAATTTCCCACCATTTCTATTTTATGTCTCATTATTCAATTCATCATGGTGAAGTCTTTTGTTGGGGTTTTATAGAGTTTCCACCAAGTCATCTTCATATCTAAATTATAAATTTCTGGGGTTTCACAAAGATTGTGTTTAAAAAGAGATAATTTTTCATATGTTCTTGGGTGTTTTTGATATGTAATATACAAGGATAATTTGGTCTTTTTATTTTAATTGAGAAATTATTTTGACCTATGATGTAAACTATAATTTTTAAAAGAGCATAAGCAAAGCAAAAAAAAAAAAAAAAGGAACTAAACTATAAGATCATCAAGGTAATTTTTCCAAAAACAAATTCAATAAGTACTAACTTTTGAAAACAAAACTACATACTAGAATGAGTTAGATAAGGTAATATAACACCCTTCGACCCTGAAAGGTACCTATTACCTTGTTTAGCAATAAATTAGAAAATAAATTCCAAAATTTTTATATGCTTTGTAATTGAGAAAAAGTGCACAGACTAGCCAATTTTGTAATGTGCTTAACATGATCATTTACAAAAGACATTGTAATCTAAAATTTAAATTGGTCAATTCTTTGCTTTGATTTGAAGTGGTTGTTCCTTTAATGCCTTCTGACAATCATATAATTGATATTATGGCTAATTATGCTTTCTATATAGTATAATAAAATATAATAAAAGGTTTACGTAAATCATTGTAGCAATTCATAATATCCAAATTTTTATTTTTATTTTTATTTTTGTCCTCAAACCTTCTTTTTCAATGCAGTTTTCTATACTCAATTTCATGACAAATTTGTCAATTTTTGTTCAGAAAAAAAAATCAATAATAGAGGACCAAAATGTAAAATAAAGAGAAACTTTATGGCCAATCTTAAATTCAATAAACAAAAGTTCTTTTTAGTCCATGTACTTTTATTTTTCTTACTTTATAGCCCTTTTAGTTTTTTCCATTTTAATTTTGGTCTAAAAGTTTATTTTCATAACATATTTGTTCCTAAGTTAGAAAGATGAAAGAGAAAGTCTCTTGAAAATAATGAGGGAGGGACAAAGTTAGTGAATGGTCACTTTTTAGCAATGAAACTTGTCTTTCTTTGTGTCAATTGTTCTATTCAATAAGGCAAGTTCTATTCAATAAGGCAAGTTTAATGATAATGGATTTTCCTAAACATGCCTGAAAAAACAGATCAAACTTGGTTTAGATTTTTTTTTATTCAATTGTTTTTTTTATGTGATTTTAGGATGTTTTAGGTGGCAGGTGGTTTATGGATATTTTTATGGTATTTTGAGGTTTTTTGGGTGAAACCCCCCCTTCATTTTTCAGCTACCATAGTGGTTACTAGATTTTGAGTTGTTGCCTACTTAAAAAAACCTTATGATCTCACAATCCAATGTGTTACCTGCTCCTAATAAGAAGATAAAAAAAAAAGGCACGGGCCTGGGCTTTGAAGCCTAGACTCACCTAGCCTCTTACTTCCTCCTCATCAATGTCTGACCTACAAAAACACAAAATTATTAAACCTTGTAGGGTTTGTTGCACGTCACCCGCACGACATCGTCTTGGCGATTTTTCATTTTGTTTGATTGACTTGTTCATTGGGAGTTGCCACCTAATATTTAATTGAGGGCTAATAGGAAACCCGGATGTGTTGATCTTGTCAGAGATTCACGGATAAGAGATTGGTTGTGGTTAGGGAAGGTATTAGCACCCCTAACACACCCTACCTGAGGTAAGCTGCTTCGTGGCTTTAATGTGTTAAAGAAGTTTTAAAATTTTTGTTTTTTTCATCAGATATGAGAAATACAACTTACATACAAGTTCATAATTCTTTTTTAATCTTTGCAATTTTATCATAAATAAAAAAAAATCCATAAAACAAATATAAACACACACATACACTTTACTATATTTTTTCTTTTCCTTTTTTTTTTACATACACACTACAAATTATAAAAAATTCAAAATAAATCAAATACATTTCAACAAAATTACAAAATAAACCTAAAAATTCAAAATCCTTCTGGAATCTGCAGGAACAATGTTGAGGAAGGTTTCTGGGGTGGGAACAGTGGCGGCGCGTCTGTACCACGCGCCACTGCCACTAGAGGCGTGTCAGCTCACGCGTCACTGCGTGAAAAATACCTGAAGCGGGTGGATCTGGCTCAGCTTCTTCTCCTCTTCCTTTCCTTGCCGGCGATGACACTCACCGTCACCTGCAAAAGAAGAAAAAAAACATAGGCTGTCAATGTTATTTGGGTCTTTTCTCCTTTCCAAATCTGCTCTTGGTCCTCCCCTTTCTCAGATCTCTTTCACTTCTGTTCTCTCATTTTCTCGGTCCACTCAATTTTGGCTGGTGGCAGAACTGGCGCTTGTGGAAGGAGTGTTGGAGGCCGGAGTAGCAGGTGTAACTGTTGGGGAAAGGGACAGCGTTTGAGCTATGGGTGCCACTATGTTTGGGCTGTTACTAAAGGCTCTTATAGGTGTCCAGGTGAGAAAGGGAAGATCGGTGGCCGATAAGTGGAAGAGCCCTCTGACTTTCAGCCGAAAATAGAGGCGCGACCAAGAGAGGGATGAAGGAGATAGTGAGGGCTGGTGTTCGGTCAACAGTTGTGGTGAAGGAAATGGCGTTGGGCAAGGGAATTGTGGGGATGAAAAAGAGAGGTGCTGGTCTTAGGAGATGTGGAAATGGTGTGTGTTGTTTGTAAAGGGGAGGCTAGTCGAGAGGTTGTGTGCAGGGAGAACGGCGGCCTCTTTTGTTGGCTAAGAGGGGGGAGCCTGATGAGGTAGTGTGAGGGAAGAGAGACCGGGGGGGCGCGGTGGCTCAAGGAGAAGGGGAAGGGTTTTGTTTTTTTTTTAATTGTGTTTTTAGGGTTAGGGTTTTTGGTATTTGTCTCTAAATGTGCAAAATTACCCCCCATTATGCGTGTTGAAGGCTATTATTTATAGGAAAAATATTGTTTGTGCCTCAAAATTGGTCCCTCAACTCGCTTTTTTTTTTGTAAATTTGATTTTTCTTGATTTTTTGTATTTTTTTAAAACGAGCAATATCAACGTCAACTCAATGAGGAAAATCAATGACTTTAAAATAACACGTGAAAAGTTGAACGTGTTCGGAAGACCTTTGAAAATTAAAATTCTTTTTTAGACGACGTTGAAAATGCTAAAAACAATAAAAATATATTAAAAACATGTTGTTTTGGATTTTTGTTGTTTTTTCACTATTTTTGGATTTTTCAAAAATTTTATCAAATAGGTGGGTCAAAAATTGGGTAACAATAGATGCCCCTTCTTTACAATGCTTACGAAGCAAAACACTTCAATGTTTTGCATAGTAAGCTTTGTAAAGTAAAGAAAAGGAAAATTGATTAGTACTTAGAAGTGCATATTTATCAAGGTTTTATATCATCATTTTGCACTTGAAGTATCAATAACTCCTTAACTAAAGCATGTTTTATAATAACAAGTCTAATACTATAAAATGCCTTAATATATGGTAAATATTCATCTTAATGCAGGCCTATCACATAAATCAAAGGATTGATTGATGAGTTCAAGTATGGAAATTGAAAGGACAAAGAGAGGGCCAAACTTAGAAAAGAGATATTGGTGCAGTCCAAACTGGTATACTGTTTGATAATTGGGTCATATCTCGAGTTCTAGATGTCAAAATGATCTCAAATTTTTACACAGATTCAGTAAGATATAGGCCTATAACTTTCATGTGGACACCAACATCTAATAAGGCCGTTTGTAAGTCCACATTATAGCAACAACGGAGAAGTCTGAATATGTCCTGCAGCCCGAACATTGTTCAGTGTTTGGCCCATATCTGGAGTTCTAGAAGTCCAGATGACCTCCATTTTTAATTTTTTCTGGAAAGCTGAGACAATTTCCTACAACTTTCATGTTTTCAAATGGTCCCATTTATAATGCTAGCAATTTCGTTTTATTCAGACAAGAAGATAAGGATTTTCACCAAGTCAAGAGTTGGCCACCCACTCAACAATTAGTCATCAAATCAATACTTCTGAATTTTAGCCTATAAAAGGAGGCATTTGCCATGCATTTAGGGGCTTGATTGTTCAGATCAAGAACTTGCTCTTCCTCTCTCTTTTTATATTTGTTTTGTAATTTTTAAGTTTTGTTTTTATTAATATCTTGTTTATGCTTTTCATTTCCTCTCCTTTACTTAGTTAACTTGTATTTTCTTTATGTTCTTGTTTCGTTTATTTATGTTTCTCTTCTTCATTATGTTTAGCTAAGTTTATTATGTCAAGGTGAAAAGGTTACACTAATGGTGTAAGAATAAGTATGGTGTAAACTCAACATGGACATTAATGTTTAATATTAAAATTTATTATCTTTTTATCTTACTAATTCTTAACACCTTGCTTGTTAAATGGTTAATTTAGATTTGTGTTCTATAACACTTGGAACAAATGCTTGGCACTCTCATAGCCCAACCATATGGTATTTCCTACACCTGTGCTATGAAAGGAACTTGATTTGTTGTTAACATAAGTTAGCATCATGAATTCCTCACAATATTTAAAAGTTTGGTGTTACGTAAATAAGATAATTAATATGATCATGTTAACAATTTATAATAAGCTATTAATGACAAATCATCTGATTGGAACCTCTTTTGTGTGTGGTTTCTAGTTGAGTAATAAGAGTTTATAATATACTTGTTTGAAATACCATTAGTGAATCCTCTAACCTTGACACTTGTTTTTATTATTGTTTAATTCTCACATTGATCTTCCATATTAAAATTCACATCAACTTCTTCCTCTTCCTCTTCTTCTTTATTATTATTACTATTATTATTATTATTATTATTATTATTATTATTATTATTATTATTATTATAACTATTACTATTACTATTGTTGTTGTTATTATTGTTGTATTATTTTTGTCTATAATTTATACAATTAACCTCCTTGTGGTTCGACCCCGGTCTTGCCGAGTTATTTATTACTTCGACACTCCTACACTTGGAAAAAGACATCAATATTTTGGTCGTGTCAAGTTTTTGGCGCCGTTGCCGGGGAGGTAAATTCTTGTACAAATTATAGTATTTATTTTATTTTCTCTTTTCACTTTTCATTTTGTCTAACTCTTGTTTCTTTTGTTTTGTTTTGTTTTGTTTCTTGTTCTTTTCTTTTCTTTTCTTCCTTTTATTCTCTTCTTACACGTGCATGAGAGTTTGTTCACATGCATTTAGTGGTAGACTTTGTAGGATATCCTCATCATTTTCAAAAAATATGGCCGAAGAAAATAATTAATCGCTTTATAATGAGAATAACTGTCTGAGAACGCTTAGAGACCACATGAAACCCACGAGAACAAGGGTACCCTCATGTATAGTTTTCCCTCCTAATGCTTCCCATTTTAATTTTAAGCCAGACATTTTTCAACTTTTACCTTCTTTTCATGACTTAGATCTAGAAAATCCATACTTGCATTTGAGAGAATTTAAAGAAGTTTGTAATACCTATAATGATTCAAATTGTAGCATGAACATCATTAGATTAAAGCTTTTTCCTTTTTCATTAAAAGATAAAGCTAAAACATGGCTACAAAATCTTAGACCAGGATCCATTCGTGCTTGGGATGAAATGCAATAACAATTTTTAAAGAAGTTTTTTCCATCTCATAAAACCAACTCTTTAAAAAAATAAATCACCACTTTCACTCAAAAACCAAGTGAAACATTTTACCAATGTTGGGATAGGTATCGAGACTTGCTTAATACTTGCCCTCATCATGGTTTTGAAACATGGAGATTGGTTTCACAATTTTATAAAGGGTGAACATCTAAAGATAGGCAAATGGTTGAATTGGTGTGCAATGAAACTTTTGAAAATAAAGACCCTAATGAAGCAATGGAGTACCTAGACTTGCTAGCTGAAAATGCGCAAAATTGGAACACTACGGGTACTTATGAGGCACCAAGTAAAACTCATACATCTAGTGGAGGTATGCATAACCTTAGGGAACATCATGACCTCCAAGCCAAGTTTGCATCTTTAGCTAGAAAAGTTGAGGCACTAGAATTGAAAAAGAGTGGTCAATTAAAATCTGTTCAAGACATTGTGTGTCAAATTTGTGAAACAAATGAACATGCAACCAATGACTGTCCAACTTTTCCTTCTTTCAAGGAATGCCTCCTTGAACAAGCCCATGCTTTAAACAGTTTTCAAAGGACCAATCATAACCCATACTCACAAACATACAACCCTGGTTGGAGAAATCACCCAAATTTTAATTGGAAAAGTGATAACAACAATTCACAAACTTCACAGCCACTGTTTCGAGCACACCATAATTTCCAGAATTCTCATGGATATGCACCTCCTTATGCTCCACCTCCTAGAAGAAATCTTGAGGAAATATTGCATGCATTCATTGAAAAGAAAGAGACAATCAATACTCAACTTGCTCAAAGCATGACAAATTTTAAAGATGCTCTTGCAAAATTCACATTTGCTCTTAGTTTCCAAGAGAAAGGTAAGTTTCCATCTCAACCACAACAAAATCCAAAGGGGCAATACAATGCAAATGCAAGTAGTTTCTGAAGCCAACATATGGATCAAGTCAAATCAGTCATCACTCTTCGCAGTGGTAAGGTTATTGAAAAACCCACTATTGAACCTTGTGAGAAAGATGATGAGTCAATCTCTGAGGGTAAGGAAGGGGTTGAATCTGAGCATTGTAAAGAAAAGACTGATTCTCCGCCAGCACTTCCATTTCCTTATGCCATGACCAAACAAAGGAAAGTCAATCTCAATTCTGAAATCCTTGAAACTTTTAAATAGGTAAGGATCAATATACCTTTGTTGGATTCTATTAAACAGGTACCTTTCTATGCTAAATTTTTAAAAGATCTATACTCTGTGAAGAGAAAACTGAATGTGAAAAAGAAAGCATTTTTAGCTGAACAAGTAAGTGATGTTCTTCAGAACAATAATGCTTTGAAATATAAAGACCCTAGTTGTCCTATAATTTCTTGCTTTATTAGAGAACATAAAATTGAAAGAGCTTTACTTGATCTTGGAGCTAGTGTGAATTCACTTTCATATTCGGTTTGTCAAAGTCTCAATCTAGGTGAGTTAAAACCAACTTCTGTAACTTTTTTACTTGCTGATAGATTTGTAAAAGTGCCTAGAGGAATAGTTGAGGATTTGTTAGTACAAGTTGATAAATTCATTTACCCTGTAGATTTTGTTGTCATGGATACCCAACCTGTTGAAGCATGTAATTCAATTCCTGTCATTTTAAGACGTCCATTTCTTGCCACTTCTAATGCATTGATTAATAGTAGGAATGAACTGATGAAGCTATCATTTTAAAACATTACATTGGAGATGAATATTTTCAACGTTTGCAAGCAACTTGAAGATGATAGGCATGATCTAACAAAGCCGTTTGCAAGTCCAAATTATAGCAACAATGGAGAAGTCTGAATCTGGCCTGCAACCCAAACATTGTTCAGTGTTTAACCCATATCTGGAGTTCTAGAAGTCCAAATGACCTCCATTTTTTTTTTCTGGAAAGCTGAGACAATTTCCTACAACTTTCATGTTTTCAAGTGGTCCTAGTTATGATGCTAGCAATTTCGTTTTATTCAGACAAGAAGATGAAGATTTTCACCAAGTCAAGAGTTGGCCACCCACTCAACAATTAGTCATCAAATCAATAATTCCAAATTTTAGCCTATAAAAGGAGGCATTTTCCATGCATTTAGGGGCTTCATTGTTCAGATCAAGAACTTACTCTTCCTCTCTCTCTTTATATTTGTTATGTAATTTTTAAGTTTTTTTTTTCATTAATATCTTGTTTATGCTTTTCATTTCCTCTCCTTTACTTAGTTAACTTGTATTTTCTTTATGTTCTTGTTTTGTTTATTTATGTTTATCTTCTTCATTATGTTTAGCTAAGTTTATTATGTAAAGGTGAAAAGGTTACACGAATGGTGTAAGAATAAGTATGGTATAAACTTAACATGGACCTTAATGTTTAATATTAACATGTCTTATCTTTTTAGCTTACTAATTCTTAACACCTTACTTGTTAAATGGTTAATCTAGATTTGTGTTCTATAACACTTGGAACAAATGCTTGGCACTCTCATAGCCCAACCGTATGGTATTTCCTACACTTGTGCTATAAAAGGAACTTGATTTGTTGTTAACATAAGTTAGCATCATGAATTCCTCACAATATTTAAAAGTTTGGTGTTATGTAAATAAGATAATTAATATTATCATGTTAATAATTTATAATTAGCTATTAATGACAAATCATCTGATTAGAACCTCCTTTGTGTGTGGTTTCCAGTTGAGTAATAAGAGTTTATGTTATACTTGTTTGAAATACCATTAGTGGATCCTCTAACCTTGACACTTCTTTTTATTATTGTTTAATTCTCACATTGATCTTCCATATTAAAATTCCCACCACCACCACCACCACCACCACCACCACCACCACCACTACTACTACTACGTACTATTATTGTTGTTGTTATTGTTGTCTATAATTTATACAATTAACCTCCTTGTGGTTCGACCCTAGTCTTGCCAGGTTATTTATTACTTCGACACTCCTACACTTGGGAGAAGACATCAATCTTTTGGTCGTGTCAAAAATGATCTTATTATCTTGGGCGACTTGCCCCTTTTGAAGAAAAGTGATATATTTTCAGGGGCGACCTGCCCACACACTCAAACTGGTTTATTTTCAGGAGCGACCTGCCCACACACTCACACTAGTCTATTTTCACGGATAACCTGCCCACACATACTTAAAGTGGTCTATTTTCAAGGGCGACCAACCCAAACACTCACATTGGTCTATTTTCACGAGCGACCTGCTCATACATACTCAAAGTGGTCTATTTTCAGGGGCAACCAGCCCACACACTCATATTGATCTATTTTCACGGGTGACCTGCCCATATATACTCACTTTGGTCTATTTTCAAGGGCGACCTGCCATTTTGATTGGGTTTACCTAAGATCCCATCTAGCGATCTAACAAGGACCAAAATCGATGTGCAGCTTGGTCAACCTGAAATTTCATTTAGCGATTCCTTTTAACCAAAGCTAAATTTTGCGTGGTTAGGCTAAACTGAGATCCCTTCGCCGATCCCCTTTAACCAAAACCAAAATCATGTGTGTGGTTAGGCTAAACTGAGATCCCTTTCGCCGATCCCCTTTAACCAGAACCAAAATCCTTTATACTTAGGCTAAACTGAGATCTTTTCGTCGATCCCCTTTAACCATAACCAAAGTCTATGTATGGTTAGGCTAAAATGAGATCCCTTCGCCAATCCCCTTTAACTATAACCAAAATCCTTTGTCGTTAAGCTAAACTGAGATCCCTTCGCCGATCCCCTTTAACCAGAACCAAATTATATGTGTGGTTAGGCTAAACTGAGATCCCTTCACCGATCCCCTTTAACCAGAACCAAAGACCTTTATGGTTAGGCTAAACTGAGATCCCTTCGTCAATCCCCTTTAACCAGAACCAAAGTCTATGTATGGTTAGGCTAAATTGAGATCCCTTTGCCGATCCCCTTTAACTAGAACCAAAATCCTTCGTAGTTAGGCTAAACTGAGATCCCTTTGTCGATCCCCTTTAACCAGAACCAAAGTCTGTGTGTGGTTAGGCTAAACTTAGATCCCTTCGCCGATCCCCTTTAACTAGAACCAAAATCCTTTGTAGTTAGGCTAAACTAAGATCCCTTTGTCGATCCCCTTTAACCATAACCGAAGTTTGTGTGCGGTTAGGCTAAACTAAGATCCCTTCACCGATCCCCTTTAACCAGAACCAAAATCCTTTATAGTTAGGCTAAACTAAGATCCCTTCACTGATCCTCTTTAACCAGAACCAAAGTCTGTGTGTGGTTAGGCTAAACTGGGATCCCTTCGTCGATCCCCTTTAACCATAATTGAAGTTTATGTATGGTTAGGCTAAACTAAGATTCCTTCGCCGATCCCTTTAACCAAAACCAAAATCCTTTGTAGTTAGGCTAAACTGAGATCCCTTTGCCAATCCCCTTTAACCAAAACTAAAGTCTATATGTGGTTAGTCTAAATTGAGATCCCTTCGCCGATCTCCTTTAACCAAAACTGAAACCTTTATGGTTAGGATAAACTAAGATTCTTTTTGCCAATCCCCTTTAACTAGAACAAAAAATCTTATATGGTTAAGATAAACTGAGATCCCTTTCACCGATCCCCTTTGACCAAAACCAAAATCTTTTGTAGCTCGATCAACCTGGAATCCCATCTGGCAACTCCTTTCAACCAAAGCTAAAATCTTCATGTGATGGTTAACCTAAGATCTCTTCTGCCAATCTTTTTTAACCAAAAATATGTTTCTTCTTCAAGATGATAGGTTTCAATTGAAGACTCTTCTTCGTTGATCTTTTTATTTCTTTGAAAATTGTCCCAAAAAAAGAATTGATGCATTTGGACTTCTAGAACTCAAGATATAGGCAGAACACTAAACAATGTTTAAGTTGCAGGACAGATTCTGACTTCTCCATTATTGCTACAATTTGAACTTGAAAATGACCTTTTTGAATCTTGGACTCTCATAAAAGTTTTAGGCCTGTGTCTTAGCTTTCTAGCCATATAAACCAAGCTGAAATCCAAGATCTACAGCTCCAGATATAACCCAATGACTTAACAGTATTCCAGTTTGGACTGAACTAGCATCTCTTTTCTAAGCTTAGCCCTCTATTTGTCTTCTCAATTACAGTAGTTAAACTCATGAATCAATCCTTTTATTTGTGTGATAGGCCTCCATTTAAGATGGATATTTACCATAAATTATAGGTATCTTATAATATTAGACTTGATATTATAAAAGCATGCTCTAGTTAAGGAGTTATTGATACTTCAAGTGCAAAATAATGATATAAAACCTTGATAAAAATTCACTTTTAAGTACTAATCAATAACCTACATCTGTGCTATGAAAGAAACTTGATTTATTGTTAACATAAGTTAGCATCATGAATTCCTGATAATATTTAAAAGTTTGGTGTTACTTAAATAAGATAATTAATATGATCATGTTAATAATTTATAATGAGCTATTAATAACAAATAATTTGATTGAAACCTCCTTTGTGTGTGGTTTCCAGTTGAGTAAGAAAAAGAGTTTATATTAAATTTATTTGAAATACCATTAGTGGATCCTCTAACCTTGACAACTATTTTTATCATTGTTTAATCTTCACATTAATCTTACATCTCAAAGTCTATTATTATTATTATTTATAATTTATATAGTTAACTTCCCTATGGTTGGACCTCGGTCTTGTCAGGTTATTTATTACTTCAACACTCTTGTATTTGGGATAAGACATCAATCTTTTGATCGTGTCAGGGTGTCAAGAACAATTAGGGTTGAGGCTTCGATTTGGTGAAGGATGTCTTTAATGGCTTTGAAAAAGTCATTTTTGGTTTTTTTGGAGTGGTGTTTGGCTTAAGTTCTACAGGTTTTGTGGTTTAAAAAAGGGTTAATAACAGTCTTTTGGATCTGCTTTTCTATTTTGGTTAATTGTTTGCTCAAGTTATTAAGGTTGGTATTGGTAAAATTATTTTGCTAGATAATATGTTTGGTATTGGTAATAATGTCTTCCCTAGAAATTTTGTAAGAAACAGCTTCAACTGCTTAGTATTTATGTTGGATTTTAAGGTTTTTTAAGGGTGGATGTTCAAACTCAACTGAAGGACCATTGGCAAGTTCCTAAACATGAGTTTTATTTCTAGATATTATGAGACATACATGTTTTGTAGATATGAAAGGATATGCAATATGATGTTCGAATGCATAATACAATTCAAACCAATCAAAAAATAAGATTTGAACTTTATGTAATGTGATGAAATCATAGAAACATTTAGGTATCTCATGTCTTTGTTGTAAAAGAGTTTGAAAAACAAAATCTCTTATCAGAGTTATGGGCACTGTAAAAATAAATTTCATCAACAACAAATTATTTTCCTAAAGTCAAAACATTCAGCTCGTTTTTCATGTTTTTTGTCATTGCAGAAAAGGTTGGAGAGGTTGAAGGGGATTGGTATTTAGGGTTTATACATAAAGGTTTATGTATATTTATAGCGTAATCAACATTTTGAAAACTGGTATATAGAATATCAGAGGTTGATTTTCTAGGTGGATTTGTATGGTATGGTATATTTATGACAAGGTATTTTAAAGAATCTTCCTAAATCTATAGTACTAGACGAGGAAGATTCATCTGAAAACCTAGAACTAGTTGAGTATCGATGGAAAGATAATTTGACTTTTCCATCAGTATATTGAGTTATTTCTTTGATCTGGATATTTGGTTTTGGTGATTGTGGTGGTTGAGATTGTGTTGCACCTTCAAGGATCCAATTATCTGTAAGGGTTAATCTTTCCACTAGATGACTTTAGGAACAACTGTGTTTGATCTAGAAAGGTCAATTTGGAGGAGTAAGGTTTCGCCTTTTTGTGATTGGAATTTGTGTTTGCTGGTAAAGGCTGAAAACATGGCTTTGTAATGGATTTTGAAGATTAAGGCGACTGGAATTGATCCTTCAAGCATAGTGTAATTGTGGGTTTTTATTGGTAGGATCATGCTTTGTAAGATGTTTCGATATTTAAGGGATATAATAAGGTTTGGATAACAATTAAAGGAAACTAGATCACTGCATAGACTAAACTCAATAAAGCTAAGTAAGGAATCTAAGAAAATTTGAATTCTAACATCTCTGAGTACTGCTAGAATTAAGGTATCGAGACCTTCTTTGGTAAAAGGTTTGGTCCCAACCTATAAAAGCTGATATTAATACATTTGTAATTTTGATCTTCATGTTTTTGTAAAGATTTAGGAGAAAGGAGTTGGATTGTGTTAAAGGGTTTTGTAAGCTGAATATCTCTTTCTTCAATTTTGATTGGAAAATCAGTTAAAGATCAAATTTGAAATTTTCATAAATTTGTGTTTTTGGAATTTTACAATCATCAATATTTTTTTGTAAAATCTTCAGTTGTAATTTCTTCACTATTGATAACTCTTTTACTTTCAGAAGAGTCAGAGGTAGAGGAAGCTTAAATAAAAGTTGTTATACAAAAAACAGAATCCATATTTAAAAAGATAAATTTAAAAATACAAGCCGTAGTTTTTATGGGTTTACTGCCCTTTAATTACTCAACGGGACTTACTACCATCCAGTAACGTTCATCTATACTTCTAATGTTTTCTCTTCTCACCATGAATATTGTTTCTTATAATATTATTCCTACCCAGATCCCAGTAGGCTCAGATACTAAAATAGGTAAGAAAAAAAAACCAAAGAAACCAGTACGTTGCGTTGTTACACCTAAAAATGATTTAAAGATTTGGTCACATGTTTCCGGCCTATATATATGTCCATCTCAAGCCCAATGAGAGTAATAATGCCTATATTACTTTGTTTTTATCACTGGCTGACTCATGTATATGATTTTGTTGTTGGAATTTTATTTTGTAATTTTGTTAGTGATGTTTTTTGTTAAACTTGTAACTAACTATCTTCTAATGTTTGTAGTAAAAATAAACTCAGTGGTATTAATATTGTGTGGTTTAGTTTTAAGTATTAATGTTGTAACTTGTCTTAATTATAAGGATGTTTGGTTGCCTTACAAATATGACTTAGTGTGAACTATTTAATTGTGTAGGATATCCTGTTGAATTAGCCTTCTCAAATTCTATCCTTTGTTTATGAGTTAATTGGAACTAATTACATTTTTCCTTAAATTGTGATATTAAGAGTTGAGATCCAGGATGATTGGTTGTGATTATGGATTGATTTGTGTCGTGATTATAAATGTCGATAACTCTATTAAAATTTCAGTAGAATATATATATATATATATATACACCCTGGAAATTAGAGGGTGTTACAAGTTCATGTCAGAGCAAGAATTTAGATCAGGAGGTTTGAAGATTAATCTATTGAGTCGAGTTTAATAACAATATATTTCACATGACTAGAACATTCTTTGGTTCAATATTAATATACAAGTTCATGTCAGAGCAAGAATTTAGATCAGGAGGTTTGAAGATTAATCTATTGAGTCGAGTTTAATAACAATATATTTCACATGACTAGAACATTCTTTGGTTCAATATTAATACAAAACCTAAGTCGTGTGGAAAAAGTTATTATCCATATTCCATGATTTATTATGGTTTAAAATGCTGAAATTATGCTTTTTCCCTTAACAAAAAAATAAATGAACTGACCTTAGAAGGTAAATGAATATTTTAACGGGATTCATTTGTCATTGTTAAATTTTTTTAGGGCAACATTGTCTTTTCACAAGTTTTTTTTGCACGATTAATTTATTTGATTTCCCTTAAAAGCAAAACAACACTTAACTATGTTTTAGGAGGTTTTTGATAAATATTATTCACTAGAATAGTATAATGATATTTTCACCCCTCCATCCAAAAAAGTTAACAACGGTTTTTAAGAGCATTGAAGTCTTTTCACATGATTCTTTTGTCATTTTCAAATTGATTAATGAAAAATATATCTTTTGTCATTTTCAAATTGAGAACGCTTTTTTGTATTTTCACAATGGTTTTTTCATTATTATAATGTCATATGAGGGGTAATTTGATAATTGACTAAATTTAAAAACAATAAACAATTAAAATGCACGGTGAAATGATCAAAATACCTTTAAAATGAAAATTTTTAAACCTTGAGCCAGGAGAATTTTTTGTCTTTTCACAATAGTTTTTCATAATTATAAATTTAGCTTATGAACAATTTTATATTTGGATAAAAAAAAAAAAAGGTGAGCTTATCGAAGTCACCTGCGCACTTTAGGTGGCTTGAGAGGCAATTCTAAGCATTCAAAAATATCCTTCGCCGTGGTTTTCAAAGCATCATCATGTCCTTTTCATGTTGGTATAGTGCATGTCTCTCGAGGTGGTCTGGTTTATCACCGTTGGGCATTTGTTCTTTTATTAAATTGATTTTTCCTTTCAATTTCACCCTTCAATCAAATAAAAAAATTATTTTTTTTTCAATTTTAATTTTTATTATTTTTTTAATTCTTTTGTATAATTAAAATTAATTTTTTTTTAATTTTATCCTTTAATATTTAATTGATTGAGAATTGGACTTAATGGCTTTTTTCAAATTGGACGTTTTAGGTTTAATAACATAATTCACGAGTTTGAAAAATTAATATAGTTTATTTTTTTTTAAAAAAAACCTTTATAATCCTTTTTATTTTTTTATTGAGTTATTCAAATATCATTATCTAACCTGTGGGTTTGGCAGGATATCCCGAATTAGTTCGACTCTAATTATCTGGATTACATGTTTGACATGCTAACTTGAATTGACCAAGACAAGTTTTTTATGTTATTTTTTACCCCATTTTGTTCTTTTATATGAGTTGAGGATCCATTTATTGTTTTTTTCATCTAATTAAATTAAAATTAATTTATTTGGCCAGGTTAAGTTTATGAATTGAGGCGCATAGTTTTCTTTCTTTTAAAAAAATATAGTAACAGCTGAATATTATTTTTTGCATTAAAAAAATCAGCTCTCGCTATCCAAAAAAATATTGAATCACCGATTATATCATAAACACCGTATTATGGAGGAAATAAATAATAACAATCATCAATTAATTTTAGAAGAGAAGAGGGACATGAAAAATTTAAAAGAAAATATAACAACATAAGAAAAAAAAAATAATATCATAACAACAATAAAGAAAATCCTAACAACATGATCCAGAAGTTGTAGAGTAAAAAGAAAAACTATATAAATCAACGTTGCTTGATCTTAATTATGCGAAAGGAGATTCGAATCCAGACCCTGCAAAAGCAGAGGAATTGTATGCAAGCAATCTTAACGTGATGTATAGGCAGATGGTGTCCTGTTGTCTTGGATAAAGTCACAAGTGTGGAGTTTTCCAGGCCAAGGAAATCAAGAAGCGCGACGGAGAAAGAAGATGAAGATGAAGATGAAGTTTTAGTTATTGAAGCGATTGAGTATGAAGAAAATCAATCAAGTTCGATGTCCTCGCCAACGATGAACCTGATTCACCCGGTGGACCAGACAAGTCTGGCGATGATCTTGTAACCCGATTAGATTTATAATCATGCTTCGCTTCAATGTACTTACCATTTTTTTTTTTTTTTGGAAAAGAATGTATTTACCATTACTATACTAGGATACATTATCAGGAGTAGATTAGTCTCTTATCCTTGATGTCTTGAAACATTTCATGAGGTTTTTTTTATTTAATTATTTTATAATTTTAAATAGATATTTGTGTGTGTATTAAGTTAGTTATTCTTTTTTTACTCATGTTTTTTACCACATAATTTTTATTAGTAGCGTGTTTGTTTAATTAAAACTATAGGTAATTAAAATAATTTTTCTCTTTTTTTTCTTTTCAGTATTCTAGAGGCGGCTTGGAATCCATGTTCATGCTTCTTGTTTTTCTTCTCTTCGGTTAGTTTCAATTTTTCTCTTCTATCGTAAGTTCAATTAATGGGCCCTATCCCATTGTTTTCTTTAAAGACTTCAGTAGATTTGTGACGCCTAGTTAAAGGTCGGAAGAAATAGCATGCTGTCTCTATTCAATAAAATAAAATAATAATAATAAATAAAAACCTCTCTCATTCTTATCCGACGAAGGATAAGGCCAAATGATATGGGGTGGAAAAGAAAAGGAGAAAAGAGAACTTTATATATATATATATATATATATATATATATATATATATATATATATATATAATCTTCTCCATTTTAAAATATGTATTTTAAATATAAAAATATGATGCTATTAATAGCCTTTGAGCGTAGATAATACATTACATTTCATGGAATCGTTACTTTAATTAAAAACCCAGCAACACCATGAAGGAAAAAAATAAATATAAAAGCAAGAAGAAGAGGAATAAGAGTGCAAGACCCCGGAAGGTACCTCCTACCTCGTGAATGATCTTACAGGAAATTGGAAGATCTCTCCCTTTTTCACACTTGGGTCATTGAGAAAAGTGCGTGGTCCAGCCACCCTGCGATGTCCACTGACGCCGCGCTTGATCATCGTATGTGGCGGTGGACGAGGAGTGTTTCGATTGAAAAAGAGGAGGTTTTTCCTTCTACTTTTAAGAGAAAAAAAAGGCAAATTTTATAAAATTCTCATTGAATGGACAGATAAATAGCCAATTTTCTACACCTCTCGCCTGTACTACAACAAGATATACAGTATTATTAGTACAGAAACGCAAGGCAGTACTGTGTTAGAGGTTTTTTGTTTCTTTTTTCTTTTCTCTTTCAAAAGTGAACTATGTATCTTATTCCCAAAAAAAATCTGCTTTTTTCTTTTCGTAAAATCGTTTTTGGAAAGGCAACGTAGTTTTACTCCTATTTCCATAGAGCAAATATTACTAAAAAAATATTAAAATTCAATCCCGTGTGTTTGTGAAAATCAAGTATATACCTAGATACATAACATAAATTATTAAAATTAGGTGTAATTATTTTTAATTTGTTCGATCTTGAAATAAAAAAACAATCAAATCATAAATTTTATATTTTAGATTTCATAATCAGACCAAACTGAAATCAGTCTAAACAATAAACCTCTAACAATTTAAATATAAAATAAATTAAAATTAAAATAAGTTTAAATATGTGATCAATAGCTAAGAAAAGGAAATAATGGTATGACAAGGTGTTGTTGTAAACCCCAATTAAAAATCAATAACGTTACATGAAATGGAATTAAATCCATAAATGAATTAAATTATGAAAAGATAAAATAAATATATTTTGGAATAAAAAAATGATCCAGATTATTTATTATAATAATTGATACGATCCATGTAAAGATAACACAAGAAAATTCGGATTTTAGCGTAAAATTATATATCGACTAATTTTACGCTATCGAGTATAATTCTCAATATAATTATTATATCATGTTGAAATTTTACAAGGAATCTCTTAACAAAATTTTTATATTAGGTTAAAATTTTAAAATAATCAGAATACAAAAAGGTTGTATAAGAATGTTCGGATAGAAAGTAACATGTGGGCTCAATTGTTAAGATCTATTATATGAAAGAATTTGAAAGTTTTGGATAATTACCTGTTATTTACTACTAAATTTTATTTTTTAGATTTTATAACCAAATCGAATTGAAAATCAGTCCAAACTATAAACCTTAGAAATTTAAAAATAAAATAAATAGTAAATAAATAAAAATAAAAATGAGTTTAAATACGTGGTCAATGGGTTAGAAAAAGAAAAAATAGTATGAAAAAATATTGATATAAACCTCAGTTAAAAATAAATAACACCTTGCACACCTAATTTGCAGAATGAGAGCACACCTTATTAGTATGGCAATACACAACCATTTAATAGTATTACACTGCTCACACCAAATTCTCTATTGAGAATTTATGAGATGGACACCCACTTCTTTGTTGTGGAGCTATTTGTGAGGTGCATGAATTGTTAGTACGAGCGTCTACATTGTCTCATCATTGATTAGTACGATGCTACCATATCTCATCAATTAATAGTATGACAGCACATCCAACAATTTATTTTACAAGATACCTAAATAATAATAATTTACTAGATAGTTAAGTGATAAAGATTTAAAACTAAAAAATTTATTTTTTTATATAATCTCAGCTTCAAGTCATGTGACTATTAATATAATAGTTATTGAAAATTTATATAATTATTAATTTTAAGATTCGTATAATTAGTCGAGATACATGCAAGTTAGTCTGATTACTCATATTAATAAAAACAAATTTACCCGTGCAATAAAAATAATTATTTTCTATAATTATTCATGCACAATATATCTAACCTCACCCTCATTTGAACTAATTAAAAAATCAATGTTGAGTAGTATTTGCATAAGTTAAAAATTTGACAAGACTCAAGTTTTTGTACTTGTAAATTATAAAAATACATATATGTTTTAATTCCCACAAATTATTTATATAATTTGATCCCTATCTTGATTTTGTTCATGAAATGTTTTTTAATTGATGTAGTTTCATGACTAAAAGCCTTTTTATATAAATTATATTTGTGATGGTATTGCATGAAGTTTAATAGGACAATAAAAGTGGCTTTGTAATTCACATGATTGTTTTCACAATGTATTAATAATAAAATTAAAAATTAAAAAACTATCACATCATTATACTTTTTTCAGATTTTAATCACAAAATCTCCTGCAGTACCAAACACAATTTAACTGTGTTTTTGAAGATTTTTATGATTTTTTAATTTTTAATTATATATATATATATATATTATTTTAATACATTAATATAAAAAATAAAAAATTATACTAATATATTTTTAAATAAAAAATATTTCAAAACAAATATTTACCACACTTAAAAATAGGTTATAGCTTTTGATGTTTTTACTGTAAAACATTTGTGATAACCAAGGTTGTCAATTCTATTTCGTTTTGTCTGGAATGACCGAAACATTTCATATCAATTCAAAAAACAAAATAATTTTCATCTCATTTCAAATCTTGGTCCGTTTCATTTTTTTTGGATAAATTTCAACCGCAATGTTCCGGTTTCATTTTATATGTTTCGTTCCGCGCTTGAAAATCATTTGAATCAAATTGAACCCGGTTCAATTTGATTAATTAAACCACCCAAGTATAAACTGTAAAAAGCTCTTTTTCATTACTATTTTCATTAATAATTATATTAATTTTTTAAGATTATATTTAACACTGATATATATATGGTTTATATTCATGTTGTTTATATATATACACCTTGTAGGAATTTGAGTAAAATAAAGAATGCTTTAGATCCAATTAGCCTAGATAAAATTGACTTATCAAATGAATAGATTTGTAAAGAATCTAGCCTTATTAATGCTTATTAATGGAGATGATATAAGTTAGGAAACTATTAAAGCACATTTATTTACTTTAACTTTAGAGGATGAAGAGATATGTTTTGATGACAAGAATGAGTTTGATAGAAATGATCAACTATTAAATTGTTTAGTTGGGGACTATCCCTACATACCATCACTAGATCAAGATCTTTATTTTTATTTTAATGATGGAGATGATGTTTAATTTATGTTTTTTTAAAAATATTTTATTTTCATAATATTTTGATATTTTGTTTAAGTTGAATTATTTTAAGTTAAGGTTATATTTAATCTTGACTATTTAATAATATTTTAAAATTTAAATTATAATGGTTTAATATTGTATTTATATTATATAATTAATAACTAATTTATCTTAAATTTAAATTACAAAATATTTTATTTTAATTAAAAAACAAAATAATTATCAAATTAAAATAGAATTGACAACTTGAAATAGAAAGTTGCCATCATTGTCCTTCTTCCAGTCTAATATAGCATGTGAAGAAAATGCTGTACGCATTCTCGTGCACCACTGACGTCGCTGTCAGCCTGTGCCTCCACTGGTGACCGTAATTAATGTGGTTATCCTCTACACAGAGACTTGCTACCCGACTACAGTGTTTTTTTCTAAATGCCAAAAACAATATATATATATATATATGGACTGGATTGTCGTCTAGGCATTTAAAGGCGGGATATCGAATATCCACTTCCTAATAGAGTCCAAAATATCAATTCTGCCTTTGAATTCTTGTCGTGATAGTTGGGTTCTTACCAAACTATGAACAGCTAAAAGTCTTCCATTTATTATTGTTTAATTCGAAAGTGCTCCTCTTCTGTGAAGTTTGCCTTTGATTGACATTTTGTTTTGAAAATATTTTATTTTTTTATTTTAAATTAATATATTTTTTATATTTTTAGATCATTTTAATTTACTAATATTAAAAATAATTTTTTTAAATAAAAAATATTATTTTAATATATTTTAAAATAATTTTTTTTTTAAAAATAATAATTATCATATTTTTAAAAAATACATAGTTATAACTGTATCTAGGTAGTTGTTTATGTTTAATCCATGATTTTAGTCGTTTGGATAGGTACGAGAACATGAAAAGGGAAAAAAATCATTAATTCTATACATGTGGAAATTAAGAGACAATTAAATCTATATTTTTAAGAAAAAGACTTGAATCCTTGTTAATTTTTTATATTATTTTATAATAATTTCATTGGAATGTGTTTATATCAAAATAAATTTTAAAATGCAAAAACATTATTTTAATACGGTAAAAAAACCATTGGTTCAATTGATTCGTTATTTATATTTTATATTATTTACTTTTGTATTATTATATTTGTCGTGTCATAATTGATAAAGTGATTAAGATTCAAAGAAAAACAAAAAGAGAAGAAGATGACGAGGAAGTGCCTGATGGATGACGACACGTCATGATCAAACCGGCTCGATGCAAGTGATGAAAGAAAACTCTCCCGCTCGACACAGGATAACTACTGGTCCACCGTGGACAGATTGGTGCGTCGGCTGAAATCAAACACTGTGCGAAAGTTCAAACTGAAATTTGATTTAAGTGTGTGATGAGTTCCGTGAATTGATTGGCCATCGCCCAGTGGACCACCCTTTCATTGACTACACGCACTTCAGTTTCAACACCCACCACATGTTTGTCGTTTCTCAAAAAAAAAATTAATTTTTTAATATTTTCAAATAATTTTAATATAATAATATAAAAATAAATTTTAAAAAATACCCCTCACTACAATTAAAATAAAAAACAATCTAAACAGAAATCTACGACCTCTTTGATGGTGGCTTTTTCAAACAGGGCCACGTGGCCTCAAACTACTTATTAATTATTTGTGGGCGTATGAATTCCGTACTCATTAATTCCAAAATCCACAGGAGGGTATGCTTACTCGTGAAATTTAAGTATCTTGTATCTACTCAAAATTATATTTTCCAGTTTTTTTTATATAATAATAATAATAATAATAGAGAATGGATCATAACACAACCCTTAAGTTTTTTTCATAAATTTAATATATGATATTAGAATCTTAATAATAAAATATATATGAGTTTAAATTTTAATATCAAGTTTTTTTAATTAAAATAAATAGTATTGGATATCAATAAGCATATATAAGTTTTAAATTTATAAAATTTTATCTAATTATTTTAATATTTAATATAATATAATTATTTAATATAATATAAAGGTTTCAATAAAAATATAACGATCCAATAAAAATTTTAAAGTCTAAATTATTTTTTAAATACAAAAATACAAAAGGAAATGCTGGAAATATAAAACGCGTCTGGTATTATGTTTGAAAAATGTTTTTAAAAAAATTAATTTTTTTAAAAAAATTAATATATTTTTGATATTTTTCAATTATTTTAATGTACTAATCTTAAAAATAATTTTTTTAAAATAAAAAATATTATTAATATATTTTTTTTAATAAAAAATACTTTAAAAAACAATCACAATTATATTTTAAAATACATTAATAATCTTATGTATAAAAGATAAAGAATGATTAACTTACAACAATCCTTTACTCTTTAATGCAACCTATCGCAATTGACATTTGAAATAATTCTTCAATTATAAGAAAATAAAGGCAAAAGAAAATGGGTGTCCTCTCCCTTCCGAACACGTAATGTGTCGACCAAGAAAATAAAATAAAGTCAATCGGGTGCATTCATTCAACCAGGCTCTCACGGATCTGCTCTTCAGAAAGACAGAACAAGAGAATCACGTAACTGGTTATTGTTAATTGTCAAGTCAAAAAAATATATTAAAATAAAAATATTTAAAAAATATATTATTTTAATATAATTCTAATTAAAAAATATTTTTAAAAAATATTTCATTTTACATTACTGTCCATGCACTGACAAAGTACATTGTAAACTATCTATATGTATAGAAGAGGTATTAATAATTATTTTTTAAAATATTTTTATTTAAAAATATATAAAATAATATTTTTTAAAATTTTATTTTTAATATTAATATATCAAAATAATATAAAACAAAATTAAAACAAAATATTTTTTAAAAAAAAACACAACATTATCCTCACAATCTGAACGGTCGCTGTCGTTGCTATTTTCCCTACCATACAGGTTTGCTTTACAGCTAGATTGATGTTTACGTGGCTGAAGTTTTTTTATTCTTGTTTAAAATTATTTTTTTAGTTTTTTAAAATTATTTTAATATATTATAAATAAAAAATATTATTTTAATTTATTTATAAAAAAACATTAACTTTTTTTGTTTATTAATGTTTTCTTAAAAAACAAGGATATCTTAGATAGTACTCATAGTGGTTATTTTTGTATTTTAAAAATATTTTTAAATGTAAATTTTATTTTTTTTATTTTAAATTATTTATTATTTATGTTTAGATTATTTTAATATAATAATATTAAAAATAATTTTAAAAATAAAATATATATTATTTTAATATATTTTTTAAAAATTACATTAAAAAACAATCATCGTTATACTCTTAACTCTCTATTTTGGAATGTTTTTCAAAAATATTTATAAAAGAATTTGAAATTTTTTATTTTATTTTGAATTAATATATTTTTAATATTTTAAAATTATTTTGATGTACTCATTTTAAAAATAATTTTTATAAAATAAAATTTTTTTATTAATATATATTTTTAAATAAAATATATTTTAAAAAATAGCAACAACAGTACAAACAAGTATAGTAGAGCACGTTTGCAGTGCTATCTCCATTTGCAGCGCATGCATAAATATGTTTATGAGATCATCTTTATTAAAAAAAAACAATTGCTGAAGTGATCACTGTATGTGATGTGATAGTTGATATATTAGAATTGCTAATAATCACGTCTGCGGATCTATCAAGGGCTTCTCTTCGATACCTTAGCACAAAGGAGACTGCTTAAATATTTCTTTGCTATTAGATGGGGTTAGGTTAGTTGAAGTGATTATGTGTTGTGATAGTTGATAACAACCGGTTATTCCTAATTTAGAATTTTCCAACACTGCAAGGTGATATTAATATATTAATTTTTTTAACAACTTGTAGGTGACCTATTCTATATCATTTATATTATTTTACATTCTCTGGGTTGTTTGTTGAGTCAACTTGATTTTGTTTGTTACAGTTTTATGTTGAGACACACTAACTATTGGGCATTAAAGGGTTCTGTCCATTAGTAGACGTGGCTAGCATGACTGATTGTTTTTTGAAAGGACCGGGTTAGGATCAGCCAACTCGAGCTTAGTTCATCATGATTATGTTTTAGAAATAGACGATAATTCATTTTCTTCTTTGGTTAGTGGGGCATGCCATAATTGTGTATTAAACGCACACCCCACTTGCGATGTGGCTAGGCCAGCTCTATTCACCAAGGGAGTAGGGTTGGTATTTTCTAAAAAACAATGACCATATATATATATATATATATATATATATATATATATATATATAATTGTTTAGAGGAATTCATGATTTAAATCTTTAGCATTTGAACCTTCTAAAAATATACTATGAGTTTCATTTTCCAGCAACAACAATTGAAGATAAAAAAAGAATCAAAAATATTTTTATTTTCTTAATATTATATATAAGAAAAACTAGATTGTATTTATTTGTAAAACATATATTTTCATTAATTTAAAGGAAATAAAAATATTTTATTTTCTTAATATTATGAAAAACTAGATTGTATTTATTATAATATATACTAAAATTGCTCAATATTTCACTGTGCATTGCACAGTACAGTCCACGATGAAACGATGAGATGTATTTTTTTTTTTGTTATTTTCCTGTTTTTATTTCCTGTTTTTCTTTATGCCTTCATGGTTTTTTATTTCTTTTTTTTTTTGTGTTTTTTTCTTTTAATGAATTTTTTTTGTTTAATTTAGTTTGTTAATATTAATTTTTTTTATTTAGTTATCAGACTTTCATAAAACGAATCTCGGGTTTGACAGGTTAACCTGGTTTGACGAGTTAACTTTGAATTTATTTTTTTTCTTTTTAATTTATTTTTTTTTCGTTTAGTTTAGTTTGTTAATGTTAGATTTCTTTCTATTTAATTATCAGACTTTCATGACACATATCTCGGGCTTGACAGGTTAACTCAGTTAATTATGGGTTAACCCGTCAAATTTTTTTTCTATTTAGTTATCAAACTTTCATGATGTGAATCCCAAGTTTGACGGGTTAACCTAGTTTGAAGGGTTAACCTAATCAATTCATTTTTTTTCCTTTTTCTTCATTAGTTTTTTTCTTCATGTTGATTTTTTTCTTTGTTTTTTCTTTTTAATTAATCTATTTAATTATCACACTTTTATGACACGACCTTGCAGCCAGACTTACATTCAAGGCTCTTGGGTCCGGTGTTGCAGCCAAACCCAAACTTGAGTCATGTAAGTTTAATATTATTATTAATATTATAAATATTACTCTTGGGTCAAGCATTGCAGCTAAACCAAAACTCTTGGGTATATCTTTGCAGAAAGACTTAACACTCTTAGATCTTAGCATTTTTTGATATTTTTTATGCAAGAAAAAAAATTAACCCATGGCGTATGCCTTTGTTTTTTTTTTCCTTATCATTTTTAAGCCTTTTACTATAGACTGCACAGTGCAGTTCTCAGTGAAAAAGCTGATGTCTTTATTTTTTTTTATTTTTTTATTTTTTAATTAATTTTTTAATTTAGTTTCTTAATATTAAATTTTTTTTGTTTAATTATCAAAATTTCATGACATAGATTTCAGGTTTGACGGGGTAACCTAGTTGATTCAGATTTGTTTTCTTTTTCTTCATTAATTTTTTTTCTTCATATAGTTTTTTTTTCTCTTTGCTTTTTCCTTTTTAATTAATCTTTTTTTTTAATTTAGTTCATTGATAATAAATCTTTTTTCTATTTAGTTATCACACTTTCATGACAGAGATCTCATATTTGACGAGTTAACCCAATTAATTTAGATTTTTTTTCTTTTTCTTCTTATAAGTTTTTTTTTATTTTTTTTAATATATATATTTTTTAATTTAGTTCATCAATATTAATTTTTTTTCTATTTAGTTATTGGTTGATGCCTTTAGTTTTTTTTTTTGTTGTTTTTTGATTGTGGACTGCACAGTGATGTCCATAGTGAAATGACTGATGCCTTTTGTTTATTTTTTTTCTTTTTAATTAAGTTTTTTTGTTTAATTTAGTTTGTTAATGTTCAATTTTTTTTTTCTATTTAGTTATCAAACTTTCATGACACGGATCTCGAGTTTGATTGGTTAATCTGGTTTGACGGATTATCCCAGTTAATTCTAGGTTAACTTGTCAATTTTTTTTTCCTGTTTAGTTATCAAATTTTCACGACACGAATCCAAGGTTTGACGGGTTAACTTGGTTTGAATGGTTAACTCAGTTAATTCATATTGTTTTTCTTTTTCTTCATTAGTTTTTTTTTTCAGTTGGTTTTTTTTTTCTTAGTTTTTTTTTAATTAATCTATTTAATTATCACACTTTTATGACACGACCTTGCAGCCTTACCCACATCCAAGACTATTGGGTCTGATATTGCAGTCAGACCCACTTAAATTTAGGTTAGGCAAGTTTAATGTTATTTTTAATATTATAAATATTACTCTTGGGTTAGGCGTTGCAGTCAAATCCAAGACTCTTGGTTATAACTTTGTAAAAAGACCTAACACTTATATATATATAGTATGCAAAAAAAAAATTGACTCGCGGCATCGTGCGAGTCATGTAACTAGTATCATATTAAATCTAAATATGTTAATACTTAAATCTTATAGTGGGTCCTTCATTTTCAATATTATATGTTAATCTTTGATTGTGGACTGCACAGTGCTGTCCACAGTGAAAAGGCTAATGTCTTTTTTTTTTCCTTTTTAATTAAGTTTTTTTGTTTAATTTAGTTTGTTAATATTCAATTTTTTTCTATTTAACTATCAAACTTTCATGACTCGGATCTCGGGTTTGATGGGTTATCCCAATTAATTCTGGGTTAACCCGTCAATTTTTTTTTTTCTGTTTAGTTATCAAACTTTCACGACATGAATCCAAGGTTTAACGGGTTAACTTGGTTTGAATGGTTAACTCAGTTAATTCATATTGTTTTTCTTTTTCTTCATTAGTTTTTTTCTTCCAATTGGTTATTTTTCTTAGTTTTTTTTCTTTTTAATTAATCTATTTAATTATCACACTTTTATGAAACAACCTTGTAGCCATACCCACATCTAAGACTATTGGGTCTGATATTGCAGTCAGACCCACTTAAATTTAGGTCAAGCAAGTTTAATGTTATTATTAATATTATAAATATCACTCTTGGGTCAGGCGTTGCAATCCAAGACTCTTGGGTATAACTTTGCAAAAAGAGCTAACACTTTTAGATCTTTTATATATATATATATATATATATATATATATATATATATATATTAAACAATCATAAGTGGCATTGCGCGGGCCATATAACTAGTAACAATGAAAATATCGATAGAATTTTTTTATTTGTATATTTCGACGACCTTTACCAACAAAAAATTACCTAATTACAGGTCAACTTAGTTATAGATTAAGTGGTTGGGTCAAGTAGTTCATCTAAGAATACCTATACATTTATGAGATAAATGGTATCTTGTGGGCAATCATGTCAAAATTAAACTAAGCTTGTTGTAGAGTCCATTATGTAGGCATATAATATTCAAAATGAGTTGGAGAACTTTTAAATATTTTCATTGGAGTTCTTATTACTATAATATATCCTTAAACTTTCATTCTAGGTGTTCAGAAAAATAAAGTGCCCTAATCAACTTTAACTTGTAACATCTTTTATTGAGTTGATCAATCAAAGCTTGTATGGTCTTATTGAGTTCATAAGAAGCCACTTATGACATTTTAGAGTTTGACCAAACTAACTATGACCATTTGATCATGCCATCAACACCTTAAAAAAGATAACCTAGAGGCATGAAAATGTTGTTGTACATGCTCTATAGTCTGTGAGTGGTTAACTATGACACGAACTGTATTCATGTAAAATATATATGTTTTTTTATAAAAGCATTTTTTATCTTTAAAGTTTATTTAAGTTTGACTTAGAATTCTAGAATAAAGATAAAGTTTTGGGAATAAAAATATTTTTCATAGTTAATTATAAAGTAATTATAGTTATGAGGATTTATATTACATCAAAGTATTTTTCCTAACTATGACCATTTGATCATGCCATCAAGACCTAAAAAAAGATAACTATAAGGTTATGCTAGAGGCATAAAAATGTTATTGTAATGCTCTATAGTCAGCGAGTGGTTAAATATGACACAAACTTTATTCATGTAAAACATATATTTTTGTTATTAAAGAATTTTTATCTTTAAATTTTATTTAAGTTTTACTAATAAGTCTAAAATAAAGATAAAGTTTTTGGAATAAAAATATTTTTTATAGTTAATTATAAAGTAATTATAGTTATGAGGATTTATGTTGCATCAAAGTATTTTTCCTAAATATATACGTTTAATTCTTTATTAAGTCTAGACATTAATTAGAGCTATTGATTCTGATTCATATAATGTTTTGTTTTCTTTATGAAAGAAAATAAATGTTTTAATAAGTTAAATTATAAGGAATTAATTGAACTAATATAGGTACATGCTTGTTAGATGATAAATATAATAAACTGACCTGTTTAAGAATCTTTTAAGGAAAGATTACCCTTATATATAAAAAGACTTATGTTGAAGCTATATGAATGATCTTTAAACTTGAGATTACTAGTTTATTTATGAAAATACTATGTTTTACTTATGACTACAAGTTTTCTTAATCAAAGGTAAAAAAAAATGCATATATTGTGTATAATATAAACTATATGAAGACATTTAAGTGATTAACAGAGGACTTATCACCCTAGGTGAATTGGAAAAAAAATATTTCATATATTCTTAAACAATATTGATTATAAAATCCTTGTGTATGGTAGAATAAAAATGTTTCAAATCTTATGTAAAAAATTAATGACTATGATATTGTGAACAAATATGTTTTGACAAAGTAAATATACTTCATACTCAAATGTCTAAATTAAAATATTATAGATGAAGAGACAAAAGTTATATGAGAAACTGGTAGCTGAAACGTTAAGTCAAACCATATACGACTTTTTTATATTTGAGAGATCATGACTTGTTACTAGAAAAATAAACTAGGAAAAACATTCCCTTCAAATAAAAAAAAACTAGAAAATAATCATAATAAAGAATAGGAAAATAATAATAAAAAATTATTTATTTTTCTAAAACAAGCTCATGTATCAATCTCTTTGGGTTGGAAGGAACTCCTAATTGAGTTCATTTTTCAGTTAAAAACTATCATCCTTCAAGAAGATCCTTTTATGGTTAGGCCACCTCTCCATAATTTCTTTGTGTGGGTCACTTTATTGTTGACCCTTAACATAACACTTTCATGTGGGTTGTTTTATCATGGCTTCCAGACCAAAATTTTAAATGACAACAACTGATGTAGAAGAAAACTACAACATAGTAGTTCTTGGACTTCTTTTTCCCTAAGGCAACCTCCTTATCTCATTTTATACAAGCACATCTTATTTTTTAATATCTTCTAGTTATGGTTGTTCTGCGGCATATAACAAAAAAAAAAACCACCAATAATTATTGGACTCTAATATCAATTGATATAGATGAAAATAAAAAATAAAAGAGTTTATTACATGTCAAAACCTTTAAAGATAAAAAAACACCATAAGTATATGAAGATTTTCAAAATACTTACTTTTATTTAATAACATCTTTACTTGTCAAAGGGTAAATACAACCCTTTATATAGAAAAAAACTAAAAAAGCATGAAAATAAATAATAATAAAATATTTATTTTCTTAAAAAAAGTCACCCATTACTATTTTGAGAAATCTCATTAGAACTTTCATAACACCAGAATTAATGAATTAAACATCATACTTGTAGCATTTAGATGGAAAATATATAATATTTAAAAATATGAAAAGCCACATTGTGTTTTTTACAATACTAATTAATAAGTTTATTGGTCGCATTTTATTATTTTTTTATATAATAATTAATTAAAATTTTAATGTCCCAGGACCTTTTTTTTTATATATTTTAGCATGAAGTACTATTCTGTAATAAGATCATTTGATTCCAAGCACGAATAGTAAATAAGATTTTAGTAGAAAGTCTGAATGCAAGAGAATCAAGAGAGAAAAAGTGTACGGGTGGAAGGTAGCCTGCTGCGTGATCATCCAAAATAAAACGAAATTTAGAAAAGTCAAAATGGTTTCGCCACTTGTCAAGATCTCAAAGGAAATAGCAATATTTCGTTATCAACTTTAATTAATAAGTCACTAAATGAAAAGTAGTATTGTACTAGAATTAGTATTCCCTCGTCTTATAAAAAGGGCCTTTAACTTTTCTTTATCCATCACAAAACAACCAATTTCCAAACCATGGCCTATAACCTATCTCCTCTCACCACCTCCCCGGCGGCTATTTCCACCTCCTCTCTGTGCCCCTCAATCCTGAAAAAACACGCTCCATTAGTGGCTAGAAATCAAAGCCATCCCAATTTTCATACAGTTTCATGCAAAGCCAGAAATGATGATCACCAGAACCCTTCCACGAGAAGGGATGTCCTCATTGGTCTAGGAGGTCTCTATGGAGCAACCAATCTCAGCGATCCATTTGCTTATGCTAAGCCAATCCAACCTCCGGACATAGCTGACTGTAGCGTAATAAACGAGCCTGATCCTGAAAATCCCACAAACTGTTGCCCTCCATTAACAAGGAAGATCATCGACTTCAAGCTCCCTTCTCAAAATGACCCATTGCGAATTAGACGCCCTGCTCATCTAGTTGATGAAAACTACATTGCCAAATATAATAGAGCCATTGCGCTAATGAAACAACTCCCTGAAGATGACCCACGAAACTTCACACAGCAAGCCAATGTCCACTGTGCTTACTGTGACGGTGGTTATCACCAAGTAGGGATGCCGGACTTGAATTATCAAGTTCACTTTAGCTGGCTGTTCTTTCCCTGGCACAGATACTATCTCTACTTCTACGAGAGAATCTTGGGCAAGCTGATCAATGATCCCACTTTTGCTTTACCATTCTGGAATTGGGATTCCCCTCAGGGCATGCAAATACCAGCCTTTTTTGCCGACCCTAAATCGGCAGTCTATGACCCGCTCCGTGACAAGACTCACCAGCCACCAAAAATTATTGATCTTGACTTCCCCGGTGTAGACTTTCCTTTGCCAGACCAAGTTCAAGTGGCTAGCAATCTCAATGTAATGTATAGGCAAATGGTGTCTGCCAAGTATCCCACGCTCTTTATGGGTCGACCATACCGTGCCGGAGATGAACCAGAACCTGGAGCTGGTTCACTCGAGGATGTCCCACACACTACAGTTCACATCTGGACCGGTGACGCAGACCAACCGAATCGTGAAAACATGGGTGTTTTCTATGCAGCCGCGAGAGATCCCATCTTTTTTGCTCATCATGGGAACATTGACCGATTGTGGGAAGTCTGGAGGAAATTGCCAGGTGGAAGAAGAGAGAATTTCACCGACCCTGATTGGCTCGACGGAGCATTTCTTTTCTACGATGAGAACGCTAATCTAGTCCGAGTTAAGATTAGGGATTGTCTTGACACGAGAAAGTTGAGATACGAGTTTCAAGATGTTGCCAGTCCCTGGATCAACGCTAGACCAAAACGAAAGCCTAACAAACCAAAGCCGACAGTGCCAGTAGATACGGCAGACCCAACAAAACCAATCGGTCTGTTAAACAAAACTGTAAATGTTGTGGTTCAGAGACCTAACAAAAGGAGAAGTAAGAAAGAAAAAGAAGAAGAAGAAGAAGTTCTAGTGATTGAAGGGATTGAGTATCGAATAGATCAATATGTCAAGTTTAACGTGCTCATAAATGACGTGCCCGACACACCTGGTAAAGCAGACGACGCAGAGTTTGCTGGAACCTTTGTCAACGTGCCTCATAATCGTAACAAGACAGTGAAGACAAGTTTGAGGTTGGCAATTTCTGAGCTATTGGAGGATTTGGAAGCTGAGGATGATGAAAGTGTGGTGGTGACTTTGGTGCCGGTAACAAATATAGGTGAGGCTACCATTGGCACTCTCAGGATTGAGCTTCTCAAGGATTGATCATCATAAAAGGAAACTTATCCTTTCGTTTTTAATCATTTCAAGTAATTCGGTTAGCAATTTTATACCTAGCTAGTAACTTGCACCGACAAATTTACCAGGTCAGAGCTTCTGTTTCAATAAGGTCCCTGTTTAACATGAGTGTTCCATTACTCTTGTAAACAAAATCTGATCGTCAATAAAAAGAAACCTTGTTTTTAATTTCATGTTCTTTTTTCTTCACTTTCCTTTCTCTCTTAATAAGATATGACGTTCCTCTTTGTCTCGAGTAATTTGGTTACCCGATATAATTTCGAAAACTATTTCCTCATAGTATCTTTGTAGCCGTCTGTTTCTCAAACGAGCAAGAACAGAAAGGGATTCTTATCCTTTACAACAGCGAATTAGTATATAGGCACCCTGTCTCTCTGACTAACAAAAAAGAAAAGAAAAAACTAATGCCCATCGCATTTTCACCATGGAGGACTGTAACAGTGTTTTTTTTTCTCTTCATATTGGTTCTTCTATTTTTTTTAATAGTTTTTTTTTAATTTAATCCTTTAAAATTTAATTAATTTAAGATTAGGGTTAATTATTTAACTCGGTTAGCTTCACAAGAGTTTCTTACAATATTTAAAAGAAATTTTGAGATTAAATTGATTTTTCAATTTGGTAAAACCAAATTAAATTTTATTGATTAAATATAATTAAAACTATGAGTACAAAAATTAACATGGGAACAAGTTTATATAATATTTTTTCTTGGGATTAATGTAGTTCTGGCATGTTTTTAGCATTTTAAGTCTCTAGACTTATTTTTTGTTTTTATTTTTAAACCCTATTTTTTATGATTTTTAATTTTTAGTCCAAGACTTCATTTTCTTCATGTTTTGGCCCCTAAGATAAGAGGAAATTTCTGAAAAATGATGAAAAATAAAAAGAGATCGGTTGTTCCATTCTAACTAAAGAAATGGACAAACTTGGTATCAATGTATTCTCTTAACGAGAGGAGTGCTATAGAGGTGTTTTTGGGCTTCCATATAGACTGAAAAAGTAGATTGTGATGATAAAAAAAAGTTTTTATCCCGTCGTTGATTTTGTACTTTTAGACCCTTTTTTGTTGATAAATTGTTTTCTTTTTGGGTTCTAGGGGTGTTTATTAGTTATTTTAGGTGAAAATGAGTTGAAAAATATTTTTTTAGACAAAAAACCACCCCTATAATTTTCTAGTTGCCTTCATGGTGGCCTGATTCCGAGGAGGCAAACAAAAGGAAGTCTGTCATAATAGACGCATGTCGCTTGCTTCTTATTTTTTTAAAAAAATAGGGTAGATGATGGGTTGTCCATCCTTTAAAAAAATAAAATAGCTCAAGTGTGCGGGCTTTGCCAAGCCCACAAGATCAGGCTTTTTTATATTAAGGTCTAGGTGCATTGGACCACCTAAGCCCAGGCGCTTTGCATATCTTTTTTTTTTGGGGTGCCTTTTATTTTCTTATGGTTACTTAATTTATTTTTCAATCTACATTTAGTTGATTTCAAGTTAGGGTTGATGATTTGTCTTGATTAACTTTGCGAATATTTCTCAAAGTATTTTAGAAAGTCTTTTTTTTTTCAATTTCATCATTTAATATTGAATTTTTATTGATTTATTTTTCTCCAATTTTATCCTTCTACATTTGGTTAATTAAAAATTGAACTTTATAATTTATTTTGGCTTACTCTTTATAGGGTTATTGTTGTTTCAAACAAATATTCTAGCATTATGTGCAAGACCCAATATTATACCTCTTTTTTGGATAAATTGGGCAATTAACACCCAAAATATAATTAAATGTTGAAATAGCACAAGATGAAAAAGTTTTAGAGAAATAGCACAGTCAAGGATGTTGCAGCTTAGAAACACAATATTTCAATAATGTCACGGTCTAGAACCGCGACAACTAATGTCGTAGTACACGACAATGAAATTAATAAAATGTCGCATTTCTAAATCGCAACATCTAATTCCATGTCACAGTTCAAAACTATGATGTTTTCAAGCAGACTGTTTTGAGAAATAGCCGGACATTTGATGAAACGGTTGGATAGTCGCCAAAACGGTCAGATCGTTTTGACCACTGTATGGTTTTGGGCTATTTTTGTGTTTTAAGCCTGAAAAAATTTATAAAATCATGGTTTTTGTTAATCTAAAATTTATTTACTTTATGATTTTAGAGAATTAAAATATTTATAATTTTATTAAAATTTGGACAAAGTTTCCTTTAATAGAAACTATACGCAAAATTTTATTTTGCTTAAAAAAACCTACAAAAAAACCACAATAATCATAATCAATAAATTCTAACTAAACTCAATATTTTTTCATATTCCTAATCACAAGTAGCCATAAGAGTTCAAAAAAAAAGAAGCATATATACATGCAAAAAATATATAAAATAATTCAAAAATACAATATTCAAGACCTAAAAAAAACCACATAATCGTAATAAGTAAATTCTAACTAAACTCAATATATTTTCATATTCCCTAATCACAAGTAGCCATAAGAGTTCAAAAAGAAGAAGAAGCATATATACATGCAAAATATATATAAAATAATTCAAAAATACAATATTCAAGACCTACAAAGAAACCACAATAATCGTAATCAACAAATTCTAACTAAACTTAATATATTTTCATATTCCCTAATCACAAGTAGCCTCATCCTCGACCACAGTATTATCGAGAGTTAGCCTTTCTCCAAAGGTTTCAAGTCTAGTGCGGCAAATATTTAACCACCAGGATGCTATGATGTGAACTTTACTTTCTTCTTCAGTACTACGAAGATAAGATGCAGCTTCTCGGCCCTCCCGTAGCAAAAAACCAACTTAATATAAATACAACATTAATGTTAAATAAAAAATAAATATATAAAACTAAACGGTTAACATATATTAATCATAAAAAGACTTTATTACTTACATGATGTTGAATCCACTGGGTATATTGCTCGTATTACATATATCCAAATGGAGGAACCTTCTTGGGATCCTGAGTAATGATCGGTCGTGCTATACTTATGTACCAAATCATATATTCCTCATCAGTAATCACATTATGCATCTTTGTAAATATCTCATTTTTTCGTGCATCTCATTGTATGTGATACCTAAGCACTATGCTGACTTAACTAGTCGTAACCATCATTTTTATCTCTACGAGTAATGGCGTGCAAAGCCTCACTCGCCATTGTATGTGATGCTACCTCTTCACTTCAGGAACAATATTGACACCATAATGACATGACATAAACATGTTATTAGACATTCTGTAAAAAAATATGTTTCTAGCCAATTTAATGTAATTTAAACTAAATTGCATTACCTCAACCTTAATTGGCAAAGTTCATAGCAAATTCAATTAGATTTTCAAAATTTAACGTTAAGGAAAACTAAACAAAAAAGCATAAACATAATTCATGATACATTATCAATTGATATTTTTCATGATCAATTGCATTATATCAAATGCAAATTCATAGCAAATTAATTTAATTAAAAAAAATACTAAATTCGTCAACTTATCAACAATTCAATGAAATATATAATTAATCATAATTCAGCCATGTTTATGCTCTATTTCATGAACGTGTGTGTGTATTTAACTACATTATTAGCCTATTCCAACAATATACACAAAATCCCTAATTCAACAACTTAACTTAAATGAAACGCAGCACATAATTAACTGAAATAATTAATTCATCATTAATTCAACTTATTTTCATATTCAACTATATCAAATAGACTCTAATTTAATGTATTTTTAACTAATTCATCATTGATTCCACAAACCTTAAATTCATTATAAATCCTAAATTCAACCTAAACAATTATTTGATTCCAACCAAATCAAATATAAATTAATAGCAATGTATTATGTTTACCTTGCTTATAGAACTATAAGAATGGTTGGACCATCAACGAAAGTGGCGACAACATAAAAACATTAAATGATGCTTAAAGACTATAATAAGTTTGCTTTTTAGTTGTTTTAAAGGCAAAATATAATTGATTAACAAGTTTTTTAAGAGAGATGTGATGAGGGAGACGGTGAGTTTTTTTAGAGAAAGGGAATGTATGTGTTTTGTTGGTGTTCGCTCTGTTTAAAATTTAATTGATGTTGTGCTTGTTAAGTGCTATATTTAAAGTTATCGTGCTTTAAAAACATGACATTTAATTAATATCATGCTTCAGAAATACAACAAGATTAAACTATATTGTTTTGCCAAATCTTTTTCAAACAAAGTCATTTCTTAGTGTTATTCCTTGAAATTCTTAAGTTTACTGTGCTAATTTGAAAAAAAAAAAAAACACTGTTTTTTTCTCTAGTAAGTCTCTCTCATCACCCAACACTCTCTTTTGCTTTCAAAACCCGACATCTTGATTTCTTGTGTTATTGTCTTGCGTTGATTCCCTATCACCTGTTTGTAACTCAGCTACACGGGTAACAGATTTTTTTTTAATCAAAAACCCAAATTTAATTTCTAGATCTGGATGGGTTTTCTTCGTTTGTGTAAGGAAGTAGGTTTCTGCTATCATTTCTTCATAGCTCTCGCATGTTTAAAACTGCCACTTTATCGTTTTTGCAGATTAGCTTTCTAGATCTTGAAAACTATGATGGAGACTTAGCTTGGCCCTTGAACCTAAACAATTTTATTGAATGGATGAAAGAAAAGTGTAGCCAGTTTCAGCAATTTTTGGAGTTTTAATAGTAAGGTAAACTTTAAAGTTTTTAATCAAATTATGCAAAGATCCAATGATTTCAGGAATTAATGCTTGAATTACTTGAGAAGGTTCACAAGTTGTGTAGCCTTATTTACTACTAGTGAATAATAAACTATAGCATTCATTCAAGGTTATTTGTTAAGAGGTGTTCAAAATTAGGCTTCTTTGGTTGAGTCTCTGTTCACTTCTATAAGGTTATCATTTGAGCTCAATAAAATGATCCGTTTCTTCTTTATCATGAGATGTTAAATAATTTTTGTTTAAGCTCTGCTACATGCTTTTGCGATAAAGATAGAGTCTGACCGAAATCGGATTTCCTCTGCGTGCCATATGTCCTTGTTTGTAGTGCTGTCTTTTTCCCATCTCTCTTCCCGCTCCAATGTGTAAAGTAAACTCTCCATGTTGACCAAAATACAAACTTTTCTCTCTCTTTTTCTACGTTCTGCAATTAGATGGAACCTGTCGGTCTGAAAGTGAACTCTTAGTTAATTGCAATAATTAATGCTTATTTCTAAAGTAATTGGGGGTTATTGTCAGCTCTTTTTTTTTTATTCAGTTATTTTTATTTATATAGATATTTCAATTAATTTTATAAATTTTAAAATTAAATTTTTAATAATTTTGAGATTTATAAAATTCAAACCAATAATTTTTAAAAAATAAATTTAAAATTTAATCAGTTAAATTTCACCCTTTAAAATTACCAAACCTTTTTGTTTGTACTTCTAAAAGTGATGTTATTCCATGCTCCTCACAAACATGAACGTAGGCTAGTCTTTTAAATATTCAAGCAAGTACAATTAGTTTATGAGTTATGCAATTACTAAACAATGGTTTTTGAGATTGCACAGTGATATTGACATTTTCTATTCTCAATAATCTACCCAAATTACAATGCATTAAATAATATGGATCAATAGCTATGATGTGAAATCATGTGTTTGCTTGAACTATTTGAAGCAAGAAGGACTTGGATGTTGAATGTGTGTTTAGTTAAATTTTGGACATGTCTGGTTGAATAAAAGGGAATGTTTTTATTTGAATTTGGATGTGAAGTAGATGATGTTTTCTTATTAAAAACATGTTTTAATACTATTTTTGTAATTTTGAAAGCTGGAGGTTTTTTTTTCTGTAATTTTGGTTGTTGGGGGTATTTTTATAATTTTGATAGTTGTGGCTTTTTTGTTATTTTAGGGCTCCAGAGTTCTTTGGTAATTAAATTAAATATAATTGTAAACTTGTAAATATTTAGATTTTCTCTTTACTTTTTTTTTTGATTGAGGATGTTAATTGTTATTCCATATATAAATCTAATTTATGAAAGTATAGAGAGAGAGAAAAAAATCTAAATCAAACTATTAAAGGTTTTTTTTTTTTTTTGTAATTATCCTTTAAAAAAAATAACAAAGCACCTTAAATTTGTTGGTATATCATTGAGTTAATTGAAGGGGATTTTTCTTCACATCCTTTTCTTAATTTAAATAATTCATAATATTTCATGATTATATATAAATTATAAACCAATAAATAGTTAAGAATATTTAATTGATAAAAGTATCCTAGATTTTAAATCATAGAGAATTATATTAATAAATATTAAATATATAATCTTACTTTAACCAAATTCAACATGTCAAAATTAAAATACTTTTACTTTATATAAAATAAAAATATTTACTTTATTTATATTATGATACAAAATATATATGCCAATAAGTTCAACTCTATTATATTCTTAAAAAATAGTTTCTTAATTGTTTTTCATTACATTTCTATTTATACATCACATAAAACTTTAAATAATATAAAATAATTTTGTTGAATTACCCCTAACGTTTTATAGTATCTTATTGGTATTTTTATTTTGACTATTAAAACTCTGAAAATACATAAAAATAGGTTCACAATAACCAATAATTAAAATCTAAATAAATAAATAAAAGCATATATCAATTAATTTTTCTTGCTCTGAAGATTGACCCCGCATGAAAAATAACTACCTTGCAGTCAAACTGGATGAAGGTTCTACATATATATAGGCAAAGTAAGGATGATTAGGATCTTCAAAGATCAAAAAAGAAAATAAGGCTCTTAGAAAACCAAAAAGTTTAAATCAAGTAAGATATTAATGTTTTAAGATTTAAAAACCTAATAAACTACGAATGGTTTTTGACAAAAAAAAAAAAGCTAAGAAAAGTAGTAAGTACATTAAAATGATGTTTTTTTATTTTTTAAAAATAATATTTTTTTAATTTTTAAAAATTATTTTTAAGATTAGCGTATCAAAATAATCCAAAACATATATATAAAAATAATTCTTAACAAAAAAAATTGAATTTTGATGAAACGCAATTTGCACCGTGTTCCCAAATACTTAGTAAGACAAACGAGAGAAAAATAATAAAAAAGCCATACATAAGTTGCAAGAAGATAAATTTGTAAAATAAAAACATAACATATTGAAAAAGGCATAATGATAAGGGTAAAATTATACCAAAAAAAAACTAAAAAGAAATGGTTTCTCAATGCAGAAATGACAATTTAGAAATTATTTGTGTGATTGTGTGTGTGTATCATCTATTCTTACCTTTCAAAATGTCTGGAAGTTTTTTTTACATTTTTTTTACTCAATTTTTTCTTTATTAATAATTTCTCTAAACATCTATCAATTCTCTAAAAAAAATAAGAATAGTTCATTTTTTTTGGATGGTCAAGATCTATTGAGAGATAGTCTTTGTATTGATTATGATGATTGTCAAGGAGAGCAACCATCCTTTGTATTTATACTTTTAGAGTTGTATACAATATAATGATGGAATGTACTACACATGATAATTATTCTTATATAAAAGTATTTATATATATAAGGTCTCTTTTCTTAATACACCCCGTCAAGTTGAAAGTGGAGACTCCACCCAAAGCTTGGATAGAAAATAAGCAAACGAGACTAAAGGAAGAGGCTTAGTAAGAACATTAACTAGTTGATCCTTGGAAGAAATGAATTGCACCTGAATTTCTCTCTTAACAACACAATAATGGTCAGAGTAATAATCAACTTCAACATGTTTAATACGAGTGTGAAACGTTGAATTGACAGATAAAAAAGTGGCCTCTAAATTATAACACCATAATGTAGTCATGGATGAAGAAGAGGTCCAAAGTTCTGACACTATTGAGCGAATCCATAAAATTTCAGCAGTACTGTTACTACCTAATTTTTTATCCATGTTTTGATAAATTTTCAGAAAAAATCCAAAATAACAAAAAAACATCGAAAATAAAAAAAAATACATTTTTTTAAATATATTCACATTGTTTTTAACATTTTTAGCATCGTCTCAAAAGAATTTAAATTTTCAAAGGTTTTTTAGAACGCGTTCGACTTTTAATGCCTTATATTTAAAATCACCGATTTTCCTCATTTCGAGGCGATGTTAATAAGAAAAATCCAAAAAAATAAGAAAAAATCTAAATTTACAAAAAAAGAAGTTGAGGGACCAATTTTGAGGCCCAAACAACATTTTGCCTATAATTAGTAGCCTTCAACACACACAAAAGGGAGAGGTGCAATTCTGCACATTTAGAAAAAAAAAAAAACCTCAAACCCTAAACCTAAACCTATCTTTTTTCCAAACAGCCGCCCCCCACCCGGTTGTGATTTTTCTCTCCCAAAACAGCCTCTCACTCCCCAGCCAAACGCCACGTGAGACCGGCATACAGCTCCCTTTCCCTCAAGCTTTTATTCCCGATCTTCATCTCTTTCTTCCACAACAGTACCCACCAAAACCACAGCGGCCGCACACTCTCATCTCTTTCTACCCTGCACCTGAAGCATTCCCATACACTGTCCCCTCTCCCTCTCATCAACACAAAGCCAGCGCCAGATCCTCCCTCACAAACCGAACCATCTCTCCCCGCCATTCAGCCTCCAATAGCAGCGGCCAAACAACAGCTCAAAGCCAGCTGCCGCTCACCTTCTCCTGGCCGACCCAGCTTCCCCATAACCAAGAGCAGCCCCACAACGACTCCTTTTTTCCTTGGGCCGAACACAGCGGCACCCCCTCGTTATCTTCTTCTTCGTCTTCAACAGTGCCCACAGACCAGCCTCTAATAGCACCCACAACAACCGTGGAGGAAAGCAGAAGAAACCAGATCTAAAAAACTAACTACAATCGACTGCTGTGTGCGTTTTTTTGTTGTTGCAGATGATGTAGCTCCTCACCGCCGACAGGGAAAGGAAGAGGAGAGGAAGACGTTTCTGATCCACTGTTTTGTTCCTTCATCGGCAGCGGCGCGTGAGCCCATGCACCGCCAGTGGCGGTGGCGCGTGGAGCAACGCACCGCCACTGTTCCAGTACTGTTCCGACAGCTCTAGAAGTCGACCTGACACTGTTTCAGGTTGTTTTGGGTTATTTTGTAATTGTGAAGTTGGTTAATGTAATTTTTGTTTAGTTGTTGAATTTTTACAATTTGTGGTGTATATGTAAAAAAGGTAAAAAAGAAAATATATATATATATATATATATATATATATAATAAAAGTGTATATGTGTGTTTGTATTTGTTTTATGGATGTTTTTATTTTTATTTTATTATGTATGATAAAATTGCAAAGATTAAAGAAGAATTTCATATTTTGATTTGCTCACGGTCAAGAATTATTAACTTATACGTAAGTTGTATTTCTAATATCCGATGAAAAGACAATTATTAAAACTTCTTTAACACATCAAAGTCACGAAGCAGCTTACCTCAGATAAGGTGCGTTAGGGGTGCTAAAACCTTCCCTAACCACAACCAGTCCCTTACCCGTGAATCTCTGACAAGACTAGTACATCCGGTTTCCTAGTAGCCCTCAATCAATTACTAGGTGGCGACTCCCGATGAACCAAACCCAAGCGAACACATAACGAAAAATTGCCAGCCGACGTCGCGTAGGAGAAGTGTGAAAAGTACCATCAACTAGGGCTTTGTATTCTGCTTTAGTAGAAGACCTCGCAACAGTGCATTGTTTCCTAGATTTTCATGAAATAAGGGTAGAACCAAGGTACACAAGATAACCATCGATGAATTTTTTATTGTCAATATTGCCAGCCCAATCAACATCTATGAAACCATAAAGAGACAAGAGAGAATCCCGAGTAATGTGCAGACCATAGGTTGTTGTAGCTTGGAAGTGATGCAGGATGCGCTGCCTTACCTTATGAGGGGTAGTGGATAAAAGCACTTTCTTCCCCTTCTTTCTTACTATACTAGAATCTCGTACAATATATAATCAAGATTGGAACCTTTCTCAAGCAGGTATTTACTTCTCTTTCCATATAGGAAAGTGAAAAACCGACTTTTCTATGCTTGAAGTATGGTGACACTAAACTAAAGCGTTCATAAAACAAAAAATAGATCTAACCAAATGATCGTAGATTTCTAATTTTGAGGAGGTAGGCAAAGGAGTATCAATCGGTTTGTAAGAAGCTATACCTACTCGTTCGATGATATCGAGTGCATACTTGTGTTGGCTTAATAAGATACCCATAACAATAGGTTTAACTTTAATGCCCAAGAAGAAATGAACAGAACCCAAATCCCGAAGCTTAAATTCTGATTGTAGCAAAGTAATCAATCTATGAAACAAAGTTGAGTTACTCTCCTAATTAATAAAATATCATCAATATACACAAGTAAATAAATCATGGCACCATTAAGAGAGAGAATAAACAGAGAAGTATCACCCTTGGATGCCTGAAATCCAATAGAGATTAAAAACTCACTTAACCGGTTGTACCAAGCTCGATGGGCTTGTTTCAAGCCATACAAAGATTATGAAGGCGACACACATGATATGGGAATGCAGGATCAACAAACCCAGGTGGTTGTGTCATGTATACCTCATCCTGAAGAATGCCATTCAAAAAAGCATTATGAACATCCAACTTATGAATGTTCCAACCATACAAGACATCAATAATGAGCACAAGGTGAATTGTTGTAGGATTAATCACCGAACTGAATGTCTCCAAATAATCAATCCTCTCTTGCTGAGTGAAGTCGCGAGCAACCAGCTGTGCTTTATATCGGGAGATTCGACCATCAACATGTCGTTTAATCTTGTACACCCACCTACTGCCAATCATATTTATAGATGGATAGGAGGGCACCAAAGATCAAGTCTGACTAAAATGAAGTGCCCGGATTTCCTCCTGCATGGCATTATGCCAAGTCAAATACTTATTGGTGTCCTTAAAGGACAATGACTCCTATTGAGGTAAGGACGCAACCCATTAGGCATCCACAATACTTAGATTAGCATTTTTGGCTCGACATGGGCAAAACACCATAGGATGGGTGCTAGCCATTTGGGATGGAGTGGAGGAGACACAAGTCGAGACGTGCTGAAGATGGAATTTAGACAAATCAACATATAAGTTAATTCCATAAAGGGAATCAAAGGAAGAATTTGAAGGTGGAGAATTCAATATATGAGCAGGCCGAAAAGGAGAAATAGCTAGAGAAATTACAGGGGAAACAACCACAATAGGGGAACTAGTAAGGAAAAAACAGGGGAGCTGGCAACAGTGATGGATGACGCTTAGGAGTGTGGTGAATTTGAACCTACACGTGAAAAATGATCATGATAAAAATATATAGATAATGGTAAGGGAGCTGAAGGAGGTGTAAGAGGTGTAGGGGGCAATGGTTAAAGGACTGGGGAGGATGTAAAGTGACGGGTATAGGGGCAGTAGAGGGCTATATGGGTGGGGCTGTAATTTGTTCAGATCTAGCAAAAGGAAAAACATTTTCATGAAACCAAACTTGATGAGCAAGATAAATATGTTTGGATGACAAATCAAGACAACAATAACCTAAAAAAAAAAAGCACAAGCAGAGGAATGAAAATCTAACTTATGAGCATTGTATGGACGAAGAAATGGGAAGCATAGACACCTAAAAGTGTGAAGAAACAGATAATCAGGAGTCAATTTTAAAAGATATTCAAAAGGTGTCTTATGATTAAGAATTGTAGTTAGCATGCGATTAATTAAATAAACAGAGCTTTCAAAAGCATAACTCCAATATTTAAGGGAAGCATGACACTGCCCAAAAAGAGTAAGCCCAATTTCAATAATATATCGATGACGACGTTCAACCATGCCATTTTGTTCATGAGTGTGCGGGCAGATTACACGATAATGAATACCGATCGTTTTAAAATATCTATTAAGTTTTCAATATTCACCAGCCCAATTAGTTTGTACAAACTTAATTTTTAAAGAGAATTGGAGCTTAACAAGCGCCTGAAACTGATGAAAAAATTGAAAAACATCAAACTTAGCAACCAAAGGATAAAACCATATAAACTTCGTATGGGCATCCATAAAAATAACAAAATAGAAAAAACCATTATATGATAACATGAGTAAGGGAACCCAAACATCATTAAAAATCAAGTCAAGAGGAGCTCGAGTTTGATGACCTGTAGTTTTTAGAGTCAGACAAGATGACTTGCATATAGAGCACGCAGGACAATTAAAATTAAACTAAGTTGACATACATGACACCTTTTTATTTTTCACCAAAAAATATAGAATACGTGGACTAGGATGCCCAAGTTGACGATGCTAGACATCAACAAAAGTAAAGAGACAGGTAAATGAGAAAACTTGAGGCAACGACGTTGCAGATGACTCAGATAAAACATATATACCATCTTTACTCTGACCGGAAAGAAGCACTTCCTTTCTCATGAGATCCTTAACATAAAATAGAGAGGAATGAAATTAAAAAAAAAAAGACGTTATTCTTAAGATAAAATGTTTGAACAGATATAGCAGAGGTTTTTTTTTATAGAAGGTACATGTAAAATATTGGATAAAGTAAACGTGTGTTAGGGTGAATGAATTTTAGAGTGAGAAATATTCAAAATAAAAAGGCCCTTGCCATCACCAACTTGCAGATGATCATTACCAAGATAAGGTTCTGAACTCATCATACTTACAAAGTTTGACGTTACATGATAATTTACACATGTATCAGAAAACTAAGTAACAGGAGTAATGGCAGAGACATTATTAAATGTGAGATTAACATTAGCTTGAATAGGATGAGTAGCCAATTGAGAACACTGTTGGGTAGTATACCTATATTCATAACACAACTAACACTCTACGTTATGATTATAACCACTAAAACGATTTCCTTGCTGCCTAAAACTTCTTGTTATCCATAGGGGAGAACCAGAGGAGAACCGATTCCCATGTTGGCCAGATTGTTGACCCGAAGCATAACTGTAAGTGTTGAAGTTCTGAGTTGAGCCATTGCCACGATAATAGTTGTTGTGATTGTTATGACTCCAGCCCTCAGAAAACAACCCGTTTGCTACTATTGAAACAAGAGTGATGTTGCACAAAGAACACAGCTGGCTACTACATTGGAGCTGGTAACAGAGGAGCTGTTACAGATGGTTGGAGAGGTTTTGTGAAGAAAATCATGTAAGGAGACTACTATGAAGATTAGTGTAGGAGATAGGATCAGCCTTAGTAGACAAGCTGGTGACAATATCCTTAAAATCGCTATGTAACCCTCGAAACATGTACAAGTTGAATTCTACCAAGGAGAGCGGTCTGCCAGCTATAGTAAGTTCATCAAACAAGGCCTTTGCTTTTTACAAGTAGATGTTGGCAGAAACATCATTTTGTTGTAAATCTTGGAATGAGTTGTGAAGTTGCATAATCCACGAATTTGAGGCAGAGGCAACAACTATTTCCAGTGTTGTCCAAATGTCATGGGAGGTGTCACAATCCACAACTAAATACAGAACTTCTATTGAGAGAGAAGATAGGAGGGTGCTCATGATTAACTGATCTTGTTGCTTTCATGATAAATATGCATGATTAATAGAGAGTGAAGATGTCACAACAGATACAAGATGTTAAGGAGGACATGGTGATGTGCCATCAATAAAGGAATACACACCTTGGACCAAAAGAAATGGTTTTATTTGCATCCTTTAATATAGAAAATTAGTGTTTGATAGTTTTAAAGGGATTAATTGTTATGTGTTAGGAAGAGGTATTATGGCAGCAATAGTGGATGCATCATAGATAACTAATTGCGCCACAAGGAAGAAAAAAGATTGAAGCATTGATGCAGTAACAAAATATTGTTGAAGTTCTTGATTGTCCATGTTTCAAGGAAGGAAAGGATGCGGTTTGGTTTGATGGGGAAGAGGAGGTCCAGATATAGCAGATGAGAAGGCATTAAGGAAGAAGATGAAGGCCTCTGCCAAGAAGGAAGGCTACTCGATGATTTGTGAAGGAGATGAGAACCTCTGTTGTCGTACGTGTGCAATATCATGATGAAAACATCTACCCTTAAAATATATATTTAAATATGGCAAATATGTGTGGGGAGACAAGAAATTCTTGTCTTTTATCTGTGGAAAGCAGGAATGGAGAGTCGCCACCTAGTATTTTAGTCATTAGAAACCCTAAGCAGTCTTAGAAATCGGGTACATGGACTAGTTGTGCAAAGGGAATGTATTAGCACCCCAAATACGCCCTATCTAAGATAAGCTGCATTGTTTTATTGTCTGATGAAATCTAAGCTCTTGTCGTGTTTTCTAGTTGTTGGTCCGTCTATGGTTCAAGAAAAGTCATCTTCGGTAAAGAGATTTTTCTATCTTCTGTTTCTTTTTTTCTTCTTCTGTTTCTAATGGTGGTGGTAGTGTTGTTGATGGTGATTTAAGATGGTGCTGTTTGTTGTAGATGGAGGCTCCTCTCTACGGTGGCGGGTAGTGTTTGTTGTTGTTCTTCCTGTCTGTGCAGAGGCCCAGGCTTCTTCTTCTTCTTCATGGGTGTTGCAGTAGGGGGAGGAAGATGGTGAGAGGTTGACGATGACGCTGCTCCAAACGGTGGAGAGAGTGAGAGAGAGAAATAGAAATGTTAATTAGTGACTTTGGCGCTGCTCCAAAGTAATCATTAATTGGTGTAATATCAAATGTTAACTTTATTGTTAATTTTGACAAATGATTAGCAATAATATTTTTTATACCTTTCTTATCTTTAATTGTGATATCAAATTCTTTGAGTAATAGGATCCATCGTACCAATCTAACCTTAGAGTTCTTATTAGAAAAAAAGATATTTTAATGTTGCATGATCACTAAAAACAATAAAAAGTGGGCTAACAAATTAAGATCTAAGTTTTTCACATGCAAATACTACCACAAGTAATTTCTTTTCAGTGGTGAAATAATTAATTTGAGTATTATTTAAAGTTTTACTTGCATAGTAAATCACATAAGGTTTCTTATGTTTTTTTTGTCCCAAAACAACACCCATGACATGATTACTAGCATCACATATTATTTCAAAAGATAATGACCAATCAGGAGGTTGAATGACAAGAGTAGAAGTAAGAAAATTTTTAAGTTTAATAACGGCTTCTTCAAAATATTCAATCTATTCAAAACAATTATCCTTTGTTTAGAGGTTACACAATGACTGAAATATTACACTAAAATATTTGATAAACCTCCTACAAAAACCTAACATGTCCTAAGAATGATCTAACATCTTTTACAGATTTTGGTGTTGATAATTAACTCTATTTTAAACTTGTCTCCTCAATTCATATTGATGAAACAATATGACCAAGTACAATACTGTTTTTTACGATGAAATGATATTTTTCTCAATTTAACACAATATTCTTCTCTTCACAACTACTTAAGACCTTTTCTAAGTTAGTTAAACAATTATCAAATAAATCACCAAAAACAGAAAAACCTTCCATGAAAATTTTAAGAAAATATTCAACCATATCTCTAAATATGCTAAGCATGCATCTTTAAAATGTGACAAGTGTATTATATAATCCAAAAGACATCCTTCGATACGCAAAAGCACCAAACAGACATGTGAAAGTAATTTTCTTTTGACTTCAAGTACAATTTCAATTTGGTTATAACTTGAATAGCCATTTAGGGAAAAAAAAAAAATTTATGACCAACAACTCTTTTAGGATTTGATCCATGAAAGGTACAAGAAAGAGATATTTTCTAGTCATCAAGTTAAGTTCTTTTATAGTCAATGCATATACGCCAACTAATACTAGTCGTAGCTGGAATTAACTTATTTTTTTTATTTGTTATCACAATAACTCTAGACTTTTCAGATACGAACTTAGGATCTCACTCTCTCATTCTCCTATTTGGATTCTTTGCTTAGTCAGAGTTGAATCTTATAATAAGGAAAAGAAAGACTGACATTCAGGTAAGGCATGATTTGGGGTTAAAAATTAAAAAGCATTTAATACTTTGTATTTATAGTACCCTCTTAACTGAACCAGTTCGGTTCGGTTGGAGTTTGGTCGGTTTTAGGTTTTTTAAACCGAAACCGAACTGAACTGAAAATTTTTTAAAAAATTAACTAGTTTTTTTTAGTTCGGTTTTTTTTGTTTTTTTTTTCGGTTTCTCAGTTTTTTTGCTCACCTCTAATTATAGTTGCACAATTTCCAACAATACAATCTAAACTTGTTTTTAAAATTAAAGGTTGCCCTTCACAATTTATAGGTTGTGTTATTCTTAATAGCACAATCTTCACAATGAAAGAATCTGAAGAGGATATGAAATGATCAAGGAAGAGAACTTTTACATTAAGACAAAATGATGCAGTAGATTGCTTATTATTTCACACTTGATAATTATGAATTACAGAGAGAACAACTGTATTTATACACAGCTTAGTATAACAAACTACAACAAACTATCTTGTCATATGCCCTTATAACATAAATGCTTTTAGCTAAAAAAAGGAAAAGAAAAACAATAGAGAGAAAGAATACAAAAGATTTATTCTGTTGCATTTACAAATCTTGTTGCAGGTTGTTGCTTGGTGCTAGTTGAGTAGCATGCGGCTGATATGGTGTTTAATACCCCCACAAAATGGAAAATAGAGATTAATTATTCCTATATTTAACAAGTGTCTTTGAAAAATAGAAGAAGGAAGAGCTTTTATTAATATGCCCGCTAGTTGACACCGAGAAACAACATGAGCAGTTATGATGCTCCTGTCTTGTATCTTATCACGAATGATATAACAATCCAATTCGATGTGTTTCGTGCGTTCATGAAAATAGGGTTTGTAGTAATATGCAAAGCAACCTAATTGTCACAGTAAAGCTTGGCTACTTGAGGATGAAAGCCGGGCAGATCTTGAAGGAGATATCAAAGTCAGACAGGTTCTGAGCAGGTGGAAGCCATAGACCAATATTCTACCTTAGCTAAGAAAGGTGATATAATAGATTGTTTCATGGATTTCTAAAAAATAAGAGAGTTTTCAAGAAATATGCAGTAACATGTAACTGACCTTCTAGTATCAGGAAGGAAGCCTAATCAGAATCATTGAAGGCGTTGAGTTGAATCTGTGAGGAAGAAGACAATAGAATGCCCTGGCCATGTGCGAGATGTGTAGTCGTAGGCATATGGATTTATAAAGTTGAACACAGTTGTTGAAGATTCAAAGTGTGGTACATATATCATACAAGTAATAAAAAGAACAATGGCATACAGTACTGTTCCGTTGGAATCTAAGTGCATTTGCCACCTAAAAGGTATACAAACGTTATACAAGACCATATACTTCAATGGTTCTTTAATTTTGGACCAGTATTTTAAACCTAGCTCAATGATCAACCTGACTTAAAGTTGGGGTCATGGGTTTTGACCAGGTCACCCGATTTTGACCGGATAACTCGGGTTAATCTTAATTTTTTTATATATAAATCAAAACGATGTTATTTTGGTTTTAAAAAATAATTAATGGATTATAACTGGATTTTTAACTATTTTTATTTTTTTCATAAACTAGACCCGGTTTCAGCCCTAATCCCTAGTCACCCTGCTGAACTGGAAAACCCTTTTGACTCCGTTGATAACTGCTGTAATTTAAGAATGAGAAAGTAGCACAACATTACATGTGGCCATGTGTATCAGAAAAAATACATAGTGTACGTACGTCGTGGTTAAACGGAAATGCTTAGGGTTCAATATTATTGTTTTAACTTAATTAACATTTTCTTACAATCCTTAAGCTTCCCAATGCAGTCTGGGAACGATGATTTGAGACCAAACAATGAAACATGCCTTTCGTAAAAGCAATTAAGGCGAGGATGGCACTAATTAAGGCAGACGTCATTTAATTGCACCAAAAGGCCTGCGAGTTAAGGGGAAAAAAGCATCCAAACATTATTAATTTTCTGGATAAAACTTAATTACAAAATGTTACCCAAATAATAATTAATCAAAAACAATACCAATAAATAATCTTAACAAAGAAGGGAAATTTCCGCTTTGTATCTAATGTATCCATTAAAAAAGATATCAAATACGGATGCACGTAATTTATGATCCAAGATATGCAAATTACTCCACATATTTTTCTCCCCACGAAATGCAATTAAGAAATGAAGAACATGCATAGCGTTATCTGGAATTGCTCATATGCTGAAAAATAGAGAATTGTATATATATAAAAGCATGAAGAAGAAACCCAGGTGAACTGAAACAATACAAATGATATCATAATGAAGAGATTTGTCATGATTAGTAGACTTACATTGAAACAAGCAATGCGCCTTGTACAAGCTCTCTTGGTCCCAAATTTTTTTTTAAAAAAAAATTAATATGGTTTGTATGTTTTAGATTGTTTTGATGTGCTGGTGTTAAAAATAATTTTTAAAAAATAAAAAAAATCATTGGCATGCATTTCAATACGAAAAATTATTTGAAAAGCAACTATTATCACACTGTCAAACATACTCTTAAGCTTTGAGAAAAACTCATCTTCGGAATAAATATGGCCTGCTGGTGAAGCCAAGAAAATCCTTCTGGCAGGTATCAGTGGAGCCAAAGACTACTTTGCTAATTCTCCAAGTTATATTGAGATGCATAGAAGAACTTATCAAGAAAAATTATGATAGATATAGCTTAACAGATTAATTTTTAGGTTTGTTTTTTAAATATTACCAGTTCGAGTTTTATAAACTGAAAACTTACATAATCGTTAATTTCAAGACCCATTGGATTAATCAAGATACACGCAAGCTAACTTGATCACCTATATTAATTTTTAAAAAAAAAACTACCAAGAAGTCTCTCGGAGACTGATTTCGAAACCATTTGAATACTTTGACTTGCCAGCGAAGAACTTCCTGGTGATGATGATGCCTCCGACATGTTTTTCACTGAGAGAGAAAGTGTGTGTTTTGGAATTTTCTCTTTGTGATTATGCAAGAGATACGAACATGACGGAAAACAAATAGCGGAAAGTGGGCTACAATTAGATTTGCTTGTATGTGTGTTCATGAACCAGCAGTTACTTTGGACTAAGACGGATTTTATTGTTTGGTTGAAAAAACAAATTATGGTTTGGTCGAGGATTTCAATGGTATTTAAAGGTTAGTAATGATTTGTTTTGTAAAGTGATTTTTATTTAGAAATATATTAAAATAATATTTTATATTTTTTTATTATTTTAATATGTTAATATCAAAAATAAAATTTAAAAATAAAAAAAATATATTAATTTAAAATATTTTTAATTAAAATAATATTTTATAAAATAATGTTTACCACAATATCAATCACTACATTATTAGGCTCACTAGTTAGTCTAATTAGTGTATGTTCCATTGTCTTGGCAGTATTTGGAATTTCATTTCGAAAATGTTTTTGAAAATATTTGAAAATTTTTTATTTTTTTATTTTAAATTAATATATTTTTAGATATTTTAATATGTTGATGTCAAAAATATATTTTTAAAAAAATTATTTTAATATATTTTAAAATAAAACACTTTATAAAACAACCGCTACCATACTTTTAAACACTTAAATTTTTGCTTTTGTGGTGACCAACAAAAGTGCTGGTAAGATTTTGTCTAATAAAGGGTATAAGCTGGGTGAAGATTATTCGAGTCGGTAATCTTTTAGATTTCTAGTTCAAATATAGATTCACGATATCCCATATTTATATTATTTTTATGATTATCTTTTTGTATTCTTCCAAATTTAAGATTGATGCGTTACTTCCTGGTGATTGCTCATTACAAAATGTTAGGATGCTATTTCTCATTCGAGTGTAAACTACAAACTGTGTTACTTTTTCAAATATGTTTTAAATTGTGCTACTTCGTAAAAAACAAATGGACGGGTTCATTGATGGGGAAACTGGCTTGATTTTTGCGTTCTTTGTCGAGCTTTACAAGGGTTTTGTGGGTGAATCATTCGTGTGTCACCCCATTGGTTAATTAGATAGGAGTTTACTACATCATTGTAGCAGGAGCCAAATCAATTATTATGGGATGCCAAAAAAATAATTACTGACAGCAATCAATAATATAACCCGATTCACTAAGGCTAAAACATAGTTTAACTAAAAAAATATAAAGATTATATTTTAAAAAATAATATTAATATGAAAATATATTTAATTGAATCCGGTCAACTAGAATTAACATGTCTAATCCATAATCTGGATTATGAAATTGTAATGACTCCATAGAAAATAAATATTAAAAAAATCAAAACATAAATCCTAATCAATCGAGTGTTGAAGAATAAAATTAAAAAAAAAATAACCAAAGAAAATTGATCCAAGTCAGCCACAATTAACGTACTAAATCTGCAACTCACATTATAAGACTGTGATAGCCTCATGAAAATAAAATTAAAAAAAAATCATGAATCTTAATTCCTAATCATCTCAATATTAAAGATGAAATTGAAAAAAAAATCATCCAAAAAATTGAACCTAAAAAAAGCTCAAGTCAACCTATGTAAACTTGCAAAAATCATGACCCGGTTCATGAGACAAATATAACTTTATATAATAATTTATTTGAATGAAATTAATTGAATTAAAAAGAAGCAAAAAAAATTGATGGACCAACAAACAAAAAGCAAACATTTAGGCTTGGGTGGCTATACCCAAAAATATAAGCATTGGACCATGCCTCTAATGTTTTTATATTAAAGGGGATAATGTGTCATTCACCTTTTAAATATTTTTTAAAAAAATTGTAAATGCTACAACATTTGTTGCCCTAGAATTTAGCGATTGAAAGGTTGCTTGAAAGTTGAGGCAAGGGTATTTTAAGCCCAAATGTTTTTCAACCCATTTATTACTCAAAAAACCTAAATAATAGCCTACATAATAAACTCATTTATGGCTTCAAACAACCAAAACATTGATCAAAAACATAAAAATCAACCTGAATTTTAAAACATTCATAAGATCATATAAACTCTCTTAAGCAAGGTTAATAATTCAATAGAACTCATCTCATTGAATGGAACTCATTAATACTAAGATATATATTTTTCATGATTAAAATTGGTGTCAACAAACTATTTTTTTTTTCTACCACTAAAATTCAGTTATCTTATCTCTCTTCTCTTAAATCTAAGAACTGGAAATTAAGAGAAAGGGACAAACAATTTATAGATTGAAAAGTAGAAGAACCAAATTTATCTTTTTCACACCAATTTTAAAAGAGCCATCTAATTCCCTATATTTTTTACTTTCATCCTTTTTTAAAATATTGTCCTTTCTTAATGAATTATAAACAATTGGCCACCAATTTAGACACAAAAGGATGAATTCGAAAGAGGAAAAAATGAGAGAAGAATTACTAACTCGATGCTCGTATTATATATACATTGAATTATCTTCATATCTTTTAATTTAGCTCTCTACAGAAAAGAGAAGTTGATTAGAGATAAATTAAAGAATTTTAATATAAGGACTATTTTGAACTTTTATTAAATTATAAGGACTATTACTTACATTTTAGGGAAATTAATAGGGCAATTGCCCATAAGTGGATTTTCGCTACATAAACTCAAGCCTAACCAACTGTGTATGCTATGTTACTAGCTTGGTTTGCACGATTTGGTTTTAATATCTCCACATACATGGCATCCAAATAGAAATGATAATCTAGTTTGAAATTGAAGAATATTTTCATGAACCAATTTAAATGGATATCTAAGTTTTGAATTTTTTAGGGTTCATGAGTAATTATTAAAGGAAACTCAAAATAATGTAATTATTAGCTAAAAAATGTTTAGACAGCATGATTAAGGTGTGTTATATTAAAGAAATTGAAAGCCAATTTGGAAGAAAATTGAGCCTAAAGTGGCCGACTATTGCAAGGAATTTTTGGGGGGGAGGGGGATTTGGAAAATGTGATATATTGTGTTGTTTTTATGTATTAATGATGATGAAAGTACTTGTGAATTATTGTATTTTGTGAATTATTGTGTTGTGCTTAAGTCATGATTGATGTGTTGTAAAATTCTGGATATAGTTAAATTCTATGTAAAAACATGATTGTTTAGGGTATCTATTAAATATTTGATAAAATGAATGCAAGTGTTTGAAAATAAATATTTAGGATTAAGACCCTAATGTTTTTTAATCCTTGTAAAATATATGTTTTAGACTTGGTTTGTTTTTACCGCATAGCCATACTTAATTGTTTTGAATTTTATTTTTTAAAATTTTTTTTTATATATTTTTTAATCGTTTTGATATGTTAATATCAAACTTAAATTTTTAAAAAATAAATATATATATATATATATAATATTTTAATATATTTTTAACTAAAATATATTTTAAAAAATAACTTTCACTGCAACATCAACCACAATCTCACTACTCTCTCTAATCGGTGTGTTTTACTCCTAGGTCTAATTGGTGTGTTTTCCTCAATCATGTTTCTATGCATTGTCCTTAAAAAGATGAGATTGGTGTTACTACGCCGGAGCAACGATGTTATGGCTTCCCGAGGTTATTTTTTTATTATTATTATAAATTATAATTATAATTATAATTATATTATATAATAAACCAATTGATATTTTTTTTTGGGTTGAAACTGGTATTATTCAGTTTTCTAAGATTTTTTTTGGTTTTTTAAAGTTAAATTCGAGTTTTAGAATCCAAAAACTTTAAACCCGCTTTTCCAATGAAGGACCATAGTTATCAGACCCGACCCGGTAGTTGACCTGATGAAATGACTGGGTCACGGGTCTTGTGGGTTGACCCGGGTCAACTTGGGTTAAGAACAAAAACACACATTAATATGAATTTTTAACATAAAATATCACATTAATATATATGCTAGCATAAATAACAAGAAAATATCACATTAACGTATGTACTAGCATAATTAATTAGCATTAATAGATTAGAAAGTGCATTTATCTTCAAATAAACAAACATTTAACATAATTTAAAGATAAGGATAATAAAATAACAAGTTCTAGAGATATATAATTCAACATAATAAATATAAGGTGACAACATTCAACTCTAGTTTGCATTATAATTCATAAATCAACATTTTAACTCCATTTTGCATTAGAATCCATAAATCAACATCTTTAGCTTCATAAAGAAAACAGAAGATTTTAAAATATGTTGAACACTTAACACTAATATAATTTTAAAAAAGAAAAGAATGGTAAAGTACAAGACCTCATTGGAATAACCATATTTTTTCTACACAACATCTTTACTTTGGTTGAATATAGGCATTGACTTCTTCAGTGTCCATAAGAGCAAAATTTAAATCAAATACCAATGGAATTGAGCCAACCTCATTAATGCCTATTGAAACATCATCACGCTCTTGTGTATCTTTATCATCATAGTCATCTTCAATCTCATTTATATTTATCAAATCTACAATTGAAACATACTTAATCAATAAACATGATAATCATGACACAAAGTGAAAGATCAAATCTTCCATTACCTTCATTTAAAGTATCTTGAATAGTCATGGTTGATAAATCACGATGAAAGATCTCTACTTCTTTAATTGTTAAAGATGATGGATCATCTTCTACTATCCAATTTTCAGTGTCAGAAAATGCCTCAAAATTAATTGGATCATAATTCCGTCCTTTCCAATAATTTTTTCAAAATCAAAGTTAAGGTACACAATATAAGTATCAATGATGCTATGTAATAATATAAATAACTTTTGAAGAATTAGAGAAAAGAAAATACTTTTGTTTTAATCTCATATTATAGTGGACATAAACTAGGTCATTAAGTCTGTGATGCTCCAATCGATTTCTCTTCTTAAAGTGGATGTGCTCAAAAATACTCCAATTCCTCTCGCATCCTGAAGAACTACAAATTTGACTTAAAACTCATATAGCTAGCTTTTGGAGATTTGAAGCACAAGTTCCATACAACACCCACCATTCATCTATATACAAAATTAATAAGTTAGATTATATCAAGATAATATTTTTAAATTACTTTGAATATGAAAATAATTACATACCTGGAGGTAAAAGGGTGCGATCATTTTTCGCGGACACTCTACCAAAGTCATGTTCTGCATTTCTAAACAACTTCATTTCACTTGTAAGCTTGCTTAGCATAATTGCATTTCCATTTGCATACTTCTCAACAACATCTAGAAGTCCAGAAATGGTGTTTATATATCTATCCATTAGATTGACATCATACTGAAATCGAGGATTCAACCAAAATCCCGCTGCATAAAGCTTCCTATACAATTGTCCATCCCATCTATTGTTAATGATGTCTATGAAAGGTTGCACCTTAGTTCTTTTCTTTTGAAATCTCCTCAACATTTCTTCCTTTGCAGAATGGATAGCCTCATATAAATATCCCATAGCAGGTCTATCATCATTATCAACAATTCGTAGAACTCGAACCAATGGTTCGGTCATTAGTACAATTGATGCACATTCTTCCTAAAATGTAGAGTTCAATACACTATCAACAAACCTTTTTTCCTTTGCTATCTTTAGCATAAGCAGAGGAGACCCATTCTCTAGATGTCACCATAGCTCTTAAATTATCTTTGTGTACTAAAATGTTTTGCAAAGTTATGAAATTAGTAGCAAAGTGAGTAGGAGCAGGTCGAAGTATTTCTTTCCCTCCAGTTAACTTCCTCATAAAATATAGTGGATAACAATGATTATAAATATACTTTGTAATACTAGAAGCATGATCAACAACAGAACAAATTGACTGTAGCTTACCAACATCTTAGAGTATGAGGTTGATGCAATGAGCAGCACATGAAGACCAAAATATTGAAGGAAATTCTTCCACCAACAACTTGCAAGCAGCAACATAATTAGAAGCATTATCAGTCACCATATGCACAATATTTTCAGGCCCAAAAAATAAAACAACCTCTCTAAATAATTTATGTAACAACACAACAGTCTTTGAGGCCTCTGATGCATATACTGTTATTAAAAAAAAACAGTTCCTTTAAGGCAATATACTAAGAAATTAATTAAAGTTCTCCTCTTTTGATCTGTCCATCCATCAGCCATTAATGAACAACCGGTCTTCTTCCAAGTTTCTCGATAACTCTCAACAAAAATCTTCACTTCATCAACCGCCTTTGCTAGGTAATAACCACGAAGAGCATGGAAATTTGGTCCTTTATAACTTGGACCCATGGTTGTTATACCATCTATAGCATGCTGATAGTAAACAGAGTTTGCAGCATTGAATGGTACACATGCATCAATCATCCATTTCGCTATAGCAAGATCACATCGTTCGACAACTTCTTTGTTTTTCCAACAACTTTGGAGAGACTTTTGAGCACCATGAGTTGTTGTTGGAATAAAATATGCCCCTAATGTTATATTTTCTTTCTGTTTTCCACATCTTACAGACGATTGTTTAACAGCACCAGTGATTTTACTCTTTCCTTTATTGGCAACCTTCGGTGGTAACATTAGCTTCTTACCATCAACTTCAACATCATCATCGTCATTATCATCATCATCGCCTTTACAATCATCTTCTAATTGTCTAATCATCCTCTCCTCATGCTCTCTTTGTTTAGCGCTATACGGATTGAAATCTGCTTCCATTTCTCTAGCTTTCCTTTTCTTTTTAACATTCCCCTGAAGATTCAGAAGCATTTGATGACGAACATCCGGAGGACATTTCTGTTTTCTTTTTAGTATCAATATGTTCTCAATTATCATGCCTGATGGCTGTTGCTGCAAAGCTAAATCAGGTGCTCTATTTCGGTATGTATAACCCAACGAAAGCTCAGTAAACTCGGTCTGCAAGTTTGCTTGGCCAATTAGTCTGAAAATCCATTCAAAAACAGCAGAGATTATTTTCATCTTTACTGTTCCATATTTGCAATAATACTAAACATGGGCTACACACAAGTTCTATATTTCTTTCCTATAAATTCCAAATCCAAAATGCTCAACTAAATGGAAGACTTTCTGTTCAAGAATCGTTATAAAGCACAGGTCAAATAGAGTGCAAAAAAATACGATCGAATCATACAAGCACCACAAAATCCCATCAAGATGAAAGAGCTGAAGATACCTTGTCTGCTCTTCAACAATGCCCGAACTTCAAGTCTGCATTCAGTAAAGTTTCCAATTGTGGCAAGGTTTGAGTCAACATGTAGGCCCATTTTTAGCAAGCATTGGCATCATTCACAAGCGAATATCAACAATCCATCATCAGAATATTGCTTTCATGCTTTGAGAGGTTCGAATTCAAAAGGGAAACGCAAGGGGGGAAAGAGTAACAAACCGGGTGCAGATTGTAAACTTAAACACTGTGAAGCAAAAAGAGGACATACCTGGTTTATAGCAATGGAATCGAGCTTCTCTTTCGAATCACTGGTGCAGATTGCAAACTCCTACAAGATTATGACAAGATCTAGCAATGGAATCGAGCTTCTTTTTCGAATTAAATTTGATGGTTCGAACTGCAAAGAAAGAAATTAGGGTAAAAATTTAGCAGGTGAGTTAGTATATATATTTCGGGTCTCACCCGGGTCAGGCCGGGTCACCCTTTTTTTTCCTTGTACCGGTCTTTTGTGTTGCCCGGCCCAGTCCAAGCCCCGGGTCGACCGGGTCCCGGGTCGGGCCGGGTTTAATAACACTGCGAAGGACAGAGAATGAATAGGTGGAAATAACACATCTTCCGCCCTCTATTTGTAGCATAATCTTCGCAATATTTTTTTATATTTTCAACAAGTTACGTTGTTCCAGGTTATAACATAATCTGTTGAGTCTGTGTTTATTTTTTAGATTATGCTAATAGGAAAAGCTTAACCTCAAAAGTTTTAATTTATCATGTAATTCTGCTCAACGCAACCTTTATATTTAAAAAAAATATTGGTTTTTGTTACTGGAAACAGTGCAACCTATCATAATAATATAGGTTGCGTTGCTCTTAATAGTGCAAGCTACAAACCGAATTATTTTCTCAAATATCTTTTGAATCGGTCTCGTATCATTCTTTTTTTTCTTTTCTTTTTTGAACTTTGATTTTTTATTAATACTTTTTTTAATTTATAGTAATTTTTAAATTTAAGTTTTAACTAATACCTTTTTCTATGATTTTTTTGGCTCATTTTAATTAATATTATTGTATTGGATATGTTTAATTTTTTAAAAGGGTAGTTTCATTCATCTATATTATATATATTAAAAATCAATTTCTTATGATATTTAATATATGTATCCTTGCATAGTATTTTTTTTTTAAATTTTATTCTATAGATTTTATGTGTGTGTCGCAGGTATAGTTAGGTTCAAAATTACATCCTAGAATGGTATAGTTAGATTCTATAGATTTTATGTGTGTGCCACAAGTATAGTTAGATTCAATAGATTTTATACAAATTACATCCTTGAATGGTAGCTCCAACACAAGTATAGTTAGGTTCAAAATTACGATAGCGCGCGATTGACGTAAGCTCACACGTCACATGCAAATAGGGATTCACATTCTAAGGACGTTGTTTTGAATGTTTTGTCTCGTCTTGACTACATGCCAGATTACGTATCTTTTTTTTTTTTTCCCCTTCCTGCTCCTACATCCTCACGTATTTAATGATCCAAGTGTCCTCCACTTTTAATTAGCATTATCAATTTTTATTTGTGCGGATATCATAATAGCCAATTTCTACTTCGTTACTTAATCTGGTTTATATTTCTCTCTCCAAACAATTACTAGCTAAAATTTACCTCTAACTTTACTTCTTTAAAGAAAATAATTAATGAAAAGCTAAGTTGAGCCATATATAATTTTTTTTATATTTAGATATCATGACATATTATTAAATAATATTATACTTGATTTTTAAATATAAATCAATCAATTTAAATATAAATCAATCAATTTAAATAAATCCAACAGCTCACTTGCATCATGAATCATTAGTAAAAAATTAAATTGGGATAACTAATCAAAATTGACTTGATTATTAATAATTTTAAAAAATTAAAAACTAAAGTGTAATTAATATAAAAAATTATAATTTTAAAACTAGAAAAATCAAACAAGAATATAATTATATAAGTTTCTAATAAGAAATAAAATATATAATATTTTTTAAGAGACAAATTAAGTGATATCTCGTTATTAATAAAGATATTAGGTTTCTTCTATAAATGTAACATCATGCCTTGTATTTTTTAGTATCACAACAAACAAAACTAAGAGTTTAATTAAAATAAATTATTATTTTAACTAAATAGTTATTAATGAACTGACAATTAGTTTAGACTCAAATAATTTATTATATTTTCCATATTCATAGGAATGCACCCATGTTTTTATTTTATGAATATGATATTCTTCTAGGAATTTCTAATAACATTAAGTGTTATTTTTTTTTTTTTGGTATTTCTAATTCATGACAACTTATCCTTTAAGAATTTATAAACCCTAAAAATATTTGATGTTCACCTAATCTCCGACAAATCTTAAATAATTTTATAAAAAAAATCCATGATTCTCTCTTTTTTTTTTAATTATTATTTTCACTAAAATCCAAAAGAGAAAAAATAAAAAGTAGAAAAATCTCCCTTTTGCTTTGATTGATTGGTTATAAATTCATCACGTCAATCAATCTAACTGCAAAGGAGGGTGGGAGAGAGAGAGAGATCAGAGTTTGCAGGTACCGGAGAAAAATGGAGAGGGAACAAAAAACCAGCAGTGCAAGTCATGTGCTAGTCCTTCCGCTGCCTATACAAGGCCACATAAACCCAATGCTTCAATTCTGTAAGCGTTTAGCTTCAAAGGGCCTCAAGGTCACGCTAATCACCCCTACTTCAATGGGCACCTCCATGCATCAAGACAACGCTTGTTCCATCAACATGGAAACCATCTTCGATGGTTACAGAGAAGGTGAAAGAGCAGCAACCGCAGAGGAATACATCGAGCGTTTCAAGGACACCGTCCCGAGAAGCTTAGCAGAGCTCATCGGCAAAAATAGTACCAGCCAATACCCTGCTAAATTCATCATTTATGACTCCATTCTACCATGGGTTCTGGATGTGGCGAAGAGCTGGAGCATGGAAGGAGGTCCGTTTTTCACCCAATCATGCGCGGTTACGGTTTTATATTACCATACACTACAAGGGGGCGCTTTGAAAATTCCCGTTGAAGAAAAATCGCCGGTGTCCCTGCCTTCCCTGCCACAGTTGGAGTCCAGTGATCTACCATCCCTTGTTCATGGTCCAGGTTCGTATCCCGGTATATATGACCTCCTTTTTAGCCAGTTCTCAAATATAGATGAAGCGAGCTGGCTCCTTTGGAACACTTTCAATGAACTTGAAGATGAGGTACGTTCCAAGTTCCCAGCAAGAAATATTACACTCTCTGTGCACTTTAGTATTCAACACATAATTAATAATTCCTAGTTCTATAGATTGAAATCAATCAAGTTGTGGAATGTTAGTTCGATTAAATTAATTTCCTGTGGTTAAAAGAAGAAGAAAAGTGCGGTTATATGTGGATAATGAACTGGTCATGGCTTGAACTACTAGTCAAAGTCAGACAGTATGGCCTTGATCAACCTATACTATTTTTCATATTAAACACAGCTTTAAAACACTCTCACGCACAAATAAAAACACAAAGTCAATCAGCCTCTTAGGGTTTAAATGTTTGTTGTAAGCTCTTTTTGATCTGGTGATGGTGTAAACTCAAGTTGTAGCTAATTGACGGCCAATGTTCAAACTTTGAACCTTTTTCTTTTTTTCTTATGGAGTTAAGATGTTAAAATTTTAACTTACACCCAAGAACTTGAGCTCTCAACAGTACTTGTGGTAATTAATTGATAATAACATTCTTATTATCAAAAAAGAAAAAAAAAATTGATAATAGCATTCTATTATTTTCATTCAGTTGGTCATTAAACCCTGTGCTCTGAGTCCAAGTAGTCTTCAAAATACTCGTTCTAACTTCTTTTTTTGACGTCAGTGCTAAACAGTAATTAAACACCTTAATGTTCTATTCAGATTGTCGACTGGATGGCGAGCAAGTGGCCAATCAAGCCAATAGGACCAACAATTCCATCAATGTTCTTGGACAAGCGGCTGGAGGACGACAAAGACTATGGTCTCAGCCTCTTCAAACCAAATTCTGAAACTTGCATGAAATGGTTAGACTCCAAGGAGCCAGGCTCCGTTGTTTATGTATCATTTGGCAGCCTCGCTGCTCTGACAGAAGACCAAATGGCAGAATTGGCCTGGGGTCTGAAAAGAAGCAACACTCACTTTCTATGGGTTGTAAGAGAATCAGAAAAGCAAAAGCTACCTGGCAACTTCGTAGAGGAGACAACAGAGATGGGTCTAGTCATAACATGGAGCCCTCAACTAAAGGTCCTGGCTCACAAATCGGTGGGATGCTTCATGACTCACTGTGGGTGGAATTCAACACTAGAGGCTTTGAGCTTGGGAGTACCAATGGTGGCAATGCCACAGTGGACAGATCAGCCAACTAATGCGAAGTTTGTTGCCGATGTTTGGCAAGTAGGGGTTAGAGTAAAGGTAGGTGAAAATGGGATGGTGACACAAGAAGAGATAGAGAGGTGTATAAGGGAAGTCATGACGGAAGGTGAAAGAAGGGATGAGATCAGAACTCGTTCTGAGAAATGGAAGAAACTAGCCGAAATGGCTATGGATGAAGGTGGAAGCTCCGACAAGAACATTGAGGAGTTTGTGGCAAACTTGAATGCATGCAACTCCAATAGCACCAAGAGTCCTGATCAGAGACCTTAAACATGCATTGAATCCCTAAATGCTAGATGTGATTGTCGTGGTAATCATTTACTTTGGATCAGCAATATGGAATTTGTTAGCTCGTGTGTTTTATGAAAAGTAATTTTATGAAAATTACTTTTTAAATTTTGTTGTATTTGTTTCACAAGTACAAAATACATCAATGAAAAATAATTTTCAATAAAAAAAAAATTAGTTTGATTTTAAGGAAAATATTTTTCTTTTATTTTGAACAGAAAATACTTTTTTGAGAAAAAATTAGAAATATCTTATTATTTACTGGTTATATCAAATTTGATCCTCAAACTTTTGATTGCTTTATATTTTGTTTTGAATCTCTTTTTTTTTCAATTTTATCTCTTAGAATTTGATTTAATTTGATTTTTATATTAATTTTGATTCTCATTTGTATGATTGTTATTTGCTTTTCTCTTATTATTTTTTTTATTGAAATTTTTTATGTATTAAATTTGGCCCTTATTATTTTGATTGTTACTTATTTTATTTGAAATAATTTATGAAAATATAATTATTATTATTTCAATTTCATCATCTTCAAATTTTTTTATTAGTTAGATTTAATCTCTATTATTTTGATTATTATTTATTTTATTTTAGATAATTTATAAAATTAGATTTTTTTTTTCAATTTCATTTTCGTTCAACTTTTAATTTGTAAGATTTGTTCCTCGTTATTTTAATAAACTTGAAAAAAAATATTAGTAGGTTATTTTTCATATCATTTTTCATGACATAACCAAACACTGGAAAATGTTTTACAACTTATTTTTCAAGATACTACCAAATATCATAAAATAATTCACTTTTCAGGAATTTATTTTTCAAGAAAACCATTTTCTAAAAAGAAACTATTTTACAGCATACAAACGAGACCTTGGTTATCATAGTGATTTAGGCACCGTTTACCATTGTGATTGTAATTCTTTTTCAAAGTAGTTTTTACTTGAAAATATATTGATATAATAATTTTTTTATTTTTAAAAACTTTATTTTTAACAATCAACACATCAAAAAGATATAAAAACACAAAAAAATTTAATTTAAAGTAAAAAAAATTATATTTTTTAAAAATATTTTTAAAATATAAAAATAAACAAAGAGGCATTTGCAATTTCTAAGAATAACTTCTTATTTGGCTCCTTGGAAATTGTTGAGACAGAAAATTAAAACCCTTTTCATTGAGAAAAGAGAAAATAAACATATCAAAAAAACTTGACGTTTAATTACTACTGCCACAATTTTATTTTTTATTTGGGGTTTAAAATGTTAGATTGCAAAGTATATACTTCAATTTCCTTTTCAACTAAACTATTTAATTATTTTATCATTCAAAAAATAGTTTTATACATTAATAGTCGATCATCCAAATTCTGCAATTTCTAGTAATTAATTTAGTCAGTCAAAATATCATTTTTTATCAATGCATTTATATTTTAGCATCACATGAAAGTAAATTTCAAAAAAAAAAAAACGTCATGATAACGGTATAAAAAATAAACAACGATTAGTTAAAAAAAATTATATTAACAATTAAATTAAAAAAAATACTTTCATTGAGTATTCATGTGCAATATTTAAAAAAATTATAAATTAGATTTATATTAAAAATATATATATAAATTAATTGATAATATTACAATAAAAAGTTGAATTCTTGTAAAAATAAGTTTTTAATCATTAAAAAGATTTGTTAACAAAAATTAAAATTAAAATATGAAATTGATCTTTGTTGTAAAAAGCAAATAATAGATGCAAGTGCAAATATAATGCTTTGATTTTTCTTCTCATTTTATTCACTTTCTTTTATTTATCTTGGATGCTAATTATAGTCCTATATGAATTTCGTTCTCGTAAATGGATTATTCAAATACAACTCATCTATTTAAAATTTGATATCAATAAATTCTTTAACATTTTTTTATTATCATTAAAATAATTGTTCCTAAAAACTCTAATGATTTAAATTATGAGAAAAAAATGTATTTTTCTTGTCAGAATTATTTTTTTATTATTTATTATTTTGATAGAACAATTATGTTTTTTTATTCATAACTTGATTATTTGAAAAAAAAAACCTTAAAGTAATTAAAATAAATATATGTAAGAACTCAAATGATTTAAATAAAATGAGAACAAAATGCAATTAGTTAGCCAAAACTTCATTCTTTTTATTCATTACTTTGTTTTTAATTTTGAAAAAACATATTTGTTTTTTTTATCAAAAACACGATTAAAAATAAAGAAGCTTATCATGAAAAGTCACTATAAAAGAAAAATATATATATATATATATATATAATATTTTAATTATTTTCATGTGACTATATAAGAAAATAAAAGAATAACTAACGGAATAAAATTATATAAAAATTGATAATATATAGTAAAAATAATAAAAATATATATTCTTTTCCCATTGATTATTTATGCCAATTTTTTAACTTGTGCACATTAATTTCATATATAATTATAAAAAAGTAAATATTATAGTAAACAATTACAATAAAAATCTAAAATATTTGTTAAAAATCATGGAATAATTAAACAATTTTAAATATCATTATAATTAATTATCTAAATAGTATTTTTTTTTAAGATATAAAAATTAAATTAAAAAAGAGGTCTAAGAGAATCTCGATCAGGGACGTATGAGACTAAAAGAAGACCTATATGTACTTAAGCTTTAGAGCCAAGCCAATTTTATATATATATAGATTGCAAATAATGTGTCATCGACTCGCAAATATTTTCAAACTTATCTTCATGATTGAAAAATCAAGATCCAAATCTTTGAATCTCAAGAAACTAGATTTCAACCATTTTTTCTTGCCAAAACATAAAAAAAAAAAAAAAGTACGCACCTTTGAAACTCCATTTTCAATAAAAAAAAAACACAATTCAATTAGCATAAAACTCAAAATCAAATAAATTTTTTTTTCCAAGGCTGGATCTACTTTTCCTAACATCATTAAAGGTGAAAACTAACTTTATTTAGTTCATCTCTTAAAGATAAATCCATGTACATCATAATCAAAAGTTATTGGTGGTTATAATCTAATCACATTAAAAGAATTTAAATTTGATATATATATATAAACAAAGTTTAGGACTAAAATGCAATAACCTATAATAAGAGGGATGAACTATGAGAAAATCAAAACTTGAGGAATCAAATGAAACTTTGACACCTTTTATAGAAGTCGTTTGATTATTCTTTTGTGTCAAATTTGGCCCTTGATCTTTCAATTTGTTTTTGAAGAAGCTCAAACTCAAATTTATAAAATTGATCGTAAATTTAACACCAAAACATTCGACGACATATGAGTTAGACATATGAGTTAAGAGAGAGAAAATAGACTAAAACATATTTAAATGCATGGAAACATGGAAACATACTTCAAATGATGAAATTGAAATAAAATAAATTATAATGATCGAATTGCAAAAATCCTTGGAATGAAAAAAACTAGCATCTATTAGCCTCTTTGTCTATCTACTTTTTTAAACATAGTAAATTGACTAATTTATCCTTCAATATAAAATTTTAAAAACTTGCTTCTAGGGACTTTTCCATCTGATTTTTGTTTTTTGTTATTATCATGTTGAGCAAGATAGTTTGATATTTTAATAAACATAAAATCTTATTGAAAATAAAAGGTGTCTGATATGTGCAATGTGAATGCACCCGCTTGTGGGAGGCACCTACTACATTCTATGACGCATGTGGCATCTCCCGATGACCAAAAATCTCCCTCCATCATAACATGGGGATCTTCACGAGTTCTTCTTTTTCATGGGGTGGCCTGCGGCAGCGACACCGTGATGGTTTATCGTCGGTAACCTTTATTTCTTTTGTTCTTGTTTTCTCTCTCATTCTTGTGAAATTTACGCTGACCATTCAAAATTTAGAGTTGTTCTTTTATTTACTAATATTTCAACTTTGATATTTATTCTTTTGATTTTTAATTTTTGTTCTTAATCCTTTTATAAATTCTTAATTTGTTTTCAATTTCATCATTCAATTCCAATTTGTTATATGTTATTTTTTTATAGTTTAGCCCTCATTATTTGATTTTTTTTATTCATTTTGTTAAATTATTTTTTATTCTTAATTTCACCATTCAATCAAAACTTTGTAGCTATCCTATAATTTATTTATTTTATTTCAATTTTGATCCTCATTATTTTAATTTTAATTTTTGGTTTTGGATCCTTTTGTGTAATTGATTTCTTTTTTCCCAAATTCATCATTCAATATTTGATTGGTTGAGAAGTGAGTTTCGTGGTTTTTCCAAATTCTAATCTCATGAACCAGATCACGAGTTTAAGAATCTAGCATGAGTTGATATCATTTTTTTTACTTATTTTCTTTTTCGATTTCATCATTGTTTTTTTTTTTTCAAAAAACAATAGGCCTTATGCTTTTATTTTCTTTTGGGTCATCCTGATCTTATGACCTAAGCCGTGAGTTAACCCAGATTGGCTCTATGTATATTACTCGGGTTATAGGTTTATCATACTAACTCGGGTGGACTCAGATCAGGTTTTTTATTCCCTTTTATCCAATTTTGTTCTTCCATATTTAATTGGCTAATAATTAAGCTACATGTTTTTTTCCTTTCGAAAAAAGATTTTTTTCTTCAAATTATCGTGATTTTTTATTATCTAATCTATTTGTTGTCAATGTCTAATTTTTTTATATAATCTAATTATAATAGAACTAACTTATTTAACTGCCAAATTTATAACTCAAATTACAAATTATTTTCTTTATTTAAAACTTGCTTATGACATTAGAACATCATTTTTTATAAGAAAAATAATTAGAGTCTGAGGCATAAAAAAAGAAAGAAAAAACAACTAAAAGAATGGTTTCTCGTGTGAACAGTGAGCCACACGAACATTAATATTAATGTTAAGTTGGCAATGTTAGGTCAAATTTAGGTATATGGGTAATTAGAACCCAATATTTCAAAAATTAAACCCAAACCAATTTGATTCATGTGTACTTGATATTATAAAATTGATTTTTAAAATTATATTTTATTTAAAAATATATTAAAATATTTTTTTTAAAATATATTTTTTTAACATCAACATATTAACAATACTTTAAATAATGTGGCGGAATCACTATTCCCCCACACCAAAATCATTGTGGATAACAACATTAATCCATAGTCCATTCCTTTTTATTTTTTTGCATTTTTTTATTTTTGTTTCCAACTTTCCCCTTTTTTTCCAAAATTACTTTTTTTTTTCAACTTTTCTCTGTTTTTTTTCATTTATTTTTTTTTCAAAACTTTTATTTGTTTATTTTACTTTTTAAATATTGAGCTGGTTAAAAATTTCGCTTTGTAATTTTTTTTTAAAATATCTTGAATTTCTGCGGTGTTTTCCCACATAGTTTTTCAAAATTATACTCGTCGATTTTATTTTTTTAATATTGAGTTGATTGAGAATTTAGTTTTGTAATTTTTTTTCTTTAAAACATTGTTGATTGCTACTGTATTTTTCTGCATGTTTTTTTTTGTTTTTTTTTATGATTTTCTCTGAAATTATCTTTTTTTTATTTTATATTTTAATATTGAGCTGGTTAAAAAATACAGTTACAATATGTGAGGAAATCACTGTAACTTTCCTCGCAAATTACTGTGCATTGCAACAATGTTTTTTCCCATATGGTTTTTTTCTAAAATTATCTTTGTCAATTTTGTTTTTTAAATATTAAGCTGGTTAAGAATTACAATTGCAAATAAATACAAGTTTTTCCTCACAAAACACTATGGATTGATACAGTTTTTCCTCACATGGTTTTTTTTTCCAGTTTCTTTTGTGTTTTCATTTTTTATAATATTTTTTTTCTAAAATTATCTTTATCGATTTTTTTTTTAATATTGAGTTGGTTATAATTTAACTTTGTAATAAAGCTTAATCATGTGGGGAAAGCAATATAGCTTTCCTCACAAAACATTGTAAATTGTTACAGTATTTTTGCACATGATTTTTTTTTCTTATTATTTTTTCAAAATTATCTTTATTAATTTTTTTTTTAATATTGAGCTGTTTGAGAATTACAATTATAAGTCATTACAAATAAGGCTAAATCATGTGGGGAAGCACTATAGCTTTCATCACAAAACACTGTGAATTGTTACAGTGTTTCCAACATGATTTTTTCCTCTTTTTTTGTGTTTTTTTATTTGTTTTCTAAAATTATCTATGTCGATTTTTTTTTTTATATTAAGCTGATTAAGAATTACAATAAAACTAAATCACATTGAGAAAGTGTTGTAGTTTTTCTCATAAAACACTGTGAATTGCTACAATATTTCTCTAAATAGTTTTTTATTTTATTAGGGAAAGCACTTTAGTTTTCTTCATAAAATATTGTCAATTGCTACTACGTTTTTCCTCATGGGTTTTTTTTTCCTTCCAAAATTATCTTTGTTGGTTTTTTTTTAATATTAACTTGGTAGAGAATTTAGCTTTGTAATTTTTTTTGTTTTTTATTAACAGAAAAGTTAAATCATGTGGTGAAAGTACTGTATCTTTCATCACAAAACACTGTAGATTGCTACAAATAATTTTGTTCAGTCTCTAAGTTTTTGATCACCAATACAACTTTTTTTTCCGTCATGAAATATTTGCTCCATCATACTTTTAGTTTTTATTACTTATCTAGCACTGATTCATAATTATAACATTATTAAATATATTTGTTTCTTAATCTCTCAGTAGCACGGGACATATAATCTCGTTAAATTTATTTTAAAAACTCAAAAAAATATTTTTAACAAATAAATAAACTTTTAAAACATCCTGCACGGTGAAAACGCACTATCAAACAGCCTCGAGATTAGCAAAAACAAAGAGAAAACCTCCCGCTCATTTGCTCTTGCTTTCTTTCTTTCTTTCCAAAACTAAGACAACACAAATCAAAAACCCTTAATTTATTTTTCTCAGTTCTCACTCCAAAACCTTTCTACCTCTCTCTTGCATTTCCTTTTTCTCCAAAAATAAAAAAAATGAGAGAAGAGCAAATAGAGAAGCTGCGAGGGGTAGTGCGCGACTGCGTGAGCAAGCACTTGTACTCCTCCGGCATTTTCTTCGCCGACAAAGTCGCCGCTTTCACCAACGACCCCGCCGACATCTACATGCAAGCCCAGGCTCTCTTCCTCGGCCGCCACTACCGTCGTGCCTACCACCTCCTCAACGCCTCCAAAATCGTCCTTCGCGACCTCCGCTTCCGCTACCTCGCCGCTAAATGCCTCGTAAGTCTTTGGTTTTGGATTTTTAGTTTGAAATTTGATGGTTTATTACCTTTAGGTTTTTTTTTCTTAACTTTTTTTTTTAAAAAAATCGTGGTCAGGAGGAATTGAAAGAGTGGGACCAGTGCTTGTTAATGCTCGGTGATGCAAAGGTTGATGAGCATGGAGATGTATATGATACTAAAGATTGTAACGTTATGTACTTAGATAAGGATAGTGAAGATCACGAGATCAATGTGAGTTTTTTTTTATGAGAAGTTGTTCTTTTTCTTGCTTAGTTGTGTTAGTTATGCTATTTTTAATTGGCAAGATTGGATTTTCTTTTTAACATTTAAAGTTTTGTTCTTTCTCTTTTACAATTTTGTGTGAAATTGTGAATATTTATTTTTTTTGGGTGCATTCTATCAGTTGATTGTGATAAATATGTAAAATATGCTATCTTGAATATGCATAGATTGTACCTGTACTTATGACTAAAAATACTGCTTGGCGAAATGTTGTTTTCTCTGTTTTGGGACAGATTTCTGCAGCAACATGTTTTCTAAGAGGCAGGGCTTATGAAGCGTTGGAAAATCGTGCCCTGGCTCGACAGTGGTTAGCTTTTCTCAGCGATCTTCTCTATCAAGATAGATTACTGTTTCTTTTGCCACTTTTTTTTTTGTTTTCTGTATGATGATTGATTTGCTTATTTATGATGATTTAAGGTACAAAGCTGCTATCAAGGCCGATCCTTTATGCTATGAGGTACCCTGCTATTGCAATTGTTTTACCTTTTCCTTCTGTTTGTAGGTTGCATAATAGAGTTTCTTTGCTTTATTGTAATTGTGCATGCAAGGGTCATTAACATGGCTTTCTATGAAAAACTGTGAATTTCCATATTAAGAGCTTGACAAAGATCTAAGATTTTTCTTGATAGATTCAACTGAAGTTTTTAGTCTTTGTTTTTTGGACATAATCTTGTTTTCCTTTAGTTTTGCACATCATTTTTACTGATTTGGATTGGAAGTATTAATGATGGCTGTATCTTCATTGTTCCCCAGGCTTTGGAATGCCTTGTTGAAAATCACATGCTCACATGTGAAGAAGGTAACGCTCTCCAAAACCCTTTTTGTTAAATACATTCAGCTTCACATTGCCATTTAACTGTGGAGAATTAATGTTACCGGAGTATTTATTGCTAATGTGTTGATTGTTGAGAATTCCTCTGTGCTGTACTATTCCAGCATTCGCTTCATTAACCAAATGAAATTAAAATTAACCCTGTATATTTGCTACTGAATTGCAGAAACAAGGCTGCTGTCCTCCTTGCAATTCGGTCCAGAAGATGGGTGGCTCTCTTCATTCTACTCATGCTTGATAAAAAAGGTAAACACACACAAGTTCAGAATATACCAGTCAATATGAATCCAAACTAACCATTTCCAGATAATCTATTTGCTTTAGTTAGTTTCCGTGCTTCTTTGAAACTAACCTTAGTACCCTGGTCTCAGTATGACAAAAAGAGTGTTGTAGAAGCCAAATTCAAAAATGTTATCCAACTAGGAATGGAAGGGCCTGAAAATTTGGAGTAAGCTGCTTGGACTAAAGAAATGTTGCATGTCTTTTGTGACCTTTGCATCAAGGCCATCTACATGGGAATGAGACCGAATACGCATTTCAACAAAGCTGGTTGGAAATATTTGTTGACAGCTTTTAAAGAACAAACAGGTCATGCATTCACCAAGACACAACTGAAGAACAAATGGGATGGCTGCAAAAAGGATTGGAGGATATGGACGAAGCTCATTTCCGAAACTGGCGTGGGATGGAGTAATGAATTAGGAACAATTTCTGCAAGTGATGAGTGGTGGAAAGCAAAAATTCAGGTTATTTGTCGTGATCATTAATTTTTAATGTTTTAAATCTCAGTTTAGTAATTACTAAATTATTTGAAGTTACATTAATTTAATTTAATTTGTTCTGTGTAGGAAATAAGAGGAGCAAAAAAGTTTAGGCAATCTGGTATCGAACCGTCTTTACGTATGAAGTTCGATAGAATGTTCTCGAATATTGTTGCAACTGGAAAGTATGCATGGGCACCATCGTCCGGAGTCCTCTATGATGATAGTGTTGAGGATCCAAATGCCAATGAGGAACAACCTGACTTGGAAGAAGGAAGCAGTGATTCAGAAGAGGATGAAATATCAAATTTCACTGATGATGTTTGCAACATGGTTAGAGGGGTTAATATGTCTAGTAGTAGCAACACATGCAGCAGTGGGAAGAGAAAAGAAAGAGAACGTGTTGAGGTTCAAGCTCGGGAAAAAAAAAAGAAGTTCTGGAATTGGGATGCAACTACTATCACGGTGGGATCAAATGGTTGACAGCTTGTTAAAGAACAGTGATTCAACATCTATCAATAGAGATAAGAAAGGGTGTAGTATTCATGAGGTTATGACCGAGCTTCACTCAATTGAAGTTCATATTGGTGATGACTTTCATGGGTTGCTTCTGAGGTTTTAGGTTTTAGAAGGAATAGAGAAATGTGGTCAACTATGGGTAATCTTGAAAACAAGATGAAATGGTTGCAGAAAATGTATACACGACGCAAAGCACCCTAGACTGAGAGGTATATATTGATCCAAAATGCATGCTTTCATTTGCTCGTGGGTAATATTTTTATATAAATTGTTATCTAACATGTTTTTAAATTTCTTGTCAATTATTTAAATTTGCAGATATCTAAAGATGATATGGAGTAATCATTTGCAATTATGTTGGTTTGGGACCTATTTGTAATTTTAACAATTCACATTATAAGTTAGGTTATGGAGCATTAATATTTATTATATTAATGTTATGGATTGAATATTAATGTAGTTAAAAATTGTCGTGTTATTCAATAATTGTTGAATATTATGAATTGTGATCTGGAAAAATACTATGTAATATTAATGCCATATGATGTCGACAGTGCTTTTAGATTATACATAACCTAACTTTGCAGATGAATGCCACTGGTTGATGATCAAACAAAGGATATTTTCTTAATCTATAAAATAATTTTCAATCATAAATTCCATGTTAAAGAAATCTAATTATAAAAAAATTGTTGATGCAAATAAAGGGTAGTGTTTTAATCGACAGAATAATTTGAAATCCAGTAATAAAAAATTGTGTCCTCTCATTAACATAATTCATGTGGATTAACGAAAAGTTAAAGGATAGAATATACAAAATTTTAAACATATTAAAAAAAATTAAAAATCATACATCACAGGCTACACCAATAGAACGGATTTGAAAGGATCTGATATGCAAGGATTTGAAATGCAACAAGTCATAAATGGTGAATTGCATAGATAAAAAAAACTTTTTACATGTTATGTCACAATACAAGACAATACTACACTTCACATGGTACATTACGTTAGATTCTTGCACATGGGTTACAAACTTGCAGAGTAAAAGAACGCAGCAGAGACGAAGAAGGAAGAAGAGCACAAACAGTGGAAATAGAGGCAACAACGGGGAAAAAATAGGGCCACCACCGCTACCTTCCTCATCGTCGCCACAACAACCATCTAGAGCCACAACCACAACAGCAACACCACCATCATCAGGGAGAACACCGACCAAGACAGGAAAGGAACGCACTAGAGACGGAGAAGGAAGAAGAGCACAAACAGTGGAAACAGAGGCAACAACGGGGAAAAAACAGGGCTACTACCGCTACCTTCCTCGACGCCGCCACAACAACAGTCTGGAGCCACAACAACAACAACAACAACAACAACAACAACACCATCATCAGGGAGAGCATCGATCACAATAGGAAAAGAACGCAACAGAGACAGGGAGAATGCATAAGAGCAGAAACAAAGGAAAACCTTCCCTTAGTTCACCAGTGGCCTCCGCCTCCACCACCGCTAACTAGACTTCATCGTTGCACAGGGTAGCCTCCTCTTCTCCTTCTCCTTCTTCAAATGTTGTTGCAGGTGCCGCTCTCCACTGTTCCCAGTTCAAATCAAAATATTTTACTGGGTCCGACCTAATTTTTTAAAAAATAAAAAACAATTGTCAAAAAAATTGTATAAAAACATCCATTTCCAATATTGAAATCTAGAGTGAAGACTATAATATTTGTGTGGTTTAAATTTTTAATCAATTAATTGTTCCTGGTTCAAATCAAAATATTTTACTGGGTCCGACCTAATTTAAAAAAAATCAAAAAAAATTTCATCAAAAAAATTGTATAAAAACATTCATTTCCAATATTGAAATCTAGAGTGAAGACTATAATATTTGTGTGGTTTAAAATTTTAATCGATTAAGTTTACCATTATATATTGTGTTTTATTTGAAAAATTAATGTTTAATATTATTCAATTCTTTATTTATTTAGCATTATACATATGGCAGATGCGTGTTTAAATGCAATATTCAATGAAGATCTTGATGATGATTATGAAAACATAATGGATTGTGTTGTTGATCTCATTAATTATGATGGTGATGATGACAACGGTGGATTAGGATGAGATGGTGATGATGGGGCAAATGACAACGGCTACGATAGTAATGCGGATGATGAATCATTTTGGAAACGAGATTTTGATAAGAAAAAAGTAAGTTGTGTGCACAGCTGGGGCAATAAGCATGTATTATATTAATTATATGCATACAAAACCATGTGTGGTTTCATACAATACATGCATGTGTTGGTTAACTGAAATTTTACGAGGACATTGGAAATAATGTGTCAACATGTTTAGAATGGACACATCAACTTTGTTGAGCCTGTGCAGCGATTTAGAAACAACATATAGGTTAAAGCCTTCGAGAAGGATGAGTGATTGAAAAAGTGGCTATATTTTTATATACAATATCACTAGGGGCATCGAATAGGGAGGTTCAAGTGCGATTTCAACTTTCGGGTGAAATTGTTAGTAGATGCATTAAAGAAGTCCTCACAGTAGTATGCTTGTTTGCAATAGATGTCATAAAACTAAAGGACCTGAATTTTACAAGCACGCCACGAGAAATTGCAATGAATCCAAGATATATGCCTCATTTCAAGGTAAGAAAAATATTTGTTAATGTTGTTAGTATTCAATTAAAAATTGTTTTATGCATGTTAGTAAGTAATGACATTATATTATCAATGGTTTTCATGCAAAATTGTATTGGTGTAATTGATGGAACACATGTGCGAGCTTACATATCAACTGAAAATCAAATTCCATTTATCGGAAGAAAAAGTGTACCGACTCAAAACATAATGGTTGCTTATAATTTTGACATGCAATTCACGTTTTTGTGGGCAGGGTGGGAAGGAAGTTCCCACGATACACATATTTTTCTTAAGGCTATTGAGAATAGAAATATAAAATTTCCTAAACCACCAGAAGGTAATTATACAATAGAACTTGTTATGTAATTATAAGTATAAAAATTTGTTTCTTATTTACTAATTACATGACAAATTTGAATGTTGTTTGTAATTACAGGTAAATACTATTTTGTTGATGCTAAATATGCCAATGAGTATGGTTATTTAGACCCGTATAAAGGTGCGAGATATCACTTCCAAGAATTTAGGCAGCGTGGACAACCAAGCAATCAGAAAGAAGTTTTTAATCGAGCACACTCGTGGCTACGTAATGTCATAGAACGTTCACTTGGAGTATGTAAAAAAAGGTGGAGGACTTTACAAAATATGTCTGCTTATCCATACAAAACACAAGTTGAAATTGTAGTGGCATCAATGGCACTATATAATTAGATTAAAAGGAAATCACATGATGACGCTGCAGTTGTAGAATTTGATCGCAATCCCTATTACGTTCCTGATGAGATTTTACCTGATGTTGTTCCACATGCCCCTACCATTGGCGGCGCGTGGGTTCATGCGCCGCCGCCGATGAAGGCAGCCAAACCGATGGATCGAGAATGTCTTTTTCTTCTCTGCCTTTCCACGCTGTCGGTAAGGGTCACCGCCACTTGCAACAAGGGGAGAAATGCACAAATAGCAGTTGATTTTTTTTTTTCCAAATTTGCTTCTCTCCCTTCTCCTTCTTCGGATCTACTTCATTCTGGGTCAGTTTGTTATGAGTTTTGTCTTCTTCTCCTCTGCTTTGGGTGGCCGATCTGGCGATTGCAGAGGGGGTGGCAGCGTTGATGGTCTTCACTCTTATTTGTTGTCCCGACGGTTGGGCTTGTTACGGGTTTGTTTTGGTGGAGGCCGGTCTGCACCGATGATGGATTGTGGGCAACGGTGAAGCTAGCTGGAGGTGGTGGCTAGCTTCTGTGGAGGCCAATCTACGGGGAGATGAAGAAGAGAACGGGGATGGTCGGGTCTTCATGAGCTGGTGGCTGGTTCAAGAGAATGGGTTGTTGGGTCTGTCAGGTGGAGATAGGAAGGGTTGTTGAGGCAGAGTGAGGGAAGATGGAGGTGCAGCGGGGAAAAAGAGGAAACGAGGACAGTCTTGGTGAGAGGGAGAAAATTGGGGCTTTGGTTTGTTTGTTTTTTTTTTTGAAAGGAGAGCCTGGTCGAGGTGGAAGGGGGATTGAGCATTGAGCAGGTGGTTTGGGAGAGAAAAATCAATGTCGAGGGGTGGGGCGGTAGTTTGGTTAGAGATAGGTTTAGGTTTAGGTTTTTTTTTTGTTTTTTCCTTTCAAATCCCCCCCCCCATTTGTGTGTGTTGAAGGCTACTATTTATATGCAAAATATTATTTAGTCCCCAAACTTGGTCCCTCAAATTCTTTCTTTTTTTGTAAAATTGATTTTTCTTATTTTTTTGGATTTTTCTTATCAACATCGACTCGAATGAAGAAAATCATTGATTTTAAAAATAACAAGTGAAAAGTCAAACGCATTAGAAAAAACCTTTGAAAATTTAAATTCTTTTGAGACGACGCTGAAAATGCTAAAAACGATGCAAATATATATATATATATATATATATATATATATATATATTGGATTTTCATTGTTTTTAGCTATTTTTTGGATTTTTTGAAAATTTTATAAAAAAAAAAGTGGGTAAAAAATTGGATAACAACAGAAGGAATGGATTTCTGGCATCCTATGCTTTGATGGGGAAATGTCTCGTTTAAGGAGTCGCCACCTAGTATTATGGTCACTAGAAACCTTAACTGGTCAGCAGAGATTCTATAGTATAGGACTGGTTATGGCTAGGGAAGGTATTAACACCCCTAGCGCATCATACCTGAGGTAAGCTGCATTGTTAATCTTGTCTTAAATTGCTAAAATTTTTGTTTATTTGTGTTATGACAATTCACTAATAATATTCCTGATTTTAGCGTCAGTGAATATTTAATTACAGATACTTTCAAAGCTGGTATTGGTAAATATTGCATTTCGAGTAATTCCAACTCTGGCGTTGGTAATTACTCAACTACGAATAATTTCAACTCTGGCGTTGGTAAAAATTTGTAGCTAAAAAAAATCTATATATATGTTTGTATCCCTGATTTTGACATCAGTAAATAAATTGGTAAAATACATTTATTTATTTATTGTTTTCTAAGACATGCACAATTTCTATTTCTTCATTTATTTTATTTTCTTATTTTTTTATTTTTTGGGGTTGGGTCTAACACTGCCCATGTGCCAAGCCAGTGACCCTGCTGGGCAAAACAAGAAGAAGCACGCGTGAAGTAAATTCACGCGTGCATGAACAGTGTGAAGGTAATTAAATTACCTTCACACTGCATTCGAACGTTTTATTGAATGCAGAGAATGGAAACTTACCTGTGTAGCTGAGGACGGCGCTGAAGATGAAGGCGCGGTGGCTGGTTATTCCCATTCTCTTCTGTTGCTTCTTCTTCCTCCGTTTATGGTTTTGTTTGCCTGATTTCTGTACTCTCTCCCCTGCTCACTGTACTTTCTGTTTCCCTTTTTTTTTTTGGATTGTGTTTGGGAAGACAACTTTGGTCTGTGCTTTCGAATTCCCCTGCTCTGGATGAAGACTATGATGGTAAGGGTCCTGATGCTGCAGGTTGGTTGGACCCAAGCTTTCTCTGGTTCTGATTTGATAAATTAAACTAATTCCAAATTCAATTTAGTTTCAAAACTTATTAATTCTTCAATTAAGCTCTTGATTTGATTAATAAAACTACTCCAAAGTTTAATTAAATCCCAAAACTTCCAATCATGTTGCCCTTAACCCGAATTTTAATTTATTCTTTATTTATTTATTTTTATTTGTTTTTTTATCATCATTTTATCATTTTTTTAGTAAATAATAATAATAGTAATAATAATAAATAAAATAAAAGGGTAAAAAATTGGGTTATAACAGTTGCTTACTCTTTATGATATTTACTATGCAAAGATCGTAGAGAATTTTGTTTTCTCTTTGCTTTGTGTCGTAAATTTGTAAAGAAAAGTAGATATAAAACAAACTTTTTTTTTTAGTCTTTGAAAACTTCGAAAACAAGAGAGAGAGCGATGTTGAAATGAAGAAACAAGTCATTTGGAAAACGACCCAAGTTTTTTTTTTTAAAATAGATCAAATTGTTTTGGGTGACCTACCCGATGATAAAAGAACGCAAAAGGTTTTGCGAGTGGTCTAATTATTCCAGATGACCTACCCGATGAAGAATAAAATGCGAAAAGGGTTTCGTGAGTGGTCTAATTGTAATGGATTACCTGCCTAGTGGAAAAATACAAGGATTTTTCAAATTGGTCACATTGTAATGGGTTACCTGCCTAGTAGAAAAATACAAGGAAAAATACAAGGATTTTTCAGATTGGTCACATTGTAATGGGTTACCTGCCTAGTAGAAAAATACAAGGATTTTTCAGATTGGTCAAATTGTAATGGGTTAGCTGCCCGGAGGGAAAATATAAGGATTTTTCAGGATGGTCACATTGTAATGGGTTACATGCCAGTGGAAAAATATAAGGATTTTTCAAATTGGTCACATTGTAATGGGTTACCTGCCCAGTTAAAAAATACAAGGATTTTTCAGGATGGTCATATTGTAATGAGTTACATACTTAAGGGGGAAAATACGAGGATTTTTCAAAAGTGGTCACATTGTAATGGGTTACTAGTCCAGCGGGAAAAATACGAGGATTTTTCAAAAGTGATATCATTGTAATGGGTTACCTGCCCAACGGGAAAAATACAAGGATTTTTCAAAAGTGGTCACATTGTAATGGGTTACTAGCCTAATAGTTTTTAAAGGGAAGACATGATAGGGCTCAAAGACGCACTATTTAGGAGATGAGAGCTCAAAGGAAATGAGGGCTCGAAGGCGCGCTCGAAAGGAAGCGAGGGCTCAGAGGAGCACTCGAAAGGAAGCGAGGGCTCAGAGGCGCACTCGAAAGGTGGTGAGGGCTCGAAAGGCGCAATTGAAAGGAGGTAGGGTTAGGAAAAACACTACCTTTAATGGCCGAGGACTTGAAAGCGCACTTGAAAGAGGTGAGGGATCGAAGACGCACTCGAAGAAGATGAGGGCTCGAAGGAGCACTCAAACGAATGTTCGAGGGCTCGAAGGCGCACTTGAAAGGAGGTGAGGGCTCGAAGGCGCATTCGAAGGGAAGTAGGGTAGAAAATGCAGTACCTTAAGGATGGTCGAGGGCTTGATGGCGCATTGGAAAAGAAATGAAAAATACAGAGATTTTTCAGGTGGCCTAATTCTTGTGGGCGGCCTGCCCAACTCAAAAAATTCTTAAAAGTGAAAAATTTTCAAAAGCATTTTCAATTTTGGCTCTTTTTGAGGTGGCCTTCCTCGTGATGGATCCCATTGAGGATCTCTTTTGTAAAATTTTCAAAATGCATAGTTCAATGTTTCAGAGTTATATGATGTGCATGCATTTTCATATGATTTGAAATATAGGCCCCCAATTTCTTCTCAATCTTCTCGTTTCTTCATTGGTAAGGTCTTGCTATCTGATTTGAGTTATCTTTGTTGCTTGACTTCTAGCCTACTCGAGTTAACTTTTGTAGGTCATTTCTAGAATATTTTTAATTTTACACAGCTCAGCCTTATGGTGACCCTTTTACTTGCTGGAAATTTTGTCTTGTTGATCAATTTGAGACGATCATTCATTAATTCCTTATCTCACTGTCAACAACATTCGATGTCACTTATTAAAAAGATCAAGATGTCTTTTGTAAACAAGAATGCTCCCTGTCTAATTGTAGGAAATTTTCCTTCTTCTTTTTCTGTTACCTGAAAGGATCAAATCCTCTTTTAAGCACTATATTGCCCCTTTGTATAAGTCATTGTCCCAAACTATGCTCCATTAGTGACTCAGAAAAATGATGGTTTTGAGTACCCATTCTCTTTTTTTTTTTTTATGAAAGAATCTTTGTCTAGAATGAATCTTGAAATCTTGATCTTACATTTTAAAAATAAAAATTTGTTTTGATATAAGTTTAAAATAATTTACTTTTGAAATCTTGCAACTACTTAGTTATTTTCTCATAAAGAAAATAATTTGTTCTTGTGCTGGCGATGTTGTCATTGGTAAAGGTACATCATGAGGTGTCATTCTACTTTTATGGGTTTCAAAGTGAGGAGCTCGAGAAGAAGCTCGAGGTTTTGTGTGAGAAAATTTTCTCTTTGTGAACATTCATTTTATCAACATGATTAATAATGAGTAGTTTGTTCTTGATGTCATGACTATTATAAAAAAGTATTGTTTGCATTTTGAGAGCATCGTTTATTGCTCTAAGTGGCTTGTCTGCTTGATTAAAAAGGACTTCTATAGGCATATAATGTAGGCTGTGGTTCTTGGCTATGAAAGAAAAGGATTCATAAGGCTAAAATAGTGTTTCAAGGTTTCAAAGACCGAGGATCACTATCAATAGTTCGACTCTTTATATCTTTCACCTTTTCTTTTGTTGCTCTTTTTTTATTTGCCATTTTCATTGTTTTGGCTATCACTTTTTCTTATGATTTGGGCATGCCCCTAACATTTGAGTTTCTTGGGCTTTTTTGCCTTTTGGCTTTCTCACGGCTTTTTCATCTTTCTTGATCATTGAAATTTCATTTGCCCCTATTGTGGGGTGTGATCCTAGTCGGGATTTTTTTCATGAAATAAAATTTATTCAGGCTCAAAAGGAGACCACAAAGGATATATTTGTTTTAAAACGTGAAAAGGATAGCAAAGATGGCTTTTCCTCATTTCAAGCGCAAACAATTAAGATCAATAAACTTTTATTTTGTCCGGTATGATGGTTTGGACTTTGTAAAGAGATGCATTTCATGAGTCCATGAACAATGAATTCACTACATATCATTATTCATACATTGAAAATACTTGGCTAAAAAGTTATGTGTGAGAGTGACGATTCATTTTTCTATTCATATTCTCTGGTTTAGAATTTGGTCACCTCGATGAAAGAGTTGCTTGGTTCATGTTATTTTTAAATAAACATCAAATTGTTTTTTTGAAACCAAAAGCAAGTTCAATTTTTCAAAATTCATTATAGCAGAAAAGATTTTGGTAAAAGAAATGAATTGGGTCTATGAGATCATGCAAGGCTACAAAGGTGTATTTGTGAGTTCTTAAAGGGAAACTCTCTTAGGAAAATGAATAATGCTTGGTCGTAAACACAATTGAAGGACAAACTCATTATTTCATTGATGCTTTGAAAAGGAGGTTCAACAACAAATATTTTATGCCAATATCTTGAGCTATGAATATTGGCATGATAACACATAAAGAGGCTAAACATTTATCGATCATTGATTGGAATTTCTGGAATCTTTTAATTATTCATTCTTCTTGACAATGATATCTTTTCAACAGCCAATTAAAGACATATATAGACCATTCTCGACCTAATATCACCATAGCTATATCTTCAAGATAATTGATTTCTTGGAGTCGGTGTGAAGAAATTAGTTATAAGAACGATAAGTGCCTTTGCAACCACCTTTAGTGTCCTTTCCTTTTTCAATGAAATCATTCTTCTTAGTCGGGTCATCAATCTTTCCTAACACAATAGCTTGTTCAATCCTCTCAACTATAACAACTAAGGTAGTGAAATGTTGTGTAGAGCTTCTTACCAAGTATTCAAAGCACAGAGCTTTAAAGGTGTTGGAAAATAAACTGATCATCTCTTTTTCCAACATGGGAGGGTTAACTTGTGCAGCTACCTCACTCCATCTTCATGCGTATTCCCTTATGGACTCCTTGTTGTCTTTCTCCATAATTTGCAAGCTTAACTGACCAAGGCCCACGTCTATATTAAACTTATATCGCCTTATGAAGGCATCAACTAAATCCTTCTATTTTTAACCATGGTATTGTCCAACCGCATATACCAAGTGAGGGTAGCGTCGCTCAAGCTGTCTTGAAAAAAATGAATCAGTAGTTTCTTATCATCAACCACCTCAACTATTTTGTTGTAGTATGCTTTGAGATGAGTTATAGGGCATTAAGTTTCTGTATATTTGACAAATTATGGCACCCTAAACTTCTTAGGAATGACTATGTTATGTATAAAACACATCTTGGCAGCTTTCACCAGGTCACACAAATGGTTTCCCTCAACTGCCCTTACCCTCTCTTCTAGGGCAGTCCATTTTTCTATACCCTATTCTTTTACCATCTTACCCTTTTGAGATTCCTTCTTTGTAGAATCAATGGTAAATGACATTCTCATGGGGTATGTTGGTTGGAAATGAATGGCTTGTTGAAAATTAGATGACAACCAATTTGCCCCCAGATTATATGGATTGAAGGGATTCACGAGCATAGGTTCAGGCTTAGCTATATTTGTTGCTTTTCCGGATTTGTCTCTCAAAGCCTGTTCGAGTAGACTAATAAGCCTTGCGTCTTCCTCTCTTAGACTTTCCAACTCTTTTTGGTGTTGGGCTTCTAATTGAGTTCTTTCTTTATTTTCCATTTGTCTTTTTCTCGAACGAGTGTTATAGGTTGGTTTCAATGAGAAACCTATATTTCAACCTGTTAAATGTAAATCATACAATTATGCATAAATGTTAAAAAATGTATATAAAATACGGACTCACCCTTCACGGGATGACAACCTAATAGGAAGATCCTAATTGTTTAGTGCATCAAGGGGTTGGTCATTAACTAGTTTCAAAAGCTCATATCTGGAACTATAGATCTTGGATTTAGGTCTACTTCATATGGATGGAAAGATAAGACATAGGCCTAAAACTTTCATGTGGAGTTTCAGATTTAAAAAGGCCGTTTTCAAGTCCAAATTATAGCAACAATGGAGAAGTCCGAATCTGTCCTACAGCCTAGACACTGTTCAGTGTTCAACCCATATCTCAAGTTTTAGAAGTCTAAATGACCTCAATTTTTTTTCCTGGAAAGATGAGACAATTTCCTAGAACTTTCATGAGTACAGGTGGTTCAAATTCGGATGTTATTAATGACATTTTGTTCAGACAAGAAGATAAGGATTGTCACCAAGTCAAGATGTGGCCACCCACTCAACAATTAGTCATCAAATCAATAGTTTCAAATTTTGGCCTATAAAAGGAGGCATTTGCCATGCATTTAGGCATCTTGGTTGTTCAGATCAAGATCATGCTCTTTATTTCTTTCTTTATATTTTTGTAATATTTAAGTTTTATTTCATGTTATATTTTCCTTAATCTCTTGTTTATGCTTTTCATTTCCTTTACTATACTTATGTTCTTATGTAGTTTATTTATGTTTCTCTTCTTCATTATGTTTAGCTAAGTTTATTATGTCAAGGTGAAAATGTTTCACTAATGATGTTAGAATAGGTATAATATAAACTCAACATGAACTTCAATGTTTATATCCAAGAAAGTTTGTTATTAACATGTCTTATCTTTTTATCTTATTAATTCTTAATATCTTGCTTGTTAAATTGTTAATTTAGATTTGTGTTGTATCACACTTGGTACAAAAAATGCTTGGCACTTTCATAGCCAACCATATGGTATAACCTACACCTGTGCCATGAAAGGAACTTAATTTGTTATTAACATAAGTTAGCATCATGAATTCCTGATAATATTTAAAAGTATGGTGTTACTTAAATAAGATAATTAATATGATCATGTTAAAAATTTATAATGAACTATTAAAGATAAATCATCTGATTAGAACCTTTTTTGTGAGTGGTTTCCAGTTGATTAATAAAAATAGTTTATACTATACTTATTTATAATATTATTAGTGGATCCTTTAACATTGACAATTTGTTTTATCCTTGTTTAATCCTTACATCAATATTACATCTCAAAGATCTCTTGATTATTGTTGTTGTTGTTGTTGTTGTTGTTGTTGTTGTATTATTGTTATTTATAATTTATATAGTTAACCTCCCTATGGTTTGATCCCGATCTGTCACACCCGACATCTCGGCGTCCCTAAAATTCATTCATGAAAAGAATGGATTTCTGGCATCCTATTCCTTGATAGGGAAATGTCTCGTTTAAGGAGTCTCCACCTAGTATTTAATGTCACCAAGAACCATGACAAGTCAGCATAGATTCTATGGTGCGGGACTGATTGTGGCTAGGAAAGGTATTAGAACCATTAATGCATCTTACTTAAGGTAAGCTGCATTGCTAATCTTGTCTTAAATTGCTAAATTTTTTGTTTATTTGTGTTATGACAATTCACTGGTAATATTCCTGACTCTAGCATCAGTGAATATTTAATTACATATACTTCCAACGCTGGTGTTGGTAAATATTCCATTCCGAGTAATTCTAACTCTGGCGTTGGTAATTACTCAACTACAAATAATTCCAACTCTAACATTAGTAAAAATTCCTTTACGAATAATTCCAACTCTGGCATTGGTAAAAATTCGTAGCTAAAAACAAAAAGCAGTATATATGTTTTTATTCCTGATTCTGACATCAGTAAATAAATTGGTAAAATACAATTTTTTGTTTTTTGTTTTCTAAGACATGCACAATTTCTATTTCTTTATTTTATTTTATAGGGCTGGGTCCAGCTCAATCCATGTGGGTTGAGCTTGACCCAACTAGCCCGGCCAGGTCACTGGCCCAAGCTAGTGACCCGGCTGAGCAAAAGAAGAAGAAGCACACGTGAAGTAAATTCAAATCGGATTATGACAAAAATTATTTTTTTTTATTTATTATTTTGATAGAACAATGATTTTTTTTATTAATAGCTTGATTATTTGAAAAAAAAACCTTAAAGTAATTAAAATAAATATATGTAAAAAATCAAATGATTTAAATAAAATAAGAACAAAATGCATTTCGTTAGCCAAAATTTCATTTTTTTTATTTATTACTTGTTTGTAGTTTTGGAAAAACATATTTGTTTTTAATAAAAAACACCATTGAAAAAAAAAACTTATTATAGCAAGTCACTATAAAACAAAAAAAATAAGAAAATAAAATATTTAATTATTTTCATGTGACTATATAAGAAAATAAAAGAATAATTAACAAAAATTGATAATAGTAAAAATAATAAAAGTATATATTCTTTTCTTATTGATTATTTATGCCAATGTTTTAACTTGTGCACATTAATTTCATATATAATCATAAAAGAGTAAATATTATAATAACAAATTACAATAAAAATCTAAAATATTAGTTAAAAATCATGGAATAATTATTTTTTTTAAAATATCATTATAATTAATTAACTAAATAGTATTTTTTAAGATATAAAAATTTTAAAAAATAAATGAGGTCTAAGAGAATCACGATCAGGACGTTTGAGACTAAAAGGATGGCTTCTATGTACCCAAGTTTTAGAGCCAAACCATTTTTTTTTTATATATAAATTACAAACAATGTGTCATCCACTCACAAACATTTTCAATCACCGAACTTGTCTTCATGATTGAAAAATCGGGATCCAGATCTTTGGATCTCAAAAACCTAGGTTTCAATCATTTTTTCCATCCAAAACATAAAAAAAACTATATACCTTTAAAACTCTATTTACAACAACAAAACACAATTCAATTAGCCTAAAACTCAAAATCAAATTAAATTTTAATTTTTTTTTCAAGGCTCGATATACTTTTCCTAACATCATTGAAGGTGAAAACTAACTCTATTTAGTTCATCTCTTAAAAATAAGTCCATATACATCAAAATCAAAAGTTACTAGTGATCACAATCCAATTACATTACAAGAACTTAAATTTGATACTAAAAAAAACAAGGTTTAGGACTAAAATGCAACAACTTATAATAAGAGGGATGAAATATGAGAAAATCAAAGCTTGAGGGATCAAATGAAACTTTATCACCTTTTATGGAAGTCATTTGATTATTCTTTTGTGTCAAATTTAGCCCATGATCTTTCAATTTGTTTTTTAAGAAGCTAAAACTTAATTTTATAAAATTGATTGTAAATTTAACACCAAAACATTCCATGATATATGAGTTACACATGAGTTAAGGGAGAAAAAATAGACCAAAACATATTAAATGCATGAAAACATGGAAACATACTTCAAACTATGAAATTGAAATAAAATAAATTATAATGACTGAATTGCAAAAATCCTTGGAATGAGAAAAACTAGTGTCTATTGGCCTCTTTGTCTATCTACTTTTTTAAACATAGTAAAATGATAAATTTATCATTCAAAATAAAATTTTAAAAACTTGCTTCCAGGGAATTCATTATTTGATTTTTTTTTTATTATAGTCAAGTTGAGCTGGATAGTTAGATATTTTAATAAATATAAAATCTTATTTAAAATAAAAGGTGATTGATGTATGCAACACAAATGAGCCTATGTGTGGGAGGTGCCTACTACGTTCTATGACACATGTGGTATCTCCAGACGACCAAAAATCTTCCTCCATCATAACATGGGGATCTTCACGAGGTCTTCTTTTTCCATGGGGTGGCTTGCTGCAGCGGCATCGTGATGGTTTATTGTCGATGACCTTTATTTCTTTTGTCCTTTTTTCTCTTGTTCTCGTGAAATTCACGCTGACCATTCAAAATTTTAGAGTTATTCTTTTATTTATTGATATTTCAACTTTGATGTTTATTCTTGATCATTTTGTAAAATCTTGATTTGTTTGCAATTTCATCATTCAATCCCAATTTGTTATACATTATTTTTTATAGTTTGGTCCTCATTATTTGTTTTGTTTTTGGTCATTTTGTTAAATTGATTTTTATTTTTAATTTTACCTTTCAATCAAAACTGTGTAGCTATCCTCTAATTTATTTTTTTATTTCAATTTTGATCCTCATTATTTTAATTTTAATTTTAATTTTTGGTTTTGGATCCTTTTGTGTAATTGAATTTTTTTCCCAATTTCATCTTTTGATATTTGATTGGTTTAGAATTGAGTTTCATGGTTTTTTCAAATAGGAGGCTTATAATCTTATAAACTAGATCACGGGTTTAAGAATTTAGCATAGGCTAATATAATTTTTTTTTCACTTACTTTCTTTTTTGATTTCATCATTGTTTTTTTTTTTTAAAAAAAAAAATGGGCCTTGTGGTTTTATTTTCTATCGGGTCATCTTAATCTTATAACCTAAGCCGTGAGTTAACCCAGATTGGCTCGATACATATTACTTAAATTATAGATTTGTTATGCTAACTCGGATTGATTCGTATAAAGTTTTTTGTTTTTTTTTATTTAATTTTGTTTTTTCATATTTAATTGGTTAATAATTGAGCTACTTATTTTTTTTTTTTTGAAAAAAGATTTCTTTTGAAGTGATTGTGATTTTTTTATTTAATCTATTTGTATCATAATCTAATTTCTTTTATATAATCTACTTATAATAAACTAACTTGGTCAAATTTATAACTCAAATTACAAATTATTTTCTTTATTTAAAACTTGCTTATGACATTTGAATATCATTTTTTATAAGAAAAATAATTAGAGTCCGAGGTGTAAAAAGAGAGAGAGCAACTAAAAGAATGGTTTCTGCCACAAAAACATTAATGTTAATGTTAAGTTGGCAATGTTAAGTAAAATTTAGGTATATGGGTAATTAGAATACAATATTTCAAAAATTAAACCCAAACCAATCTGATTTATGTGTACTTTGAAAATTATAAAAGTGATTTTAAAAATTATATTATATTTAAAAATATATTAAAATAATTTTTTAAATAATTTTTTTATTTTTTAATATCATCACATTTAAATTATTTTAAAACACCAAAAATATATATTTTTTCCAAATAAATAAACTTTAAAACACCCTGCACGGTGGAAACGCACTATCAAACAGCCTAAAACAAAGGGAAAACCTCCCGCTCATTTGCTCTTTCTTTCTTTCTTTCCAAAACTAAGACAACACAAATCAAAAACCCTTAATTTCTTTTTTCTCAGTTATACCCCAAAATCTTTCTACCTCTCTCTTGCATTTCCTTTTTCTCCAAAAATAAAAAATGAGAGAAGAGCAAATAGAGAAGCTGCGAGGGGTAGTGCGCGACTGCGTGAGCAAGCACTTGTACTCCTCCGGCATTTTCTTCGCCGACAAAGTCGCCGCTTTCACCAACGACCCCGCCGACATCTACATGCAAGCCCAGGCTCTCTTCCTCGGCCGCCACTACCGTCGTGCCTACCACCTCCTCAACGCCTCCAAAATCGTCCTTCGCGACCTCCGCTTCCGCTACCTCGCCGCTAAATGCCTCGTAAGTCTTTGGTTTTGGATTTTTAATTTGAAATTTGATGGTTTATTACCTTTATGTTTTTTTTTCTTAACTTTTTTTTTTAAAATTGTGGTCAGGAGGAATTGAAAGAGTGGGACCAGTGTTTGTTAATGCTCGGTGATGCAAAGGTTGATGAGCATGGAGATGTATATGATACTAAAGATTGTAACGTTATGTACTTAGATAAGGATAGTGAAGATCGCGAGATCAATGTGAGTTTTTTTTTTTAATGAGAAGTTGTTGTTTTTCTTGCTTGGTTGTGTTAGTTATGCTATTTTTAATTGGCAAGATTGGATTTTCTTTTTAACATTTAAAGTTTTGTTCTTTCTCTTTTACAATTTTGTGTGAAATTGTGAATATTTATATTTTTGGGTGCATTCTATCAGTTGATTGTGATAAATATGTAAAATATGCTATCTTGAATATGCATAGATTGTACCTGTACTTATGACTAAAAATACTGCTTGGCGAAATGTTGTTTTCTCTGTTTTGGGACAGATTTCTGCAGCAACATGTTTTCTAAGAGGCAGGGCTTATGAAGCGTTGGAAAATCGTGCCCTGGCTCGACAGTGGTTAGCTTTTCTCAGCGATCTTCTCTATCAAGATAGATTACTGTTTCTTTTGCCACTTTTTTTTTTTGTTTTCTGTATGATGATTGATTTGCTTATTTATGATGATTTAAGGTACAAAGCTGCTATCAAGGCCGATCCTTTATGCTATGAGGTACCCTGCTATTGCAATTGTTTTACCTTTTCCTTCTGTTTGTAGGTTGCATAATAGAGTTTCTTTGCTTTATTGTAATTGTGCATGCAATGGTCATTAACATGGCTTTCTATGAAAAACTGTGAATTTCCATATTAAGAGCTTGACAAAGATCTAAGATTTTTCTTGATAGATTCAACTGAAGTTTTTAGTCTTTGTTTTTTGGACATAATCTTGTTTTCCTTTAGTTTTGCACATCATTTTTACTGATTTGGATTGGAAGTATGAATGATGGCTGTATCTTCATTGTTCCCCAGGCTTTGGAATGCCTTATTGAAAATCACATGCTCACATGTGAAGAAGGTAACGCCCTCCAAAACCCTTTTTGTTAAATACATTCAGCTGCACATTGCCATTTAACTGTGGAGAATTAATGTTACCGGAGTATTTATTGCTAATGTGTTGATTGTTGAGAATTCCTCTATGCTGTACTATTCCAGCATTCGCTTCATTAACCAAATGAAATTAAAATTAACCCTGTATATTTGCTACTGAATTGCAGAAACAAGGCTGCTGTCCTCCTTGCAATTCGGTCCAGAAGATGGGTGGCTCTCTTCATTCTACTCATGCTTGATAAAAAAGGTAAACACACACAAGTTCAGAATATACCAGTCAATATGAATCCAAACTAACCATTTCCAGATAATCTATTTGCTTTAGTTAGTCTCCGTGCTTCTTTGAAACTAACCTTAGTACCCGGTCTCAGTATGACAAAAAGAGTATTGTAGAAGCCAAATTCAGAGAAGTTGAAAAAGAAAGCTGCAATAGCAATCCTTCTAGCCCATCTATCAAGCATACACTAAAAAATGATACTGATCTTTTGGCCTGCAAAGCAGAGTACTTCAATCAGTGTGGTGAATATCAGAAATGCTTTGAACTAACTTCAGAGTGAGTTTTTAACTTGTTTCAAACAGAATACATCTAAGATCATACCTTAGATGTATCAGGTCATCTGAGCTTTATCTTCTCTTTCACAGCCTTCTTGAGAAAGACCCTTTTCATTTGAAATGTACCTTAGTACACATAGCTGCTGCTATGGAGCTTGGAAATTCAAATGAGCTTTATCTTATGGCATCGAACTTAGTGAAGGATTATCCTCAAAAGTGAGTTTTATTTCTCTGTCTTTACTTTTATGATATGCTCATATGACTTGTGCTCTTTGGAGTTGAAGGATTACTCTCAGAAGCTACTTCTTTATTTCCCTTTCAATTTGAAGGATTATGCGTTGATGGAGTTCTCTGTTTTCCCTTTTTACTTCTATTTTCTTTGCTCGCTAGATGTGTTAAGGGCACAGGATGGTTTGCTTCTCATCATGATGGAATGTAATCATGGTTATTATCTCAAATGATTTGGTGTTCCAATAACAGCTCAGCTAGCTAACATAAATAAAGAAGTTAAAGAGAACTTTTGGCAACCATGTGTCCACAACACCTGAAATACCATTCACAAGTAACATGTGGGATATGCATGTGATTTGCGACTGATTACTTGCATAGTCCAATAAAAAAGTACTGTGCAAGGAGTAGTATTCATCTATTGTAGTTATTGGGCTTCTCATCCATTAGGACAGTCACTCTCTCTTCCACAAAGCTAAAATTTACCTGATATATAACTGGTAGCAACAGTTTTCAGCTTGCATCCGTTTCTACCATCATACATGATACATGGTGGACCTATTAGAATATGATGCTCTGACTGCACGATTCTTCCCTCCAAGGGGTATTGCATGTAAGTTATTATTCAGTTCCTCAAATACAATAAAATCATTGAAAGTGAGAACAACCAGTGCAGAAGATTTTATATCAATAAAATGAAATGGTACATTAGAAGTGAAGATGGCTTCAGGGTTGTCAAAAAAAAAAAAAAGAGAAAAAAGAAGTGAGTGCATTCTCGTATTGTTTCACACTTCTGTTGGATGATAATTGGGTATTGGCCTCCTTTTGTATTTTTCTAGATGTTTCGCTATGTCCTGCTCAAAATTGTAGAGAAATGAAATCTTCTGGATGCTTATCTGTATTTCATTCTTAAGTGCTTTTGAATTACTAATTATGAAGTTTTGAAGAGAAAAGGAACAGGAAAACTAAAGGAGATTGTTTCTCTCTCATAGACTTCACTTCAGCTTAAGCATGAATACAAGGAGTACCCATTAGATATTATGTAATCATGTATCATGTTTACTTATTAGGGCTTCTTGTCATTTAGGGCTCTCTCATGGTTTGCTGTCGGCTGCTACTACTACTGTATCAAGAAGTATGATCAATCACGGCGTTATTTCAGGTAACTGTTGCCTAAAGCTCGGTAAACAATGTACCTGTTTTGCTTCTTTTGGCCTTATGGAACAAATTTGATTTTCTTCTTTATCTCCTTTTTACATTACAGCAAGGCTACAAGTCTAGATGGAACCTTTGCACCTGCTTGGATTGGCTTTGGGAATGCTTATGCTGCTCAAGAAGAGGGTGATCAAGCAATGTCGGCATACCGCACTGCTGCTCGTTTATTCCCAGGGTAATTTGGACTAGAACCTCATCATCTCTTCTAGTTGAAAATAATATAATATTTCTTCACTGTGTAGTAATTGAAGAGTGCATGTTTTTGGCACATTATGTGCTTTTGTTAGGCTGCCTTTGTTCTAAGAAAATATTTTAGTATTTCCCTGCATAGTTGAATTTCCCTGCCTCTCTAACCTTAGGAGTTTTATTTGAGGCCTCTCTACCAGCCTCCAAGAGGTCCATATATTATTAAATATCTTCAATAAAAAATCTCTAATTTATAAATTAAAATAAATATGAAGAAGAAAACATATATAGAATTGGCTTACAAGCAGTATAAGAAAATTGAAGTGTTTCATGTTCTTTGAAAAGTTTTTGATATACTATAAATGGAAACATCCTAAATATACAAATTTTATAAATATATGCGGGTTTGGGGGCCAACTTGTTTTCTCCATACCCACCTCATCGTTGCAGGTACATATGGACCTTTATTGCAACCTTTTCAAAAGGATCACTATCTTTTAGTACTTCCTTCTACTTGTAAGAATTGTAAAGGTTCACCATGGAATATTTCTGGCCTTCATCTTTCTTTCTTTTCATAGAATTTTTTTGGCCTCATTAAGAAAGAATAATTTATGTCTTTCCTTACCATACTTTTTTATTCTCTCTTCCTTGCTTACATTGATCCAGAACTTAAGATTCATGGCGGTCCCACTTCTTTTTGTTTGCGAAGTCTCAACTATTGGCTAACGTTTTAACTATGAAACTTTTAGATGAAATCCTGGATTTTGTCATTAACCAGCCCTTTCCTTAACTGTAATGTGTTTTCCTATAACATACATTTTTATTCTCTCTCTTCCTTGCTCAAATTGAGTCAAAACTTTAGATTCATGGCAGTACCGCTTTTGCTTATTGTTTGCAGAGTCTCAGCTACAGACTAACATTTTAACTGTGAAACTTTTAGATGAAATCCTTGATTTTTTTTTTGTTAACCTGCCCTTTGCTAAGTATTGTTCTTTCTTGTTGCTCTTGTTCCTTGTGTTCTCTGAGTGTAACTGTTGGTATTGCCTTTATAATAGGAATTTGAGGTGGAAATTTTTATATGTGAGCATTATAGTGTTGCCTGTCAGTTTGGTCTTTTTCACTTTGTTGTGATTGATATTTTCTGGGTGATTGACTGGCTTACTGGCTGGTAGCTAAAGATTCTTTTAGGTTTGGAGTTGTTAATTTAAACCAGAAGTGGTAGTTGATTTGCCCTGCCTTGCAAAATCTCCTTAGGTAGTTTAAGTTGACAAAGAAGCTACTCGTTGATATAATGTTTTGAAATTAATGTGTTTTTTTTGTTCCAAAATTATGCACTGTTGAAGACCTCTTATTACTTATCAATTGTCTTTTTACAGGTTGAATCTTGATATTCTGTTATTCCAGGTGCCATTTACCAACTTTGTATATTGGGATGGAGTACATGCGAACCCACAGCTATAAGCTTGCTGAGCAGGTGATGTTTTATCTTCTGAACATTGGCCAATTGCTATTTTAAGTTTGAATTTGGGAAATTGATAAAAATTGAGTTTCAATAACACAATTAGCCACTGGTGTTTTAACGGGCGCTGCATGATTCTTCCCTTATGCTTGAGAAAACTCTGCTTTAGTTTTTAATAAAAATGAAAATGGGAGCTTTGGTTTTGTTATGTTTCAGTTCAAGAATGCTAGATTTGAAGTTTGAACCCTTGGTAGGATATTTTTTGTTGCATTGACTTCAAATTCTTGCTTGTAGTTTAAGCAAATGATTTCCTTTTTCCATTTGGGGAATTATTTGTAGCTTGCTTGCAAAATGAGTATAAGTTGGATGGACTTTGAACATAATATTATTTCACTCTACTCATTTGTCTTTAGGAATCCTGTTTCCTTTTATACTTTTCATCCTGTTTCTTGTTATGGTTTGTCAACATTCTCATTCGCCCTCTGTTTTTCAGTTTTTCATGCAGGCAAAGGCAATTTGCCCTTCAGATCCACTTGTATACAATGAACTTGGTGTTGTTGCTTATAACATGAAGGAGTAAGGATATTTCATTCCTCTCATCATTCTGTGGAAGTTTGACTTGGAAATTTTACTAACATGTCTCTTTTATGTTGTTAATGTTGATGGCTTTTTAATCAATTTTGCAAACAGCATTCATTATTAAGTATTGTATGATTTTCATTTTATGACATTTATTGTATATGGTGCTCTGTACTAAAAGTAATTGGATGTATACTTTTTGATGCCAGTCAAGCTATTTGACCTGCATAATTTTGTTTCTCAAACACTTTCAGGTACAATAAGTCTGTGTTGTGGTTTGAGAAGACTTTGAAGCACATTCCGTCTTTAAGTCAATTGTGGGAACCAACTATCGTTAATCTTGCCCATGCCTACAGAAAGTTGAAGTACGTTTTAAAATTTGTTGGAATGGCAGTTATACTCACTTTTTTCTGTTGCTTCTTGCCATATTTAGGTACTTCAGGATGTATGATTGGTGTGCTTTTATCTATAATTTTCCTTATACTTGAAATGAAATAACTCTCTTATCCTCAAATTGAAAGATTGTTTTTATAATTCATGTTTTGATATTTTCATATTGTTGTAGCGATGATTAGTATATTATGTTTTGCATTTGTTTGTCAATACTCGCTTGCTAAGGTCTTTATCAACCTGAATGAAAGAAAAGTAGTTTAACCCTCTAATTACACTATTCTGGTAGTTGTGACAAATAAATTGCTTTGAACTTGCATAACCGTTAATTTCAATTAGTTCACTGAGCAAACCCATATTGATGAATGCTTTTTAGTTACAGTTTTTTTTTTTTTTTTGGAAACCTTTGGTGATCTTTTTAGTTCTTAGCAAGGTTCTTATAGACTTATTAGTTTCTGTTTCTCCTTTCAAAGCTTTTGTGTGAGTATTTTTAAGGTTCAAGTTGGGAGCTTTGTTGGTGCACTTGGTGAAATACAACAGATAGGAATCTAGTATCATGTTATAGCAACTACTTGCTCAAATTCCATTGATAAGATTATAGGAAGATCAGCTCGGGCCTTTGTAACCCTCAACTCTTCAAGAATAGGATGGAAAGAATTTTCTTGAATACATTAATGCTTGTGTAATGTGGTCATATAGAGGCTCCTCATTATCACATGATTGATTTGTTGAGCAGCATGGCTGACATTGAGACTTATGGTTTGACTTTTTGTACATATTCGAGTTGGAGTCTTGTTTTTCTCATCCACTTGTTGCAGCCATCATCATAGAAATACAATTCTCTTACTTTGTGTATAAATAAATGACATGGCATATAATTGTTCATTAATCCTATCAAACTACTATGCCAGGATTTACCATGAAGCAATTTCATATTATGAGAGAGCACTTACACTATCACCTAGAAGCTTGAGTACTTATGCTGGTCTTGCATACACTTATCATTTGCAGGTAAATTGAGGTCTTTTCATTTCAATGTAAGTCTGTTAAACTGACATTTCATTTGGCTGTTGTAGTTGAAAGCAATTGTTGGAGAAAAGTAATTGTAAGTGCTTGAAGGGGGGGATAATGAATGAGTGGTCATGAAAATCTAAAATGTTATGAAGAGTAATCGGATTATGATATCATTGCTAATTTATAGGCTGTACTTCCAGTGACTTTTGTGCAAGGGCACAAAACTAAAAACTATTTCAGAATATATTTTATTATTATAAAGGAGGAGTACTATGAGAAGATGAGCACCATCTATGACTGCTATGGAATTTTGAATATTTATTATATGAATAAGAAGCCCTGAAATCACTCTCAAAAAGGAAAAAAGAAGGATGAGGTCCTTAACTAGTCCATGAACTTTGATATGCATGATGTATAGTGTAGAATTCAGTAATTGGTGGCCTTGTTATGATTTCAAATAGGCCTACTCCAAGGGCCAAGTACCTCAAGTTTCAAACAGATAAAAGAGAACTAGGTTCCTGAAGTTTAAGTCTTTGATATCGAAAACTATTATAGAATATTGGGGTTGCACTTGGTTTTGTTCTAGATCTTCAATAAACCAGGAAATAGTACTCTCTCGACCTATCTTTCTCATAAAATTGTAGTCACGATCTATGTCGTGCTTAAATGTCATACCTCATAGTTACTGGTCTGGTAAGACAGGCAACAATGTAAAGGTGGATTGGGTCCCCATAAAAGAATATATCGTCATCGTTTGAACATGTACACAAATTAACATGGGACTACAGTTCAGTTTCTCTTGTTGATTGCTTGACAATCCTTTCTATTATTGAAGTCATCCATCCAACAACATCCTGTATTTGCTTGAAGCTAAAATCCAATTCTTATACTTCATTTTTAAGTAGTAGTGGATTCCCTAATTTACTATTTGCAGATTATCTTGTCGGACTTGGACTGACTTGGAAGAATGAACAAGTTCTAATGCAAATTATAATGACTTGCCATTAGGTTGCCGGAATAGTTGGACTATCTAAATGGGGGCAATGTTACAATTTGATACTATCATGATTTAAAAGCCATCTCATTGGTGCCCCTCTTTTTTCCCCTTTTTGCGCAGGATAACTTTACTGCTGCAATCACATGCTACCACAAGGTAAGTAAGAGTGTTGTATGCTTTCAAACACAAAATTATAGTGTGCTTCCCCCAACCCCTCTATCTTCTTCGTCATTAAAATCCCCTAAGCCCTGGTCTTATCATATTTTCTTCTCAATCAGGCCTTATGGCTGAAACCAGATGATCAATTTTGCACTGAAATGTTGAGCTTGGCACTTGTAGATGAAGGTCGTCGAGGCATAGACCCCAAAATTGAATTCCCCTGAAATGAGTCATTTTTAATGACACTATTTATACTCTTTCGTTCTTGTTGTAATGTATGTGGAATCTGAAGTCCTTGAATGGGTCGATTCATTTTGGTCCATTTTAGGGAGAGTTTGGCAATATCCAATATATGTAATTCTGTACCAAAATTATTTTTAGCATTAAAAAGGATGTTCAAGCACCGGAAGTATGTTTTAAAATTTTTTAAAAAACCTGCGCCTCAGCTTGATCTATGTTTATTTGGAAAAATCTGCTAATGAAAAACAAGGTGATGGTGTTATTTAGAGGCACTACACCCGTGACCGTTTCTCGTACACACCAAGAGGCAAATGTTGCCTTCTGAGGAATGGACAGGCACAACAGCAGATGAAATTGTAATAAAAGCAAGCAAGCAGTTTGATTCATCATACAAACGAAAGCAAGACAACACTTATGTTACAACGACAAACACATGCCAGGCTATTTTATTTGGAAAATGGACAGCCACCCGTTGCTGTGGCGGTGTTGACAGTGTTTTCTTCTGATTGGCATGGCGATATCAGCGCCCCTTTCAGGAGCCCCCCAAATAGCTCTGCTGGGTCATAGTAAACCTCCACATCTTCTGCCCTCAGAGATTCATCCACCTGGGAACCCCGAAAGAAATCACAGTTATTTCATATTATGTATTAGGCTGTCCTTTTTCGAGTTCCACAAATTCAAAATTTTCAAGTTCTTTATAATTTCTTGTGATATTGTCAAATGGATACCAACTTGTAAAATAAAATGCTATTAAGAATATTTTTCAACCAAAAAGCTAAAAAATTATGTCATTTTTTTCTAAGCTTTAAGATCTTGTATGATATTATGATATTGTGGTCAAATTATATTTTGATTTTTTAAAAAAATTTTAGCTTTAAATTAATTATTTTGTTTTTGGATTATTTTAATGTGTCAATATAAAAAATAAAATTTATAAAAATAAAAATAAATTTTAATATATCTTCAAATAAAAAGTATATTGAAAAACAATATTATTTACTATGCTTCCAAACAAACATTAAATTAACATAGATTCTATTTTTTTTTTTTAGCAAATTATAAATTAAGTGTGCTTGGTAATGTGAATTATATTTTTTAATTAAAAAGATATCAAATAATAATTATTATTATTAAGTGTGTTTGATATATATATATATATATATATATATATTAATGTGGACAGAATCACAACAAAATAAATTCTTTGAAGAATTTATGAGAGTTGAGAAAAAGTATAGCAAATGCCACTACTAACATATACTCACCAATGAAATTATAAATATCATTTTTTGGTAGTGATATGACATACTCAATGATAGTAGTGATATGACATACTCAATGATGGCATTATCGACAAAATAATACCGATAATTTTTTTATTCGGCATGTTTTGTTTGTCTGTAATTTTATCGGTGATAATATTACCAACATAATGACTGTTATAATTGAAACCACCGATTATAAATTTTTAAAATAATTGTTTGTGATTTTATTAGTAAAAATGTTTCTGATAAAATTAGTGTCTAAATATTGATGGAATAAACTATTGATAAAATACAAAATTCTAGATGTTAACATAATAAAATTATATATATAAAAAATTAATTTAATTTTTTTCACACAAAAAATACTTTTAAAATTTGGTTGAATAATTAAAACAAATAATCTCTAAGGTTAAGACGAATCCTCCATAAAACAACGAATAAGACCCATCAAACTTGAAAGTTGATGTATTTATTTCCAGAAACTGTTTTTTGAAAGAACGTATTTTGATGCTCTTAGCTTGCTAAGTCAGAAATTTGTTTCTCTTTTTCGAATACTAGTGTGTGTGTTTTTACCAGTATCTTTTAAAGCATACCTTGAGGACTCCAAAGCCATAGAACTCAACCTTTTCTTCAGTAGGAGCATGACCTTTGAAAGGTCCTTCAAAGAAACCCCAATGCCTGAATTTGAAAGAAATCACTGGAGGCCCTGAATATACACTCAGCACTTCCCATGCGAATCCTCGAGGCAAGGCAGATCGAAAGGCATCATGAGATGATTCGAAGGTTTCTTCATCTGCTTTGTAGTACTGAAACTCCTGCGGCAGAGAACTCTTCAACAAAGCATTGTAGCTACCAATCCTAAGCGTCTCTTCTCCCGATAAACCCTCTCTTCCTGCCATAGAATCGAAAATATATCGATATCAGTACACTTACAGGTGAGGTTCAAGGCAACTTACCTTAATTGATGATCCTCCCCTCCCTGAAACATTAGTCTAGTTTAAAACGAAGAGGAATAAATAAGTAAGAAATGAAATTTGGGTTTCAAGTTTGGTATAGTACCATTAACAATGAGCTTGAATTTGTCAGGGTTGATGGTCTTGAAGTCCTGTAAACGAGTCTTGTGTGAGAGTTCCATTTCCCAAGACTTTATAGCATTTTGCACCACTTCTTCTAGAGATCCTTTTGGCCATTCCTGCAAACCATGTCTGTAAGCACAGGATTCGAGAGGCAAAAGAAACACTCATCACAGCAAAAGAAACACTCATCGCGCATGCACGAACGCCTAATTTAGACATATACAAGGACAAAGGAAATGAAAAAGAAAAAGAAAAAGAAAAAGAAAAAGAGATTCGATAACCTTAGTTCGGCCTTCTTCGAAGAGCTGATTTACGGAATCATATGTGGGAGGGCCACCATGCCTCCACTGTGTGATGTTCTCAGCTTCATCATGTAAGAAAGATCTGTACTTATCTCCTGCTTTTTTAACCAAAGCTTCTTCTGCCATATCAACTTTCCTAAAACTACAAAGGCTTTTTGAGGGTTTCTTAGGAGGCCGGAGGAGCTGGCAAAATAATGTTTGATATAAACCAGGAAAGAAACAAAATCACTTGACTTTTTTATTGTGGTTGTGTGTGAGATTGCTCTGTGATGCAAAGGTTGAGGATCATGGAGATGTGCATGTCACCAAAGATTGTAACGTTATATACTATATTTGTTTTTAATCAATATTTTGGTTTTATCAGTATTTGTTTTTACGGATTTTTTTAATAAATAATCACATAAGAGATTTTACAAAGATTGATATTCTTTGACAATTAGGAAGAGAAACGATTTTTAATCAATGGAACATGGTATTCCCATAATTCTTCTACTGATTTATAGTAACTCGATGCTTTTTTTTTTTTTTTTATATACGTGAGATACAACAATAATTTTATTTTATAAAACCTGAAAATAAATAATAAAATGTTCCAATTTGACATCAGTAAAAATGCTAATAATAACTTGAAAGATCATGTTTTTTTTTTGTTTTACTTAATTTACTTTTATTTATTAATTTAAAATTTTAATTTTGAATGAATAAAATTGATATATTACATGATAAAAAAAAAGAAGATAGCGGAGATGTGAAGAGAAAATAAGGAAAGAGAAAGATGTAAGAAAAGTGATTTTGGTACCATTTGTCAACGAGATTTCAGTCAACTTTCTACTTAATTTTTTAAATTATCCCTCTTAGGATTACCCTACACACATTTAAATATATTAAGCACTATAATAAATTTTAGGACTAGAATTATAATATCTGAATTAAATATATTATAGAGTTTAATTTCTAAAATTATTTTTAATCGAATCACACTTAATTTATTATCCCAATTTAATTTTTAATTAATAGTTTTTTAATGTATGTGATCAATTAGGTTCTTAATATGTTAATTCAAATATAAATTATAATTACAATTAAATAAATTAAGTAATTTAATTTATTATCAATTTAATAATCAATTAATTTACATTAATTTCAAGATCAGGTGCATTTGTATAGCAACGTATCATGATCCTCTAAATATTAAAAAAGTTATTAGTGGTTTCTTCATATGGAATTCTTTTGATGGTTAGTTTAGTGTACATATCTCATGACAAACATCTACATATTAGTTCTAGGTATTTCTTTTACCTTAGTTTATGAAAACAACCGCTACCTTTCATAAAAAAAAGAATATAACATGTATCAGTCTTTATGGCTCTAATAAACATACAATATTTAAAAGAGCATCATCCAATAGTATTTTAAGAACAATGATTTGATGCAATAAGAACCTATAATTATATCGACTTTATAATTTTCTTTGTAAAACATCTTTATCTCATGAACTTTATCTTTACTTTAGATTCATAAATCAAATATTAGATTTATAAATATAATATTATATGAATATTAAAAATAAATTAAGCATTTATTAATAATAAATACATATATTTACATGAATATAATAATACCACAAGTAACCAACCGGTTAGTTACAAGACATTAAATTATCACGTTTTTGGTGTCAACAAGTTACATTCCATAAAAGGAGTTCCATTTAAGTGTTTTTTTGCCTTCCCATTACTTGAGAGGATAGATTTAAGATAAAAAAAAGTTTTTTTTTAATTTGGGTTTATTTTGAATTTTTGGACCAGTTTTTTAGGTTATAAATAAGTTTATCGAGGTTTCTAAGTGTTTTATGATTTTTTGGGTAAAAAATATGTTGAAAAATAAAATTTTGAGCATAAAACCCTTTACCTTGAATTTTTAACAGCTCTTCGATCGCTAGATTCTAAGGCTACAAAATGTGGGATGTCATTTGTGTCGCTCTAGAAAAAAATAAAGAGGGACAACTCTAATATAGAAAAAGAGAGGTTTGGCGAGTGAGCCAAGCCTTTTTTTAGGCCACGTGCATGTAGGCCTACCCATACATGTAGCCTATTTGTTATTTCTTTATTTCTTTTTATTATTTAATTCATTTTAATACCCTTAAACTTGAAAAAAAAATAATTTCATCATTTGTTATTTAAAGATCTCTGTTTGCTATCCGAATTAAAAAAGACCTTTTTTTTGGTTATTTAACTTAAAAAATAAGGTATGTTTTTATTTTCTTATTCTTATGTGTTTATCCTGTTTTTTTATTTTTTTCTAAAAAAATATATTTTTTATTTGATATGTAAATAATTCTAAATGCCTGGTTGTCGTACAATTAAATAAAAAGTAATTTCATCTTTTTTTATTTAAATATCTCTTTTTATTATTTGACTTAAAAAAAAACCTCTTTTTGTGATTTAACTACAAAAAAATTAGGTGTGTTTTTGTTTAGTCTCATGCATATGTCATGTTTGTTCTTTTTTCTAACAGAAATATTTGTTATTTGATACAAAAAGAATCCTGAGTGCTTGGTTATCATATAATTAAATAAAAAATAACTTGTAAAATAAAAAGCTATCAAATCTAGTAGGGTGCATGACTCGAATCACGAGTTTGACAAGTTAACTCAAGTTTATTAGGGTATTTTTTAGTTTTTTTTAATTGAATATTTTAATTTTCAATTTCATTCTCCAACATTATATTTATTTAGATTTGAGCATTAAATTTTGTTTTGATTTTCTATTTATAGAATTATCATAGCCTCATAATTGAGACTGTAAGTTTGGCTAGTTAATCCAGGTTAATTCAGGTTTATTAAATATACTATAATCTTAATATTTTAAAAACAAATGACTAATATATTACCATCTCAATATATTTTTTAAAAAATTATTTAATATGCATAGGATTTTAAGTTTATGATTAATTTTTTTCTCATAGAAAACATGTTTTTTTGCATTCGAAAGAAAATAACCCATAATATCTTTCTAATTTCTTTCTCTTTCTGTTCTTATTAAAAAAAAAAGAGAGTAAAGAAGTGTCTATATCTTTTCTTTTACTTAACATCACCATCAACCACCTAAATCAATTCAAACTAAACTGGAATTTAAATTAAGAATTAATCTTTAAAATAAAAATTAACACATAAAATCATCATTAAAAACACACATAAAAAAATATTATTACAAGTTGTACTTATAACAACATAGTCAATTTGTTCAAATAAAAAAGAAATGCATAAATAAAAAGAGGGAATTTTAACCCAATAAATACATTTTTTACTCCTGAATTTAAATCATTAATTATAATTCTCACTTATATTTATTTTAATAGCCATAAAATTAAATAGAATGACTGTTGTATTGCAGACAATTAGAAAAATCCAAATAATTTAAATAGGACAATAATTGTTAAACTTGGATAAAATATGGATATTATTAAACCCCACTAAAAATCCAACTCAAACCTAACCCATGATAACCCATGATATATATTTATATAATATAGATATATATGTAGAACATATATATATATATATATATTTTGACATAACGCACATATATAAATATTATTATTTATTTTTTTTGTTGAATAATAAATAATAGTTGTAAAATGAATATATATTAATTTAGATACTCGAAACTCGATAAATACAAAATATATATCTAAATTTTTTTATCTAGTGAATAAACAGGGTATTATAACTTGATCAATAAATACCTAATTATCATTACCTAATTATCATCTGCAGTTATCAAACATGAAACATATTTTACAAAAAAGAAATTATTGGATATACAATCACTAGTGGTTGATTTAATAAGATGGATTTTGAATTTGGTCCAGCACATTAAAAACCCCATTTATTTTTTCTAGAGTTTTCATTAACGTGGACTGGAGGTCCTTGACCACACATGTATTAAGCATAGTTTGACTTTTATGCTCGAATGAATGTAAATATCTTAAAGAGCTGGTCCAAGAAAGAGGACAGAGACATCTCACGAATGCCAATTACAACAAGAAAACTAAACGATGATTGACTTTATTTTTGTTTGGGTCAATGTTTATCCATAAAGCTGAATTGTTGGTTTAATTTAAGATGGCATGACAAATGACAGCAACTCAGCAAGAGTATACGAAGGTGGAAAAAGAGATGGATTTCGTTGCTCTTTATGAAGCTGCAAAAGGGCCTGATGGAGCTGGAGTTCGTCTACATGTATCGTTGTGGGATTGACTGGCTAGCTAATCTAGCTTTTATATCCAATAATTTATTCTATAATTATGCCAGAGTGTATATAAATTTCATTCGAGATTTCAAGGTTGCTTAATTTTGCTGACGATGCATGCAGGACAGTATACATCTCTATCGTTTTTCACTTCTAATAACCAGCTTTGACTAAATTTAATTTATTCTATAGTTGAATTACGTATATAGAGATATTTTATACTTATTTTTTCATAACAAACTTGAAGTCATGATCTCTGGAAGTGATCTAGATAGAGGGCTCTGATCCGATCTGCTGATAAAAAAAATCAACAAGGGGTTACGTGATGATTTATTTTAGATTCTTACATCATGATCAAACGAGAGTAGACAGTGTACCTTAGATAAAATAGTAATAAAAGCAAACAAGTGGATTGATTCATCGTACAAACAAGAGTAACAAAACAATAGCTAGCAGTAGCACAATGTCTTCACATGTCCAGTTACTTTTATTTGGAAAATGGGCAGCCATGTGTTGCTGTTGCAGTGCTGACAGTGTTGTCTTCTGGTTCTGATTGGGATGGTGAGATCAGTAGCCCTCCAATTAACTCTGCTGGGTCATAGTAAATCTCTACATCTTCTGCCCTCATAGATTCATCCACCTGTGAATGATCACCAGTAAAATCATAATTAACCCAGTTTACTTCTCTTACAGAAATCATTTTTTTTTTTATCAATGAAGTTGTTCCTGTAATTTATGTATGTTCTGAGGTATTCAGTTTTTCATTTCATTTCCAAAATGAAATCACTAATTTAGCTGCCAGGTGCGATTACTTGAACAAAAAGATTTACCTGATGAGCTTGATTAACGTGTTCATTAATTTTGCAATCAAATCATAGCAAGTAGCAAGGCAAGTTGGGATAATAGTTGAAAGCTACTGGTGCATCGTGATGTTTTGAATTTTTGGACAGCATACGTTGAGGACTCCTGAGCCATAGAACTCAACCTTTTCTCCGTCAGGAGCATGGCCTTTGAAAGGTCCTTCAAAGAAACCCCATTGTCTGAATTTGAAAGAAATCACAGGAGGTCCTGAATATACACTCACCACTTCCCAGGTGATTACTAGTTATAATTTAACTAGTAGTAAAGTAAGAAGTTGAGTGATTATTAGTCAAGGGCTTAAAAAACTTCAACGTTCTTCCCTTATTCTATGATTATTTTATATCATGAAATAATCTGAAGGCTCAATTGAGAATCTTACAAGATTTGGCTTTGCTCTCTTAAACGTAGTCGGTATCCGGCGTCCTCTTTCTCCTCATTTTCAATAGAAACACTCCTCGTCCACTGCCACATCAAGTAAACCCAGGAAAAACTCGCACAATACGAATATCAAGAGCGGCATCAATGGGCATTAATGCAAACTGGCCGGTCCACGCACTTTTCTCGATGAGGGAGAGATTTTCTATAGGGTACCTTTCGTGGTCGAGGAGTAGCATGTCACCTTATCTTTTTTTTACACCTTGTTTTACTCATGCTAACATGTGACCGAGGAGTAGCATGTTACCTTACCTTCTCTCTCTCTGTTTTTTTTTTACCGTGTCTTACTCAATACTCATGCTAACATGTGATGTTTTGAATTTTTGCACAGCATACCTTGAGGCATAGTTATTAAATCCGGCCCGGCTCGGCGGATGGACCCGGTGGCTGGACCGGTTCGGGTTTAATAAAAAACCAGCTGTGGCAACAGCCCGGCCAAACCCGGGCGACCTGGGCAAACCCGGGCGAGACCCGGGTTTTTTTTTTTTTAAAAATATGGGATAAAAAAAAAATTTGGTTTAAATATTTTAACTTAAAATGATAACATAATATCTTTTCAATGTGGGGTTTCAAGCCCTTTCATATATATACTCTATGTTCACATGAAAAAACATTATATTTTTTCAATGTGGGATTTGAAACCCATTAGTATATATACTCTATGTTCCCAAGGAAAAAATCATGTTTTTTCATTGTGGGATAAAAAACCTGGTTTAAATACTTCAACTTAAAAGGATAACATAGTATCTTTTCAATGTGGGATTTGAAGCCCTTTCATATATATACTCTATGTTCCCATGAAAAAAGTTATGTTTTTTCAATATGGGATTTGAAACCTATTAGTATATATACTCTATGTTCCCAAGGAAAAAATCATGTTTTTTCAATATGGGATAAAAAACCTTTTGGTTTAAATACTTCAACTTAAAGGGATAACATAGTATCTTTTCAATATGGGATTTGAAGCCCTTTCATATATATACTCTATGTTCCCATGAAAAAAGTTATGTTTTTTCAATGTGGAATTTGAAACCCATTGGTATATATACTCTATGTTTCCAAGGAAAAAATCATGTTTTTTCAATATTGGATAAAAAAACTTTTGGTTTAAATACTTCAACTTAAAGGGATAACATAGTATCTTTTCAATGTGGGATTTGAAGCCCTTTCATATATATACTCTATGTTCCCATGAAAAAAGTTATGTTTTTTCAATGTGGGATTTGAAACCCATTAGTATATATACTCTATGTTCCCAAGGAAAAAATCATGTTTTTTCAATGTGGGATAAAAAACCTTTTGGTTTAAATACTTATACTTAAAGGGATAACATAGTATCTTTTCAATGTGGGATTTGAAGCCCTTTCATATATATACACTATGTTCCCATGAAAAAGTTATGTTTTTTCAATGTGAGATTTGAAATTCATTAGTATATATACTCTATGTTTCCAAGGAAAAAAATCATGTTTTTTCAATGTGGGATAAAAAATCTTTTGGTTTAAATACTTCAACTTAAAAGGATAACATAATATCTTTTCAATGTGTGATTTGAAGCCATTTCATATATATACTCTATGTTCTCATGAAAAAATTTATGTTTTTTCAATGTATGATTTGAAACCCATTAGTATAATACTTTATGTTCCCAAAGAAAAAAGTTATGTTTTTTCAATGTGGGATAAAAAACTTTTTAAAATATTATTTTAAACTTCATTATTTATAATATGTATAATCTATATTTACATGAATTTTTTCATATGAAATATTAATTGTTTTTTTAATTATTACGGGTTAATCCGGGTCAACCCGGGTTGACCCATGAAACCCGAGACCCGGCTCCTTGGTCGGGTCAACCCCTGGGCCGGGTTTAATAACTATGCCTTGGGGACTCCTGAGCATAGTTATTAAACCCGGCCCGGCGCGGCGGGTCGACCCGGTGGCTAGACCGGTTCGGGTTCAATAAAAGACCGGCTGTGGCAACAGCCCGGCCAAACTCGGGAGACCCGACGGGTCAACTCGGGACCCGGGCAAACACGGACGAGACCCGGTTTTTTTTTTTTTTTTTTAAATATGGGATAAAAAAAATTGGTTTAAATATTTCAACTTAAAATGATAACATATTATCTTTTCAATGTGGGGTTTGAAGCCCTTTCATATATATACTCTATGTTTACAAGAAAAAAATCATGTTTTTTCAATGTGGGATTTGAAACCCATTAGTATATATACTCTATGTTTCCAAGGAAAAAATCATGTTTTTTCAATGTTGGATAAAAAACCTTTTGGTTTAAATACTTCAACTTAAAGGGATAACATAGTATCTTTTCAATGTGGGGTTTGAAGTCCTTTCATATATATACTCTATGTTTATATAGAAAAAAATCATGTTTTTTCAATGTGGGATTTGAAACCCATTAGTATATATACTATGTTCCCAAGGAAAAAATCATGTTTTTTCAATGTGGGATTAAAAACCTTTTGGTTTAAATACTTCAACTTAAAAGGATAACATAATATCTTTTCAATGTGGGATTTGAAGCCCTTTCATATATATACTCTATGTTCCCATGAAAAAAGTTATGTTTTTTCAATGTGGGATTTGAAACCCATTAGTATATATACTCTATGTTCCCAAGGAAAAAATCATGTTTTTTCAATGTGGGATAAAAAACCTTTTGGTTTAAATACTTCAACTTAAAGGGATAACATAGTATCTTTTCAATGTGGGATTTGAAGCCCTTTCATATATATACTCTATGTTCCCATGAAAAAAGTTATGTTTTTTCAATGTGGGATTTGAAACTCATTAGTATATATACTCTATGTTTCCAAGGAAAAAAATCATGTTTTTTCAATGTGGGATAAAAAACCTTTTAGTTTAAATATTTCAACTTAAAAGGATAACATAATATCTTTTTAATGTGTGATTTGAAGCCATTTCATATATATACTCTATGTTCCCATAAAAAAAGTTATGTTTTTTCAATGTGGGATTTGAAACCCATTAGTGTATATACTTTATTTTTCCAAGAAAAAAATCATGTTTTTTCAATGTGGGATAAAAAACCTTTTGGTTTAAATACTTCAACTTAAAAGGATAACATATTATCTTTTCAATATGGGATTTGAAGTCCTTTCATATATATACTCTATTTTCCAATGAAAAAAGTTATGTTTTTTTAAAATGGGATTTGAAACCCATTTGTGTATATACTCTATTTTTCCAAGGAAAAAATCATGTTTTTTCAATGTGGGATAAAAAAACCTTTTGGTTTAAATACTTCAACTTAAAAGGATAACATAATATCTTTTTAATGTGGGATTTGAATTCATTTCATATATATACTCTATGTTCCCATGAAAAAAATTATGTTTTTTCAATGTGGGATTTGAAACCCATTAGTGTATATACTTTATGTTCCAAAGAAAAAAGTTATGTTTTTTCAATATGGGATAAAAAACTTTTTAAAATATTATTTTAAACTTCATTATTTATAATATGTATAATCTATATTTACATGGATTTTTTCATATGAAATATTAATTTTTTTTTAATTATTCTGGGTTGACCCGGGTTGACCCATGAAACCCGAGACCCGGCTCCTTAGCCGGGTCAATTCCCAGGCCGAGTTTAATAACTATGCTCCTGAGCCATAGAACTCGACCTTTTCTCCGTTAGGAGCGTGACCTTTGACAGGTCCTTCAAAGAAACCCCAATGTCTGTATTTGAATGAAATTACAGGAGGTCTAGAAAATAATATAATCTATATATTAAAATCTTATTTAATAATTTAAATTATTAGATTAAGAGGGTTTTTGACAGTCTTAAATATACACTCATCACTTCCCATGCCAACCCTCGAGGCAAGGCAGATCGAAAGGCATCATGGGATGATTCATCATCTGCTTTTTATAATTGAAATTCCTTTGGCAGAGAATTCTTCAACAAAGCATTGTAGCTCCCAATCCTAATTATCTCTTCTGCTGCTAATCCCTCTCTTCCTATCATAGAGTAAAAAAATTACAACGCTTAAAACTATTACCCTTGTAATTATATTTAATAGCTTAAATCAAATATAAGAATAATTTAATAAGAAACCAAATTGAGTTTTAGTTTGATGAACCATTAACAATGAGCTTGAACGTGTCAGGGTTGATGGTCTTAAAATGTCCTGTACGCGAGTCTTGTGTTCGATTTCCATATCCCATGTCTTTATAGCATTTTGCACTTCTTCTTCTAGCGATCCTTTTGGCCATTCCTTCAAACCATATAATATCAAACACAGAAAATGAGACACAAAAATATTCAAGGGTCATAAACATATACATATACCAAAAAAAAGAAAAACATAAAGCATATGCACTAAGGGTATAAAGAAGGTTGAGGAACTTAGTTCGGCCTTCTTCAAGGAGCTGATTTACTGTGTGGTATTCTCAGTGTCTTCATGCAAGAAAGATCTGTATTTATCTCCTACTTTTTTAATCGTACCTACTTCTTCAGTAGCCATATAAATTTCCCGAATGGTATACTACTAAGGTTTAGTTTTCTGAGGTTCTATGTGAGGCTGGAGAAACCAACTTATATTCCATACAAAGTCTTTCAAGAAAAAATATAAAATCTCATTCTTGCAATCTTCCCTGTAAATTACCAAAGTATTAATTTTATCATTCCGGCTAACTATATATATAAGTCGTCTTCGGACGTTGAATAAAATAAATCTAACATCCGATAATTTACGAGTAAATAATAGTGTGGTTAGATGACAAATTTGAATAACAATTGTGTGCTATCCACACCATTTAACTAATACTATCAAGATCTAAAGTTCAACGTGCCTGAATCTATTTGGTGAGATTTTTTTGGCTAACTTATGCCTCATTTTCCTTGATTCAACGTAAGCCCTTACGTAAACTTGGGCAGTGAGGGAAGATGGGAAAATAAACCAAACGAAAGGAGATTGATTGCACAAGAGCTCGCCTTATTAGAAAAAATAAGTCCAGCGGTCATAGATATATAAGAATAACACAGAAAAGTTCAGCAACTGGCATGGACCCCGGAGAACTTGATTGCGAGTGATCTCCGGCTTGATGATGTATATTAATTAATAATCCTGAATTGGGTGTGCCTTACCAATAATGCTAAATTCTTGTTAGTTTATTACACAAACATTCAACCATCCTCGTGAAAGAAGTGCTTCTAGGCAATGCAATGCCATGAACAACTTTATTGGTTCTAATTCTCAAAGCTAGGTCCCATGATAACACTCATGAAATTGAAATATACTAATATAGTATTTGATTAATATTTTAAAATAAAATAAAAGAGATGGAAAAGATGAAGACATGTCTCATCTGAACCTTTTGTTTTGAAAAATACTATAAAAATAAATAAATTTATTTTTCACGTTTATGTTTCCATTCTAAAAATAATAACCAAACAATATCAAGGAGGCAACTAGAAATCAACAAAAGAAATTACACAAACAAAGCTAGTCAATTTTCAACCTTGCTTGGACGTAACCGTCTTCAAATATAAAAGTCAGTAGTATATCCGCTTCGCATGCCTAGGCAGTGATATATATATATATTATCCATGTAGTAAGAATTGTTTGCTGCAAGCATCAATTGTCGGCCCTTCTCCACATCAGTAAAACATAAAACTGGTACTGATGTGGAGAAGGACCGACAATTGATGCTTGCAGCAAACGTCTTACTACATGGATAATATATATAAAACTGGTACTGATGTGGAGAAGGGCCGACAATTGATGCTTGCAGCAAACAATTCTTACTACATGGATAATAAATATAGACCATTTATACTTACTTCACAAAATAAACACATGCCTCTTGACAGAAGAACTTTTTTTTTTTTTTTTATCTTGGTTTGAATTCAACACCAAATAAGTATTAACTAATTGAATACTTGTGTTAGAAATTTTCTAAATTGGTTTACTATTTTCATAAATTGACAACTTGAAGTGTAATTTGAATTTTAATAAAAAATTAAAATAAAATATGAATATAAAAAGAATTCATAACCATTCAGTTAAAGTCCATCTAAACCATGTCACTATGCATATAATTCAACATGCCAACTATTAAACAACTTGTTAAAAACACAAGATAGACAATAAAAAATATCAGTACCAATTTTATGTTTCACTGATATAGAGAAGGGCCGATAATTGATGCTTAATTGCAACAAACAATTCTTACTCTATATATATGTGTGTGTGTGTGTACACTATAGCTTGTGTGAATTAATTTTGAAGTAAAGGTTCTTTTAGTTTTTCTAATTGTCTACTACGTGTGTGAAAAACTATTAAAAAGTATATTTTTTTTAGTTTCTTGATTTATCTCTTCACTAATATAAGTAACTAATGTTGAGTATTGGAAGTCCAAATCCAAGTTTAATAAAACTTTCTCTTTTAAAAGAATAATATTTATATGAATGAGATTGTCTTCTAGTACCATTCTTCCCTTTGCTCCTTTAAATATTTCTAACATGACAGTGGAGTTAATTCATTCTAATGAGGGCATTTAAGAACTTCAAATATTTCTAATATGATATGAGAGTTAGTTCAATCTAGTAGGGTGTTTGAGAAATTAAAGCATGTGTAGCTCAATCTAGTGGGGGCATTTGAGAAATTAAAGCAAGTGACATCCAAATAAAAAAAATAAAGATTCAAGATGATAGAGTCTAACAAGAGAATTGACAAGAAAAAGACATCACACTACTAGATTTAATAGTTTTACCGATGAAATATTATGTTAGCATTTACTTTACCATTCCGTCGGCGTGTATTTTACCGATTGATTCATGGATAGAAATTGTCCGTCGGAAAACCGTTCGTCAGTAAAAAAAAAAAACCCAATGGTTTTATAGACAGAAAATACATGCAAAAACAATTACCCGCTGGAATATACCGACAAAATTATTCCATCGATGATTGCAATGGCATTTGGAGTAATTTTATTCCAACCCTTTGTAAAATACCGACAAAATAATTCCATCGATGATATAACAGTTGAAGTGGCATATGCAATAATTTTCTTTCAATTCTCTAGAATATACAGACGGATTGAGTCCATCGGTAACTCCGTCCGTAATAATTAAGAAAAATATACATATTAAAATCTATTCAAAAGAAAAAGAAAATATTTAAGAAAATTAAAATTGTATAAAATTCAAGTATGTAGAAATAAATTATCTTAATATAAAATCCAAATATTTATTACAAATTTATATGTTCAAATACAATGAAACTAGAACAAAGATGGAGCTGCAGGAGGAGGAGAAGAAGGTTGGTAGTTCTCGAGACCATAGGGCCAAAAAAGGGATGCATATGTAACGCCCATTTGTGATATAATATCTATGACCATTCGACAAAGTTCTTCATATTCTGTAGAGAGTTGTTCATATTTTTTATTTAGATGGGTCGTATGTTCTTGCACTCCTTGCTGTAACAAGGCTACAAACTCCGGATACTAGGTGTTTAGTATCGATTGCAAGCTCCCAACGATTGAGACATTACGGGTCATCTGCAAACTTAATTTTTAGTACGTTAATTAAGATTTAAGGAGAGGATTTGAGAGAGTGAGAGTGATTTTGAGATAGAGAGAAAAAATGTTCTTATATGTTCGTTGGGTTTTATACTATGTTTTACCAAGGGGATCACTGATGGACTATTAAATATTATTATTTTAAAGTAGTCCATTGATGATTCCTTTGGTAATGTCCCCTTGATATTTTCATTTCGCACTAAAAATTTCAAAAAACCCTCTAGATATGTTTTGGTCTATTCATGATTCCATCAAAAAAACTATAAATAATAAATAGTTAGAGATGCATTAATTACCAATGCGTTGGAATTCATAGTTTGTTGGTGATTCCCTCGGGAAACTTGCCACTCAGTCAGTTAACTTTAATTTCCATCATCGATATATGAAGGGAAACAATTCCCTTTGCCTTTATAGTACATCGATGAACATGAATTATCAGTATTTTCATCGGTGTGATGTTCTATGAAAAGTGCCAAGGGGAGGGGAACAATTCCCTTCACCTTTGGAATACATTAACAGACACAAACCATCGGTATTTATATCGGTGTGATATTAAATGAACAATGACAAGGGAAGGGTAATAGTTCCCTTCGCTTCTGGAATATACTGACGAACACGAACCGTCGATATTTTCATCGGTGTGATGTTTCATGAACAATGCCAGAGGAAGGGGAACATTTCTCTTTGTCTCTAGAATACATCGACGGGAGGGGAACAATTCCCTATCTATCCATTCTATACATACTTAAATTGAAAGATGTACGCAAAACACAAGAACACAAGTTCACATAACAATAATAAAATAAATACTTCTTTGTTAGCTTGAATGCCTTGTTATTGTCATGCAGTATGGATATGCTAGTTTTTCATGCGTGCTCCAACTAGAAACCATTCTATAAGCTTAAAAATTATTGATAATCCACATCAAAGCTGATATAAGAAATATTTTTCCATCAATACATCATAAGTCAAAGTCTTAGAGGACCACAATTGTGTCAACTAATCAATCAACGGTCAAAGACAAACATTTATATTCCGGCTAGGACTATCAAGACTAGGTATGACCATAAAAACATGAACTCTAGCCTCATACACATCCTTAGTGGCAAGTTATAAATCATGAGTATAACTGGCTAACAAGAATAAAGAGCAGCAAATGACCTGAATGGATTGAATTTGTCTATACATAACCTAAGACGCACATTCCTTGATTCAACTGAAAAGTAAGGATGCATACTGTTAAACTGTTTCTATGCTTCACTGCTGGAATGATGTACCATCACTCCATCCACCACATCATGTGATTGGTGTCATGTCATGTATTCAATAGTCTTTTGTAACATGAATAACCTTTGCAGTCTAGGTATGATTGTGAAGTATCTAAGTTTTTGATGTGCTACAAGAGTCTTTCTCATGCCAGTTCTAGGTTTATAACGACAATGCCCATATGTCCTGCACTTGGTTAGCTTAGCATTTTTAATGTAGTACAACATGCAAAAGTTTAGACACGTGTCAATTTTCTGGTATCCTGGACCAAGAGGTTTCATCATAGACTTAGTAGTATAGAAGTTCTTTTTCAGCCTATTCCCTTCAGGTAAAATGCTTCTCGCCCATTCGATAATTCTTTCATAACCAACCTCACTTAACCTATAATCTGGCTTGATGGTAAACACCCATGCAATGACTGATAATTTACTATGATTTATGCAACCATCCTATAATAGTTCGTTAGAATCTTTCAAAAAATCAAAAAACTTAGTCGTGTTTGCATTAGGTTCTTCATCTATGATTGGAAATTGATCGGTATGACCCTGATTCATTCTCATCACATCCATAACCATAGTCCTATAAGGATTACTGTTGTCATTTACAACTCCATGCACGTTGCTAGCACTAGAAGTTGACCCAAGCATCCTTTCTACCATGGTCTCGTGAGGAACAAATGGTTCTTCGTGTGCATACCAACACAAGTATTCCTCCATGAACCCTATGTGTAAAAGATGCATCATTACAATAGCTAGATCGAGAAACATTTTATTTTTACACCTCTTGCATAAACACTTGATACCATTTTCACTAATATTTTTCGGATTAGATGTTGCGTAATTAATAAAACCCTAAACCCCATTACAATAATTCATCCTCCACAATCATTGGGGTGAATCTTGATACATCTATTAACGATTATCCATGACTTCTATCGAACCTATATTAAATAATGATGACAACATGTATTAATTAACTATGTTAACTAAACAAATTTGCAAAAATATTGGTTTAGCTTAAGATTATTCAACCTACTTTAATACTTTTAATTCATTATCAATTATCTACTTGCATATAAATTTGTACACATTTATAGAAATTACAACTTGACAATAAAATTGACATAATATAAAATAGACATGTTAAACAAGCCATTATTTATTTAATCATAACACACCTAAGTCGGTAATTCGACATGAGTTTCAACAATTTACAAAGAAATATAATTTTACAAAATCTAAAACAAACCATAAAAAAAAATCATAAATTCATACAACAAGTTTGTTTGAGAAAAAAAATAAAACAAGTAAACACCCAAACAAAATACATATACTACAAAAATATGCAATAAAAAATTAATATTTTAAAATTGTGTTCAAATTAAAAAAATGATAGATTTGCTTACTTAAAATGAAAAATTCACAATAAAATTTCAATTAGAACATGGATGTTGTTAAATAAAGTGTTGTTATGACTGTAAAAGTTGTGGAATAATGAGTTGTGTTAAGACGAGGGGAGAATGTGAGGGGGCTGTTTGTTTTCTTGCAGATAGGTTTTTTAAGGAAGAAGGAGAAATAAGAGAGGGGAGAGGGCCAGGTTATATATTCAATATTACCGATAGATTTACTGACGGAATTATTCTAACGGTGACTCTATTGGCAATTATATCGATATAAGTGACACGTCACTGTACGACTTGCCTGTTTGAATACAACAGTGATTCCATTGGTAACAACGTCCGTAAAAACTCACATGTCATTGTACAATTTTGTTTTTTTTTTATTTCCTTCTATTTCAACTGGGATTTCCTTGGTACATACCAACAATATATTTCCATCGTTAAATACCGATGGAGTTAGCAATGGAAAAAATTCAATCAACAAAAATCACCGTAAAATACTAACAAAAAAAATCCATCAATATTTTCATTTGTATTAATAGATTTTCTGGTTGTGACAATACAAAGAAAAGTGGGCTAAAATGGAATTGCCACTTGAAAAGAAAATCTTGAAAAGAGATTTTTTGTTAGAGAATGGTGGCATCAAGTTGATCTAGCTATAATAAGACAATGATCATAACAAAACAATAAATGGTAACAGTAACTAAAGTTTGCAAGAATCTACAGCACATTTTAAAATTTTAAGAATTGTGAGACTTTTAAGAATAAAGGGGGTGTTTGAATTAATTTTGAAGTCAAAGTTCTTTTAGTTTTTCCAATTTCAAATTTTAAGAATTGTGAGACTTTCAAGAATAAAGGGTGTTTGAATTAATTTTGAATTCAAAGCTCTTTTAGTTTTTCTAATTTTGAAGTCAAAGTTCTTTTAGTTTTTTCAATTATGAGACATTCAAGAATAAAGGGTGTTTGAATTAATTTTGAATTTAAAGCTTTTTTAGTTTTTCCAATTTTAAATTTTAAGAATTGTGAGACTTTAAAGAGAGAGGGTGTTTGAATTAATTTTAAAGTCAAAGTTCTTTTAGTTTTTTCAAGTGTCTCATAGGTGTGTGTGTGTATATATATATATATATATATATATAACTATTAAAGAGTTTTTATCTTTTCAAGTCTCTTAATTTATATTTACGCTAATATAAGTAACGTATGCTAAGCATTGCAAGTCCAAGTTCAATAGAACTTCCCCCCTTATAAAAGAGAAATATTTATATGAATAGATTATCTTCCATCGTGCTTCCCCTCCCGGACATTGATTCAAATGCTGGCCAATTTCTTTTTTTTTTTTTTCGTTTTTTTGTAGAATGACATGGCTACATGCTTACGACCCTCACCACCAACTCTGCTTACAATCTGGGTCCCTAAACATATTCATAAGACTTGACGGACTTATGACTTGATCAAGATTAGGGTTGTGGTTGTTGGTTGGACAAGTCAATTGGCGTGTTATAAATTAATTTGAAATTGCTAAGTTTTTTATTAAAAAAATTTTGTTTCAAGAAAAAAAACAACACTAATTAAAAAAAATTATCAGGTAAACTAAATTTAACTAGATCAAATTTCAAGTAATTTGAAAAGCAAGGACAATTTAAACCTAACTTTGGGTTTGCAAATCATTGGGTTGACTTATAGGGTCATGCCAAGTTTGATATCGATGATCCTGAATCAGTTTAGCCATTGCCAAAGCGAATTCTTCAGGGTAGGGTCACAAAGAAATCCTGTTTCTACACCCTTAACAGTCTCCACAAGGCCACCACTATTGCATGAATGTACAGGCTTATGAGCTGCTATTGCCTCCGAAGGGACTATGCCGATGTGTTCATCCTCCATTAATAAACTATTAATTTTAAACCCACATTTCTCCTCAAAGCACGATGTATTAATTTTAAACTATTAATAGACAAGTGCATGGGATCGCACCTTAGGAGTATAAATGACACAGAGGCTCTGTGAAAGAAGTTTATTTCTTTCATCTGTTGAGCAGGACGCTAGATGAAAGACTCTTCCTTTTTGCCAGGCAATTAAGTTCATCCAGGTATTGGACATTCTCTCGCAGCCGATTGTCTTATCCACCTGACAGACAAATTACTTGCAAGTGCTTAGTGAGCAAAGCCATGGTATTGTCATTTAAACCATTTTCCAAACTCATCAATTGAGAGAAGGATTAATTGAGAGAAGACTCAGCCTGTGATACAGGAAACAGATAAGAATAAGATTCTGAACTACTGGAGGGAAAATGCAATAAAATAAATTCCTGTTCATTATTTCAAGAGCCTGTGTAAAGTTATAACATGCAAGAGATGCACAATATTTTCTATTCATGTATTGTCATATGTGTATGTATCTCTATATAAATAAAATACATTTCAATCTCTCAATCAGAGTGGTTTTACAAACATTCTCATAGTATCAGAGTAGTCCTAGATTAACATATTTCTCAGATTCCTAGAATGGAAAGCCAAGGACCAGCGGATTCTCAACCTCATCCTTTCTTCCCTCTTTGAGAAGGTAATAGGTGCAACTGTTGGTCTCACTACCTCTTGTGATGTCTAATTAGCTCTTAAGCATGTTTTCAGTAATGGATTGAAGACTTGTGAAATTCATCTCAAAGATGAATTACAACTAATAAAGAAAGGGTCTTGATCTATTGATGATTTTTCCTGAGATTTCAAATCTCTCCGTGATCAGTTACTGGCCATTTGACGTCCTATGGATGAAGTTGACAAATCACATTGCCATTGGTTTCTCTGTGGCCTTGGAACTGAATTTGCTGGTTTATCCTCCACGCAATTGTCGCTCTCTTCGCCGACTCCCATTCATGATCGGGTTCTGCTGGTTGAGAGTCATGATCTCTTCCAAAAATCATTGGAATCTCAGTCTTTGCCTATTGTAGCTTTTATAGCCACTCGCTCCTTATCTGGACATTGAAATCAATTTCGTAATCATCACTCCCGTGGTGCTTTTTATAGGTATTTTGGACACTCCTCATCTAGAAACATCAATAGTCAGCCTAAAGGACCCAGAAGTAATTGATGCCCTTACAATCTAAAATGTCAGATCTGTATAAAATTAAGGATAATATGACTGATAAATGCAGGAATCGCTATGATCATTCAAATCCTTCGACATGGCTAGATGAATCCCTTTAGAGTTCTTATCCTGTATCAAATGGTTCTTCTCTGATTGGTATCTGGACATGGATGTCTCTACTTACATGACATCAGACTCAACAATCCTGGACTTTTCTAAGAAACATGATGGTAAGGACAATGTTGTTATCCTTTGGCTTGGAAGTCTTCAGCTCCTCCAAAAACTGTGCACTAGATCTTTCCTATGTAGTTGCAATATTTTATCCTTGGCTTTGGTTTTTAAAATAGATAATCAATCAACTCTTGATCGGTCATTTCTAAAGGAAGAGGTGTATATGTAATAAATTTGTAGGCATTGCTTTACGAAAACAAATATATCATTTACGTTGCGATGTCTAGCTTTTGAATTGATTTCAACAAGACCATAGTAAGGATCTACTATAATTCCTCTGTCAGTTGTGTCATACCAATAGCATTTGAATAAAAATACTATATTCTGCTCGTTATGATATTGCAATTCAATGACCTCTTCTAATCTACCGTAGTCCTCAACTTTAAACTTATTAGAAGTCGATCCCTTAATACAAACACCATTGTTGTATGTCTTTCTTCCATGCCCGTATTCTTCAGTATAAAAGACATTCATTGACAAAATACCGATTATATCACTTGACTTTTCTTTTAGAGCCCAGGCTTAGTAAAGACAGTGAAATAGTAGCACTACCTCCCATTTAATAACCCTTGTATATCAAATACAACAATAATCAATAAACGAATATTATATAATATTAACGTACAGTTAATTACATTGCAAGAGATAATGAGTTTGTGATAGGACTTACATGTGTTCTAAACCACGTGGCAAATTGTTCATCTTGTAATTGAAAGATATGGGATTTGGTCTATCTCATACTCGTTCTCAAATGAGGTTCGAAATAGTATGAGATAAATGTTGAGATCTCCTCAACAATATAGGCCTCACATAATGACGCCTCAACATGCGCATTGTTCTTAACCTTTTATTTTAAGATTGAATAAGTACTTGCATATATATATAGAATTAATAAAAAATTATCAATTAAAAAAAATGAAAACAAATGTTTAATTATGAATTATATAGCAACTGTAATATCTACCTCTCGAATGGATACATCCATCTGTACTGGACCGGTCCTCCAACTTTTACTTCAAACAGTAAATGTACGGGTAGATTCTCCATTGAGTCAAAAAATGATAGAGGGAATATCATCTCAAGTTTGCATATTGTCTCGACGATATTCGTTTCAAGCCTTTTAATGTGATCAACATTCAACTTGGTGGAGCATATATCTCTGAAGAAATGACTGATCTTCGTGAGTGCATCTCATATCCCCTTTGGCAACAAATTACGAAAAACTAATGGGATGAGTGTTTGCATAAACACATGGCAGTCATGACTCTCCATTCCATATAATCTACATTCATTCGTATTAACCATCCTTGATATGTTCGAGGTATGTCCATCAGGGAAACGTAGACTCTTAAGCCATTTGTAGACTAACAGTTGTGTGTTTTTCTCTAACACGAAGCTTGCTCTTGGTTTTGTGACCCGTGACCCATGACCCATCACAAACCAACTCCATATTTTTACGGTTACAGAACAACACTACATCCAATCTAGCCTTGATGTTGTCCTTTGTCTTTCCCTTCACATCCATGACGGTGTTGAAAATATTCTCAAACACGTTCTTTTCAATGTGCATGACGTTAAGGTTATGGTGGAGAAGATTGGTCTTCCAATAAGGAAGCTCCCAAAAGATACTTTGCTTCACCCAATTATAGGTCAAACCAAAACCAGGAAACTTCTGCTTACCTGATTGGAGACTAAACACAATGTCACCGTACTCTGACACAACATCATGCAATTCTTCACCAGAAAGATGCGAGGGTACAACATCATTTTCAACTCTACCAACAAAGAAATCATTTATGTTCTTTCTATACCTATGATTTCGTGGCAAGAAACAACAGTGGCAGTCAAAAAAAGAAGCTTTACCCCATTTGTTAGCGTGAATGCCTTATTGTTCTTCATACAGTATGGACATGCTAGTTTTCCATGTGTGCTCCATCCAGAAACCATTATAAGCTAGGAAATCATTGATAGTCTACATTAAAGCCGCTCTCATAACAAAATTTTGTTTCCTCGAGATATCACAAGTCAAAGCTCCAGATGACCACAACTACGTTAACTCATCAATCAACGGTTAAAGACAAACATCTATATTCCGCCCCGGAGCGCTTAGACCTGGTATGACCATAGATAAAAACATGAACTCCAGCCTCATACACATCCTCGGTGGAAAGTTATAAACCATCAGTATGACCGGCCAACAAGAATAAGGAGCAGCAAATGACCCGAATGGGTTGAATCCGTCTGTACACAACCCAAGACGCACGTTCCTTGATTCAGTTGAAAAGTGATGATGCACACTATTAAAGTGTTTCCATGCTTTGCCGTTAGAAGGATGCACCATCACTCCACCAACCGCATGATGTGATTGGTGCCATGTCATGTGCTCAGCAGTCCTTGATGACATGAATAGCCTGTGCAATCTATATGTGATTGGAAAGTATCTAAGTTTTTTATATGCCACGACAGTCTTTCCTCTACCAGTTCTGGGTTTGTAACGGGAATGCCCACATGTCATGCATTCGGTCAGCTCAACATTTTCAAGATAGTATAACATGCAGAAGTTAAGCACGTGTCAATTTTTTAGTATCTTAAATCAAAGGGTTTCATCATGGACTTGACAACATAGTAGTTCTCTTTCAGCATGTTCCCTTCATGTAAAATGTTTCTCGCCCATTCAATAATCTTGTCATAACCGGCCTCACTGAACTAGTGATCTAACTTGATGGTGAACACCTGTGCTACGGTTGATACTTTACTGTGGTTCGTGCAGTCATCCCATAATGGTTCGTTAGAATCTTTCAACAAATCAAAAAATCTTACTGCATATGCATTAGGTTCTTCTTCTATAATTGGATATTCACTAACATTACCTTCACTCATTCTCATTGCATCCATAACTATATTCCTATAAGGATTACTGTTGTCATTCCCAACTTTATGCATGTTGCTAGCACTAAAAGTTGACCCAACCACCCTTTCTACCATGCTCTCATTAGGAACAAATAGTTCCTCATGTTCATACTAGCATAGGTAATCTTCCATGAACCCTTTGGTTAGAAGATGCATTGCTACAATATCTTGATGCAAAAACTTTTTGTTTTTACACTTCCTGCATGAACACCTAATACCACCATCAGTAAAATTTCTCTGGATAGATGTTGCGAAATTAATAAAACCCTGAACCCCGTTACAATAATCAATCCTCCACAATTCTTGGGGTGAGTCCCGATACATCCATAAACTATCATCCATGACTTTTACCGAACCTCTATAAAATTATGACGACAACATGTATTAATTAACTATGTTACATAAATGAATATAAAAAAAAAATATTGGTTTGCCCCGACATTATCCAACAAACTAAAAAAACACTTAGGTTAAATATTCATTATCAATTATCAACTATCAACGTCCATGCAAATTTATACATATATAAATTTACGGAAATCACAACTTCGCAATAGAATTGATAAAAATTAAAACGGACCCGTTAAAGAAGCTATTCTTTATTTCGTCACAACACATCTAATTCGGTGTTATTCAAACAAAGTTTCAATAATTTACAAACAAATATAATTTGATAAAATCTAAAACAAACTATAACAACTACAAAATTATACATTCATACTACAAGTTTCTTTGACAAATAACAATCAAACAAGTACATAGTTAACTAAAAACATATACTAAAAAAAACAATAAAATTCACATTTAAATGTTAAAACTAAAAAGGATAGATTTACTTACAAAAAATGATAAAATCCACAAGAACGGATGTTGTGACCACGTACAAAAGTATAAGAAACTTGAGTACTTGTGTTGAGAAGAGGGGGAGAGTTGGGATGGGTGGTTGGCTACAATTTGGAAGGGAGAGGTGGCATGGGGAAAAAGAAGGGGAATAAGAAGGAGAAATAAAATGTCGACAGAGTGGGTATATATCGACTGTTACTGATGGAATCACCGACGGACACGTTCCGTCGATATACCCATCAATGAGTCCGCCGGTGACTGTGCCGCGTCAATGTAAGGAGATCTTGGTTTGAATCCCTCGGTCATTCCATCGGTAAAATCGTCTGAAAAAAATCCACGTCATCACACCGTTGTAACTTTCTAAAAAAAACTATATAACCCGTCGGTGATACAGTTAGTATATACCGACATAGTATTTATATACCGACTATATCGCTGACGGGTATTTTCTGCCTGTATATACCAATAGAATTGGAGACAGAACTATTTTTGTCGGTAAAAATTACAGATGAAAAAATTATATCGGTAATTCTATTGGTTTTTTCTGATTTTCTAGTAGTGACGCTTAACTATCTTGGATTATTCTACTTTTAGTGAGCCTAGCCAAGTATAAACCATATATCCACCTTATGTCCCATTACCATACAACATTTTATCCAAACCTATTACTCAGTCCAAGCCTATAAACTGTCATCTTTTTACTAATTCATATGTTGAGCCAATACAAGTTTATCAAATTAACTCCATTCTCGGATGTGAGTCCCCAGCACAATGGGATCTTGTTGTCTTAACTAGCCAATTCGCTCCAAGACCGTCTGCCATTGTTTCTACTCGCCTGATGGTCACCCGTGCCAAAGCAAGTGTTTTCATGCCACACCTTTATAACTATATTAACCAGCAAGCTTCCAATCTTCTTTACGCCTTACTCTATTTCTCCACACCTCATGGTTTTAAATCTGCAGTTAAGAATCCAGACTGGCAAGCTGTTATAGATGAGGAGATTAAAGCTCTTCATGATAATTAAACTTGGGACCCTAGTGCCACGTCCCTCTAACACTAATATTAAGGGATCTAAATGGGTTTTTTTGAAGTAAATATCTCTCCAATGGAATCATTGATCATTTCAAATCCCGTCTTATTTGGAAAAAGCTATACTCATCTTCTTTGGGAGCCTACCATATACAAGTGTGGACACACATTATCATTCGTGCTCGCCTAATTTTAGTGATAATAGCATGTCATAGAGCTCGTTGGTTTTGCACAAAACCAAATCCATAGCTACAAGGCATCATCATCAAATGACCATAAAATTTCCATAACTTGAAAAACTGTCCCCATTTTGAACTATCTTTGGAGTCTGAAAACACCAAGTGAAAAAAATAATAAAAATTATCCAGTCTAAACAAAACTTAATCAAAATACAATTGGTAATAGCATGATTGAATCTATGAATATATTATAGTAGATGTCAACAATATGGCGGCGTCAGTGCTGTCTGAAGTGGTTAAGCACCTGTATCAATATTTATATCAATCCTATTAGAAACATGCAACTTCTCCAAGTGTCATATAGCCCCCTCCACTCGTCTAGCGAGTAGTAACCCTTTCATTTATCATGCATTCATGATCCATTGAAGCCAACCAAACCCAAAATCGCTCTTTCTCCCAAAGAGAACGAGAAACCCACAAGAAGAAAACGCCCCCTTTCAACTTAACCAACAAAAATGAGCAGCACCAGCAGCTTTACCAGGTTCTATGATACCTGGTTCGACCAACTCAATCAACTTCTGGAACAATTGAGGACAGCCCCCAAACCACCAAGCAGCCAAGATGATAGAAGCCATCTTAGCAGCCTAGCGCAGAAGATCGTAAGCCACTATGCCGAGTTCTATAGGGTGAAATCTATGGCCATAGAGAGTGACGTTTTGTCAGTCTTCACAGCCCCTTGGGCCTCCTGCTTCGAGAGGTCGCTTCACTGGATTGCCGGGTGGCGACCGACCACCTTGTTTCACCTTGTCTACACTGAGTCTAGTATTCTTTTCGAGTTTCATATTGCTGATATTTTAAAGGGCCGAAGTACTGGAGATCTTGGTGATCTATCACCTAATCAATTCAGGTTTTGAATTTTCACATTTTATGTACATTCTTGGCATTTACTTACTCTTTTTTTTCTTTAATAATTGTTTGTGACTTGGTAAATACATGTAAAGAAAATTCATTTATAATTCTAAATAAATAATTTCATGCTAAAAACAGGAGAGTCAGTGAGTTACAATGTGAGACAGTGAAAGAAGAGAATGCGATAACAGGTGAGCTATCAGAGTGGCAAGATAGTGCGAATGAGGTAATGTTGGGGTCATTCACAGATCTTGGTGACAAGGTCGGACGGCTGGTGAGTGTTGTGAAGAAGGCAGATGACCTAAGGCTGAGAACAATCAGGAGGGTTGTTGAATTATTGACCACACAGCAAGCAGTGGAATTCTTGGTTGCTGCTGGTGAATTGCAGTTTGGAGTCTACGGGTGGGGGAGGAAGCTTGATCACCGCCCATGTCAAGGTGCTTGATGCCGTAACAATCAAGATTTGGGTGTGTTTGTTTATGTTTTGGACTGTAGGAATCTCCAAAAACAGTTTTATGTGCTAGAAGATGTCGAATATACTAGAAGTTTTTGGTACTTCACCCACAATTTTATGTGCTAGAAGATGTCCAATGTGTTTGTTTACGTTTTGTAATGTAGGAATCTCCAAAAACAGGTGGTCGTCAACCTTAATTGAATGTGGGTTTTACCTAGATGTTTGAGAGATTGGCTTTTGTTGATTTTGTTTAGTCAAATGATAACCTCTTAAATCTTGCACTAACAATCGAAATTGAAACTTGAATGTATGTTTTGTCATACAATGTAAAGTAATTAATTGGCTTTTGTTTTAATAACGAGCTAACTGAAATTAATTAACTAATTGATTCATATTTATTATTTAAAAAACAAACCATATCAAGCACATGCTATTTTGACAAACATAATTGTCTAATTAGACAAATAAGGGTTTTTTCTTTTATTTTATTTTTATTTTTCAAAAAGAAAGAATTAATTACTTTTTGGAAGTGCCATTAATCTATTTCTGTCCTGATCTCTAATCAAATGTCGAATCAGCTTTATTAAGTTTTAGTAAGGAGCATATCTGCCACTCCAGTACTGCTTGTCGAATCAAAGCTAGAGAAAAAGGATTTCGTATTATTATTTTATTATTATTATTATTATTATTATTAATGCGGTTGTATGAGTATCTTTATGCATCTTAATTAATTTTAAAAAATTTTAAATTAATAATTATATAAATTTTTAATAATTATTATATTAATAACTAGCACTTAAAACTAGACCACAGAAAAAACAAATTCCACTCTTAATTGATTGGAGTTGTCTTAGTTTAGAGATTTTATTTAGAATTAATTTAGTGATTTTTTAATGTGCTATTATAATTTTATTGTTCAGATTTTTTAATATAGAGTTTATTATTTATTTTTGGTGATTTTTTTTGTTATTGAATATTAAATCTTTATAAAATTTTAAATTAAAATTTTTTAACATGTAAATTAATTTACTTGAATTTTATGAATAATAATCACGGTAGTATTTAAATTGTATTATTTTTTAATTTTTTTAACTTATAATATTTATAAAAATTTTAATTAAATTATGTTAGAATAGTAAAATATCCGCAAAAGAGTTTGGTTCCCCCCACAAATCGACAACCTAACGAAAGCACGTGGCTGCTTGCAAGTGTATGCAACATGCATGGTGACACTTTGCGTTTCTTGGAGTGGCAGCGTGTCATATACCAAGAGAGACTAATAATAATAATAATAATTCATTATTGACCTAACAAAATGGTGGCCAATATTATCATTGGAAAGCAACAATATTTAAAAGTTTGAATTTTATTATCATTATTTTATTTGATAAAAATTAAATATAAAATAATATAAATTTATATAAATCTTAAATTAAAAAAAAAATATTAAAAAATATATATTAAAAAATTATATAAATCATATATTAAAATTTCATCTAATAAATAACTTAGAAATGATTTTTTTAACCTTTCTTTAACTTGAAGATTTGTCAAGCTTTCAAGATTCTAGACACTATTTAAACTTGTAATTTATGTTTTCATTATTCTGAACACTGCTTACGCTGTAAATTATTTCATTTGATCATGAATGGATTTTTCATGGATCAAAATCAAGTTAAGCAAATTACTTACAAAGTTAATTTGTATAATATACAAACACCAAAGTAAAAACAAAAGCAAACTATTTATGTGGGATTTACAATAACTTCTTGCAAAATTCTATAAACAAATTAAGACACTACCAATTGCCCCATCCAGCCACGCACTCTCCCGTTCCTCTCCTTCAAAATATATAAGAGCACCAAGAAATTCTTAACAAAATAAAAAGAAAACATTTCTTTTGTAAAAAAGAAATAGCCCAACCCAACCCTCCATGTCAATCTTCAACCTGCTCAAAAATCCCACATTTTCTTCAAAATACACTGCCATGTGTTTTTGGTGAAGCTGTAAGAGAAGAATAGGCGATCGATCCCTGTCTTTTGGAGCTTGTTCTCATAGAGAGCACGTTATATCAATATTAATTTCTTTCCTCTTGCAGTTATCTTTTATTTTTTAATATGGATATTTAGACTAGTATGTATATATTTCGATTAATTTTATAAATTTTAAAATTAATAATAATATAAATTTTCAATGATCTAAACTTTATAAATCTAGATAATTTTTATAAAATAAACTTAAAATATAATTAGCTAAACTACATCTCTCAATTCCTAGAACAGTTGTCTAACTTTATGAATAATCTATTCAACACAGAGAGCCAAACAATAAAGCTACGTACTGCATCTAGGAATATGCAATGATACTCGAATAAACTTAGGATGTCAGGCAACATTATTTCTTCTTTCTCACTAGATTCCAGGCACTTCTCGACATGAAAATTTCCCATCGGCAACTTGTCTCCATGTAATACAATAATTTATTAAATGACAATAAATCACTATTAAAAGTTGATTTACATCGAACGAAATCTTACTATGAAATTAACTTCATATAATTTTAAACAACAAAAAAACATACGTGCGTAGCTACCCCACAAATTCAACTATCGCACGATGTAATTGGTTTGGGACTTTTCAAAGAAAGCCTTTTTATTGTTCAAAGATCGGGTATCTAGAGCCAGCTTTCATGTCATAGGAGACTTATTTTTATATATATAAATTAATTCTTTTAAAGATTTATTTCCTCTTTCTCTCTAATATATTCAAGAATAATTAGATGCTAATTTAAGAAAATGAATATCATATATAAATATGTTAATGAACAAATTAACCTTATACTCCACCAAGGCACCAACATCATAGCCACATCATTGTCCATATTTAAAAATTGATACCTTATACAGCCACGTACGAGGGCAAACCTAGGGGTGTAACTTGTCACGATCCTCTCAAAGTTCAAAATGATCCCTGAAGTTTGTTGGTTATTTCAAGTAGGTTTTAATAGTTTATATATAATGATTCCTTTTAAATAAAAATACTACATTTTAGCCCATAATTCATAATTTTTATGTATATTTTTTTGCGTGTGCGTAAACTATTTTGACGCCTCAATATCTTTTTTATCTCGTTAATTTTAAATTCCTAGCTAGCTTTGTCCATGTAAACATCAATTCATAAATCCTTAATTGTCAGTCATACTATCATAAAACGCAAAGAGTGTTATTTGATGTAATTAAAGGTTTACGTTAGCTAATATTAATAAAACACTAAATAATGTGGCTAAACACTACTAATTTATTGTAATAATATTTTGTGTTTTTTTCCTTTTTTTTAATATAACCCTATAACAACTTCTTTTTTTGTTTAATTTTTTTTTTCAATTCATCCTTCAATATTAGATTGTTTTGAGATACTTTTTTAATTTTTTTATTAGGTTATATACCGATTACATGAATTAGTTTTTTTCCCCCTTAATTTCAACCTTTGATACTAGATATATTGGAAGTGAGGCTTCATAGTTTTTTTATTTGTTTTCAATGAATTTATCTCGATTTCATAACTAAAGTTGCAGGTTTAACGGGTTAACTCGAATTGTTTGTTTAGGTTGTTTTTTTTAATTGATCTATTTTTTTTACTTCATTCTTCAACATTGGACTGGTTGGAAATTGCCCTAAGAAGAATAAGTCAATCCCCTTCATGGAGAGTAGTGTTATTGTGCTACATAGACTAGGTCAATTCATTCCATTTAAATTATGGGGTTATTGACCTAAGAAGAATAGGTCAATCATTTCCTAGGAAATATATCTCGGAGACATTATTTTTATTTTAAAAATAAACTTACATTCCTATTAAGGATTATGCATCATGAGGTGATCTGAATAATAGATATGAGGGAGGTTCTTAAGATAAACATGTCTTGAAGGTGGCGCTATGATGTTTTCTTTAACTATCCTGATAGCTTTAAATAGATGATCCTATTTTGATTCAATGAAGTTATAAATTCTTAAGATACACCAAATACTCATGGGTTAATCCTTTATGATTCTTCCTTGATCTTTCATTTCTACTAGGAGAATAATTTTGTTTAGAAGGTCCTTCATATTGGTTGTCCTTATAAAAAACAAGGAGGTCTATGTCATACCAAACTAGCCTCTTCCACCCATAAGTGATTTTTCATAACTTGGTTTACCTTAAGCAAGCTTTTGTCTACTAAGGCATAAAGTTTTCTCCATGTGACATGTTATCTTGCCCCTCTTATCAAGGCCTCCAAAGCTACTCACTCAAGCAATTCTTCTATCTTAATAATCTTCTCATTGAACCTTTTTAAATACATCCATGTAGACTCACCATTTTGTTGGGCAACTCCAAATAGCTTTGTAAAGCTTTTCTTGATGGGTATGTTAGTGCTAAAGCGTGCCACTAGCTTAGTGCAAAAATTATTAAACCCTTCAATGGAGCTTGGCTCTAAATTATTATACCATGCACACGCGGACCCTTGGAAGGTTGAGGAGAGGATTTTGCACATTGAGTCATTGCCTTGGAGGACCAATTATAAGCTACCATGCATATCATGTACATGCTCACTTAGTTTGACTAGGCCATCATTGTTTTTCATACTCATTTTTATAGAAATATAGTCCTTATAAAATCGCGTGTTCAATATTAATCTGGACAAGGGAAAACCCCTCCACTGATGTGGGCTATTGTAAACCCTAGTTGGAAATTAGGCAGAAAAGCAATCTAAATGCTTATATAATAGATTTATCAGAAGTACCAAATAAGCATTAGAACAAATCAAGTACGAAAAACAATGTATGGGTTATGTTCATATTGAACTTATATATATATATTGTGTGGATTGTGTTGTAACCCTTTTTTGGGTCCCCACACAAAAATAAAAATAAATATAAAAAAATAAATAAATATAAATATAAATATATAGCTGGAAGAAATTAGAGAAATAATAGGAGACTGAAGCGCTCAAAAAAAGGTCAGAAAAAATTGATTAAAGAGGTTAAAAATACAAAGATTGAAATTTTGACAGTATATTCTTAAATGATGAGAGCCATATTGGAAAAGAAAATTTAATTTGAGGAGAAAAGTCCAAAATTAGATGTTTATGGACTTAATTGGATTTTATTGAAGGTTTAATTGAATTTATAGAGGGTTTGATTGCAAGAAAAATGGATTTTTAAGTCAATTTGGGCTTCAATTGGAAGAAATTAAAGTTCTAGGGTCAAATTATAATTTTTGAGAGTTGATTTGGTCAAATCAGGGGCTTAATTGCATAAATATTGAAGTTTGATAGTCAATTAGGGACTTAATTGAGGAAATCCAAAACCAAGGACCAAATTGAAAAAGACGCGTAAATAAAGGGGCTGTAATTAACCAAATAAGGGGGCAAATTGAAGAAATTGAAAGTTTATTGATCAATTAAGGGTCAAATTGCATAAATCAGAGATCAAGGACCAAAGTGAAAAAGGTGGCCAACTATAAGGGTGGCGATTGAAGTTGGCAGGGATGCAATTGCATTAATTTTTAAAATCAAAATTACATTTGAGGACTTAATACAACAAAGGATAAATTGAGGACTGATTTGAAAATTGATGCCTTTTGGCGCCTTTTTTTATTTAAATGAAATGCGCATTTTATCCAAAACGATGTCATTTCATTTAAAAAGAAAAAAGAAAAAAGAAGAGAGAACATAACTGTGTAGTTTTGAACGACATTGTTCCTCTTTCTTCTTCCCCTAGACGTGCAGCAGGGGAAGAAAGAAATCTTTTGTTTTTTTCTCTTTAATTCTTCTAGCCTCTCTCCCTCCTCGCGTGCTATTCCCCACACCCCCTCATGATGAAAAACCAGGGGAGTTGCGCCCTGCTAGCCACGCCCATTGGCTACCTAGCTCGGCGCTGTGGCAGGGCAGGGCAGGTTGCCGTCACTCTCCATGTACAGTGATAGGGCGGTGATAAGGACGCCCCCGCTCCCCTTTGCCCTATAAATACCACACTCAATACCAATAGGAAGAGGGGGGGACAAAGAGGAAAGTGACCGAAAAGAGAGGAACGAAATAAACAGAGAAATGAAAGATTAAAGGGAAGCTTGCAACTGGGGAGGGAAAAATTTTTAAAACAAAACTGAGAAGACAAAGGGAAAACCATTGGTAAACAAAATAGAGAAAGAAAAAAAACAAAAAACTAGAGGAGAGGGGAAGAGGAAGAATCTCTCTCTCCGCCGCTTGAAATAGCAGCACTGCTGTTTGGAGCCGCCGTCCATGAGCCACGACAACCACCACCGACCTCCACCGTAGCACCGCTAACGAAGCAGTCAAACCAGCAACGCACCGCCTCCTCCGTGCTAGGTAACTCTTCTTTCCCTGCCGCTTTTATTTAATTTTTGGCTTCATCTCCCCCTACATGAAAAACGAATATCGTTCTGCATGCAGGAGGATGGGAAGGGAAAATAATTCCCCCCTCGTTGGTTTTTTGTTGTTGGGCCAGGCTGGTTGTGGCCTAGCACTGATGGGTTTCCTTCTTTTGGTCAAACTGGTTCTGGCCCAGCCCTGATGTTTTGTGGGCCAGACTGATTCTGGCCCAGCCTTGCTGTCTGGGGCAAGTTTGGCCCAGACTAAAAAAGAAAGAAAACTGTTGGGCCGAGATCGGCCCAACCCTTTTGGGGCTGAGTCCGGCCTAGTTAGTTGGGCGACCCAGCCCGGCCTAGCTAATATTATATATATTATAATGTTTTTATATTATATATATATATATATATATATATAATTTTAAAAAATCCTGAAAAATCCTTTAAAAAAATTATTGATTTTCCTGCATATTTTTATCAAAATTGCTTAAAGATACAAATCTAGTATTAAAATACCCCGGTTCTCATCAAGACATCAAATATATATATATATATATATATATATATATATATATATATATATATGTGTGTGTGTGTGTGTGTGTGTGTGTGTGTGTGTGTGTTGCGATGTCGCGGTTGCACAAATTATTTACCCTAGCTTCAAACACAACACACAAGATAGTATAGAGCAACCAAGGGGTCGATCCCACGAGGAACATTTAGTTCAGATTTTTATGCTAGATGACATGCAATTTGGGGGGGGTTTGGATGTTATATAGGCTAAAGCAAAAAAAAACAGAAAACTATCAAATGAAATTTAATAAAATTAGAAAATTATCAAGAGAACTAACCTTGGTCGCAAGCACACATCCACCTATAGAAATCAGAACTGATCCTTGAAACGAAACTCCAGTTTATATTCTGAATTTTTATCTTTTCTTAACGTTGGTTAATTAACAGATCCACCGTATAACTAACCCTAACCAACAAATAATCACAATGTCCGCACTAATTATTTAATCCAATGGCAGCCTTAAGATCTAGATAAATTCATTAATCTTAACAACCAAGTTGTCTGCTTATGTTGCTTTGATCGAATGTTCTTCCTAAGATTAATAACGTAGATCCGCTACAATTATTAAACTCAGTTGCTTCACAAGTTCATATACCATAACTTCGGTTTTGATATCAAACTTAGCAATAAATTGTCTACAAAAACAACTTAGAGTCCGCTCTAGCAATTAAAATAAACAATCATAGGAAAAATAAGCATACGAGAACAAACATATTCATTATATAAACTGAAAAGAAAAGGTAAAATAGATCTCACAGTTCTTGAAATCCGAAAGTTTCCGTGTCATTGCAACCAAGAAAATAAGTTTAGTCTTGCATGTTTGTTGAACAACTAATCAAAAAGATGGAAGAATGCATGATTTAGGGTTTCTTAGAGGAGGGGGGCATTTGTTCTCCTATTGGGTGGCTGCCCCCCTTCTCTTCTCTCATTCTTTTTATATGCTAGGAAACCCTAATCTCTATTTTACAAAATAGTTCTCCCTTAAGTAGACAATTTACATTTAAGTAGTTCAATAACTATTTTCCTAAAAAAAAAGAAATAGCTTTGCATGAAATCTTCAAGATTTAACTTAGATGAGCTACATTGCTAAAATAAAAACTTGGATGTCGGTTTAAATGCTTCGGAATGTAATTTGGACTCGTTTCTTCACGAAACCTGTTTGCTGGCAGAATTCAGTTGTCATCTTTGAAAACTCATATATCCCTCATATGACATCATTTTTGGCTGAAATTTTGAGCGTTTATATGCCTTTGAGTCAAAAATCCAAAACAATTGAGTTTGCATAAATTTCAATTTTTTAGCTCTAGATATTCAAGTCGGAATGACCGAAGGTCAACATTGGCAGATTGCGAGATTTGACTTTGAAAGTTGTGATTTCCATGATCTTCCTTATTTTATTGTCTTGCCTTAGATTTCCACAAAGGTATGGATGTTATCTTTTTAATTCCATTTGAATCACTTCATTTTGACCTTTAGAGCTCACGCTCTGCACAAAACATCGACTGAACGTCAAATCTGCCAATTACCTTCAATTTACTCCTTTTCGCATCTTTCATCCAAAAGTGCCTTCAAAACATAAAACAAAGAATATCAAGGCATTTTATATATAAAAACATATGCAAAACACTAGTTAAATGTGGGTGAAACTATCGAATAATATGGTTGCATCAGTTAGCATGCATTTTGGCTTTAACAACAAGTTTGTTAGAGTCATGAGAACTAGGCCAATATTTCAAAAATTCTAAAAAAATATTTTTGTCTTGTTTTAGTATCTGGGATTACAAATTTATACATAAAACATATTCCTTATATTAAAAATATAGTTTTCATATAGACGGTAAAACAGTTAGGTTTTTACCCGATAAAATAAGAACCTCCTTACTGAGAAGGACTTTTCTTGAACCATAGACAGACCAACAACTAGAAATACAATAACACCTTAGCTTTTTATCAGACAATCAAACAATGCAGCTTACATTAGGTAAGGCGTATTTGGGGTGCTAATACCTTCCCTTTACGCAATCAGTCCCCGTACCCGATCTCTAAGACCAGTTAGGGTTCCTAGTGACCAAAATACTAGGTGGTGACTCCTATTTCATTTTCCACCGATAAACGACAAGAATTTCTTGTCTCCCCATATTTTCCATATAGATAGATATATATTTAGATTGAAGTGGAATATTTTCGCCACGACGCCGCACACGTGCGACAGATTGTATGAGGTGTTGAATATTGCTGATTGAAATAAGATTTGAAATTATGGAACCTTGTAATGATGGGTTGATTGAGTAAATTGATAGTAGTCAATAACTTTAGATGTCCTAAATACAAACAAAATTCTGCCGAAATCTTGGTAGAATTCTTTACAAAAAACAAATTACCCTCAAATTAATAACATATGTTGGGATCTTTTAGCGTTGATCAAATCGTACAGTTGGATTTGTTATAGTTGTTATCGTTCTCTTATGTATGCTCATGTTCAAACCATCTCTTAGTTCTTTTTACGTTAAGCTCTTGGAAGCTTAGGGAGTTTGGCATGGAATGATGGTTAAAATAATTGGTGTACATCTCACGACAACTAGAAGGAGTGCATTCAGAGTGTCGGCTTTATACATAGGTATTGTAATGGCATGAGTGACCCCTTAAGAGAATCTCATCAATGTCATTCTATTTAGTCTCATTTGGGTAGTGTTATCATCTACGGGTGTCTAGTGCTGCTGGTGGTCGTGACGCTGGGTGTCATGACTTGTTGGGGTGATAAGGTATAATTTTACCATTGGATTGCCAATACGGCCTGAGTAAGGAGTTGCAATTGACTAGTGAGTTATTGAGTGTCTAATTGGTAAAAGTATCCACGGTAGCGGGTACACTAATCTTTGTATCCTAGCTTAAGTTTGTCTTGGTTATGTGTCATGAAATGATTTGAAAATATCAAAAACAAGTTTTAGAAATTAATGGCTTTTTGATAAGCTTCTTATAGACGATCTCAATGTTAAGGTCCTAAAAAAATCTAAATAGCTATAAAGCAAGACTAATGTGTTGGATAATTCATTAATCTTTTTATTCTAGCAATCTAATTCATTCTCCCTAGTCAATGTGGCTGGTGCATGGTGCCTAATGCTTAATAAGCCAATATGACTGGTGGGTGATACATGCAAAAAGGTCCCCTTTGGTAGATTTAGAGTCTCTCATATGTTTAAGTATCTTTTTAGAAAGAAAGTACAATGATATTTTAAAGAGATAGACTCTAAACATATGTGTGTTAAAAATGTTAAGAATGAAAAGATTATGAACCTAGATCTTGAAGGATTCATGTGGTATTTATAATCTATAAGTCTTATTATTTAGTGGAGATGAGTGGCTAGATTACATTAATGCGACGGAAAAATGATAGGCCCTTGAGAGATTTTTTATACACCCGGAGATGTAGGGAGAGTATGATATAAAAGGTAGTTGAGTCCTTTTCTTAGCCGAGTTCAAAGGAGTTAAACTCTTCCCTTGGCTATACTTATGGTGTTGGGTCCATGCATGTTGCCTGAGACCATGAGGTTTTTGATCTTTAAGGTTTTTTAGGTCCTTCAAATTTAGGTTTATCAATTTATGAACCAAAAAAATAAAACATTCTTGTTTTTAGAGTGGTTACTACGTTACCTAAATATATACCTTTCAAATTTCTAATATTTGATTTGTCTTATAAAATAAACAAAGATATTTTTTCATTCTATAGAGCAGTGGGTTTTGACTCGCGTAAGTGTTCATGTATTGAATTTTCCACACATAAAAATAAAATAATATAGTTTGTTATTAGAGCTATAAATTTATTTAAACTTTATAAGGATTAAAAACTTGTTTGGTGGTGTAATTGCTTCTACTTTTGATACCCAACCACAATTCTAGCCCATTTGGAAACACAAGTTATGTTCCTGAGTCCCACCAATAAATAAGGTATGACCCCAGTTTCTTATAAGCTACTTCTAAATGCTTTTTGTTTACTCCTCCTTTGCTTTTTGTTGATCCAATTTTTATTCCCATTGAATTTGCTACCCTCAAGACCAAAATAACCTCACTCTCTTGCCATTATATAAGATCATTTCACAAGTTTCCACTTTGAAGTTTGTTGGGACCATTAAGTAAATATACATTTCTCCTTAAAAAATACACAATAAAAATATATAAAAAATTCAAAATTTCTATCATGATATAATTTAAAAAAACAAGAAGAAAGAAACCATCAACCTTGACAGTATCATAACTAGCAAGTGAAGTAAAGTATATTGTAACATATAACCATAACCAACAAACAAAACAAAATAATCACGACAATGGTTAATGGCATAATAAGAGATAGCTTTAGCCAAAAAGGCTTGGGACAACAACCTTTATAAATAAAGAAATGGAAGCCATTCTTGAATTTTAAAACGGTCTCTATCTTTCTAGTTTTTATTGGTTCCGTTGATATTTTTTAGAGGAGCTAAATTTATTTTAGAAGAAAAAGGCAACTAGGCATCGGATAAGATAACAACCTTTATAAATAATAAATTATTGTTTAGTCCCTATATTAAAAATAATTATAATTTAATACTTCATATTTGAAAATACATAGTTTAATCCCTTAACTGGTATTTGCCATTGCCTTATTAAAACATCTTAATTTTATACCTATCTCTTTTAATTGGTTTTTTCTATAAGAATTTAAAATTATAAAAGAATACAATTGGATTTTTTTTTTAACTAAACACACTTTTAAATCAACAAGACAAACAATAAACAAGAATTAATGAAATGGACTTTGATAGTAAATTTTAACAAGAATTAAGGTAGTAAATTTTTTTTTAACTAGGACTTTGATTTTGTTTTGCTATATTTATTATATATTAATAATCATAAAAAAAATTTATATAATTTGAATTTTTAAATTACTACATGTCTTTTTTAGTTATTTTATTATCAACAAAAGTTTTAAATAAACACATATTTTAATTCAATTAGCAGCAATTAAAAATAATTTTATTAAACCTTTTTTTTTAAATCACAACCACAAAAGCTATCACAATGTTAAACACACACTAAGTAGGTTTTCTAAAAAATAGACTCATTATCTTAATATATGTTAATATAGACATTTATCTTAATATATGCTATCACAATTTTTCCATGGTGCATGTATTGAAATGGAAAACATCCCCTCTTCTAGTAGAGAATGCAAACTTATTAATTTGTGTGTTTGTATTTGTATGTATGTTTTATTTTCATCCTTAGTTAATTATATTTTTATATGATTGATTTTTTTAAAATAAATATGTTATTTAATTTATCAATCTATTATTTATATTTAAATAGTAAAAAAAAATTTAAAAAAAAACTTGCATTATGTGTTGTTGCCTTAGTCTTATTTTATGTGTCTTGTATACATAACATAAGCAAAGAGGTTCAATGAGGTAATTAATGTATTTTTTTAAGATACATGAGTTAAGATGGACTTCGAGAGGATATCAAAGAATGAAGAACAATCTTTAATTAATTTTATTCATGTTCAAGAAGGGCATGTAGTTTAGCTTCCAGACATTACAAAAAGATTGGAATAAAAATATTTAAATATGCTAATTTTGACTTTTGGTTATTGTTTTGGCCACAATTTAAGCTACATAATGAATTTTAATGCAAATTTTAGTTGCATTGAAAAGTACATATCCACTCATTTCTAGTGACATATGGTATACATTATAATTCATCAAGAATGAGGAGAACTATTCATTTTAAGTTGAACTTTAATTCTACCAACAAATCATGAAATTCGATTCTAGGTTTGTTTTAATTAGTTGGACTATTATTTATTTATCTTTTAGTTTATCATAGAACCTATATTATTTAAGGGTTATTTGAGTTAAGTTTTATTTTATTATTTTAGTTGTTTTGGGCTTTTAATATGTTAATGCCTATTTATCAAGTTAACAATATAATAGACAATTCTTCATCATGGCCAATGTTAAATTAGGGGGGAATGATCTTTTTTGTCTTAATATTTTTCTTTCCTCACCTTTGTCTTCCTTATAATTTTTGTAATTTCAAATTGAATATAAATATTAATTTCTTTTACATTTTAGTTATTATAAATGAGAAAGGAGAGAGAAAGTCATCAGATTTTGATAGAAGAGAGAAAAAATAATTGGTTGCCACCAATACAAAGAATCATCGATCTTGATGACAACATATTTCATTCAATGAGGAGAGGTTGATGGTGGTTATTTCAAAAATTAATATTGCCTAGAAAAACAAATCGAGTCGAGAGAGAGAGAGAGGAAAACTTATTTTCAGGTTTGATTATGTGTTTTTTAGCCATATTGGAGAGTTTTTGGGTTGGTAAATGGTTTTCTAAAGGTATTGAAGGTGTGTGAAAATAGGTTGAAAATGAGTTTTTAGACAAAAACAAAAATCAAAACAAAATGTTCCGCCACCATAATCATGGTTGGATTCTAGAAAACCAAATGACATATCATCTTCTTATTTTAAAAAAAATAAATAAATAAATTAGGGTCAAATGACAAGCAGTTTGCCCCTTTAGAAAAGAAAAAAAAATTAAAATGGCCCAGGCACACAGGCCTTGGCTAAAAGGCCCACGCACCTAGATGGCTCATGCACCCGACCATTCTCTTTTCTCTACTATTTTTTTCATTTATACAATTTTTTTAAAAAAAATTTAAAGGGTTTTCAAGTTTTTTATTTTTTTTATTTTATGATTTATTTTTTAAAAAATATTTTTTTTTCTTATGGTGATTCGTGGAACATTTTTTGATGATACAAAAAATAAAATATAAGAGAAGATGTAAATATATAAAGACAAAGAAGTTTAAAATATTTTTTTTTATGTGATTAGATATTTGAATTGCTAAACAAGATTTATTTTTTATTTTGCTAAAAAAAACTATAGCAAAATACACAACCTAATATATATGTACAATGAAATTAATAATTAATTATATGTTAAAAATTTTAAAATATAATTGTTTTTTTTTTCAAAAACAATATTAAAATATATTAATCAATATATTTACCACATAAAATGTATGAGCAAAAGACTAATTAAGGCATCATTTAATTAATTTTTATACTACAATAACCAATTAAATAGTTTCAAGGAATTATAAAAATCTAATTAATTCAAAAAACAAAACTTTTCCCAATTGCTATTTGTATAATATATTCTAATATTTAATGAATAATTAATATATTCAAACTTGTCATTATTTATAAATGCGGAACATAAAGAAATTGTGAAATGAACTTGTACAAATTACAACAAGGAGAGAAAGAAAGAAAGAAAGAGATGTTAGGGGCATACTAGAACTTCGATTACAATACCACCGATATCATAAAAAAAGATATCGACGAGATGAATCCAATAACACTAAGAAATGTCATCAACGGTGACCAAATTAGGCCACACTTACCACCCAAAGTTAAGTGAGCATTTATAATAAGAAGAAAAGGAGATAGAGAAAAAAGAAAGGAAAAAAAAATACCCTAGAAGCACACTAAAGCTCAAATTATAACAGCACCAATACCTTTATAAGGATCTCGACAAGACAAATCCAAAGACATCAAGAAAGGTTACTAATAGTAATTGGAGTAGACCACGCTTGTCGCCAAAGATAAATGATTCACTTGCCAACTTTGGACAGCAAATGATGCATACTCTGGTCACTGTTAGTGACTTTCCTTAATGTCATTAAATTTGTCTTCTTAAATTTTTTCCTATGATATCGGTTATGTCATAATTGGAGCTTCGATGTATCTTCAATGTTGGTTTCTTCTTCTTCTTATTCTCTTTCCCAATCATAAATTGTGCTAGTCCATTTCGTATTTGTATTTTACAATTTTGTGTTTTTGAATAACAAAAAGAATCAATATCATATTTTTTTAATTATGATATATATAAACTATGCTATTTTATCAAAATATTCCTAATTTATTTTACGATTTCTGTTTCTAAATAACAAAAAATTTGAATGTCATCTATCTTTCTCAATAGCGATATATATATATATATATATATATATATATATATATATATATATATATATATATATATATATTATTTCACCAAAATGCTTTTAAAATATGTTATTTTACCAATTGTTTTTTGAAAAACAGTGTTCGTATCAAAAGATTCTTTATACACAGGATAACTCATTTGACAATATTACAGTTTGCTCTCCTTCGATCTCATAGAAATATTAAAAATAAACACAATGGTTTGAAGTGGAAATTGTTTATTTAGACGATTTAAAATTTGAAAACTAATCCAAGTTTGTCTTGACACTAACTTTTTTTTAGGCAAAATTTGGAGGACAATTTTGAACAACACGGGGCAGACTTAGCCACTTCATCACAATGCAAACTTATCGTATAGATTACGTGGATTATTGTCCACATATATCACCGGTTTTCTTCCGGTTTAATCCGGATCTCCCCATTTAGACAAAAGAACTTGGCTAAAAACTAAAATAATTATAATCTCATTGCAGCTTCTATATATATATATATATATATATATATATATAATCAATAAAAATAAAAATAGATTTAAATAAAAGTAGGATGGCTAAGCGAATGCAAACACCATAAAACACACAGTTTTGCGCTGTATTGTTTCTTAGCAGACCCAGTCAAAAAAATCTCCTACCTCCAGCAGCACCGTCTCTTGACTTTCACCTTCCAATCACACTACTCTCACGTCCTTGTCTCCCCTCAATTAATATCCTCACGCCACCTGTTCAAAGTCAGGTCTACCATTCGTCTGTCTAAGTTAACATCATACAGCCACACCAGTTTATAAACCGTTTCCATTTCCAGCCAAAATAAATTTAAGAAAAAAGAGAGAGAGAGAAACCGCCTTCCGTGTTTTTTTTTCTTTAATTTTAAGACAAAAACACTCAGGAAAAAAAAAAAGAGAAAAGAAAAGAGAGAAAAAAAACAGTTTGCTTTCTTCTCTTTCTTTCTCTCCGTCTGCCTGCCTTCTAATGTCGCTGAGAAGATCGTTTTTATCGCGAAGGTTCTCAAGATCGTTCAATAACCAGAACAGAAACGAACGAAATGGAGTGGAATCGGGGCGACTCGTTGGTGAGTCGGGGGGTGAGTCGGATGGGTGGGGGAGTATGTTGCCTGAGTTATTAGGAGAAATAATAAAACGAGTTGAAGAGAGTGAGGATCGGTGGCCACAGAGACAAAACGTCGTCGCATGTGCTTGTGTTTGTAAGAAATGGAGAGAAGTTACCAAAGACATCGTCAAGTCTCTTCCTAACAGCAACAACAACAATGGAAGTTCTGGAAAAATCACTTTCCCTTCTTGCCTTAAACAGGTCTGATTTTTTATTTTATTATGGTGAATCTAAGGGGGGTTTTATTGAATTTTTATAAATATTTTGTGAAGGAATATTCTGTCATTCTGATTGGGTTTTATTTAATTATATTGATTCAAGTTACTGTGGATCTAGGGATTAAGATTTTGTGCTTTTGCTTGAATTTTACTAGATAATTTACCTTAATTATTCTTTTAATTTGTTTTAAATTGCATTGATTTCTTTTAGTGGAAAAGGAAAAACCAAAGATTTAGGAATAATAAATGAAGGAGAATGGAGTTGTTTAAAATTTAAACTTTAGAAGGCAAATAGCTTTAATATAAAGGTTTGTATTTTGGGTTTCAAGAATTGATTTTCCAATTTCTCTTCTCTCACAATTGCATCTTTAGACTTTTAGAATATTCATCCATGTTTAGAGAATTATGAGGTGTTAGGGAAATGGTGAAAGTTGTAGGTTCAAGGCCTGCTTTTGGGTTTGAATCTCAGAAATTGGAAACAGTAACTTCTATAGAAAATTATGGACATTTTCATCAAACACTCCTTCTCAGATCACACTTTGGTTGGGTCTGCATCTGGGACATGGTGTTTTTATATGTTGATGGGATCGTTCTTTTGCCTAAGATTTTGGAGATTTTCTTCTCGATGTTAGAACATGTTTTCCATTTTTTGTTAGAGTACATGTGGTATTAGACAAGGCATGGGTTACCAACTTGTAAATTTAGAATTAAGATCTATTCGTATAACTTGCTGAGCTGAGACGTGACTTGGTTTTGAGGAGGTGATTCCTGGAGAATAATTGAAGCCGTATCTTAAATTACGTTGCTGTTTTTTGTTCTGTTATTTTCTTTCCATTTGTCATTTCTGTGCAAAACGTTTTTATGGTAATTTAGTCACTTTTGGATTCTCTATTCAGCGTGCTGATCCGTGTTGTGTGACTCACTGCCTTGCTGCCATTGTTGGTCAAACATGTTTGAAGTTTTGGAATTGATGATTCTTTTTCTTTTCATTGTAAATGCAGCCGGGTCCACGCGACTTACCCCATCAATGTCTTATAAAACGGAATAAGAAGACTTCAACATTTTACCTATATCTTGCACTTACTCCATGTAAGTAAATAATTGGTAGACGTGTGTTTGCAAATTATGAAGATGCACAGAGGATTTTTCTATGTGCTAGTTTTGGAGCTTATTAGTTTTTGTGTAAATTGATGACATGTGACTTGCTAGTACCAAAGATGAAAGAGATATGGTTCATTTTTCAGCCTATACTTTGACTTTTGTCTATGTAGATATTATTGAGTGGTGGCCCAATACTTGTTCAAATCAACTTGACTCGGTCCTTATTTGATATTGTGCATTCTTTTCAATAGATGAAATTTGTTTGATTTAGGTGTCTCACCTATATATTGACTAGCACGTAATGTAAAATTAATTTTTTTTTTTTAAAGTTAAAAAGAAAAGGTAAAAAGCTTTTGAATTTGGTGAACTATGAGTGGTGAAAATGTTTTTGGTTTCTTCAATTGTTTATGGGTTATGACTGGTGCCTTGTGATGGTCAATGGTTCAGCGTAAATTTGTAATTGAGCCTGGAAACTTGGGTCCAACATTTCTTCTGCAAACATGGTAATTATAGAATCAAATAATTTTCTAAAACTCTATTAGCAAATGGCTCTGGGATGAGTTTTCATTGCATGTATAAATCTGGGTGTCAAATGTTATGTCGAATAAACAAATTATACATTTACTTCCTCCATTAATTCAAGTTTTATACTAAGGGAGTTTGACATTAAATATTCCTTCGTGTGTTGATCATCATGTGATGGGAAGTAGCAATCTGGGCAAGTTGTGGACTTTTTAAGGGTCAGTGCGTGATATAATCTATCAAAGTAGAAACTGTTGAGCGCAAGGACTTGCTTAGATATTGTATCAATCAACAACTATGAGTTTTATATTTGCAATTTCATTGTTTCTCTATAAGAAAAATTCTGGTACTTGCACCACAAAGAGTTGGTGCTCAAGCAAGATATAAAATTAAAAATGGATCATAAATGTACTGTCAGGTACTGGTTTCTGAAGTGCACATGGAAAGTAAATTATGAAAATGTTTGGTTAGAGAAAATTAGAATTGTATTCAAACTTCTTTTATGGTAATGGTTTCAATTTTTTTCGTTTATAGCAGTGGCTCACATCATTGTCCTTGCTTTTGGTAAGGATGTTGTAAGCCATGTTTGGAAAGGGAGAAATTTCGAGATGTATGTAGGCAATACTGAACAATCAAGTTTATAATGAATGGCTTGACTTGGTATGCAGTGTGCTCCGAAGTTTGTAAAAATTGAGATGCAAATTATGTTCTAGTTTTACTTTCTATTTTCATTTCCTGGTCATCACTAGATTATTTGTCTTGTCATTTGACTGGCATAATGTAAACAATTGAGCATTGTCTCATCTGAGATTCTCTTTTGTTTTTCTATCTAGCGTTTACGGATAAGGGGAAGTTTCTCCTGGCAGCACGGAGGTATAGGCATGGTGTTCACACAGAGTATATTATCTCACTTGATGCTGATGACTTATCCCAAGGAAGTAATGCTTATGTTGGCAAGTTAAGGTAGGGTATTTTTGTATCAACAGACGTCTTGATTGGTTGTTTCCAAAATAATGCTTTTAATGGATATAGTTACTGCCTACCCATCAATTTGTGCCTGGGAGTTTAGGAACCATTTGCACAGTTGCTAAGAATCCAGATAGCATTGTTTGTTCTCATGTTCATGCTTTGCATTCACATAAATGCCAGTGTTTGGATAATCAAGTCTTCAGGTTTTGTTTCTACATGTTGAGCTCTTTTCTTTATTATTATTATTCATAATACATGGCATTTCATTAGAGAAGTAATATGGATCTGAATTGGAAGGGTACCTTGCTTAGTGTCTTGTAAATAATAAGGCTTAGTATCTTGAATAATAGAAAAGGTTGTGGCTCTGGGACAGCTAGTGATAATACAAGTCATGAAAAATAATTCCATTGCTCCTTTGAATACTGCAGTTCAGACTTCCTCGGTACCAACTTTACAATATATGACAGCCAGCCACCACACAGTGGTGCTAAGCCCTCAAGTAGCAGAGCTAGCCGGCGATTTGCAAGCAAGCAAATAAGCCCTCAAGTCCCGGCGGGCAATTTTGAGGTTGGGCAGGTCTCGTATAAATTTAACCTCTTGAAGTCAAGAGGTCCAAGGAGGATGGTTTGCTCACTTAAGTGCCCAGTGTCAGAAGAAACTACCAATGTAAAAAATGTTGACAACTCAAAGATGATGCAACTGGAGTCTGCTTCTTCTGGTTTTACAGTTTTGCGGAACAAAGCCCCAAGGTGGCATGAGCATTTGCAGTGTTGGTGCTTGAATTTCCATGGTCGGGTAACAGTAGCATCGGTGAAGAACTTTCAACTGGTTGCAACTATGGACCAAAGCCAACCAGGAGGGAAAGGAGATGAGGAGACTGTCCTCCTCCAGTTTGGGAAGGTAGGCGACGATACTTTTACCATGGATTATAGGCAGCCACTTTCAGCTTTTCAAGCATTTGCCATGTGCCTTACTAGTTTTGGCACGAAACTGGCATGTGAGTAATTTACATGGAATAATTATGATGTTAAAATTATGGATTCCTGTGTATGTTTTGTTATCATTCTACAAATGTTGGTCTGGCTGGAAGAAGTCAATGATGTAAATGCTGTTATTGTATCAATGACAAGAGCTTAAAATTTTTCATCTCCAATAATTAGGTCTCTGCCATCTTCACTAAAGTACTTGAGAGCAGTGGTGCACATTCATCAAGTTTTGCAAATGTTAGATATGGTTTTGAGATATGTTGCGAACATCTTCTGTTTTGAATTTGCCGCTTTCAATTTAGATGATGCTTTTAATTAAAAGTGTTTGGAAATAGGGTGGAAACTTGTTTTTTAAAAAAAAAAAAATTATTTGGCTTAAAATAAAATTTATTTTATATTCTTGTATTGTTTTGATGTATTTATATTAAAAATAATTTTTTAAAAATAAAAATAAATTATTATAATATTTTTTTAAATAATAAATATTTTAAACTTTCATCGTTATTATAATTTTAAATATACAATATTTCATCTACGAAAAGGACCCTCTAAATTGAACAAGAAGGCAAATTCCTTCTTAACACACGGTCAAGAAGGCAAACGCCAGCGATCTTAACACAAACTATGTCAAAATATAGGTTCTACCATTGCAGTATTTCCTGTACCGACCTGGTTTCCAAGTTATGACTCTAGAAAGTCAAATTGCACCGCCGAGGACGTCGAGAAAGGCAGAAGGGAAGGGGTGGCCAAATCGCAAGGTTCTGCGTCAATGAATACGGCCTAAGAAAGTTTTGCAGTCCTGTTCTCCTCAGCTATTATAAAGAGTTGCAAGCTCTGTAGACCACCACAAGTCGCTGGATGCAGGTCTTTCTCTAGTCCTCACCAATGCGCTTTGCACAAGAAAGCAGAAGATTTTTTTGGGTTACTATATATTGGCTCCACTAATATCAGATTAATTTTGAAACCTCTTGAATTAATACTTTATTTGATTTAAATTTCAAATTAAATTAAGTAAAAGTTAATTCGAAATAACTTGATGAATTTAAACGGTCCTAAAACACCAAGAGCTCATGATGATTTTTTTTTTTAAACCATAATAATCTAGTAGAAAACAAAATAAAAAAAATTATGAAATTAAGACAACCCTAAACTCAATGCTTAATCCACACAGTATCAAAGGATAAAATCAAGAAAATAATGAATAAGTACATGGATTTTCTAAAGGATAAAATCATGAATAAGTACATGGATTTTCTAAAATTAAATAACATGGCTTTTTTTTCAAAAATAACTTTGTTTAACCATGTGATAAAAAAAATAATAGACAATCAAAATCGAGCTTGCTTAAAAAAAAATAATACGATCATACCCATAAACTAAGACAACTCAGGTTACCACGTCATACCCACAAACTTATTCATTGACTCCATAAAGTTTAATAATTTAGTTTTTTAAAAAAAAAATTATTTAAGTAAATGTTAAAAAATAGACAATGGCGAGATGTCAAGATATTTTTCTTGATATTTTACAAAATACTATGGATCACAATGGAATTTTTATATTTTTAATTTAGTGTTGCTTTTTTTCAAAAATATATTTTTAAGCCATATGTCAAAAAATAGATGATCAAATTGGAGCTTAGGTTTTTTTTTTTTTTAAAAAAAAAAAAGGTATGGCGCAAAACTTGTGAGTCTAGGCAACCTACGTTACCATATTAAATTAAAAAAATCTGGTCATTAACTCCAGAAAATTTAATAACTTATTTTTAAAAAATATTTTTTTGTATAACTAAATGTTAAGAAATAGATGATGCTTCGATGTGATATTATTTTTTTGATACGAATTCGATAACAGGATATTTTACAAAACACTATGGATCACAATTGATTTTTTTATATTCTTAATTTAGCATGGACTTTTTTCAAAAAAAAATAATTCTTTTAACTATATAATAAAAAAATAGATAATCAAAATCGAGCTTAGATAAAATAAAAAAAAAGTACGAGGCTAAACTCGCGAGTCGAGGCAACCCAGGTTACCGCTCCATTCCCGCAAACTTGATTATTAACTTCATAAAGTTTAATAACTTTGTTTTTTCTTGAAATAATTTTTTATTTAACTAAATGTTAAATAATAAATGATGCTGAGATGCTATAAATATTTTACAAAATACTATGGATCACAATTAAATTTTTAATTCAGTATGTTCTTTGGGATTTATACTCAAACAATAGTATCAAATCTAAAAGAAGAAAAAAATAGAAGGTGAAATTGAAAGAAAAAAATAAATTAAAAAACTATCTTGAATAAAAAAACAAAAATAACAAAATAGAGACCAGATTTAAAAGCGTTAGAAATTAAAGAATAAAATTAAAAAAAATTAAATTTATAAATTAATTAAAATAAAATAAATAATTAAAAAAAAAATCAAACCAAAAGAAAACAATGTTGAAGTGTTGGAATGCAAATTTAGAGGTCAAACATGTAGAAGGAAAAGAGGGGGGGGGGGGGGGATCAACGACACCTCAATAGAGGTAAGATACACACCCCTAATAAGGAGAAGAAGACCAAGGCAAATCGAATGAAGTGGCAGAACAATTTTTTTTAATCATCAAAATCAATCACACACGTCACCCGAGGATGCGAAGCGACTGATGCATGCAAATTAAACGTCAGCAACTTTATTTTTTTAATTTATGAAATACCACTTTCCTCCATAAATAAATAGTTATTACGGGGGAAAAACACCTTGGAATGAAAAATAAGCACTTGTAGCTAAGCCATTAAAAAATTAAAACCAAGGGCAATGGAGTCATTATGTTCTAGCAAAAACAATTGAAAAACCCAAAACACCCCTAGAACAACGCTAAATGTTAACTTTAACGGTTAAAAAAATAGGAAAAAAAACCACCAAAATCAGTATTGTAATATTATCCTTGGAAGACAGTATTGTATGATTTTTTAAGAATAAAATCGCAAATTCATTATTGCAATTAACAGTAAATCAAAACATATCTAAAATGGTTTTTCCATATTTGGCATTGTATTTCCTGTTTATTTACTGGAAAATATTTTTTTAAAAAAAAATAAATTTTGAAAAAATAGATTGTAGAAAAGCAAATTATATTTCAATGTTTGGTAATATAAAAAAAAATTGAAAAACACTTTCCAGTATTTGGTTATGTCATGAAAAATAAGCTGGAAAATAACTTATTAATGTTTTATTTTTTCAAGTTTATTAAAATTATATTTCAATGTTTGGTAATATAAAAAAAAAATTGAAAAACATTTTCCAGTATTTGGTTATGTCATGAAAAATAAGCTGGAAAATAACTTATTAATGTTTTATTTTTTCAAGTTTATTAAAATTATGTTTCAATGTTTGGTAATATAAAAATAAATAAATTGAAAAACACTTTCCAGTATTTAGTTATGTTATGAAAAATAAGCTGGAAAATAACTTATTAATATTTTATTTTTTCAAGTTTATTAAAATAACGAGGAACAAATATTATAAATTAAAAAGCTAAATGAAAATGAAAATAAAATTGAAAAAAATATAATTTAATAAATTATCTCAAATAAAATAAATAATAATCAAAATAATAGAGATCAAATTAAAAAATTAAAATAATAATAATAATCATTTCATAAATTATTTGAAATAAAATAAGTAACAATAAAAAAATAAGGACCAAATTTGATAGATAAAAAATTTCAATGAAAAAAGGATACGAAAAAAGCAAATAACAATTATAAAAATAAAGACCAAAGTTAATAAAAAAATATTCTAAAGAATGAAATTGAAAAAAAAAATATATATATATATATATATTTAAGAACTAAATTTGATATAATCAGCAAATAATATAACATTTCTAAAATTTTTACAACTTCCTGAAAGTATTTTTCATCGAAAATTTTAAAAAAAATTTTCCTGAAAATCAAATTAAATTTATCTTTAACTAAAACATATTTTTTATTAATCAATTAATCAAATTTTTCTAATGACAAATAAACATAATTTTTATGCAAACCACTTTCCATCATCCCTGTAATATAAGTTACAAGTTCAAGGCCAATAGAAAACACACTTCGTGGTTCGGAAGGGAAGCCTAAAATATGGATATCTAAACCACCTAGATTTCATTAAATTTGCTAGGCTAGCTTTTATGTCTCTGGTAATATAAGATAGAATTTGAAAACATGGTTGAAATTACATTCTTAAAAATTTCAAAAGTTTAATTTTTTTTTGTTAAAATTTAATATGATTTATATTTTTTGAATCATTTAAATGTGCTAATATCAAAAATAATTTTAAAAAAATAAAAAAAATATTATTAACAGCATAAAAAATTATTTAAAAAAAAAATCACTTCCGCACTGTAAAACATATACTTAAAGTGATAGTGCAACTACTGATCCAACATCCTCAACCGTGAACTTCCAAATTAGAGGTAGACAATCTCATCACTTTATGCAATGTGGAAGGTCATTTACAAAATGGGTCTTCGTTTTTAGGTGAAAATTCTTGCAAGTCTAAACCATCCAAAAGATTTTGGTCCACAAAACACAAAAGAGGAACCAGGGACAGAAAGGTAGATCTACAATGGTTTTGCCATGTTTGGTATTATATTACAGTTTATTGACTGGAAAGCAGTTCTTTATAAAAAATAAATTTAAAAGGCAAATTATTTTTTAATATTTAGTAGTGTAATAAAAAATAAGTTGAAAAATAATTTTTAGTATTTAGTTATATAATGAAAAATGAGCTGGAAAATAACTTATTAATATTTTATTTATTTTCAAGTTTATTAAAATAATAAAAAATAAATCTTTCAAATTAAAAAATTAAATGAGAATAAAATTGAAAAAAAAATATAATTTCATAAATTATCTCAAATAAAATGAATAATAATCAAAATAATAGATATCAAATATAACCAATTTTTCTGCAATAAACAACCTATAAAAAATTTATGAAAACTACTTTCCATCATCCCTGTAATATAAATTAAAAGTTCTAAGGCCAGTAGGAAACACACTAAATGGTTCAGAAGGGAAGCCTAAAATATGGATATCAGAACAACGTTCGCAGTCTACTAAACCACTTAGATTTCATTAAATTTGCTAGGCTAGCTTTTATGTCTTCTGTTAATCTAAATGCTGTGATCAGTGCAACCACTGATTCAACATCCTCAACCGAGAACTTCCAAATTAGAGGTAGACAATTTAATCACTTTATGCAATGTGGAAGGTCATTTACAAAAGGGGTCTTCGTTTTTAGGTGAAAATTATTGCAAGTCTAAACCATCCAAAAGATTTTGGTCCACAAAACACAGAAGAGGAACCAGGGACAGAAAGGTAGATCTAAATTCAAAGACATCACACGGGTCAAAGCGACTGTTTCTTACATGCGAGCCATAACAAAGGTAGAAAGGGTCCATCTACACCACCAATTTTAAGACTCAAGAGACAGCGGGAAACAACTTTATAGCTCCTTGCTGTGTTTCAAATCCTTCTTCACTTCTTTCCCCGCAGCTTCACACCAAGAGCCCTCTCCAGCTTGCCTATAATCTGCTGATTAGGAATGGCTTTTCCAGATTCATACTCCTGAATTATCTGGGGCTTCTCATTGATCAACTGCACCGGGAGGAAAAGAATAAGAGTACTGATATAAAAGCTGAAGTTATTGTGGATGAGAGAGTGAGAGAGTGAGAGAGAGAGAGGGACCTGTGCAAGTTGAGCCTGGGTAAGTTTCTTGTCCGTTCTACCCTGCATAAGTGCTTTCTTCAGTTCAGTTGGCACTCGGTCATCTGTGGGAAAACAACACAAACAGACCAGAAGGTTTTAGGAAGATTTTTTCTTCCAGTGGTAAAGTATCACACATCATCTAACAAAAACAAGAGCAACTTGGGAGAGAGCTAAAACCAAGTAGCGAGGTCCACGAGCATGCTAAAACACCAAAAACTTATGTGGGGATGATTTAGAGAAACATAATCATCATTTTGTGTAGCATTAGACATGAAGATGATCAAAGAAATGAAGTGTGAAGTCAACTGAGCAAGTTGCATCTAGAAGTAAGACGTGTGCTACTTATTCCGTACATAGAATCATAAAAAAAAAAAAAACACAATTAATTTTAAACAATTTTTCCTCATATTTTAATTCCCATGATGATTTAAAACGCCTGAAATACAGGATTTTCACCATTAAGAGTCAAATTCTAAAATGATGACAAGAAAGAGGCAACTTTTTACAGATTCCTTTAGGAACTCTCTTCAGCTAAAGATCAAAAAGGAAAAGCTTATCTCTAGATGAGATATAAGGCTACCTTTATTTTAAGTCAGAGCAAGCCGATGACAACACAAAGTTTCATCAGCAAACAAACCTCAAGATCCTCAAAAGTCATCAATCAGTGGATTAATTTTAATAGAGAGCTGTACAGTCAATTAACATTACTTATACACAACAAGATAAACACAGAAAACCATGCAGACTAGAACACAATAATATAAACACAGAAAAACATGAAAACTCAAACACAAAAATGTTAGCAATGATTCATCATTCAGTAGACTAATTTTAATAGAGAACTGTAAAGTCAATTAACATTACTTATACACAGCAAGATAAAACACAGAAAACCAAGAATACTCAAACACGACAATGTTAACAGTGATATAAACACAGAACCATGAAGACTCAAACACAACAATGTTAACAATGATACAAACAATTACCCAGCAAAGAACTTTTCACATGTATAAAGACTCAAACACAACAATGTTAACAATGATACAAACAATTACCCAGCAAAGAACTTTTCACATGTGTGCAGATGTGCAAGAAAAAAAATATATATGCTATACTCACGAGCAAGGTTCTCTGTTTCTTCATCGAGCTTCCTTGTGTTCAAAGAAGTGCTGCTAGAAGCAGCCTTGTTCGTACCAGCAGTTGCTGCAGGTCAGATTAAAATACAATCATTTTAAGTTCACACAAACAAACATGATGGCAGTTTATTATTTTTCCCTGACTGCCATATTATAGTTTATCTTTTTCCCCTAGATTAAAGCTTTTAAAATTTATAAATTAGGAAATATAGATGCATATTTCTTTCATTTAATTGTTTTATATTCATAACAGGTTAATAATAATTTGAAAAAGAAAAGTTGAAAACTACCACATAAACCCTAATCTCTAAAAATGAAAAAAAAAAAAAAAAAAAACTGAACCCTAATGGTGCTTATTATCACAATAGATTCCAAAATAACAAATACAAATAGAGATCCAAGACAATCATCAAATGTTCTTTAAATTTTTGCATCAAGAAACAAACCCTAACTTCACTATCATCATCAACGATACAAAAAAAAAAAAAAAAAACAGAATGTTTGGATTGGCAGATTGAGTTAAATTAACCATCTAAATAGTACGAGAGAGGACAAAAGACGGGAGAGGTACATTTTTTTATGGTTTCGATCTCGGCACCGGAGCGGCGGGCGGCGTTGACGGCCTTCTCATCCTTCTTGGCGGCGGCGTTGGGAGCTTTCTTGCGGATCACAACGGGTTCCCAGTCCTGTGAGATTGGTCCACCTCCTGACATTTTTTTTCCCTCTTTTTATCAACAATAATATCTTTCTCTCTATCTATATCTGGTTAAGTGATTTTATATGTTGTTGCGTGTCTTTATCTCTGGTTTTCAAGACTCTGGCTTCCGCTTCTCATTATATAAGAAGAGGAGGGGCTATCCAAAGAGAAAAAAGAATCTGCATTTTACGTGGTGAGCAAGCCTAATCCCTAATCCTAGCCTAATGAATTTGGGCCCCATTTTCTATATGGGCTTTGGGCTGCATGCAAACCTTCAAAAACCAAAATGCATTCCATCCCTGTTCGGAAAAGAGAGATACAGGAATTTCTTTTAACAGTAACATAGTCAAAAATTTTTTTGCTAAAATTACCCTAACCAAAAAATATTTGAAAAATAATATATTTTGAACAAAGACATGTTTTTTATCCAAACACATGATCACCAATCACATCTCTATTTAAAGATCTGATTATAAATTACAATTATATAACAAAAACCTATTTTTTTTCCTTTAATTGTCGCCACCCCTCACTAAAAAAACCCAAAAACCCAATTGGTCTTCCCATAGATTGCCCAAAACAGCCGTCAATCGTCTACCAAAACACCAAAATTTTCTGCTCTCTTCTTCATACATCATTCTAGTATTTTTTTTTTCAACAAAAAACATCAACTCAGTCTCCTTTTTTAGTCTTTTAATTGTGACCACCCCTTCAACCACCACCTAGTCATCAATAAATCAAGGTAAAAATAATATATTTCTCTTAATTTTTTGGGTATTATTGTTAAATTATTAGATTTTTTTAGTTTTAATTTATTATTGTTTAGGGTTGAGTTTGATAAGTGGCCATTTTGTTTAATTGAAATAATTTATGGTTTAAATAAAGTAATTAAGGGTGTTTTTATACAATTAATGTTATTTATGTAATTAATTACATCAAAACAATTAAGGTTTACAAACTAGAGATTTATGGAATCAATTGATGTTATATGTGATGACGTTATGATATGATGTGCAAGCATGATAGAGCATATTTATTTCATATGTTTGGTCGCGTGCTATTCATTGATCTTGGTGGGATATATGTGCCATTGTTCTATCTTCCTTTATTGAAGAACTTCGAGGCCATTATGTAGTATAGCTAGGGGGTAAGCATTCTTGCATGTTTGTATAGGTACATGCATGTTGTAAGCATGAAAAAGGCAAGGCAAGTTGGGGGATGTTTATTTTTTTGTACAGATTCTATAATATACATTGTATTTCTTTGTTATCACAATGAGTATCTTGTTTTTGAGTTGGCTACTGATTGGATTGCATTTTATTTTATTTTATTTTTCTAATAATTATGTTCATGGGATTATTTGCATTAAGAGCATCCTTAAATTGACCCAAAAACTAATACATTTGTGATAATTGGGGGAGTAAATTTACAACTCTCATTAGAAAACAAGTAATATGTTATTTATAATCATATTTTTAAATTAAAAATAATATATTTAATTAGTTTATTAGTTTTAAATTTTAGGTGTTATGGGATCAAGAGTTATGAAAATAATTTAACATATATTTTGTCATTTTATCGTTACGAGTTGGATAGACAATAATATTATTATGTATGTCCATTATTAGTTTGTTATTAGTAATTATCAGTTTGATTAGTTTTTACATAAAATATATGTATAATAATTGCATTATTGATGGTGTTATAGGTTATGTGGAATTCATACTCGAAGGATAACTTTAAAGTTACTCATCCTATATGCATACTAGACACGAACTTATGGACAATACTAGTCCTACTTATATTTTTGAAATTGTGGAGTTACATTGCTCAGATAGTATGATGTGATAATTTGTTTTGTAACAACACATCTTAATTGATATACCATCTATGCATTGTATGCCATCACTTGATAGGGGCAGATACAATGATTATAATTAAATGACTCACCATCTTTATTATATAGCATAATGGGATGCATAAAGAGATGAGATCTCTTGTAGAGGTATAGCCTATTATTTCAAAGAATGAATACATGAAGTGGTATTGTCGTATAACAAGGTATATTATCACACAAAACCCAGCGTAAGTTCCTTCATGTGATAACATAAAGTATGAGCCACATGTACAATAGATTCAAAATTTTCTAAGTAATATTAACTTTTTAAAGTTAATATATGATGCTAATCATGTTTTATTTATAGATTATAATTGTATTTTAAAAAAAATTAGGTTGGTAATTTGACATAGGATGCTCGAGGGGCCACTACTAATCTTTGTGGGATCAAAGATAATGCACTTGCTCATTATTATACAACTTGTTGGTTTGAATCATGTTGCATGACGCTTGAAATGCTTGGAGAGACATTATGTCTAAATGATGTTGTGTTAAAAGACGAAACGACTCAGACACTGGGAAGCCATGTTATTAATGATGCCAGAACATTGACTCATCATCGCAGACATATATAAACTAGGATATATGTAGAAACTAGAATTATGATTGTCTTATTTTTTTTTTTTAGTTAAGCATTTTGTGTTTTTTTATTTGTGTATTTTATTAAACTTGTGAATAATTGTTTTGGACTTGTCATGGTGAGATTTTAATATTGTCTTCTATATTATGAACATTCAAATTTATTTTGGACAAGTAGGTAAAATTTAGAGTCATAAATTTACAAGTGAACATGTAACATCGATAACAAGTTATTTATAATTGCAAAGCAAGCATTTCCAACTTAATAAATATGACAATATTTATAGGTGAATTGATATGGCACATTGTTATGTTATATTATTGCAAAGATCAAGTTATAATAAACAAACAAAAACAAACCTAAAATATTACATCCATGTAAATAATATTTTATTTTATTTTTTGTGTTTTTTTAAATCAAACAATATCCCGTCCATTTTTGTTCCTTGTGTTTTTTTGGATTGTATGTGTTTTTAAGATTATCTGTGATCTAGGGTTTGAATTTAGCATTAGTAATGTTTAGGATTATGGGTTTGTATTTAGGGTTAGTTTTGGTTTAATGATTATGGATTGCGGGTTATATTTAAGGTTAGTGATTATGGGTTTAGGGTAATAGTTTTGGGGTTTAAGATTCTAGGTTATGAGTTTAGGGGTATGGATTTAAGAGTTTTGGGTTAGGGATTTGTATTTGAGGTTAATTTGAGATTAATTTATGGTTATGGTAGTTTAAGATTAAAAGTTTATTTGTGGTTAGGGTAGTTAAGGGTTTAGGTTTGAGGTTATGGTGATTTAGGGTTTGGGCTTGGGGCTAATTTGATGTTACAATTGAAGACATGATTGTTATTCGAGTTTTATTTATTTATTAAAAGATGTGATTGTTATTCACATGTTTAGGTTAAAGATGTGATTACCATTCATGATTTTGACTAAATTGTGTTATTTTTCTATAATTTTTTTGTCCTGTATTATTTTTCCAAAACTTTTGGCCAAGGGTGTTAGAAAGGAAAAATACTCAAAGTATGATGGAAGGAGAATTTACTTTTGATTTGTTAAGAGTTTCACTAAATAAAACTGTTTAACATATTTTAAAGCCATCACTAAGTCAATGGCCTACACTCTACCGTAAGATGAGTCTATTTTTTAACATCTAAAAAAGATTTTAGGGCATAATTAACATATTTTAAAGTAGAAAGGAAAATCCACGATTTAAATTATAGTCCTAATTGGGTTCAATAAGTCCTATTTGCTTCATTTAATTATATCTAGAAAAAAAAAACTCAATACCAACAAATAAGCTAAATAAAAAAAATGATTATAATAATTTGAAAAAATAAATTTAATAGTATTATAAAAAAAATCCATAACTTGATAACAAACCCAAAAAGAAATGGATTTTAATTTAAAAACATCTTAAAAACATTTTTGGTTCATCGAATAATCACAAAAAAATAAGAAATAAGAAATATAAAGGAAAAAACATAAAAAAAGATATTTTTTAAAATGACTCGGGTAATAATAATAGGATAAACTAATAGAAAGTAAAATGCAAAGCATAGAAAAGTTCATTTCCTAGCCAACTCAGTATTAAATAATAAAATTAAAAAACAAAATCATTTTAAAAGGACTTAGCACCAAAAGTTCATTTCCTGAAATGCATCACAGATGGAAATTAGTAAAACCATGGTTAAACTCGAGGAAGCTGAATATAGAAACTACCCCGGTAGTAAATTATTATCCCACCGTCTAACAACCTTCACTTCGGCGGCTAGCTTCTAGTGAATTTGTGTTCCTCATTAATTTAGACAGTCTTGTTTCATGCCAACAACAATAATTTACCCAGAACGCAATGTTTTGCTTTTTATAGTTTTCACCACTTTCCTTCAAGTTTGACTGTAGTAATTGTTTTAGACTACTAAGAAAGAAACACTGCAGCTTGAAATGGTACTGAAATCAAAACATTTAAAAAGTAACTTTTACTTTGAATCACACACCTTAAAAATGCAAACATGGGATATAAATATTAACTGATATCTAAATTAAACGGTGGATGCCCCGAGCATTTGATAGTGCACCACTGGGAAGTATATTTTCCAGCCTTGTAGTGGTTCATGAAATGAAGAACGCAGTCGAAGCATGGATGGTGGGGTTCGCCAAGCTGGGAAAGAATTTCATAGTCATAGGCAAGGTGAGCTCCAATTGCTCAGGCTATTTCCTTCTTGACAATGAAGCTCATCCCCGATCGTCTCACTTGCCAACCTTGACCCCTGTTATTTTAAGGTTCTAACTAGCATTCGGATTTTGCCTCGATTTGATACCATTCTCGCATCCCACACTCTTATGATTAGCTTTTTGGGAAATTTTTAAATGAACAATTTCTTATTTTACTATCTTCAACTCTATGTATTTCTCTATCCGTATAAAAAGTAAAGCATGTATGCAGCGATGATTATGAGATGAAAATGGAGCTGAAGAATCAATGAAGAGTTGTGCTGAGTTGCGAGAGAGAATTTCTTAGTCGTTGGCAATGTGAGTTCACACTACTTTTAATTCTCCATTAACAATACCACCAGACAAAACACTTCCTTAATATGACCATATCATAAAGCAAGCACCTCAGCTGCTTAGATTGCCACCCTTGTTATTATTTACCTAACCTCTCTGCCTTTCCTCAGTACCATGTACAAAATCCTTGGCTTCTATAGTGTAGTGGTACATTAAGGGAAATGATCCATACTATCCCTAACTATAACAAATTATTTACGCAGGGCCCTCTACTAATTTAAGAGTTTAAGAATTGATTGAGTCCCTCTAATGCACTAATTTGCTAATGTGCTCCCTCCGTTAGTAACACTATTAACAAAATGCAGTAACTTCACTAATCAAGCAACATGTATCATTTGATTTAGTCAACACACAATTCTTTTTTTTTCCTCCTTTTCTTAATAAAAAATAAAATTTTCAAAAAAGTCGGAAATAAAAAGAAAGAACATTGAAAATTGAATTTTGAAATTTGAAAATTTTAAAATAAAGAAATTTCAGATTATATTTTAACACAAGCTAAGAAAAAACACACAGGTTCTTCTCTTTCTTTCTCAGACCATCACAGGTGAGCCACCCCAGGCAATCTTCTTTCTCCCTTTTAGAAGAAGTTATCTACTCCTTAACACCCCACAAAATGAGCCACCTGAATTTATATGCATAATTGCAATTGTAGGGCTTTGAAAATAATAAATCATAACCCCATTTGGTTATCTTTGTTGGGGAAATTAAAATCATTATGTAAAAGCTCTTTTAAAAATTAAAGGGAATGCATGTAAGCACTGCCTTAATAATGAGGTGAAGTTATCATTCATGGAAAGCATTCTCTGAAGAACAATTTGCTCTTGTACTCTACAAATGTTGTTTTCCATGGCTAATATTTTTTTGCCACCCAAATCGAAAGCATAACATCCATAACATGCAATTAATAGATGTAAATAAGTTGTCTTTTAACAAGCATTGCAATTTTCTTTCTTATGTATAGTTTCCATTTAATTAAAAAACACAATCATAGCTTTCATCATTTTGTTACAAAATTAACAGGGTTAATATTTTGAGAAATGTAGTTTGTTGTAAACATGATCGTAAGCCATGATAATATCCAAGAACACATAAAAAATAAAGGACAAACATTGTAGCATTTTCATCTCCATTTAAACAAGCTCATCTCCGCTCACAATCTTGTTTCCTGTTTACTTGCCTTCATACTAGAAACTCCACTATTAGAATCAATACATTTTCTACCATTACCTTGCTTAAAACACAGCAAGTACAGAACAACAATATCCTCATGTAAAACCCTTAAATTCCAGATAATTCCATAAAACACTACAAAACAAATAACATACAACAATCGGCATAATTAATCTTACAAAAACCACCATTTCTCCTGCATTTAAATCAAGGTCAGAAATTAAGTACTAATCTAAAGGGTGTGGGTGATTCACTAATCACCCGCACCCAATGTACTGTGGATTACAAGTAATACACGGTGCATTTCTCCGTTTCCATCTAAATCAACTCTTTTAACGAAAAACTAGTTGTAACCTGATCCAACTCGGAAACATGACGACTTGAGGGGCTCAGGTTGGACTTAACTTCCAGCCACCCAGAACCTAATAGAGGAGGAGATGGTTGTGGTGAGTTGACAAGCCATTCTAGACCAGGGTCGCGTTGTGGATCAAATGATGAGCATGCTGGGGCGACATTATTGGCCTTGCTGGTGTCCATGGCCTTTTGGTAATTGGGTTTGTGTCTGTTGCTCTTTTTGAAGGGTGTAAGGTTTGATACATGGAGATTTCTTGATGAATAATTTACATAAGTGGGTGGATAAAGGTTAGGGTTAGGGTCAGGGTTAAAGGTAGGAGGGCCTTGGTGCTAGAGAGAGTGATGATAAATAACCTCATCTCTCAGTGATTGTTCATGTGGTTTGAAAGGTCTCTCGTAAGGATTCATGGATGCAAAGATTGAGTAATTCAGTAGTTTCAAAGTTTTGGTTGTAAAGAAGAAGAACAAAATTCGTGTTGATATTTTGCTTAAATTTTGGGATGAAAGTTACCAAGTGGGATTGGATAAATCGTGTTGATTGGAAAGCAGGGGATGTGGATGTCCATTTTCATGTAGTAGTAAGGGAGGTTGGTGAGTGGCATGCTGTAGTAAAAGTCGAAGAGGGAAAGATTCGAGGGAATAAAATGGATAAAGGTCTAAATTTCAAAACAAGAAAAACAATGGATCAAAATAAAATTAAGTTATTTAGGGACCAAGTAACAAAAGAGAAAATTAAAATTTATGGGCTATATACAAATAAGTGAATTATAGAGAAAATGGGTCACCATACATAAAAAATAAAATATTATTCACCGTATATAATGTTGGTTAAATATTTTAATCTTCCATACCCATTCTATGTGTAAGGATTACATGGAATATCATGCTTGGAATTGATTTTAGCCTTGTTCATGAGTTTGTGCTCATTACTTATTGTCATTTTATAAATGCAAAGTTAGGGTTCTTATATGTTTATAATGTCTTCGATGAACAATTAACCTTGTTTGATTTTTGTCCATTTTATTGGTAAATACATGATCCTCATCACTCAAAATATAAAAAAACTTTATCACCATCAAATCCCATGCATCATGGCTAAGTCTCTCAAATATATATATATTCTTACATGTTTTAATGTTTATTTTAGCATTTTTACAAAAGAAAAGGAAAAAGAAAAATAAATTGTCATGTATATTTTAGGGTTTTATAACAAGTTTATAAAATTCATTGAGATTTTGCCCAAATTAAAAGGCCAATTAGGCTGACATTTCAAACCTTTAAAAAACTAATCCTTAGTTTTTCACAAATCATGTTACAAAATATATTTTGCTATTTACTTTTGGTATTTCAGGTAAATGGACTCAATATTGTCTATTCCCTTGGATATTAGTAGGAGTAATGCGTCCTATTAATTTTTCAAATAATAAAAGTTTAATATTCACCAATAACAAAATCACGAGTATTAATTTTTTTAGTATAATATTATCCATTAAAAAAATCAAGAATATTAAAAAAATAGTCTAATATTCATTAAGTACATATGAGTGTGAATTGAGAGTATTAAATCTTCATTTAACAAATATTAGGAGTGAAACACATATGCAATAGGATAGGTGATCCTCATTGAGGCACCTTCCATAGACTTCCTTATTATTTGAGTTTGGTCCAATAAGCCTAACATAGGCCCATAAATAACTCACTAACATAATTCAATTGATAATTAATCATAGATTGTGAGTGACGACTCATCTTTCCATCTTTACCATACTTTTTTAATATAAAATAAGCTTTGCTTTTATGGGTTCGTCATAATGTCGGGTGTGAAAATATTATTAAAAATAAATATAAAGCAATCCATATTAGTTATATTGCCTTATAATGATTTTTTCCTTTCTTTTAACATAATCAGTTAGGATTTCTAGTTACCGTAAAACTAGATGGTGACTATTCTTTCTTACTTTACCCATATCAATTATAATCAACTCATCAAGATGTTCTATACGACAATAGCTATGTTTGCAAAAGCCAACAAAGATGGTGATATAAGTGGAGGGACAATAATGATATGGTCATTCAATGGTTGTAAGTGAATATAATTATGACTATCTAAATGGCAAATGTTAATAGTGGTAACATAATGATAGTAAGGTGATACTGGTTTTAATAATGGTGATGAGACAACTATTCTAGTGGTGATTGTCTTATAAACAAGGTATTGATAATTATTTTTTACATGTATTTAAAATGTATTTTTTTTTCATGACCTTTTAATTCGAAATTTTTAATTATTTTTGTATTGTGCTATAAAAAAATTAAAGGTCCTAAATAATATGATTAATTTATAAATATAAAAAAATAAAAATTATAGCAACAACTCTTTAAAGAATATAAATAAAAAGAAATTTATAATGTCGATTCTCAAAAAATTATGAAATGAAAAATACTTGGTGGATATAAAAACATATAAGATAACTATAAATATAAAGTGAAATGTTAGAAATGAAGGAAAAAATAAGATAATTTTTTCTTTATTGCTCTCATAGGATAAAGTGTTCAAATGAATGTATAAATGGAATATTCAAAGCATAATATTATGCGAAAAACATTACATTTTATCATATTTTGTTTCATAATTTGGTTGGTCTACATTCCATTTCTATTTATAATTATATATTTTGATTATTTGAAAAAATTAATTATTAATCCATAAAAAACATGTATGAAGTCAAATGTCTAAACAATCATGAGTTAACATTCAACATCATGAAAAACACAAATAACTCAATGCTTATCATCCTCGTAATTGAGGGGTGTTCAACTAGTTTATAAAATGAAAATTATTAAGGATACAATGAAAGTTCACTAGATAAGTGTATGTTTTTATGGTTCAAGTAACTTTTCAAAATGCTTTTCACATAAGTTTTCACCTAAAAAACATTACATTAATGTCTTTTTAGTTTTTTTTTTTTTAATGATCTTGATGTGTTGATGTCAAAAATTAAAAAATATGAAAAAACATTATTTTTAAGCATTTTTAATTAAAAAACATTTTCACAAAAGCACTATGCACCTCATACATCAAGTTTTAATTCTAAAATAGCTCGGTTGATGCTCAGTAAGGGCCTCGCAACGTGAGGGACATATTTAGTCGCTCGATTGTTAGTCAGTTTAAAAAAAAATGAAAGTCTAAAATAACTTAAGATAGGGGGGTTGAAATTAAGGCTAAATTGATTTTTACAATCTTTATGAAAAACACAACCTTAAATTTTGGCAACAACAGCACACAATTAATCAATGCACAAATATAATAAAATAGATAATGAGAGAATGACACACCAATTTTTATAGTGGTTTGGACAACCATTTACTCCACTTATTGAAACTATGTTCATGTATTCACTATCAATTAATGGTCTTTTTAGTGGATGAAGCTTACTGAATACACTAATATTTTTATGGATCAATATTAAAAAAACCTTACATAATATTATTTCAAGGCTCAAGATTAAACTTTTTGTAATATTTTTCTAGGATCAAGATCTAAACCTCTCAATTGGCTTAAAACCAAAGATTATCCAAGTGGTTTAAGTGCCATTTATATTTTCATAATAAGTAAAACTCTCATAAGAGTTATCACACTTCAGAAAAAGAATATTATAAAGGATTAAGCTTAATTCCTTATAAAGATGTAAAAGAGGAGTAAAATCTTTTAGAATATTAAATCATGTAAGATTGTAAAATTATTAGAGAGTGTGGAGTACTTTCATGAAGTCAAAGAATGATATTTATAGGAGAAATTTAGCTATTACTCATATAGAATAAATAAGGACAAGAAATTTGGGTTTTTCATTGTGTTCTTTTCATTTGTTATAAATAGCTAAGACATCATTTTTTAGAGAAAAATTGTTGTTACAAAACAACTTGAGTGTTTGACACATTTGTTATGAAATTATAAGTTTTCCACCTTAGCTAAGAATAGTTAAATAGTATAAGAACACATGTGATAAATTCTTTTCGCTGAAAATAGATAAGAAGCTTTGCTTTTAATATAAAGTGAATTGAGTGATAATACTAAAATATACAATTAACATGATTTTTATAGTTATTTATAACTATATAAGTTTTGGTAATAAAAATAAATTGGATGATGAATTTTGACAATGTAGGTATTTTTGAATGAAAATCATTTTATAATGCCAAATTAAATTTGATAAAGACTTGATTATATTAAAACATGTTTAGGCATCTTCAAGTTCATTATACTTTAAATGATGTGTATAGATTCCTACAATAGTAAGACCTTTGACATACATATTAAATCTATTAATTATTGTTATTATAATAAATAAATAAATTATAAAAGTTTAAAGACCTCTAGGCTAAAAAAAATATGATTTAATTTTGTTGTTTTGTAAGAATTGGAGCCTTGGAAACTAAACTCGAAGCTGAGTCTCTTTTGTTTACTAAGACTATAGACTAATTTACAAGGTTAACGAAGGAATTTGTTTTGGACACTTAACTTTTATTTTATTTTTATTTTGATTCTATCACATTGGCACTTTATTTGAGATTTAACTTGGTGGTTTATTTTGGTTGTCTAGGTATGAGATTCTCACAATGACGAGGGAAAATTCTAGTGCTTGGTTAATACTCGGTTTTGTAGAATAAAACAAAATTTGGTTAAATTAAAACATTTAAGTGTTAAGAAATCAAAATTGAAACTAAAACAAATATGGTGATTGTGGTAAACGGGCATGGCAAATTAGATGGTATATGCACCTCATGTGTCAACTAGTGGGAGGCGTCTACGAGTTTTAGGCACTAATAAGGTGTCAATTTGAGGTCAAATGACAGCTTTCATGACAGTGTTGGAAATGCTATACTAGGCTTTTCTAGACAATTGATCATGTGTTGGTGGGTTCTAATATGACCTTTTTCCCCTTCTCTCTTCAAAAGTAATGTTTGCTTATAAAAATTAAGAGGAATCTTGTTAATTGTTTATTGTATTAAATTTAGTTTTTATTTTTTTGATTTATTTTTATTTTATTTTGAATTTGTTTTTTAATTTTATCCTTTAATATTGTATTTTATTTAATTTTTATGTCAAATCTGATCCTGATTTTTTTTATTACTATTTTTTTTATCATTTCTTAATTGATTTTTTTTTAATTTCATACATCAATATTTAATTTAATTTTTATGTTAAATTTGATTTTTATTTTTTAATTTTTATTTATTTATTTAATGAATTTTTTTACTTAATTTCATCTCATTTTTTTTATTCAATTTTTTTTTTAATTTCATACATTAATATTTCGTTGATTTAGGTTTGGTTTTGATTTTATTTTTTATTCTTTTAAACTCGCTAGCCGGGCCTTCACATTATTTTTCACATTAGTTCTATAATATAATATACGATAAGTAGCTCGCTCGCTCGGCTCCAATAAACTGGCGGGAAGAAGTTGAGGCTAAGCGACTTCCGATAAGGACCCAACTTTTCTATGCTCGCCCAATACTGTACAGCTCTCACCTCCGACAGCAAAAACTCTTGTCTTTTGTTTTTCAGAATTACAAAACACTCTAGTCTTTGTTCCACTCTCCAAAACCCCAAAAGAGCAATGCCTCCTACTTCAAAAGCCAGAATCATCGCCGAGTACGCGAAATCGAGCAGGTCATCGTGCAAGACATGCTCGAAAGCAATATCTGCTAAGGCCCTCAGGTTGGGTTTGGTCAGTAGAGACTCAAGAGGGTTTGATATGACCAAATGGCATCACCTGGGTTGCTTCTCTGACAAGATTGACTCCACCGAGCACATTGGAGGGTTTGATTCTCTCCAGGTAGTTTTTTGGTTTTAGGGTTTCTGTGGGGTGTTGGGGATTTTTATGTTGTTTGGTTTTAATTATAAAAAATTACGGGTTAATGGTAAGTGAGAATTGAACCGTTTGATCGTGTTTTTCAGAGTTGTGATCAGGAAGCCCTGAAGAAATTGGCGGAACAGGTATTAATTAATATTTATTGATGCTCTTCCTTATGAACACGAACAGCAGTTGATGTTTTTAGGTTTTTCGTCATGGCAACTGGTTGTATTCTAATTGGGCAGTTATGATGATTATGGAGCATTATCTAGGGTTTGTTATGACATTAATGGTGATTTTATTGTAATTGTCATGGTTATTAGTTTTGCTTTGTTTCTCTGGTTCAGCTTGAGAGATTTAAGACGAAAATTCTCATTTATAGTACGAAAATTCCCTTTTGGTATTGTTTAATTTGTTTTTTTATATAAAAGACAAAGGTATATGTGGTCTTGGCTGGATGAATTTACAATGCGCATATAAAAATTGCCAAAGGATTTGTGTTCTTAGCGTGCTGTTTTTTGTTTATATTTTGGGACGAATGTGTGGTGGGATATACAGGTTGGACTCTAGAGGGTTATTCTATAAGCATCTATCTATTCTAATTAACACATATTCCAACATTACAGGTTTCAAATGGAGATCAAGATGTTGAAATAAGCCGGAAAAGTTCCAAGGTATCAAGGGCATATGGATATCTTAAAAACTCAGCTATCTTTATGTTTGTACTCCTGCGCATACATCTGTATTGCTGATATTTTTTCATAACCTGATTCAGAGAACAGATGAAGATGCGGAAGAAAGTGAACTGGAGAAAATAAATACGAAGAAAACTAAGGTGGATTATCTTGTTATTGTTTTCTCCCCTCTAAATTTATGTTTCTTTGATTTTAATTGTCAAGTTCTCAATTGAAAGGTTGTCTTGTGATGTTCTGAGTGTTTAATTTATAAAGTCCTTAATTTGTTGGCATATTCCAATGGCGGTTTACTTTTCTTGATACAACTTTTCATTTTCAATTGGACATCTATTTATTTTATTTTGAACTTCATTGCTTCTAGTTGTCAATAGCCAATGAGGAAGCCAGCCTGGACATAGCCTTTTCACTCTCCGATGTTAGGGACAATTATAAGGTCAGATATATTCTGAATGCATATTGTCGTATTTTTTCCAACTTCATTGTCATATATCAACTTTTTTTTGTTTCTGTTTATATGCCTTTCCCATGTTTGGAAAAAGTCTGTTTCTTACTTGTTTGATGCTTTCCTTTTGATTCAGGACGCTACATTATTACCTAAATGGAAGGCATTTCAGACAATTATATTTCTTGAACGGGTGAGCTGTTGGCCTTATTTTTGGGCATTGCTGCTAAGACACACCCATGTCCAGCCACACCACACACCCTTGCAGATTAAGTGAATTTCCATATATGTTATGGTTCAAAGCATGGCCCAAGGAAAGAGAACTAAAAAGAACATTTGCCTCTGTTTTTGTTTGATTTCCTTCACCATCTTGAATTGAAAGGTGTAGAGTTCTTGTATATATGCATGAGTAAAGTAAGACTAAGTTTTTCTTAGTAATGTTCAGATGCAATATGCCATTTCTTTTTGTGCTCGCAAATCATTGTTGGTGTGCACGTGAAAACTTAACTTCAGCATTTTGCAGGATGATGGTCTCCGTGATTCGAATAAAATTGCTGCATTTGATTTTGATGGCTGTCTCGCAAAAACATCTGTCAAGAGGTATACACCCCCTTTTTAAGTCATCCATTGAGCAGTTTTTGCTTTTGCAGATTTCTATGAAGTTGTATTTTCTTGGGTTTCTCCTTTTGCTCCATGTGATTAATCGCTTCCACTATCAGTTTTAGTGACCAGACACTTGGGCAGAGTTTTCAACTTGGAATCTTTAACCCTCTATTTCTTTGAGTGGCTGTCTCCAAGTCTTATGTTGAATTTTCATTGCATTATAAGGATCAAATTGAGAATCTAATGGATTGCCTCATAATTCTTCTTTGATTTCAGAGTAGGTGCAGATGCTTGGTCCATCATGTTCCCCTCAATACCAGACAAGCTGCTGAGCTTATATAATGATGGCTTCAAGCTGGTCTGTCTGTTTTCTTGCAAAGGCTTTGTGTCGTAAAATTTGATTTAAAAAAGTATTTTTCCAGCTTCTTGTCACCAGATTTTGTTCCTGTTAATTTGTTTATGCTGTTAAAATGTCATTTATGCCATATTTAGGTTATATTCACGAATGAATCCAATATTGATCGCTGGAAGAACAAAAGGCAGGTAGCTGTGGACTCAAAAATTGGACGCCTAAACAACTTCATCAAGCAAGTCAAGGTTCCAATCCAGGTTGTTCATTCTGCTGATTTGTTTTATTATTTTTGTTCTCTTGATAGAATCTCTGTTGACATATATTATCCTTATGAAACCCCGGACCTTGTGTCCTTGAGGTGACAACACATGTTTAGGTACATGACATTAAGATATGAATTTTGCGAACATTTTGTAGAATTTGAACTCCTGAAAGATCAGCCTGTACATTCATTCATCTTTTTGTCATGTGATCCAATAGCTGAAAAATTGTCCCTTTTTTTTTGTTCAGAGAGGTTTGAGAGAAAAATAAGATATTAAAGCAAAGATTTTCAACCATATCTACACAAAGACACAGCAGTATTTTCAAATGCTTTTAGTCTCGCTGGAAGATATTGATAGCTTCAACTTCCCTGAGCTTTTTCTGATATTATCTCAAAAGATTCAAAGTTGTTTGGCTTCTCATCAATTCTGAATTGTTAGTTTCTTGACAAGGTGCCTCTGAAATTTCAACTCATAAGATTGTGTTATTTGGATGGCCCAACTCAGCCTGATTCATTCTCCTAGGATTGGTTATATCTATTCTAAGTACTGCAAGAAGAGCAAATGACTAGCTGGGTAACATCCTCTTGCCTATGAAGATCTTTATCATTGGCTATGTTTTTTGGTCATGACTGATGGTTTTGACTAGTCTATTGTATGGAAACACGTTCTTGATCTGTATTCTACCACAGCCCTCACATCACCTGTAGTCCCTTGTCATCTGACATAGTGTATGGATCTGACACAGATAGTAATAATGCATTTGGTGTAAAGAACATGAAAATAATCATTAGCATACTGAAATAATTCACTTGCAATGTCTGCATGCAGGTTTTTATAGCTTGTGGGTATGATGGTAAAGTAGAAGATCCCTTCCGCAAACCCAAACCTGGAATGTGGCAGATTATGGAGAAACACTTTAACTCTGGCATCTCCATTGATATGGACCAGTTATTTTCCTCTTCCCTTAATTTCTTCACTTCTTTATTTGGGGCCTGTTGGCTTTATAAGATATCACTCTCAACATTTGAAGGACATTTTAAGGCTGTATTATCATTACTCCCATCAACAATCTTATGTAGTTGTGGAATTATAGAATGTGACTAATTTATGAACCAGAATGGTTCTTTGATATGGCTTCTCATTTTGTGCGTTTGTAGATCCTTTTATGTTGGTGATGCAGCAGGGAGATCCAATGATCATAGCGATGCTGACTTAAAATTTGCAAAGGTATAGTTAGATTTATCAGTTATGCATACATTGTGATCATCCACAGAAGATCATTTATCCTTATTTCCTGAATAAATTATCCTTTATTTGTCTGTACGGTTTGTGTTTCAATTTATAAGTGGCTGGATTGGTAATGAAAATTGGTTTTGCTTACTGTTGACAATTGGTTCAATGATTTGCTCAAGAGTTAAATGAGGCTTGTTTTGGATGCAGGTTATTGGATTGAAATTCCATGTCCCAGAGGACTACTTTGGTGTCTAAGAATTCGTGGTTAGTGACAGTGGTTCTTGATGTATGACTAACAAGAAAAGATCCAGATCAAAGTTGTAATTAGCGTCGCCAGTGATCTTACATCTCTGTTTTGTCCTGGAAGCTGCTGATATGCTTTGGATTGATTCATGCCAAGTCTCTCTCCGTCTGCATCCCCTGGCTTCTTTCTATTGTAGTTATTAAAAAGTTTGTAACGGAACCTGCAAAACTAAACGTGGTTAAACCATCAATAACTTGGAGAAACTAACTCTGTTTTGATTTCGGATAGTTGAGCTGATTTTGTGACTAGTACTAGATAGGTGGTTTGCGGTGGCCCGTGCAAGCCGTGGACTGGTTCAAATTCTTCCTCATGTAAAAAAATATATATTTAGGTGACACTAACGATCTTAAAGAAGGAAATTTTGAGATCTTGGTTGTTATAATAAGTTTGGTTAATTTAATAATATAATTAAAAAAATATTGATAGTAAATAAAGCAAAAAAAAAATGGTAATAATTAACAATAAAAAATAAATTATTAATATCATTTTCGGGGGAGAAGAAAAAATCTTGTTGGAGATTGTTTTATTGTGGGTATTATCTTATCACTGAAAAAGATTATCAAGATAGTTGTTTATACCATCATTAAATATTATATGATAACATTGAAAGTAGTTGCACATGTTATAAAAGTAACAGTCTATAAAGTAAAACAAAATAATAAAATATTATGAAGTGATTATTTTATATTTAATTAATTAATTTAATTTAATTGAAAAAAAATTCTTTTAAAACAAGTTAAATTTAACAATAAATGACAAATAAAAAAACTCAAGAAATTCCAAGTTACTTTCAAAGTTAGTGAAAAAACATATAAAAATAAATAAATAAATAATGGATAAAATAAGTAAACCCGGACAAATCTCTTAAACCTAGGTTACTTGTGAAATCTTAGACCCGGGCTTAATTAATAAGCTTAAATCCTAACCAATTTAATGTGAAAAGATAAAATAAAAAAAATCAATTCAAAACTTGCCAAAGTAAAAAAATAATAATCAAAAGAACAATCAAATTTATTAGGAAAAAAAATGAAAAGAGGATGAAATCATTAAAAAAAATTAATTAAAAAAATTATCTCAAATAAAACAAGCAGTAATAAAAAGAATATGGATTAAATATGATAGATTAATAAATAAAAAATATTTAAAATAAGACAAGTAGTAATAAAAAGAACAATAATTAAATTTAAATAAAAAATAAATTGAACAGCTATTTAAAATTTAAAGAGTTAGACATAAAAATTAAAAAGAAAAAAAAAAAAGCCTGTGAACACAAAACTGGAGGTCAATTGGATACACGCATCGCATAGGATGGCAAGAACACCGAGAGGATTTGAACGTTGTTATAAAAACTTGCTTTTATCTACTGTGAGATACCATACACACTACCTAAATGACAAGAAAACAATCCACACGTTGTTGATGTGTAGAATGCATGCATCTATTTTTTTTAAAAAAAATATTTTTTTCTTGTTCAATTACCCTTAAATCAACTAGATCATAAATAAAAAAAAAACATAATAAAAATACAAATAGCCCTTGAACTCCATTTTAGTAATTTTTTATTTAAAATATAATTCAATCATTTTATTATATTTTAAAAAAAGAGAGACTAAAAAGCTCATGAATGTCAATTTAGTTATTTTTGTTTTTAAATAATTAAGTCATTTTACTGTACTAAAAAAAAATACAAGATCTAATTGTCCCGATTAATATAATAATGATTAATGAATCCTAATAAAAAACCAAATTTACCTTTGATGTCTAATTTATTGTTTTTGTTTGGGAAGAAAAAAAAATCATTACACTGTAGTAATTTATAATATTTTAATTTTATGTATACAATGAAACATTGAGAATTTTTTTTTTATAATATTCATCTTCAGCCAACAAACTTATGGCCTTGTTTTTTTTATTAAGCTCCTAGTTACACAGCTTTTTAAGAAAATCTAAAAATAAATTATTTTGATATATTTTAAATTAAAAATTATTTAAAAAAATATTTTGTATTCAATCCCAAACACTTTCTAAAATCAGGTTAGTTTAACTTCAACAAAAACAATGTTTGAAATATAATTATAGATGAGATCTATTACCAAAAAAACATGAGCTATTTTGCTGACCAAATAATTTTTTATATGCGCAAACAGCAGAAGCTACGGCAATATAAAATGGTAGCAAGTATGCAAGACATCTCGTTTCCCATGCCAAACGTGATTATTATAGCTCGGGTGATGGTCATCTTGTTGAGGTTTCGGTTTTTTATTTTTTATTTTTTATTTTTTTCTTTAATTCATCAACTTAACCTATGAACCTCTGGAAGTTCATTCATTTCTCCGAGTTCTTAGATGTGTGTCCTTGAAATTGTCCAGAGAAGGAATTAAATGTAAAAAAACAAAAATTCAGCCTAACCGACGCAGATGAGTTTGTTGATGTCCAACTTGCCTAAAATGCAAGTGGTCAGTAGACGGTTTGATAAAAAAGATGGGGAGAATAACGAGCCTTACAAAATCGTGGAAGCAGCAGCATTTTTCATCCTGTTCGACTTTTCACAGAACCTGATAATCTGACATGGTGATATTGAATTAGCGACCACAAATCCTAAGCACCCTGTTCCTTCGTCTTTCGTCATTTGGGGTTTTGCTTTATGCATCAAGCTCAGTGACAATCATCCCCTACCTCTGCTGCTACCTAGGCTCTCTGCCTGCCTCATCAAGAGCCATTTTCATCTGTCTTCTATCCTGGAAACTATTAACACATAATTTAGGAGGAAGCTTTCAAGAAAAATCTGTTTGAAGTGCCATGGACTAGAAATACAATGCTCTCAGACTTTATTTTGCAGTGCAAGTTCACAGTAATCACAACACACATCATGCGGTGATCCATACACCATTTAATAAACTGAGTCTAACATTCTCTACTCTGAAAAAAATGAGACCGAAATTGTACGATTAGTTTTACATGCTCACAGCACTTAACACAGACTCGGGCAATGTGCAGTTGGGTTTGGCAAAGAACTTTCACAATTGCTCACAGAAGAGGATCACTTCTAAAAAACAACAATCCGCAGATCCAGAACTTCAATCATTCCCACCGATATCACCATCCAAGATTGCATGCCTTGTCAAAACAATCTCCTTGACTAGATTCCTATATCTAAAAGGTCTCACTGCTGCTCTCAGAAACAAACCCGGCGGTATTTTAGCCTTCTTGATCCTCCTTCCCCATCTACCAATCCCCACAATCTTCCATTCTTTTGGACTGACTTTAGCTCGAACACCTCTCAATGCAGTTTCATCTCCATCCGCTTCACTCTTCCCCTTCCCTTCTTCCCCTTGCATCATGGCCTTAGACTGCTTCTTATACATCTCATCAGTTCTATCTACACTCCATTTCACAAGATTCTCCATCTCTTCAGAACTACTCAATGCCTTCTTAAACTTCTTCTCCCAATACTGCTCGTTCTCTTCTTCTTCTTCATTTTCTTCTTCACTTGTTGATTCATCATCATCATCTTGATCAACTCCACCTCCTTCCATGTCCAGAACCACGTCATCTTGATCATCACCATCACCATCATCCTCAATCCACTCAGTGTACTCAGTTTCATTCTTACCATACTCCTCATCGTCATCTGGTGCATCACAACCCAACTCAATTTCCTCCAACTTAGCCTTCCACTCCTTCGTATACGGATGCAACAACTGCACCGGATGATTCCTCATCAAGAACCCCAAACACTCTGATTTCCTCTCATCACTCATCTTCTCATACGCATTCACCACATCATCCACAAACGCCTTCTGACTCACCTTCACAATCTTACACAACCCTTCATAATACGTACACAACTGCACACTCCCATCCTCATTCTCCAACTCAAACAAAAAATCCCTTTCTGTTTTCGGATCCAAAAACGGCATTAAGCCCCTAAAAAAATCATCTTGAGGCTCAAACCTACACTGAAAAACTGGCCTCTTAACATAAATAATATCCGGCCTAAACCAAGCAGCACACCGTGTTATCAACTTCCTTGCTTGATTCCCCAACCTCCCCATCAAATTCCACTTATCCAACCGCTGTTTCCCGGCTTCCACCACAACTTCACTCACCAGTGTCCACTGCTCCCATGGCATTTCATTTAACCTCCATTTCGGATGTCTAACAAAAACCCAAAAATGCCGAAACCCAACTTCTTTATTCATTTGTTTCAACCTCTCTCCAAAATCAACAGCCATTTCATGTTGCTCAATTTTATCCCACTCTGCATCATCTTTCACTTGACTATATAATGTCACACACTCATCAGTAATCCCTCCTAGCACTGGTTCACCAACAACCACACCTCGCCATGAATAAGGCCCGTACTCTCCATAGCGGTACCAATCATACGGGTGTTTTAAATTTGGGTCATCTTTGTCCATGAACCGAGCCATGTAATCGTACCCGAGACCAATTTGGTTCAATTGGTCCTCTGTCAAGTTATCTGGGTGGTTTTTGTTAGAGTTTTTCAGCCGGAAGTAAGGGGATTCCTCTATATTTACCTTTCTAATGCGTGCCTTCCGCTTCGGTCTGCGGTAACCTCCGGTTCGACCAGGAGATGGAGCGCCCGGTTCCTTCTTGCTCCGGCCGGCGAAGGAGCGGGTGTCTCGGCGGAGAGAGGCACCTTGGCGCCATAATTGGGGGGCTTGGCTGGGAAATGAGAGTGTGGTGGAGAGGAGTTGGGGTTTAAGGGTTAGGCTTAGGGTTTTGGGGCGGGGAGGAAAAGGTGAGAAATTAGGGTTTAGGGTTTTAGAGAATGAAAGGTCCTGATGCAGCAACATTTGGAGATTTTCGGATTGAGTGAAGGTGATAGTAAGATCCTGGATAATTATAATTCAATTTATGACGTCGCTCTCTTTATTTCTTATTTCTTTTTCTAATTTCATGGCCACCGTCATCCTTTCTTCGTCAAACTTGCTTAACATAAAATTAATAAATTAATGTAGCGTTCAATATAGTGTTTGATTAGTACTATACTATTTAATTACTCTCTTGGGATAGAAAATATAAAGATAATAAATATAAAATTATATTTGTTAAGTAGTGTATAAGATAAAATAATTATTTTTATATCTTGTTTAATTATGATTAACAAGACATAATAAAATATAAAAAAAATTAATTTGTTCTTAATATGTATTATTATAAAACTTATCTATTTTAAAAAATAATCAAATATTTTTTTTTTACTTTAGGTTATATTTAGAGGTAAAATTAATAATATTATAATAGTGCTAGTTATGAAACCAAAATTGACATAGTAAGTTTACCCGAAATTGGGTCGATCCAGGGTCTAAACTGATCTAAGTTTAAGAAAAGACAAATTAAAAATTGATTCAACCCGACCTGATCAAAAACCCAGATTGACTTGTGATAAAACCTGGGTAAAACACCCGTCGATTTTTTTTAAAAAAAAAATAGGTCAATTAGGTTAACACTTCGACTCGTGACCTAAATCTTGCCTTATGTTGATGTATGCTCGAGTTGGTTTTTAAGACTATGATAATAACCACTATTATTGATATGTTGACTTGAATTAACTTGGGTTGACCCTCCTGACCCATGACCTGAGCCTTGCCTAGGTAAACTACTAAGTCGGATTTCAAAACTATGATAATAACAATTTTTATTCTTACATTGACCCGAGCTGACCCTCTCGATTCGTGACATGAAAATTGTTGTGGTTTGACCCTTGAATCAGGTTTTTAAACTATAATAATATATATATTTTTTATTTTTATATTGACCCTCCTAACACGTGACTCGAGTCGATCCTTGAGTCGAGTTTTAAAATTATAATAATAATCATTTTTATCCTTACATGTTTTAGTTGGACAATTTTAGAAATGAGATTTTTTTACAAATATATTTTAGGAATAAAAATTAAAAAGATATTATCTCTGGAGACATGTCCCCTCTATATCTCATGTTTTAGAAGTACATAAATTCACTCCAAAATTATTCTAGAGATGAATTCATTTTTATGTCTCTATTTCTTTAATCAAATACATTTACATTTCATTTGTCTCTGTCTCTTCTGTCCTACAACTGTAATCAAATGTCATCTAAAAGTACACTAAATGATGTGGACATCTTAATCATGTGGTCAAGCAACCCACAACGAAGATGATACAAATCTAAAAAAGCCAAGAAATTAGGTTTGTTAGGAATATGACACAATAAAAACCTGTCTCAAGATGCCAATATTATTGGAATAAAAAACCCCCATCTAACGAATACCAATTCGCAAACGATAAGTATAAGGAAGATGCCACAATGTCAGTTATACATTGATAAGTTAATTCGTTCTTTTTCCCATCAAAGAAAACATGTTGCATCACGCAAAATACAAATTTATTTTATAAATTCATCATTATTGAAAATTTCAGCTTACAAAACCTTATATAATTGTTCAACTAGTAACCCTAATAAACCCAAAACTTATAGGCCAATATTTACTCACTTACAATAAACCCAAAGTATGTTAACTAAGCCCAAACATGAAGAAAATAATAAAAATAACAAATTTAACACATAAACTAAAGTTGATGTATCAAAATAACCTAAGATAAATATTTTTTCTAGCTTAAATAATGTCATGAACAAAATTTTCAAAAAACTAGGAAATTGATTGTTGAAGTTACCTCTTCTTTAGTTCCCTTGTTTGTTTAGGATAATTAATTATAGTTTTAAAGAATCATTTCAAAACATGAAAATCATTGTTGCCTTCCTTTAACCTTCCTTGTAGGATTAGGAAACTTCTCAAAATAAACTGACCAATCTGACATTTAATATCACTGACCTTTTTTTTATATATAGCTAAGATGAATAAGAAATCTTTGTAGGAAAATGATTTTGGAGCATTAATGAATCCTTGCCATATTTAAAGATTATGTTGTAGCCCATTAAAAATCTTCATAGAATTAGAAAAATTTCAAAACAAAATATCACATCCTTACGTGAAAATGATCATTGTCAAATACAAAGTCCACAAGTCAAAAGAAAATAAATAACAAAATTCATATAGTTTATTCTGACTTATATCGCGAAGCCTTTCTAAACCCCGGCTGACTTGTAATTTTATCCCAACATAGAACAATATGCTGAGAAACTCTGGGTGAATTTTCAATCTAATTTAATGGTCGAATTGAGAATTATAATTATTATCATAAAAGCTAAAATCCATATTTCCGTATTCAATTTTTTCTTTGGATGTATCACTAAATCTTCTATATGATTTCATAACTTTCGATGCTGATGTGCCAAAAATTAATCAATAATAGAATTATTTACAAATTTGTTATTATATTTTATTTAATGATTAAATAACTTTTATATTAAATATTACAACTTTATCATTAAATTAAAAAACTCTAGCAACCATCGTCACCCCTCTTCTGGTCACCTAAACCTATCAATTGTTTGGAGACTTTCTTCAATAATGGTCTTTTAACGTTTGCGGCTTTTGGCTAAAACTCTGGTAGCCTAAAGTACATTAAATTACCAAATTGAGTTGTTTTTTCATTAGAGCACCAAAATAAATTACATTTTTCGGTAAAGAATTCTTCATCGCTCATGCTCAACAATACTAAGGCCCTGTTTGTTTGCTGGAAAGTATCATTTTAGAAAGTGAATTCCGGGAAAGTATTTTTCGATGTTTGGTAGTGTAATGGAAAATGAACTGGAAAACACTTTCCAGTGTTTGGTTATGTTATGGAAAATAATTTATTAATGAATTAATTTTGTTTTCAAATTTATCTAATATATGAAAAATATTAAATATAAATATTTAATCACTTACAATAAAAGAATAAAATCTAAAAAGTATAATGATGAATTCTTTTTTATTACATCCTATATTCATATATAGCTTATTTTATAAATATAACTACATATGTCATATAATATTATAGAGTAACCTTGTGAAATTTTTCATAAATAAAAACTTTTTAATATTATTTTTTTCAATTTAAAATATGTTTTTTTTTCATATGAAGAAAGCCAAATTAGTTTATGGTATTATGTAAGAGTTAGATATTTTGTTTTTTATGGTATGAAGATTTTTTTAAAAGATAAATAAAAACAAAAATATTTTGATGGGTTGTTTGGATAAAGATTTTTTTTTTTTTACGGGTATAGGCAATTATCCCTTTAATATCCCCTTAATATATATCAAATAAGCATTTAGAAATAAATATAAATATCTTTCATAAAACATAATCATGCATAAATATTAAGTTTTGATGTAATACTCATACATATTAGTTCAAATTCACAAACATACTAGACCGAATTGAAGAAGTAAACATACTTGTCAAAAAACAAACATAAACTTTCTTATCATAGTGAAATCATCTAGCAATCAAGCCTGTAGCAGTGTTGGTTCACAAAATTATGAACCCAAATTTTCCTTAAATTAGCATTTTTTTGCCAACATTTCATTTTGGACCAAGTGATCAAAAGCATCACCAAGAGCGATCTCCTCAAAGCCTTCAACTTTCATCACTTCTATATATAGCTCATTAACATCAAGTTGATTTTTTCTTAGGCTTTGAATTGCAAACGCTATATCTCCAATCTTTTTAGACAACTTTTCAACACTATCATCTTCATACGTTTGATATCTCTTCTTATGTTGCCTCTTTTGGGTATTAGAGGAAGATGTCTCTTTACCTTTTGAAGTTTTTTCATATTCTCCTTCATTTTCAATTGAAATAGATTGCACTTCAATGTTCTCTTCCAGGTTGATATCAGCATATGATTTGGCATAATTTCCGGTTGCCATGTCTTTTCCAACAACAATTGTCATTGCTTCATACATATCAAGTTTTTTTGTTGAGATACTTGTCATGATTCGGATGTGTCTGTTCATAAAAATTAGAATATACAATTTTCAGTTTCTTGTATAAAGTTTTGGAAACAAAAGTAAATGTAAAAATTACATAGAATACACTATTTATCATACATTTACTTCTTCATCATATACATCTTTTAAAATCGTAATCATCTTCAAACAATCATCCTAACCAAAACCACTTTTATTTTTAAGTTGGGTTATTATTCCCCATTGTTTTTTCACAGTTTTGAGATGATTGTCCACATGCTTCGGCTCGCATTGCACGTTGAACTTTTGACTAATTTCTATAGCTACCTTTGCAAAAGATTCTGCTTTGAAGATGGAAGAAGGTTTGTTTCCTTTAAGTGTCTCCTCGACTAATATCTCAAGTAGCATGTGAGACATAGGCTTAGACCATGTGAAGTGCTTACTTTTGCATTTTTCATTCTTCGCAGTATTCATTTCTACAAAAACATTCACAAGTTTATACAAAATAAAATTATATAATACTTAGATTGAACTAATTTAATACAAAAAATACTACAATTTAAAGAAGAACACATGAAATACGTAATAAATTATAATAAAGTCAACAAACAATCCAAATATATAACAAAGACAATACAAATTCAAGAAAGATGTAATAAAAACAAACACATATAATTAACACTCAATTACTAGTTTTTTTTAGTGTTATAATCATTCCACATGGTTGATGCAATCATTTCTCTTTTTGTTATCCATTCCCTATTCTCTTCCCTCTCCTCCTATTGGCTTAAGCTGACTGTTCTTCTAATTGGTTCACTTTCCGAACATATTTCTTCCATAAAAAGTCATAAGGATCAACTCCCATTATGTGATTATGAATAATACAGCATGCAAGCACAACATTCACTTGTGTTTCATAAGACCAAAAAGGTTTTCCATCAATTGATCTAAAACGACTCTTCAAAATACCAAACCCTCACTCAATAACGGTTCGTAATGAAGAGTGTCGAAGATTAAATAACTCCTTTTCATTTTCTGGTGAATGTTCTGTAAACTCATTCAAGTTGTATCGAACTCCACGAAAAGGAGTAATGATTCCTTTTTGAATACCATAACCAGCATCACCAAGATAATATTTCCCTACAAATAAAAAATCAAACTATTATTATCTTTATCTAATTAGACAATTTACATGTTTATTGCATATTGTAAATATTTAATTTATACCTTCTAGAAATTTTAGTCCACTAGGTCTTGATAGTGCATCACCTAAAACCCGGGAATCGTGTGCACTTCCTTCCCATCCAGCTAAAACATATATAAACTTCAAATCAAAAGTTATAGCTGCTAAAACATTTTGTGTTGTTCCCTCTTTTCGACCTCGAAACTTTCTTTAAATTTCAACAAGAACATTTGCAGGAACATAAGTACCATCAATTGCTCCCACACAATCCTATATAAACATGAAAAAAATAATTTATAACCTTTTCTTCTAGATGTAATTAATTAATGTATAAAAATATTGATATTGTTCTCATACCTTAAAATAAGGATAGAATCTGCGATTATTCATTATCTCCGCAGGAACTGTATCCCCTAGGTCTTTGATAAGGTGTTTGTATAACTTAAGAACTGCTTTTAATACAATTCTAAAGTAACGATGAATAGTTTCAACAGACCTATAGTATATACCACTAATAAAACAAAATCTTTGGTTTCGACCTATAATTTGTAAGAAAACAATTACTTGCTCCCTAATAGACACATTTTGATTTGATCGTAATAGGTTACGACTTGTGAGAACATCACACAAATTATATAACACAATTGGTTTCCTATAAATTTGTTCGACGCAATGTCTATCACCTCGATTCAAAATGCTATCAATATAGAATTCTCGTTGAGCAATTGCATTTATACGTGGTTCTATTGGTATATAAATTCTACTTCTTTCTCGTTCAATAATAGCTACTCCTGCAGCTATGACATTTACAGCTGCTCCCATACATGTTGCATGATTAATCTTACTATCCATGATAAGAAAGTGAAGTTTTCTAATAATGAAACCTAAAAAGTATGGAGAAATAAACATTCAAAAAACATATAAAATACTTACACAATCAATATAAGAAATTATGATCAAACTGACGCAATCAATATATTTGGATAGCTAGAAATACTTGTAATTCTAGATGTCATGTTCAGTTCAATTATGTAGTTTAGATGTCATTGAAAATAAAGGCAGAAAGAATTACCAGAAACAATTACCAGATAACAAGTTTTGAATCAAAATCTAACAATCATCTAAACATGCATTCGTACATATAAATTGCTGCATGGGGCTAGGCCAAGCACGAAGAGAGGTCACAAGAAATTGGAATGAAGACTTGCAAGTATGAATTTTTTTGAAAAGAAACCCTTTTAAATGAAGAGTTGCACTGTTAATTTACACCCATATGTCCATATTTGTGCTACTGAAGAAGCATCGTTCTATGGGCTTTCTTGAATCTAACTGTTCTCATTCTCTTTTAAAGTTTACGTGGGTTAAATCGCTAAAAGGACTGCTCCGTCCTCATTGTTCCCTATCATCTGGTTCTTTAAGACATCAAAGTTTGTTATTTTGTCAAGTGTGGAGAAATTGACTTTTCAGTTCTCTACTGAAGCAGTGTGATGACGATGGAAGAATCCTGGATTTTATTTGTAAATAGCTTTTTGTAGGAGTTTTTCTGTGCCAAAGCTTTGGCACAGCGCTTGAAATTATGGAGCAGGCAATTTTCCTTCTCCATGCAATAGCCATAACTCCCTCTACTGCCTAGACTATACGTATTGTCAATCAAAGACAGTCTTGGGGCATGGAATAAAGATAGAAGCCACGTTATCTCTTCTCAGACCAATACCCAGAAAGAATGATGTCCTAAGTTATTGAGTTTTGAATTATATTGACAGAAAGCTAAAGATTGAAAAAGTGTGGTAGAGCATAAATGTGGCGATGGGATGAAAAGCTAAAGATTATCAACACGCACATTAAACAAGCAGATCTGAGATCCTATACAAAACAGAGCATGGAATTGTTCTAATTTTTTCCCAAAAATTAACAAGCTCACAAGATTTATACCACAATCACAATTAAAAATCCAAATAAAGAACAGGAACAAAAAAAGACAGATAATATAGAAATATTTGAGGAAAATAATTACCTAAAATAAGATGATCTTGTTCCAACAATGAGATATGAGAAAGGGAGATTTACAGCCACACAAAGTAATATTTTAAAGAGATCAGTTGTAAAGAGAATGAGAGATTTTTTTCATCCGTAAAAGTGAAAAAGAAAAGGAAAGTGTTTTCCAAGAATAAAAAGGAGAAAGCACTTTCTTGCTGTTAAAGTTGATATTTTTCTTTGACCAGAATTTAATTTTCTTTGACTAACTTTCCATGTATTTGCCAAACATGGGAAAGTGAGAAAAATGATTTACAGGAAAATGAATTCCTGAAAACAAACATGGTCTAAATCTAAATATGGTTTTAACAGCAAAATCCAAATCCTCTCCATGTACAACTTTCCATACTCGACAAGTACGAGGGTAAAATAATTTCTTTAATGCATTAATTGAAGTGCACAAAGTGCTTTTTCAAAACCCAATTGATACATATCTTTTTCCTATCTTTATTATTTTTTACATTTTAAAAATAGTTTTGAAAAAAATTAAAATTTTATTATTTTTTTTTGCTTTAACTTTTTTCTTTTATGTTTTTAGATCATTTTGATACACTGATGTTAAAAATAATTTCTTTTTTTAAAAAATCTTATTTTAATATATTTTTAAATAAAAAATATTTTAAATAACAACCAAAATCTCATTTTTAAATATACATAGACGACGAGTTTCAGTCTAAGAGTAGAAAATGCGTGATGCATTTCTTTTTTATCTTATTGTCTCGCTCCTTTCACTCAATGCTTGAACAAAAAGAGTCAAAGTGTAAAAGTGAAGTGGCTATTCAAAAGTCAAAGTGTATTTTTTATTTTCACTCAGTGCTTGAACAAATGAGAGAGTTTGTACAAAGACTCAAGTATCAAAAACCCATCAATTTAAATCATAAAGAAATTTAAAAAAATCTAATTGATATGCTTTGTTTTTATTACACAAGAAAATTAACATTAAATGGAATCCTGCAAACCCTAATTTTTTTTAAAAAAAATAAAAGTAAAATATAAACAAATAAACAAACTATAAGAGGCTTGATGTAATTAAATATAAAGTGTATTTTGATCTTAAATTAGTTCATTTATGTTTCTATCGATTATTTGTCATATATGTTGCGAGTCACATCAACTTTTTTAATGCAAAAAAATATAAAGGCATTATCCATTTTTTTTTAATACCAAGAAAAACTTTAACCTTGAACTAAAAATTTGATGTGTGTGTTTAATAAAAAAAAAATAAAGAAATATGTGTCATTAACTATTAAAAATAATTGTTTATTCTAATCAAATACTAAATCAATAAGTTGAGAGACAGATACAAATTAACACATCTAATCTTGTTCTTAAAGGAACCTTCAATTTTTTTTTTTAATAATATAGAAATAATTTTCTTTTTGTAAGAATAGTAATAAGTTAAATTTCTTTGAAACAAAGTAATTCATTAATATGATTTCTCATTTCCTTATTAATTTTTTCTATGTTATTTATTTAATAAAAAATAAGAATAAATATAAAAAAATATTTGATGGTTTGAAATAAGAATAAGAAAGACATCTCTTTAATTAAAATCTTTTTATTTGATTAACTTCATTTTTTTTGGGTATTTTTCCACCATAATATTCTTTTTTTAGACACCTTATCATAATTATATAAGTAACTTTTAATTTAAAAGTTGATATCATGATATATTCGATGAATATGTATTAAGAAATATAAAAATAATACATTATCTACCCGTTGTCATATGAGACTTTTTGAAAGTTTTGTCAAACTTATCTTGAATCAGAGGGTTAGTATGAAAATGATCAGATTTGTATCCTTGTCTGGCCTAGGCTTCAAATCAAATCAGATGAAAATTGATTTGATATAATTTGATTGACTTAACAAATCAAAATATGACTTAGTTAAAACCCAGTGTGATTTAAAAACACAAAAATAAAATAAAATTAAGACAACATAGTCCTAGCCCTTTTTTTTATATCTACTAAGACGATGACATCTTGGATTGAGTCAGGCTAACTCGAGTTCACCCATTAAACTTGCCACTCAATTCAGAGATACTATTGAATTTAATTATTTTATTTTTATAATCATATAATAATAAAAATCAGCATGCACAAGGAAGCAAGTGAATAAATTTTGAAAAAGTTAAAAAAACATTTGAAAGGTTGTGCAAAAAGAGTTCTTGTTAATATTAAAAAATAATACTATGATTTTATTTGAAATAAAGTGAAAATTAAGTGGAATTTGATACAATAATATTCAAAATAAATCATTAAGTAATTTATTTAAATGATTTGTTATTAAATAGAAGAAGCAAAAAAAAGACAAAGCTCTAAAAGAGGTTATGCGTTAGGCTTATTTTGTTTTGGCAAGATGAAGGATAAATAAACATTTCAGTGGAATCATTTTTCTTAAATATAACTATTGAATTTAATAACTTTATTTTTTAAATTTTTATTTATTTAATCATATGATAATAAAATTCAGCATGCACAAGAAAGTAACTGAATAAATTTTAAAAAAGTTAAAAAAAACATTTGGAAAGTTGTGCAAAAAGAGTTCTTGCTAATATTAAAAAATAAATACTATGATCTTATTTTGAAAATAAAGTAAAAATTAAGAGGCATTTGATACAATAATATTCAAAATAAATTATTAAGTAATTTATTTAAATGAGTTGTAATTAAATAGAAGAATAAAAAAGACAAAACTCAAAAAAAGGTTATGCGTTTTGTCTATTTTGTTTTGGCAAGATGAAGGGTAAATAAACATTTCAGTGGAATCGTTTTTGCTAAACATAATTCATTGACATCAAAAGAGTAAATAAACATTTTGGAAATATGAATGTTTTTTTTTTTCATTGCTAAAATATGATTAACCAACATAGTTATATTTTTTTTTTCATTTGTAGTTATTTTTTTTGTCCTCTCTTAAACTCAAAGATTAAAACATGAACAAAACGAAGTCTTGTATCAAAACATAAAATTCCAAAACTAAAAAGATCTAAAACAAAGTCAACAAAATATAGGGACTAAAAATAACTCTTTTGTGTGAATTTGAGTTAGGCCACCCAATTTTCTTTTGTTTCTTAGTTTGGTCCATATTTTTAAATTGTGTTCTGACACCACAAATTTAAACCATATCTAAAAGCTTCCATATTGGGATTGCAATCCAAACAGAGATTGGACAAAAGTCAATTGTTTTTGTTTAAAATTAATTTTTTATATGTTTTCGGATCGTTTTGATGTGTTGATACAAAAAATAATTATTTTTTTAAAAAAATATTATTTTAATGTATTTCTGAGCAAAAAAACATTTTTAAAAGCAATCACCACCATACCTAAACACCCCCTAAATCAATCAATAATCAAGCTTTAAAATATTTTCAAAACCTTCATATCCCAAGGAAATGCAAAGGTTAGAAAATTTCAATTGAAAAACACAAAAAATAAAATAAAAATAAAAGGTTGAAATAAAAAATTTGATGACAAAAAAAAAATCATTATTTTAATTCATAACGAATTGTGAGAGCATGCATGGTAAAATCTCACACAAAAAAAATACCTTATCAATTAGCTTCTATTAATCATTTTAAACTTTTACAATATAAACTTCAGATTTTGTTTTAAGAAAAACTTTGAAGTTCTTGAAAAGTGGTTGTATAGACATTAGATTGTTAACGACTAAAATTTCACCCTTTATTATTTCACTTTCTAATTTTTTCCTTAGATTTTAATATTATGATCAATAAGTTTGACTTTTATTGATAAGTAATGCTACGAGGGGTGTTTAGAATAACCAAGAAATTAGAAAACTAAAAAACAAAAAACCCTAACCAAATGAAAAAAAAAATGATTTAAAAACAATTTTGGTTAAGTTCGTTTATAGTTTAAGAAGTTTAGAACTGACCAAACTAAGCCAAATCAAATCTCCCAAAACCAAATCATGTATAAATTGAAAATTCTTCTCAAACCCTAAACTAAGTTCAACTATATCCTCTCACCCGAGCTTTCTCTTAACCACTATCAATTTCCTTTGTCCACCACCTTTCTCCCCCTCCCTCTTTAATCTCTAGTTTATATTCTCTTACAATTATGCATCTAATTTGTGTGATCTTTGATTTCTAAAATAGTAACCTCTCTTCCCTCTTCCATCTACTCTTATAGTATGAGTGGTCTTTGGTCGAAGTTGGGTTCTACTTTGTATATCTTGTTGCTAATTATATTTAAGTCATTATTAAGCATAATACTTACAAATAATAAGTGTTTTTGGATATTTATTAGCTTATTATATGTTGGGGTTGGAAAGATTGAATACATGTAGTTGTAGATTTCATACATGTGTGGGAATCAAAGGCATATGACGTGTCTGTGATAACTGAGGATACTTGGAATGAACCTGTAGGATGTGAACTAAGATAAGATTGTATTTTAGGGATAAAGATGAAGAATACTTGGAGGAGAGTGAATTGAAAGTGAGTGTCTTTAATATGTTTTATGGATAATATTTAGTTTGTTATGTGTTTTTGTTTGGTGTTTAAAGGCAAAATAAACCTATTTCATGATTAAGAAAGATGGAACCTTATGTTTGATGGATAATGTTTTAGTTTACCATTCCTTGTTGATACACGTTGTCGTGACATATATGGCATCGAATGGGTGGATCTATTTCCTGGAATTAAAAGAGTTTTGGATTTAATTATAAAGTTATGATTTAAGGAAATTGTCACTTAGTATTATAGTCATTAGAAAACATATTGGCTTGTAAGAGTTTATGTAAGGGGACTAGTTGTGCAAAGGGAAGACATATCATCCCAATACACCATACCTAAGATAAACTGCATTGTTGATTGATTGTTAATCTAAGTCATGTTTCTATCATTAGGTTAAACCCCAATTTTGCTAAGGCCCTAATTTTAGCATCACATTTATTTTCTATCATGTATTTTTAATACCGAAGGGTATATTTTATAATGTAATTTTATACCCTCAAATATTAAAGTCTACAGCTAAATCCTAATATTTCAAATGTCAATTAAATAAATAAATTATTGTGGAAAATCATAATCTGGTTACAATATTCATTTTATATTTATAAAACATGATAAAAATATTATTTGTTTTGTTTTAGAAAATATGCATGAAAAACATTTAGAATTTAGCCATATACACGAAAACAATATATATATATATATATATATATTGTTTTTGAAATGAGAATTTTGTTTTTTTATTTTTTTTGAAATTTAAGAGAAAACTATGTATTTTAATATTGGGTATGTATCTTACAGTGGAAGTCTATAACCCAATATGAAATGAAATTCTTGAAAAAATATATTTTTTGTATTTTCTGAAACAAATGAATTGTTTTGATTTTTTTTTAAATCAAGTACTTACAATGTAAGTTTACAGTCCGATATTAGGTAAAAATTATTGTTAAAACATACGAGAGACCCTCAAATAATTTCAAAATGGTCCTTGAATGTTGTTAAAAGTTTTTAAATTTTGTAAAGGTATGTTTGACTAGACATATAAATACAAACAAATTAAAACAAAAAAGAAAAGACGTAGGTTTTTTTTGCCAAACACGCTCTTAATCTAAAGTCAGAGGCATTAAAGGTGTATAAGGGTGTGTTTGCCTAAGGACTAAATAAGGTCATATTTCCTTAACAAAATTGGCATGAGCCAAATACACCTTTAGCTTTTGGGTTAGGCTTAGCCCAACTATATGAGTCGGGTCTATTGGGCCCACGGCCCAATATCATACACATATGTTGGGCTCAAACCCAGCCCAAACTAATTTTTTGGACTAACAAATAACCCAATAAACTTTTTTTTATATGGCTAGACTCAGCCTAACCACATGGGTTAGGCTGGAATAGGGTCCATCCCATACTTTTTTTTTTCTTTCTTTCCAAATGATATGTCATCTCTTGTTCAGGCTATTATTTCATGCATGAGAGATGGTTTTCTCAACAAAATTATGACATAAACATTGAAGACAAACAAGAGAAGGATGTTACCTGGTCTTAGGGGGGTGTTGGGTTGTTGTTGGTGGTGTCGTCGATGCTAGTGGTGCTTACAGTAGTTGCTGAAGGAAGAGAAGGAAGAGAAAGGTGGCTAGTTGGGCATATAAAAAAACAATGTTTTTTTTTTCCTTTATTCTCTCCCAATTTTCTCCCTCCCTACTCAACAAAATTCACTCATATTTACAGAGGATGACAAAAAGATATGGAGTGTTTTTTTGGCATAAATCTTGAACCTTGATTCAAAGAGAAAAGATTCCAACTATTGGGCAAAAGTCACCATCATAGACTGTAAAATCAGGTTGTAAAGATTGGTTGGGTCAATGACTTTAGGTTAGCATTTCAGTGGTTTTTGAGTGGCAAACCGGTGGGAAAAGGGTTAAAGGTGTAGTACAATGTGAGGTCATAAAAGTAGTATGTCTTTTTGTCTTGTTTGGGGGAGAAACAAGACATTAAATGACTCTGACAAGTGGCTTCACATGCAGTTGTTTTTGGGTCCTTTAAAGAAGATGACGAATAATGCTAGATGATATGTTGTCTGACATTTTTTTTTTTGGTGACCAAAATAACATAGATTTAATCTGAAACTTGTTGTTTTGGTCAAAACAACACAAAAACACACCGTTTCATTTAAATGAAACGATGTCGTTTTAGTGTTTAAGGTTAATTTATGTTTTAAACTTTCTTTTTTAATTTCAGCCTTTAATCTTTCAAGTTGTTCAATTATGAACTCAATTGATTTTTTATTTTAAGAATCAATTCAATTTTACCTTATCAAGTTTCAAAAACATTCCCTGATTTTAGCGAGTTTTTCAACTTGGTCCTCAATCTGGTATATTTTTAATTTCATCCTTAATTGACTTTCAAACTTCTAATTTCTTTAATTTCATCTCTATTTTCAATTGAATTAGGTCCTTGAATTAGCACACCTTTTGAAAAAGATCCTTGGTTTTTAATTTCCTTAATTTGATACTTAATTGACCCTCAAACTCTGATTTTCTTGAAATTCTATCCCTGATGTCACCCAATTGAGTTTGAAAAAAATTCAATTTGGTGGGCTAAAATTTTACTATTTCTAATTAAGCCCAAATCAAGCTTTCAAACTTAATTTTCACCAATCAAATCCCTAATAAAATTAATTTGACCCATTAAAAGTTTAATTAAGTCCTTGCACTTAAATAATTCATTTAATTTGACCCAAATCAATTCTTAAATTTAATTAAACCTTTAATTTAGTCCATGATTAAATCAAATTAGCCTATTCAAAGTCTAATGAAGTCCTTAAATTTAATTTTTATGGAAATCTATCCAATAATCCTTTAATTTAACATTAAATCTACATTGTCTTTCAATCTTGGATATAATTGGGTCCTAATTTTTGTTCAAAATCTCAGTTTGATTCCTCCATAAATCTCAAACCCTTCTCAACGTTTTTTTTCCAAGTTGCTTGTATTTTTTTTCATTTTTTTTTTTGTTTTTAAAAGAAAATGACAATTTTTGGGAAACCCAAAATTATTCTATTTTTTGCCCCCTTAACTAATTAAGAATGATGGACTTTATTTCCTCGGATCCTATTTGAGATTTGAACAATAAGCTAAAATTATTAGAAAGTCGTGTTTAAGCCATGGTTTTTCTTTTCTGGGTTGGTTTTGCTATTAATATTGTTATTATTTTGCTAGTTTGACGATGAATTCTTGTTATTTTGGTCTCTAATGGCTCAAAGTGGGCATTGCTAGTTCTTCAGAGTTGATTTCTTTGGTACTTGTCATTGGTTTATGTTATTTTAGGTGCTGATTTGGTTCTAGTGGTGAACAATGAAGAGGTCTTCAAATAAAATCACATATTATAGTTATAGCTTTTGTTTATTGCTTTAGATTTAAATGCATGTGTTTTATATAAATGAATTTATATGGTTTGAATTTATATGGTTTGATTCCCTATAATCTCAAATTCAAGCTTTGTGGTTATTAATATGATGATCATTGGAGGTTTACATAATCGTTAACTTCAGGGCTTGTAAGATTAGTCGAGGTGTACGCAAATTGTTCCGGACAATCATGTTAATAATAATAATAAAAAAATCATTTCTGCATAAAGTTTTTTCCTTGAGCCTGGTATGATATTTTACCTAAAAACGGTACCTTGAAATCTTTAGCTTCTAATATAACAAGAGAATAGTTTTTGGTAATTGGGATATGATCTTGTCTTTAATTCAAGGCTGGTGCTCTAGGTTGTTGTTGTTGTTTTATTTTTTATTTTTAATATGATTGTTCGGTCTAGTTTGCTTGTACCTCGATTAATCTCACATGCCATGAAATTATTGACCATGTAAGTCTTCAATGGTCATTATATTATCAACCACAGAGCTCGAACCTGAGACCACAATAAGAATAATTTTTTTAATTTCAAACTCTTATCGGTAGATAGTTTGATAATCTAGTTTCTTATTAGCTTTTGATGTATAATGGCATGAAATAAGAGTCCGACATGAGTGTTTCTCGTAAGAAATAGGAAGGTGACTTCACTGTGTAACTATTCTCTATGAATCTATTAGCATATTGTTAATTAATTTGCATGCCTGCTTGCTAGTAAGGATGAATCTTGTGAGGGATGAACATGATAATCAACTGAATCATGTTAAAATAATTTCTAAATGATTTAATTTATAATTTAAATTAAGTAAAAAGTCGAGTTGAAATATGTTTTTATTATTAATTTCATTTTTTTCTTAGTTTATTTATTATATATTTTTTATTAATTGATAAAGTTATTTTTTAATATAAAAATTCGATCAAATCATACTAAATCAGTATTTATACAGTTTAATTTTAAATAAAAATCAAATTGAGAGGTTTGAATGTTGATTTGCCATATTGAGTTTAATAACAACACTATATAATTCTCTATGAACAATATAGTCTTTATTATGTTAAAGTTTTTTTTTTTTTTCTAACCTATGACATAACTCATATCTGTATTTACTAATCACTGTTATGTTTAATATATATATATATATATATATATATATATATATATATATATGTCATCGTTCTTATTTACTTTTCTGCTTCACATCTCTCTTTTGTTATTTTCTTGAAATAATGCAATAAGATTTTTAACAACATTATCTAGAATTTTTTTTATATACTTTAATCCTGTTTATTTTTATATTTTAAAAATATTTTTATAAGTATTTTATTTATTTTATTTTTTCTTTATGATTTTAATGTTTTTAAATATTTTAATATATTGATATAAAAATAATTTTTTAAAATAAAAAAAATATTATTTTAATATATTTCTAAATAAAATATACTTTAACAAAATAAAATCTTTATCCTTCGCTTCATTTCTCGTTCTTCTTCCCTTCTTTCCAAAGGTTGCAAGCAATCCAACTCCAACCCAGCAACACATCACCACTCCAAAAGGTCGAATGACATGTCGTCTAAGCGAAGTCACACGACGGAGCTCGGCTGCATAGCCAGCGAGGAGCTAACCGACCTCGGTGCAGGCAAGGAAGGATGGCTCGTTGAAAACCCGAACCTTCTATGCGCTCTAGACACTCACTCTCTCGCTCTTGCAAATCGGTCTTTAATTTTAATCACTGGGTGGGACGATGGGCCCCGTATCAAGATCCGACCCGAGCTGTCCCCAATCGAATCGGAAATCATTTCCGCTCTAGAATGGCTAGTGTTTGACGAGATTAAAGTGATCGCAGTTGGCACTTCACGTGGGTATTTCATGGTTTATTCATTGGATGGTCTTTTAATTCATAGACAGGTCTGTCCAAATAGCTAATCCATCTTCTCTCTTAAATTCTGTTTGATCGTTTTGATGATAAATTTATTTAATTTTAACAGTTGGTGTATCCTGGGCGTATATTGAAATTAAGAGTCCGTGGAACTAAGAAAGATATGATGAGTAGTCATGAGGGGTCCAGTGAGGAGGTTTCGGTTGTTATTCCAGGCGTCATTGCGCGTTTCGATGGCGCTAATATTCGGGTATTAGTGTTGGCATTGTTTTTATTTTGATGTTGTTAATTTTGCAATTAGTGAGGTATGAGGGTGGTGGTGTTTTATTTTTTTGGTAAATTTTGTATTGTTTCTAATGTAGAATATATTGCAAGAGTGGTTTCAAGAAACGAATTCGCATTTCTGGGATGAAAAGTCGAAAAGGAGAGATTACGAGGAGCTAGGAAATGGTTTTAAGAGATTGCCTCATCAGTTGTGGAGTGTTGATAAATTTGGGTTGTGTGCTGATGCAGCTATCACTGGAATAATGCCCCCTCCGCTAATGGAAATTCAGGTGATCACATGGGTTTCTTATACTGATGAACTTATTGGTATTTTCTTGAGTGGCCATTCCCATTGGTTGACTTTATGCCTTAGGATTGGATCCAAGATCTCTTCTTTATTAGTGGCTTTGAATGTTGTGTTATGATCATGTGGGCTTCTAAGATTTGTTTATGGAACATATTGCTCTTCTTTTTCCGGTCCTGTGTTCAGTTCTTCCTTTTAGTTTTACATTATAATGTAATGTTACTGGTGATTTATCAATTACTTCTGGTATTTGAATTCAGCTGCTTTTATTGTTGGACAGTCAAGTCAACGTTACTATCGTGCAGTCACAATTGGAGAGGATGCTGTGATTTCAGCTTATAGGTTTGTGCTTGCACCTCACTGTCCTGTTGATTTGTTGCTTCCAATTTTCAGATTGATTTTCTTTGCAATTGTATGATGACCAAATTTAATTTCTACCTGCTAAAGGCTTTCAGAAGACAGAAGCAGGTCTTTGGTGGGAGCTATTTTGTCAAAAGTTGTGCCCGCAGCATTCTCAACTATATCTTCTGTTTCTAAAATGATATGGCGGAGTGAACGAACGCCAACCAAAAAGCCGGAAGTAAAGCCTCAATCATTTGCTAAAGGTAATGCAAGTTGATTCTGTTTTAGTTGCGTTTTAGCTTTGACATGATGTTCACTCAAGGTACTTATAAGTAGAAAACATTTGTAAATTATATCTTTAAACATCCTGCTTTACCTTTTTTTGTGTAATATTCTATGCTGAATCTGTAGTGTGAGAGAGTAGCTCTAACTCTAAAGGAAGATGCTTTTCCCTTGATGAATTATGATGATGTAGTGTCAAGTTCTTCTAACAAAGCATGCGTGATTAGATGAAAAAAGTTATTGTAATTCGTATTATGTTATTCTGTCACACTTCTCCACCATCCAATATGCATAAAATGCCAATACTTTTCTTGCATATAATCTTTTATTTCCTACAAAAACTATTCTTCACTTTGTTTTGCTGATATCACAACTGAATAAAGAAAGCAGGTCGTTTTGACTGACCTCTTATTCTAGTTTGGGATCAAGGCTTAAGTGGATGGGAGTTAAATGAAATATGGTCTTGTAATTGTCAACTAGCTTTTCTTTTCTTTCTTTTCTTTTTTTTTTTTAATAAAGAAAGACCATCTTTGCATGCTCTGATAAAAAAATCTTCTTAAATGGTTTTCTTTTTATTTTTTGATGAATTAAATTATTTGCTCTGTAATTTTGTGACAGCTTCTCCCTTAACATGTTTGAAGGATCACCCAAGGAAAGGTGAGAAGCTCACATTATCACCTAGTGGAACATTGGCTGCGATTACAGATTCACTTGGTCGTATATTGTTATTGGACACTCAGGCACTGGTGGTTGTGCGACTATGGAAGGTTTACTCTCAGCATACATAAATTTTAATATATTGAAAGGGCAACATCTCTCCAGTCTAACACTGGACTTCGTTCTCTTCTCAGGGATATCGTGATGCTAACTGTCTGTTTATGGAGATGCTAGTTAGCATGAACAGTGCGGGGGCAAGTTCCTCTCGCTATGAACCATCAAAGAGTGATTATTGCCTCTGTCTAGCAATTCATGCACCTCGGAAAGGGATCATTGAGGTATTCCTTTTTTTTTGTGTTCATCCTACTTGGTGGATGAGTGTAGGTTTCCTTAATTTTAGTACTTTATATTTTTTCTCTTCATAGTATAGAGTTGATAAATCATAAATGTAAAAGGTTTTTTCTCTCCTTCATGGTGCTATATCTGGCCTATTGGCTTAATCTATAACTAGAAAAAGCAATGTGATGGTTTATAGTCCTTGTCTCTTGAATGAGATATACAGACACAATTGTTAAATGACCAATGTGCATTTGCACTGTGAGGGATTGAAAAGAAGTGATCAGATGAAACATGGTTAGCTTGCTCATAAATTTGATAGAAGGGCTGGAAAAGAGAATTGAAAGAGGTGATTAGATTTGATTAAATTTTAGATTTTTGGGTGCTGGAAAATCTCTTGTTTGTTGGCAAGGTGGAAATGGGAGCACTCATTCCAATTCTCCCTCGTGAGATCATTTATATTGCCATGATAATTACCTGTCAAATGTGCATTACATTTCAATTTCAGCTGATCAGTTGGCGTCTGAGTCATGCAGCTAATGGAGAGGACACTAGTCTTGTTTTCCTGTATTTGATATGGGAGACTGCTTGACCTTGCTATTGATTTTCTCAAAGAATTTCTTTATTGGCCTCTATGTTTGTTTAGTAAAGCAAATGCTTTTTTATGGATCCATCTAACATAGCATGCAAGCTTTGACTAAATAAAATTTATCAGAAGATGGTCCATTATCTACAACTTTGGCTGATATTCTTCCATTCATCACTGCAAGGTCTGATTTGACTTGATGAAATTCATCTTTCATGGATATGTGACCCCATGTCAGGGTTTGGAGGTGTTGTTGCAGTGTGTATTATATGTTCAGAAGTCCAATCCTTCTAGTTTACTTGATTGTTCCTTCTGGCTGGAATATAGCCTTTCACTTCCTAGATTATAATGTGTACAAAAACTACATTTTGCCTTGACATTGTACTTGGTCTGGAAATTGCAAGTTGCATGGTAGTTGAGATACGGACTTGATTGAAGTTATTCTCATTGGCCAATCACTGTATGCAGGTCTGGCAGATGAGAACTGGACCACGTCTGCTAACAATTCAATGTGCCAAGGGTAGTAAATTACTGCAACCAACATACAGGTTTGGATCATCATTGGACTCTCCATATGTTCCTCTAGAAGTGTTCTTATTGAACGGAGACTCAGGTCAATTGTCAGTTTTAAACCGTTCTCTTAACTGAATTTGTAAATCATTTTCTTTCTTCAGCATTGTACCCTTTTATTTGCTGTATGATAACTGAGATAATTTCTTCTGGCATCCTTCTATTTTCTTCAGAATATATGTACATAACTAACTAATTACAAGTTTTGCCAGAAGAAAAAAAAGTAGAAATGTCAGACCTCTGAGAAGAAATTTCTCCTGGCTAGTGAATTTTTTATGGCCCTGTAAGAAGCGTGTGCAAAGAAAACAAGTCCGAGAGCAGGCAGGAAGCACCTAGTTTTTGTTAGGAAAACGATTTATAAAGAAACTTCATTAAAACTATATACAAGCTATATGTACAGATGATAAAGGGCCATGGAAAGTTTTTTCTGTTCTTTCTTTTTCTCTTATGGATAATAATATTCTCTGATTACAATGCCAAATTCATGCATATAAAACTGTTATGCTCAATTTTTCATATACGAACTTTATATTAATCAATACTCTAAAACGCGTAGTAAAACACTATAGTAGTGCTTTTCCCATGTTTTTCCTTCTTTTTTTTTCACTTTTGTTTCTTTTTTTTATTTACATGTTTTTTTTACCTTTTTTTTTACCCAAAATTGACTTTTTTTTCTTCTTCTTCTTTTTTTTTTCTTATTTTTTTTAAAATTATATTTGCTAATTTTTTTAAATATTGAGCTGGTTAAAAATTTATCTATATAGTTTTTTTCTTTAAAATATTGTGGATTGCTATAATATTCCCATACATTATTTTTCTTCTTTCTTTCTTTTTATGATTTATTTATTCTTTTATTTTTTTTTTCTTTTCAAAATAGTCTTTGTAGATTTTTTTATATATATATTAAGTTGGTTGAGAATTTAGCTTTGTAGTTTTTGTAAAAAAAAAAAAAAAACAATATGGATTGCTACAGTGTTTCCCCTACATGGTTTTTGTTTTGCTGCAGTGTTTTCCCATATATTTTTTTTTAAAATTATCTTTATCAAATTTGTTTTTTCAATATTGAGCTGACTGATAATTTAGCTTTAGTTTTTTCTACATGTTTTTTTTTATTATTTTTTTATTCGTTTTTCTTTTTTTTTTAAATTGTCATTTTTTACATATTGTCATTTTTTTGTTTTTTTTTCAGAATTAATTTTGTTGATTTTATTTTTTTACTATTGAGCTGGTTGAAAATTTAGTTTTTTTCTTTAAAACACTGTAGCTTTCTCCATGTATTGTTTTTTTTTTTTTCGCTTTTGTTCCCTTTTTTTTACATGTTTTATTTTCTTTTTTTTTTTTACCCAAAATTGACTTTTATATATATATATATATATATATATATATATATATATATACTGAGCTGGTTGAGAATTTAAATTTGTAATTTTTTTTTTTAAAAAAAAACACTATGAATTGCTACAGTGTTTTCCTTACATGGTTTTTGTTTGGCTGTAGTGTTTCCCCCACATGTTTTTTTTTTAATTATTTTTGTCGAGCTTATTTTTTTAATATTGAGTTGGTTGAGAATTTAGCTTTAGCTTTAGCTTTTCCTATGTTTTTTTTTGTTTTTGTTTTAATTTTTTTTTTCAAAATTGTCTTTCTTCTTTATATTTTTTTTTGTTTTTTCATAATTATTTTTGTTGATTTTATTTTTTTAGTATTAAGCTGATTGAGAATTTAGTTTTTTAATTTTTTTCTTTAAAACACTGGATTGCTACAATGTTTCTCTACATGGTTTTTTATTAAATGATTTATTTTTTTAGAATTATTTTTGTCGATTTTTTTTTCATATTAAGCTGATTGAAAATTTAGCTTTATAGTTATTTAAAACACTGTAGATTGCTATAGTGTTTTCCTACATGATTTTTGCCTTGCTACAATGTTTTTTCACATGTTTTTTTATTGATGTTTTTTTTTTCAAATATGTTTTTGTCAAATTTATTTTTTTCAAACTGAGCTGGTTGACAATTTAGCTTTTTATCCTTAAAACATCGTTGATTGCTACAGTGTTTTTCCATATGATTTTTTTCGTTATGATTTTTTTTTTAATTTTCTTTATCGTTTTTATTGTTTTTAATATTGAGCTGGTTGAAAATTATAACTGTAGATTTTCTCATAAAACATATAGATTGTTATTTCCCTGCATGTTTTTTTTTCCTTTTGTTTTTTATTTATATTTGTCAAAATTTTTTTTTTAATATTGAGTTGATTGAAAATTATAATTGTATATTTTCTCACAAAATACTATAGATTGCTACAATATTTTCTTAAATAATTTTAATATTGAACTGTTGAGAATTTAACTTTAATTTTCTCTATATATTTTTTAATAAAATTAATTTTTTAATATTTTGTAAAACATGAGTTGGCTTATATTTTCTAAATCATGAGTTGGCTTATATTTTATAACACTATCTGCAACTGCTTTACACAATGAGATAAATTTTACTAAAAAGAAACATTGCTTAAACACTTGTAAGAAGCAAAGCCCGTGGCTAGAAGCCTAGAAAGCATTAAAGGCTTGTGCTTCATGGGCTAGATGTTAAAGCCCACCATTGTTGGACAGCCTTTTTATATTAGAAAGATTATTATTATGTTTGTTTTTGTCTTTTAAAAATATATTTGTTTTATTTTTTTTATTTTAAATTAATATTTTTTAATATATTTTTATATCATTTTGATATAATAATTTAATTTTTTTTAAAAAAATATTATTTTAATATATTTTTAAATAAAAAATATTTAAAAAATAATAACAACTATATTACATTAGAAAGTAAAAGATTGTATGGGAGATAATAGATAAAATTGTGTTTAAAGTTTTTTTTTTAAAAGATATATTAAAATAATATATATATTTTTATTTTTTTAAAAAATTATTAAAAACATAAAAAATATTTTTTAATTAAATTTTAAACTAACAGTATTTTAAACGCATTATCAGAGACCCCTTCCACGATGCATCTAACAACGTTATTATCATAACTTAATTTTAAAATTAAGATTAATAATTAGCTAATAACATGTTGATGTTGGACCTGGACCCTATATTTATACATAGGGGCCAGTTTTGCTCTAATTATTCAACGGACGTGGCAAGATCACAGCCATTGATTGAGCTGACTGAAAACAAATCAATCGTCAAAAGACTCATAACCACACCTTCCACCCCCTGTCTCACTGATAGAAGAAAACTTGAGAAGAAGGAAAAAAAGAAAAAGGAAAGGAAAGACAGATAACGGAACTCTCCTCCTCGTTCACAAACGAAATAATGAAGAACTCTGCTTCTCTTAGCAGGTAAAAGTGTTATCTTCTTCATTCAATAAAAATTTACTCACATTATCATTCCTTTATTATTATTATTATTATTATTATTATTATTATTATTTCTTAAGTTTGAATTTCAAAGTATTCTACTTCTTAAGCTCTCTCCAATTCATCAGCTGATTTTGTAAATTGCTGCAGTGCCTGCAGTTGCTTAACATGGAGAACCTCTTCAATCGTGCCCGTACAGCTAGGGTTTAATCACTCTACAAAATATAAATCTTCTCCCCGAAGATTCCACATCGCCTGCTCATCCGCCTCCTCTTCTGGTATTTGACTATATCATTTCTCTTTGCAATTTTCAAGCTCTTAAATACACTGCGAGTTTACCAAATCAACTCCTTTTGTTGAATCTTGATTTTTTTTTTTTAGCGGGAATCCAGTTCATCAACAATTTTGGTTAGGATAGTTGAAGCAAAATCTGAATTACTTAAAATCAATGTATTTCCAATGTGGAATTTATTTTTAAAATTTAAGCCTCGTGTAGTGATAATTATATAAAATGCTTAAACTATAATGAGAATTTGTTAACAACAAATTATTATATTTAAGTGCTCCATTTTTATTCCTGACCTAAAATTTTATTATCATTTTTTTTTTAATAACGTTGTCATTTGATTCATATCAGATCCATTGTTGGTAAAGGCTGCGAAAGGAGAACCAGTAAGTAGGCCTCCGGCATGGATGATGCGTCAAGCAGGAAGGTATATGGCTGTTTACAGAAAGCTTGCAGAGAAATATCCATCCTTTAGAGAGAGGTCAGAGACGACAGATCTCATTGTGGAAATTTCTTTGCAGCCTTGGGAAGCTTTTCATCCTGATGGTGTTATTATTTTCTCCGACATACTTACACCTCTACCAGCATTTGGTGTGCCGTTTGACATAGAAGAAGTGAGGGGTCCTGTTATTCAATCTCCAATTCGTTGTGAAGAAGGTTTGAAGGCTTTGCATCCGATTGAACTAGAGAAACTTCAGTTTGTGGGAGACTCGCTTAGGATATTGCGCAATGAGGTAATTCCATCCTTTTAAATATCTATGTATCAGGTAAAAAAATCTAAGATCAGTGTTATTATTATTATTATACTTCTGGGGCAAAATAGATTGTATCAACTCACTTTTTTTAATCAATATCTTAATGTCTTATGCAGGTTGAGGGGCGTGCTGCAGTTTTGGGTTTTGTAGGAGCGCCTTGGACAATAGCTACCTATATAGTGGAAGGGGGTACAACTCGTACATATACAAACATAAAGAGCATGTGCCATACAGCACCACAAGTGTTAAGGGCTCTCCTCTCACATTTGACAAAGGCGATATCTGACTACATTGTTTTTCAAGTTGAGTCTGGGGCTCATTGCATACAAATATTTGATTCGTGGGGTGGACAGCTACCTCCTGACATGTGGGATCGTTGGTCAAAGCCATATATTGAAGAGGTCAGTTGGATCTGATTCTATTAATTTGGTTGAGATTATCTTTTACCTTTATCCTGACTAGTTATGATTCACAGTCTGTCTTACCCCATGCATTAACACTAAATAGGACAACATGGCTTCTAAATTGACAAAATATAGTGCAGCAATCTCAAAATTATTTCAGTACTGCCTTGTCCTTTTGGTTTTGACAGAAAAACTGCTATACATGTTATTTATTTATAGTTATATACTTTATGCATATATAGAAATGTCTTCTGTTTTTTTTTGAGTCTTTTGACTATTTAGCCTTATATTTATAGTTCTATACTTTATGCATGTATAGAAATGTCTTCTGTATTGTTTTGAGTCTTTTGACTATTTAGCCTTTCTGAAATTGCAGATAGTCAGTACAGTCAGGAATAAATGCCCTGAAACGCCATTGGTTCTTTACATCAATGGAAATGGTGGCCTTCTAGAGCGTATGAAGGGAACTGGAGTCGATGTGATTGGGCTGGACTGGACTGTGGATTTGGCAGATGGAAGGAAGCGTTTGGGGAGTGGGATCAGTGTACAAGGAAATGTGGACCCTGCTTACTTATTTTCACCACTTCCAGCATTGACTGATGAAATTAAAAGGTTTGTGAGATGAATTAAGAAAATATCTGATACGCATTCTCGCCAATTCATACTTTACCATTGCGCCCATACTTGGAGTTTCAATATTCATGAGCCAAGACATGCTTGCTAGTTGTCTGTAGCCTAACATCATATTGATTGAACCTTCACGACTACTCAATTACTTTAGATTGAGTCTTGGCTTTCAGTTCATGGAAACTTGTCTTGAGTGAATTTGTTGTTCCTTGAATTCAATTTATAGAAAGTTATCCTCTAGTTAATATACTTACTGACATTTAATTGGATTTGTAATTATGGATTACTTGAGTTAGCTTCTCTACAAATGGTTGCATACAAGTGTGTCAGGAATAGTGCAATCGATGACTGCTAACTCAAGAATAAGGTTCTATTACTTCCAAACCATGCTTGAGATATCTGTCCTGGCACAATGATCATATAGCTCAGATTGGTATATGATGTAAGAGAAAACATTGGATAAAATAGGACTGCCATTTTATGTTCATAAACTGCATTGGCTCATGGATCTTGCATTTTGTTGTGCTTAACTAAAACTAAAGATGAGCCTTAATTGGATTTCATTTATTTGTTTTACCTTTTTCAGAGTTGTGAGATGTGCTGGGCCAAGGGGACATATTCTTAATCTTGGGCATGGTGTTCTTGTTGGTACACCAGAAGAAGCTGTTGCACACTTTTTTGAAGTTGCTAGAAGCTTGAAGTTTACTACACCTCAAGGTCATGTGGTGGAAGAACCAAAATTGGTAGTTTAAGGAGTGGTGTCAGCAATTTTGTTTTATAACTTGGTTGTTCATTTTGAGTAAACTCCTTTCCTGCATTTTGACCATTTAATCTCATTGTAGCCTGTAATTGACTCAGGTGCTGTTTAGAGTCGTGAGGCTTTGTAAATGTTTGTGCTAGAGCTAACTAGTAATGTTCAATTTATCTGTAATTAATATATTCAAGATGGTTCAATAAATCTCTTCTTATTGATTCTTGATTAGATCTGCTTATTGAATTCTAAAGATACATAGTGTGGGTGATGACTTGATAGATAGGTATCTGAGAAGACAATTAATTTTGTCGTATTTATTTGCTTTGCCTTGGTGCACACTTGAGCATCCAATTATCTATTTTGTAAGATAAATAGAAGGACACCATTGTTAAAGAATCTGCATGGGTGATAGATAACCGGCCTAATCCATTCAAAGGTCACTTGAACATAGAAAGTTGATAATTATTGAATAGATGTGATTTTAGGTTTCAGGTGCAAATCAATAATATCATTGTTGTTATAATATTATTTTGTTGAAGTAGATGATAGGTCCTGCTGCTCTGGCAAATTTTCTTGATATCTCAAATAGAGATGCATTTGTCCACGGATAGACAGAGAGAGAGGAAGATGGTGAGATCAGATGCATGGGAGCAATACTTAGGGATGCCTTCTGATGGGACTTCCTCGTACGATAACCTATGCTGTGCATTCTTTTCTGTTATTGCTCTTTTTGTTTCATCGTAATGAGATATAGTCTCGAGAGCCTGTTTTACAATTGGGTGTCCTTCAATCTCTGTGTGCATGGATCATGGGATAGTCAAGGTACCAGCCCTTTTTCCCCTTCTAAAATCTTACTTCAAAGCTTTTGAATTTGTCGTTCTTCTTTCATCCAGTCTCTAGTTTTCATGTTTTCCCCTGATAATTTTCTGATTTTTTATTTTTACTAGAGTGATGATCTGGGTTCCATTGTTCTGTAACATATGTAGTGGACCAACTCTGATAATGGTTTTTATGGCACAAATGGATGAGAGCCCTATCTGAACAGTGGAACAGGTATAACTTAGTTCTGCTGATACATATACATATATAGATTTTTTTCAAGTAAGTTCCAAGTGTATACATTAGATAGGACCAGTTGTTCATATTTCCTATAAATGTTTTTCATGGTAGAAACTTTGGACTAGGAGCCTCTGTTTGATGATTTTTATACATCTATTTTAGGGTGCTCTATTGTGTCACTCCAAAGTCAAATTCCTTGCGTTTGAGAATGATGTATTTGTGTAGTAGTTATTATTCTGGCAATTATGTTTTGAAGAATTATTTGGGACCTCACTTGAAGTTTTGGAGACTGTCAAAACTTTGGAAATGAGAACGAGATTGTTAAGTGTATGCTGTAGTTATCTGTCAATCATGGCTTTCATTATGCTTCGATTTCAATCATGACATATTTCTAAAATGTGTCTGCAAGTTATTTGTGCACTTGATTTCCGAGGATCAGATCATCAAGTATCTGCGCTTCCATTTTTTATTTTAAATGTTTCATTTACATGCATTTTGAAGTTTCTACCCCCTTCTTTTAATTTTTTGGGGGCGAGCTGAGGAGAGCAGGGGGTGTTTGGTTGATAGTCACTTTATAAACTAATTTGTATTCAGTGAATTTTGCTCCTAGTTAATTTGACTTTCAACAGAATATGGGAAGATGTCTAGCTAGCTGTAGCTAAACATGGAAAATAACGAAAAATACATCCTCCTTGTTTTACTTAATAAGTGATGATTTTTAACTTCAAACGTGATTTTTAACTTCAATTTCTTGAGATCCTATCCTAATTTTGAGTGTATATATAGACTCCAGTTCTGATGGAACTTGCTTCTCTCTTAAGGCAGAGTTTTATAATTTTTGCTATCAATTTATTATGTCTTAAACTCTTGTGTTAATCCCAGATCTTTGAAAACTGAGTCAAATTAGGGGTAGTCTTCTAATAGTGCCTGTATGATGTTAGTTTTGTGGTAGCATCTATCAGATTATGTCCATCACTTTGATTTTGATAAAAATAACTATAGTCCATTGAAGTAATCAATCTATCCTTCAGCGACATTTGATTTATCCTTGCAAAAATAAAATTTCACAAGTAATATGGGGTTTTTTGTGAACCTCATAACTGTTCTATATTTTATCATTGTTATTATTAGGGGTCTTCCTAATGAAGGAGAGATGGGCGACATTTAGGTTAACAATATTTTCCATTAATCCATTTCAACTTTTCTCTCAAAATAAAATGCAGATGTTGGGGGGGGGGGGTAATTTTTTGTTTAGAAATCTTTTTGTTCGCTCTCTTATAGCATAACTAGCATGTCAAATATGATTGAATGCTATATATTAAGCCAACTTGTTTCCAAGTTGTTTGCTTTACAAAGACAGAGGCACCCAGAATAAATAATTTGCACTTTTAAGTCAATGTATGTTGCTTACAATTCCCATGGAAACCTTATAATCTTTCTCAGTCTTAGCCTACCATTTGGTTTTTGGTCACTCCATTTTTATTGTTTTGCTTTGCCTGTCCTGTTGATGAGTTGGTGATCTCTATTTTAGTTGTCATCTGCCAAAATGGGTTTTGAAAAAGCCTTCATGAGCTCGACACCTTTAGCCCTTTCATTGCATCTTACATGCATTCTGTTCCTGCATGTGAATGTGTTCTCTGCATACTATTTTCATCAGTCGGGGTTTTGGACAAATGAATTTTGGGTGCATTCATCTTTATACGAGGTATTTCCATAAATCCAACTACTTGTAAGTATTTTGGACAATGGAGCCAGGGGACTGCTTGCAATTGGCCATGCTAAATAAAATTGATGTAGACATTGAGATACACACAAGCTTATGCTATTTAGCAATGGGTTTTAGAGGACATTGGTCGGTGTACTTTACTTTATTTAGCTACCAGGGAAAGCTTAGGTTTAAACAACTCAGGCACCGAGGAGGCTTGCATTGTGTTTTATTTATTTATTTATCTGTGTTTGTTGGGGGCGGGGCAGGTGGGATTCTGATAGTGCTATAGCTGGGGAAATCTTGATTGTTTTTTCAGAGTTTCTTGTGATGAACCTTCTCTTGCAATTCATAATTCAAGTATATGTAAAAAGGGTTTTAGTTCCCATTTTGTATGCAGGGAGTCATGTTGTTTTGCAGCAATTATAGTGTTTGGGACATTGGATCACATTATTGAATACGTATATGGATTAATTATGCCTAGAAGAGATACACTTTAATGCATCGGCTAATAAGTTTGACAGTCAAGTTGATCAGCAGCTGTTGTATAACATTTTTAGAGGTTATGCTACTGTTTACATTTCTTAAACTTTTTCTTCAACATTTTGTGCTATTGTTTTAATGTAGCTATTGCAAAAAGGAAGACATACAGGGAGTATGCTTTTCCTTGTTAGATATAAAAGGGAAGCTGAGATGTATAAAATTGTTTACTTTTAGTATATTGTAATGGTCTTGGTAATTAAAGGAAAGATACTGGAATTTTTATTGTAGCTTTTTTTCTTGAACTTGAGCTTAAAATAACAACTAAAACTAAATATTTTAAAGAACTCGAATCGAAAGAACAATGCAATGTTGATAAACCCTAAGTAAGTTTCTGGACAGTTTCGAGATAACCCGAGCCTTCGGAGTGAATACGATTTGCTTCAAAGCAATTTTCTATTTCTCTGCAGCCCCTCTTCCCACTTTTTTTGTAATTCTCGGTTAGTTGAGAATTAAGAGTAAAAGATAGGCTTGCCAGCTGTGTTATTCATCTGTTTTGTAGTTGGACTCTATCTTCTCTCTCAAACGGTATCGTTTGCCTTTGAGCTTATTTTCTTTCCAGCTGTCAGCCGCAGGAGCTTTATTATCTCAGCCTTCCATGTAAGTGATTCTTGTCCAATCTTGACCATACACGTGCTCACCTTATCTCTTTGCTGCGGGTAAGTCTTCTCCAACAAGCCTCCCTTATTTCTCCCCGGCTTCAATTGAGAACTTGCTCCTTTATGCGCTGCCGGTCTGTTACATATATACAGTCCGATTATAATTTCACTAGTCGACTTCATAGGCCATTTTGGTAATTCATTCTGTTCTGCAATTTATTTTGGGTTATTGTAGAGTCTGGAAATGTTTGGGGGAAATTAGGAGCGCTATTACATGGATTCTTGATTTGAATATTCTGGCTCAAGATTTTTCTGCCATTTCTTAGGAAAAATAAATCATGACCCAGTCTTGTATTAGAGGGGTGGTCTGTAGATCGTCATGCTCTCGTGCAATTCATTCCCTCTTCAATCATTCTCATCGGTCGTTTCTTTCATTGATTCTGCAGAATACAGATATATTCTCGACTCTGCAGCTGATGTGCCAAAAGCTCCACTTATTTAAGTTTGACAGCAGGGTTATCTCTCTTAAAAGTTGGAGTCGTCTTTAAAGGAGTGGAATCTGGGACTTTTGAGTCAATAAATGCTACTTTTTGAAAGTGAGTTCAATTTTGTTTCCTTAACATGGACAAAACTGTGACATCTCACTAATATTTCTTGTTATCTCTTTCCAGGTCAAAAGTATGGTCGACAATGGCATGTTATAGGTCCGCTTCTGTCGCTTTGTTAGGGATGGGAATTTCTATCCCAATATATTAGGTATATAGCATGAGAATTATCAAACTTGATTATAAACCTAATATGTATATATTACTATAAAAAAATTGGCAAACACAACCATGATCAACGATGAAGTTTTTTTGTTGGTATATTGCGGTGAATTTTACTGATAATTTTTTTATTGTTATATTCGATATTATATACCAAGAGAATTACACTGAGAAAAGAAAAAATAAAAAAAATCAAAAAAGTACAATGACATAAGTTTTATGATGGTTTTAATGATACAATAAGCCCAACGGTAAAGTTTATCTATAAAAATAATTCAAGTATCTACTAACAGAATTACAGATGATATTATAGTGGGATTCAAAAAAGCAAATCATATATTGACGTGATATTTTTTACTGACAGAATGCCTGATGGAATAATTTTGTTGTTAAATTCATTGGTAATATTTAATTTATGACTTAGCGATCAACTATTCTTGTCTTTTTTTTCATTTTTTCTTCTTTCTTATACATTTTTTCCTACAACAAACAACCACCCCCCTTAATCTTAACATAATTCAACCTTCCACAACAAATCCGATCACCATAACACCCGGTTTGTCAACATCTGTGTTCTAATTCAAATTTTATTGAGGATTCTTTACATTAAGTAAGCAAATCTATCATTTTTTTTATTTGAACACAATTTTAAAATGTAAATTTTTTTTCTTCATATTTTTATAGTATATGTATTTTGTTTGGGTGTTTACTTGTTTTATAGTTTTTTCTCATACAATTTTATTTTATGGATTTATGATTTGTTCATGTAAATATCCATGTAAGAAGTGTAAGAATAAAAATTTATCGAGCTAAATGTTGTAACGATGCATCTTTTACAAAAAAGGTTCATAAAGAAATACCTGTATTGGTATGCACACAAAGAACCATTTGTTCTTCACGTACCATGGTAGAGAGGATGATTTGGTTAACTTTTAGTGCTAACAACATGCATGGAGTTATAGATGACAATAGTAATTCTTAAAGAAATATGGTTATGGATGCGATGAGAATGAATCAAGGTTATGTTGGTTAATGTCCAATCATAGAGGAAGAGCCAAATACAAACATGACCAAGTTTTTTTTTAATCTTTTGAAACCATTATGGGATAGTTACACAAATCTCAGTAAATTATCAGCTGTTGCACATGTGTTTACAATGAAGTTGGATCATGGGTTGAGTGAGGCCGATTATGATAGAATTGTCAAATAAACGAGAAGCATTTTACCTAAAAGGAACAGACATAAAGATAACTTCTATATTGTTAAGTCCATGATGAAACCTCTAAGTCTAAGATACCAGAAATTAACATGTGTCCAAACTTTTGCATGTTATACTACATTGAAAATGCACAGTCAATCGAGTGCAGAACATATGAGCATTCTCATTATAAACCCAAAATTAGTAGGGGAAGAACTCTTGTCGCATATAGAAAACTTAGATACTTCTCAATTACACCTAAACTACAGAGATTATTCATGTCACCAATGACTGTTGAGCACATGACATGACATGACACCAATCACATGATGCAGTGGATAGAGTGATGATACATCCTTTTGATAGTAAAGCCTAGAAACACTTTAATAATGTGCATCCTTATTTTTCAGTGGAAATAAAAGAAAGTGCATTATGGGTTATGTATAAAAGGATTCAATCCATTCAGGTCATTTGTTGATCTTTATTCTTGTTGACCAGTGATACTCATGATTCACAACTTGCCACTAGAAATGTGTATGAGGCTGGAGTTCATGTTTTTATCTATGATCATACTCGATCCTAATAATTTAGGCTGAAATTTAGATGTTTATCTTCAACCGTTGATTGATGAGTTGAAGTAGTAGTGGTTATAGGCTGCGTGATTTTTTGGTACGAGATACAAAAGAAAAAAAAATTATGCAAGAGAAAGAGATCTTTTAGTTTGGAATGACGCAATGGTTTGGAAGGATTTCAGATTGCCATACATCTTGGAGGCTATATGGGTGGACTACATTCAGCATGTGACATCTACGCATTTCACTCGACGGTCACAATCTAGTACGAAGAATTGACACTGGTGTGTTCACGGTTCTGTTACAATGTATATTAGTGGCCTTGTTCCGTTTGTTTGGCATTTGAAGTGGATAGTAAGATATTTTTATTACCTTCATTTTTTATTTTTTATAAATATATTTAATTGATAACATTTTTATCTTGCAAGCTACATTTCTTGGACACAAGGCAAGCATGATGGAACTTTTTGTTGAAACGCATGCGTGGAGTGATGACCGTAAAAAAGGGGTGCAACAGTTCATGGATAACCGAGCTCAATACCTTGTGCTATGTTGGTTTTCAACTATTTTTTTATTAAGTTATAATTTGCTTAAATTTGATGAATTTATTTTTTCTTTCTCTGATACATATAACAACCGTTTGAAGGAGAGATACGAGGACAATCCTTTAACACAACAGATCTCAATTTGGATTTGTGGTTGGAGGTAAGATCATCCGGTGGACTCAATATAAATCGAGTGTATTGATTTTCTAACACTATAGTCGAGAACTTGCTGATGACTCGTAGTGTTTTAACTGTTGGATGCTTGCAATTGGTTTTGAGCACTCAAACTCCCGAGTTTAAGGTGATGTTAGACCAACAAGTATAGGATCAAATAACCCATTCTCAATGAAAAACATGAACGAAGCATTACAGATTATAAAGAACTTCGCCGAGTAGTAATGGAAATGAGATCACACATGGGTGATACATACGCTCCTTCTTATTTGCCCTACGATTTTGGCAACGATCAGCCTCCTCCTCCTCCTCCTCCTCCTCTAATGCAATCTCTGTTTTAGATTTATTCCTTCTTTTGTAGCGTCGTCTTTGTTTTACATTTATTGTATTTGAATGTAAAAATGTTTAAATTTATAATAAATTTTTAATTTTTATATTATTTTAATTTCTTTTTATATATTTGATTTTAATTATTTTCTACTTTCAATATATATTTTTTAAAATATTTTAAAATATTACTGATGAGGTTACTGATAGAATACTTCTGTCAATATATTTCATAAAGTTGAAAAAACATTAGTGATATGACTCTTCAACGAAATTACAGATGGTATTCTATTAGTGATATGTTATATTTACCCACTGATATATTGACGGAAAATTAAAAATACCAACGGAATTGCAAACAGTATTCCATCGGTTATATGAGAAACTTCCCGAAGGAAATATTGATGGAATGAAGCTGGTAAACTTTTTTTAGCGTAGTTTGCCCATTTGTTAATCCATTAGTATATTTATTACTAACAGACCATAAATTAATAATGAGGGTTTTTTTGACGGACTGTTTCCGTCTATGAACTTGTCAATAAAATATTTATCAATGGAATGTGAGTGTAAATATTGAAGAAAATTTTCGTTAGAAAAACTGTTAAATATGATAATGATTCTTAATAAATATTTAAATTTATTACTTGCTGGATATTGAGTGGAATATGAATATATTAGAAAATTGATCCAGAAATACTCCATCGCCATCTCTAGTGGCAGCCGCCATTCCCATCAAAAACCACTAGGCAAAAATTGGACATATACGGCCAACCTTGTGGATGTATCTTTCACAACCGCCACATGAGACAAATGAATCCGATGGCTTTCGTTATCACAGTCTCCCAACTTTCAATCTTACTAGCTTTCCACATTTTCCTTGGATTACTGTTTTGACTAGCTCCTTATTTCTTAATTTTGGTTTTATGCGCAGAAAATGATGGAGATCCTGATTTTGTCAAGAGTACGTGTCTGAATCATAAACTTGAACACGTTTTATTTGTCTACTGACTACTTATTGATGCATTTTCTTTTCTTTTCTTTTCCTTTCGGCAGCGGTAGCTTGAATTAATAATGGGACTTGATGAACTTAATCCTAGAACGGCATGCATTTATCACCAGATGTGGAGGTCGCTTGACTTAATTTCATGTCATCTTTCCCGCTGCATGTGGCCGGTACTAGGTAAGTTCTTTTCTTTCTTTTCTCCTTTTGAATTATATAGGACATTGTTGGTTGTTCAAAAAAGGAAAAAAATAAAATTACATAGGACATGGAAAGTTACGACACGATAAACAAGGAGTATTGATATCAGGATTCTTGAATCATTATCCTTTTGATTCTTTTTTTGAAGTAAATTACATGAAACGATTCTTTTTTTTTTTTGAAGTAAATTACAGGGAATAATCGTTTGATAACAAATAAAATGTTATTTACTGTTCATGACCCACCATTATTTATGTTTAAAATGCAGTATTACTGAAAACAGCTTTACATTGCTTCTCCTCTCTTCTGCCATTGCCATGGAGAGTATCTCTATTGTTCAAGTGTCTATTGAATAATGGAGACACTCTCGACTGTTCTGTCCGAATCGGGTCCAGTATTCAAGATTAAATACATTGAACTAGATTTGACCTAATAAAATAAAATAAAATAAAATTTTATTTTATTATTTTTAATTATGTTTTATTTGAAAAACTAGTGTTTAACATTATTCAATGACACTACATAAATTAGATAAAGATCGCTTGATAACATAAGATTTGTAAAATTTGATTGCAATCCCAATTTTGTTTGTGATAATATTTTACCTGATGTTGTTGCACGCTTAAGGAATTAAAAAAACTGTAGTCATTGTCAGATGTATTGTAAATAGTTTAATGGAATAATAAAAAATATTTGGTATAAAGTATTATTTAATTCATGATGTAATAGCAGTAGTTAAATCTACAATATTTAAATTAAAAACCATCAATATTAATATATATATTTTTAAAATTATTTTATAACCTCAATTTGAAAAGTATTCTTAACAAAACATATTAAACTACTTTTTGTTTAACCTTAATTTCAACCACAATTTTCATCAAACATATATAATTACCAAACCAACTTGAACCAAAAGTGTTTTTTATAAAATATATTTTTAAAATCATAACCACAAAATCTACCACAATACCAAATACCAAACACACGTACAATTCTCAAAAGTGTCTGAAGTTTTTTGAACTTCTGATAAGATCGAGCATATGTCCTTCAATAATTAATAAAGGCCAAGATTGGATAGAAAACCTTTTTAATTTAGCATGAAAAGATGGACACATGCTTGTCTGGAGCGATATCGCTATCTGATGAGAGGAACACACAACACAAGCTTGAAGAATTTCTATTTAATATTCCATGGTTGAGACTGAAATGTGATACCTCACCGAACAAATTGAAAGATATGATGCGTGGTCTTATCATCCTTAAACTCCCTCGCTTAACAACGGTTTTTCTCCACTCACGTTGAATTTTTAAGATCATAGATCAAGGAGCATACATTTCAATAGAAGGAAACGAGGAGAGTTTTATTTTTCTTCAAGTTGATCAATTAGACTCTGAAACTACGCATAGTTGGCTTGAAATTAAAGATTGTCCTTTCGATGAGTACTTTTTTGGCTGGAATTACTAGGAAAAGTAATGTCTTGTGTGTTGGTGAATGGAATAATGTTGCTTCTGCATCACGATTTATAAGAATTTACTACTGTATGAATGCACTGCCTTGATGATGGTCATCTGCATCAAGATTAACCACAAGGGGGTTGATTAATCTCCCCTACTCAGGGAGTGAAGAGTTCGTGCTTTGTTGCAATTCAAACTATCCTTCCTCCAGCAGCTGGTTGTTCCGGAGGGTGGGGTTTTCTTGAATTTAAAAAAAAAAAAAAAGAAGCTAGCTGGTTGAGTGTTTCTGTTAATATATTCATCGATTTCCAAAAAAAAAGAAAAAAAAAAACCCCTCAAAGAGTGTTTTAATTGAATAAAGTAAGATCTGGCAACTTAATTTGATGGTGTAATTGAGGCAACAGCATGGACATACAAATTGGGTCAACGTCACAGAATGTACCCGCTCTTCTTTGGCCGTTTCGATTGGATTTGGGCATTAGGGTTTTACTTACTTATGTCGCCTGCATACACATGCATGCAATGAGTACGTATACACAAGTGCCTGCATTGATGTAGACACAACAGGTTCTTTTCTGTGTCATATGTACTTGTGTCTGTAAATTAGTAAAGAATCAATGAGCGCAGTGCAGTGCAAAAGGGGAATTGTGTTGCTCGTCGAAAAAGGAAAAAAGAAAATAAAAGGAGCATTGTTTTTGGCATAATTAAGAGAAGCTTGAGCTTTCTTTTGTGTGGTCTGATGTAATTGATTTAGGAAGTGGAACCCTTGGAAGTTGCCATGATTCATGAATCTTGTAAGTTTCATATTATTTAGGAATTATGCAACTCCTTACTTTTAAATAAAAAAATAATCATGAATTTCTTGGTTATACATTAATTATAAAGAGACCAGGCACTGGGGGAAACGACAGCAAGATACACACCTGGATTGCATCAAAGACTAAAATGTGGCTCATGAATTGAACCTAGAAGTGCTCTTTATGCTGGAATATTATTTGTCTACGTCAAACAAAAAATGCGTGGATACTTTCCCTTGTGTGTGCGCGCCTTCCTTGTATAACAGGTTGGCTGACAGAATCCATGGTTGGAATTCCGGTACCCCCCCCCCCCCCCGGATCTTAGGGTTGTTTAATACTTCCCTATTCCCTGTAGGGAAGTGTGACGATGCAGTTTTTCTTGGGTATCGAATATTTGCTCTACTAGCAAGACATAAGCAGTACTTAAAGACCTTATTTAAGACTTAAATTATTGGATTGAAATGATTATTTAATATGATATCAGAGTATTGATAATCAAGCGGTCATGAGTTCGAATCTTATTATTCACATTTATTTGATACAAAAATTAAATATAAGGTAATGTGAGCCTATGCAAGTTTCAAGTCTAAAGGGTTTTTACTTTAGAGGATGTATTAGAGAATAATATAAACTATATCTTGAAACCTTACTTAATGCTAGTAAATGCTAGCTAGGATAATGGGATGACATATTTGCCTTCAAGTTTTATGCAGTTCATGGAGGTAAATGGAGGAACATATTGAACAAAAAATAATGTTAAGGTATTGAAAATGACCAGTAAAAAAAGATATAAAAACTATTTATAACAAATATGTAAAAACACTAGTTAGGTTTAACCCAATTAAAAATAAAAAAATTATTAATTCTTTTAATAAAAAATATGTTAACTTTTTAAACCACTAACCCAAGTTATTAAAGTTGAAGCACCCAATCTAGAAAAAATATGAAATCCAATTAAAAAAAATATTATAAAAGATGAAATTGAAATAAAAAAAAAATCATAATCATACAAAATATTTGTTTAAAAATAGCAATTCAAAAAATAAGGATCGAAATCACTATCACTACTGTTATTAATAAGTGATACCATTATTATTATTACCACCACCACCATAACTATTGCTAACATTAATATTATTACTATTTTAATAATTATTACAACAATCATCATCACTATTATTATTATTGTTGGTATTACTATTTATATTATCACTATCATCAAAACAACAATTATTAATATTTTTATCATCATCACTATTCTTCTTATTCTCTCATATTATTATTATTATTATTATTATTATTTATAGTAGTAGTAGCAACAATATTGTTACCACCATAACAATAACTACTACTACTAATTTAATATTGTTGTTGTTATCATCAATAATATTTTTATATTCATTACAATTTTTATCATAATCATAATCATCATCATGACTAACATTACAATTATTATTATTTTATTAGCATCATAATTATTATTCATATTACCATGACTATTATTACAATTATTATTGTTATTATTGAAAACATAAAAACCATGAACTTGATTTGAATGATATAATTGAAAACTATAAAAACTTTGACAAAAGGGCCAAGAAAAACAATAATAAATCAAAAGAAAATGGATCAAATTAAAATTATTATTATAATTGAAAAAACAAAAATCATAAACTTTATTTGAATTATAAAATTAAAAACCATAAAAACTTTGATAAAAAAAAAGAAAAAAAATAAGAAATTTAAAGTAGAATGACCACATCAAAATACCTTATATATACAAATTAAACACAAAGGGTTCAATTGAAAACAAACAAAACTTCAACAACAAAAAAATGACTAAAGAACAATAATTCAAAACTAAAATGTTTGAATGTGAAATAACAATAACAATTTGGACCATAATGTATTTACTGCGATAGGAGAAGAAAATAAAGGAAGAAAAAAAAAAAGAATCACTAATGATACACCAACCTTATTTGGAGAACACGTTACATCTATTCTTGTATTTTTAATTAAATCAATTTCATTCTACAATATATCTTAAGTTTTTAATCTATCTTTTTAGGATGATTTTTTAGCCAAATCATTATAACTAGCTACTTGATTTGCACGTGATTATCTTTTATTTCTAAATATCTTTACCAATCAAACAAATAAAAATCTCATGTGCAAATCACTTAACTAATTCTCATAATTTAACATGAAAATCTAGTCAAAAAAATATATTCAAAACGTAATGTATATTTAAATCAATTAGGGATATAAAAACAATTAGAGAATTATTGTAGGATGATAAAGCCATTAATGCTTACTATTTAATTGAAACATTGATATGAATATTTTGTATGATTGCTAGATAGAAATACTAAGGCAAAGCCAAAAGAGTCCTCGAGTAATGCTTTCTCCCAATGTTCAAAATAATCCCTTAAGTTGAACGGAATTTTTTAAAAGAAGCTTTGTTATTTTATACAAAATGACCCTTGCAAAATTGAAAGGTTACTTATAATCCCTAATACACAGTTTCAAAATATGAACTTGAATATATTGAATAACCTTCACTAGTTATCACCATCAATTTATGTTACATTTTGTGCAAATGCAACTAGCTAGATTATGCAGTGTTATATAGTTTGTGTGATCATGACAGTTTTTATTCTTATTATTTTTTTTTTATAAAAGAGAGGTTAAAATTGAAGATTAAGAAAAAAAAGAAGAGAAATATTAGTAGTGTCTTGAATTATATTAGTTTATAGACCCGTGTTATACTAGGATTCGAATAAAAAAAATTGAATGTAACAAAACATATATAAACTATAGAAAATGATTTAGTATTATTATTAAACCTGACTTAACGGGTAAATCTTGTGTCAAGATTAAAACCTTTTAATCTGACTCTTTACTTAACATGAGTTTAAAATTAATTTGTGTGAGAGTTGACTTGATATGATCTAATCAACTTAGTTGGTTTAAATATAAATTAACCGACCGATAAAAAAGTCTCATGATAAGATTGAGAAAAAAAGATAAAAAAAAAAAAACTCAAAATAACTTTTTATTTAGCCTGAGTTTAAAAGTAAACCATGTAAGAGTTGCTTCAATGTAACTTAATCGACTTGACTAGTCTAGAGACAACCCGACCGACAGATAAAAAATTCTAAGGATGAATTTGAGAAAAAAAGAATAAAATTAACAAAAAAAAAACCTCTCAACTTGACTTTTTTCATAGTATAGGTTTAAAATTAAATCGTGTTGGAGTTGTTTCAACGTGTTTCAGTTGATTTCATCAATTTAAAAATAACTTAGATGATTTTTTAAAAAAATTGGAGTGAGAAAAAACAAGATGGAATTGAAAGGAAAAGAAAAAAAGGAAATTGAATGAAAAAAGGGGCTAAATTAGAGAGAGAGGAGCTCCATGATGTTTTCCAAGTTTTTCAGTTGTTTTAGGTAATTTATATCTTGTACAGTCTTTGATAAAAATGTATTTTGTGTTCTTTTTCGTGTTGGTTAAACAGAATAATAGGAATCGTGAATAGTCTTCTAGTCTGGGAGATGAATTTAATTAGTTTTCTATGCAATGATGGCCTTGACATCATGTCTGAACGCTCTTTTAAGTTTTAAAAGCCTATATTGTTGGATAATGGGATCCATCTCAGGCTTTCTTGACCCCTAACAACACAGGATTCACTTATAGATGTGTAAGGCAACAATCTCTCTCCTACAAATTAATGAATTCTTTTCACATTGAGCATAGTTCCTTCTTAAAAGAAAATGCCTTTAATCACTTGGGATTTTAACTCATCATATACTTATTTCGCTATAAGGTCACAAAGTTAGAGGGGGTGGTATGGGGTGCGGTGGAGATATAAAAATCTGATCTTCAAGTTTCACCTTATTACAACTCTTCTTGAATTGAAGTGTTCTGTAACTCTATCATAATAGCTCCAATCTGTTGTGTTGTTAAATTGGGAGGCAAAACAGTCGATACTTACATAAAATTGAAGCCTATGCATTGGTTCTTACATCCATGTAAAACATGAATGAGTTGAAGTCTTAGGAAAGAAACAGCAAACAGTACCTACCTTTTGGGGTGTGCTGTAGTAAATAACCCGAAAAGGAAAAGGCATTGCTTTTCTAGTTGCAACATCAGTCCTAAATTAGCTGGTTCAGCTATATAGACCCTCTTTTGCGTCATTCAGAATCATCATACTGCTTCAGTAGCATCAAGAGATATTCAAAATGTTTAAAATACAATGCCTTATCCAGACGGGTACATCCTAATAATTTTTCACTAAGAAATCTCAAAGCCAAATCTTGAAAGTAATAGGGTGGAGGGGTTTAGAGGTTGAGAAAGAGCTAATTGAATTGAATAGCTCAAGAGTCAATGAATCTTTAAATGGATTAGAGAAAAGAAAAGAAAAAATAGAGTCTTCGCAACTTAGGGAGAGCGGATATCAAATACAGTACTCAGAATCAATGGTTTTTTTTTTTTTTTGGAAGAAGACTCCGAATCAATGGTAATTAATGATGGGAGGTCAAAATTTTGGTTAAAAAAATTAAAGTAATAAATATAATTGCAGATGGAAGTACCCAGAAGGAATCCAATGATAAATATTGAAGAACAAAAATCAAAGCACATTATTAAGATGTGGGGCATTGCATTTTATCATTGAGTGGGGGCTAAATACGGGGAAGGACTGGTCATCCTGATTGTACTGCTTTTGTTTCAATGTTGAGGAGCCTAAACAGACTTCTATTGATGCTACTAATCATTGACAAGGACATATATTGCTCAACGATTGAAGTATTTAGTTTTGGACCACTGCTAGCTTTTGTAGTAGAGTAATATTGTTGCTTAAAATCGATGGTGAAATAAGTTATAGTTATAAGCATTTAATCTCTAGCATCGATGCTTCTAGCTATAAGAATATTGATATTCTGGGTAAAAAGGCTCTAGAAGCATGCCATGATCTATAAAGATGACAACAAAACATGAGAAATGAGAAAAACCATAATATGCTTATGCTTTCAATAATACATACATCCGGATAGGAGTACACGGCAACAAACTTGAGTAGGCTTCATATGATAGTGAAATACTAATCTTAAATGGACAAAGGATGAGAAAATGTAACTTACTAATTACTCCTGGTTTTATGATCTTGACCGATCGACTTCATGCATTCTCATTTTAACTAAATTACACTGCTTGTGCGATTGAAGGACCGATGAGTCAATCTGGGGAGGAGTTGATAGAGGTCCCAATTGCAGTCGCTTATGCAAGACTTGAAATTTAAGAGCCTGAAAAGGGTCAAGAGTTGGGAAGTTAGATGCAAGACAAGGCATAATAATGGGGTTGCCCGCAAAGCTAAGTAAAGCACTTTGATTAAAGAAATGCTTGTTGTGATTTAGAGCCTACTTGAAAAGAATAGCTGCCAAAAAGCTAAGCACTGCACTAGCAAGATTTTCGAGATAGAAGGGTGTAGGAGAATCATATTATATGATTTGCAGCTAGCTAGAGTTATTCAACACCTAATCTAATTAATTAACCCTATCAATATTTTCATACCAATGAAGTTGATATCTCCCATCTGATCAATTATTGAGAGAATCTCCCTACCATAGTACTGCTAGCTTCAAGGCCTCGTGGGGTAATATATAATAGAATGTCAAATATCACTTGCTAAGCTGACAAAACATGATCTGGTTCAGGTACAGAGGCCAATTAATTACATGTAGCATTACGCCATTACCAAAGAAAAAGACATTTAACATAATGCGGAGTTTAAAAATTCCAAGAAGGGACAAAAAAAAAAAAAAAAACCAAACAAATCAAGCAGCACGAAAGCTAGCATTTTATATGGTGGCATATATATATAAGGTCTGTGATGTTAGTGACAACAACAACAAACAAGGGCACTGAATAAGAGTTTGGTTTTTCCTCCTCAGATCTTCAATCATCTAATTTCCTTGAGATTCTGACAAAGATGTGTGCGTGTGTGTGTAGATATATAAATATAATGCGTGTATATGGATATGGTCTGTGGTCTGTGTATGCTTGTGTAACTGTATGTCTTTTTATATATATATATAATATGCTCAAATTATGTGCCTATTCATGGAGGGCACAAGATCGCGCAGCTAAGACAGTGATTTTGCTAGAGAGAGAGTGGGAGGGAAAGAGAGAGGGAGGGAGAGAGAGGGATCTTTACACCATCTATATATATATATATACATATATGATTGTTAATGATGTTCAGGTAAAGTATAACTAACTACTGCAGTATATAAAGAATATATGTCATGTGCTAGCTGTATCTTTTAAGTAGCTATATATGCAGACTAGGGTTTCGGAGCCCTTGGCCGAGGGTTTAACATCAAGCAAAAGAAGGAAATGAAATGTACCGAGATTAATTAGAAAGCCCCCCCCCCCCCCCCCATACATAGATGTTCTTGAGTTCTTTGACTGGTGATGGTTTGTTGAGAATTTTAATTAATTTATATACTAAATCGAATTATTACGGAACTTGGGTTCATTCATAGTAATTAGTATTGGTTAATCACTAGTTGCTGTATTTGAACTTGATTAGATCCAACTTTTTGAATTAAAGCTATATATATGTCTAACAAAGAGGGAAATTGAGTTAATTACCATTGTTTTTGTTTTCTAGAGAAAACCACAGTAAATCAAGATTACTGCATATGAAAGCTTGAGCTCTCATCGTTAGCTTTCATCGGATTCCTCTTCTTCTTCTTCTTCTTATAAGGAATTCCTCTTGCCTTGGCCTGAGAGTCCCTCACTTCACGTAGATATACTCTAATAGCACCACTTGCAAAAGGGTTTGTCTCAGGCAAGCCACCATTTTCTTCATAAGCAGCCCTAAGCCGGCCGATGAGTGCATCCAGGCTACCCCAGGCTTGCTTAAGTGGGCAAGTACAGGGCCCTGGCGGCTCAGGCTGTCCAAAAAAGACACACCCTTGTAAGTGCACCTTAGTCTTGCCAAATTGATCGAGGTATCGAAGAAATTCAAGCACGTGATTTGCGTTGCACTGTGATAATGCAACTGGAGGTCTCTGGTTCCTCAAGTACTGACCAAAGGTGTTCCAATCGCGCCTCTTCTGCGATTCGTATCGACTCAAGGGAGGTGGATTTTGCTGATCGGGAGCCATAGCAACAGCTCTTGAAGAACCTTCCGCTACATCTTTCCCTTTATTGCTTGACATCACCAAAAACAGTGAGTTAATATGAAGTATCTCTTCTTCTTCTCCTTTTCTTTTTAGGTCTTGAGAAAGGGATTAAGAATATATTTCAAGAGTAGCTAGAAGAAGAAGAGAGAAACGTTGCAGAGAGGAAAAATAAATAATGAAAATCATATCAGATGGGGCTCATGAAGAGACAAGCTATGGGTCCTATGACAGTGCTTTAGCTTCTTTTTCTTCCTATAACATTATTTGCCTCCTTTAGTTGTACTATAAATAAATAAAAAAATACTTTATCCCCTCATTTCTCCTGGTGTGTTTCCATCAGCCAAGCAATGACTATCCCGTACGTAATTAGCTTAATTTTCACTATGGTTAATAGCTAAGTATCCTAATTAACCCGGGTACTTACCCTATGGAGGGGCTGGCATGTTATTACCCTATTTAGAAACCAGGAATGGATATAGTGCCTGTGATCCTCATAGCCTCTCCTACTGCTTGATAGGAAGTAGCCAGCTAGGGTAATTAATCTTGTTCACATGATTTAATCATATTCTCTCCTAACTAACTTTTTGTTGATGGAGCCATTCAGAGAATTTTGAACAAGATTCCGACTATTTTAAACAGCCGAAGCTTCAATACTTATCAATGAATCCAAAATAAAAGAGAAGACGTCCGTTTTCCTTCCTATTCGAAGTTATTAATTAGTAATTTTAAGGTGAAAAATAAAATATTAACAAGATTGATTGATCCCCAACCCAGATGTTTTTAAAACACCATTTAATAGCTTAATTTCTTGAATTAAGATAATTTTTAACATGATTTTAAATCTCAAAAATTATATGTATCTTTTTTTATATATATTTGGTTTGTTTTGTTCTTGGTAGGATCATACAAAATTGTATTTGCAGCAAGAGGAAGCTTTAATCATGAGAATAAACAAGATATGATCTTACACTTTTCTCTCTCAAACGGAAACAACATCTGGAAATCTTGCAATCTCTCGCATATCTAAATAAAGTAACTTTTCCATTAAAAAAACACAGGTTCCCTACAATTCTAGCTATTCGGTGTTGAGCGTTTGCCCTTGATCCATACACTAATAATAATAAGAAAAATAAAAATAAAATATTACAAAATAAACATGTTAGCAATATACAGTACTACTTCTCACCCAAACCATGTGATGCATCCTTCCTTCCTTCACCAGCAATCAATTTTTCAAAATTTCCCTGAGTCGAGATATGTCCACATCGCTTAGATTTTCAAAATCTCTTTGCTTCTTTCATTAGTATAAATATATACACACTTAATAAGGCGACTCTTTCTATTTTTTTAATGGCTTCAACTTATTACAATGTTGCTAAGCATACAAAAGAGAAGGAGTTGTTCAAATTTTAAAATTCGATGGCACGCTCCTAGATTTGGATGGTCTGTTTTTGACTCGTACAAAATAATCTAGTTGACCTCATCCTCGTAAACCTTCTCAACTTAGGATGTGCGTTATATTTGAATCCCATAAAAATAATTTAGAATTAATTAATTTCTTAAGCTCTTCTCTAAATATTGAAATCACTACCTTATAATCCAAACATAATCTTTTTATGAAGTCACTGCCACTGCCAGCACCGTCACCAAACACTGCTGATAATGTTGGGTTATGGTTCTAGTGATGTTTTTGTTTCTACTCATACTGGTTTCCTTTTCTGGATTTTTATCATTGCATAAACAAGAGGCAGAGGATGTCAAGTATGCTTGCAGCTGCTGACGAAACTAGAAAGGTTAGGCCCAGCGGACCTTCTCCCTTGACATCTAGCATGCTCTGGGCTAAGTGTCTATTATTACCCAAATTAATTTTGCAGATATAAAATTAGTTGTAAATTTGATGATGAGCGCCGTTGATCTGTTGTGTTGATTAATTTCCTCTCTGGTTAGTAATGCGGTAATTTGTTTTTCTGCGTGATTATTAAATTGTGCTATAAAATATTATAAATTATATTTTGAGATTTTAATTAATAGTTTAAATTATTATCTCTATTTATTTAATAAAAAATTAAGTATAGAGTAATATAAATCTATGCAAGTTTCAAGTTTAAAGGCTTTTAGTTAAGATAATATGTTAAATAATAATATAAATTATATCTTGAAATCTTAACTAACCATCTAAATTATTTGTTTGAGATCATTCTTTCATAAAATATTTTACAATAAATTATGTAAATAACTTCTTATTTGTTGAATTTTCTGGCACTGAAGTGGTTTGGTAGCCAAAAATATGACATTTGAAATGCCTAGCAGGTGTGGTTTTTCAATGAAAATTAACTCAAATCTCTACTATCCAGTTCAAGGACTGCCATATGACATTTCCAAGAATTATACATTAGATTCGTACACGAAAACCATAAGTTCAAAACATTATAACTTTTACTTACAATATATAGTTGAAAACTAGTTATATACCCGCGAGTTATCCCAGGGTAGTTTTGAAAATCTACTTTTATCTATTTTTTTACAATTACAATAGATATTTGTATGAAAGCTAAGATTTAAATTCTTAAGAAAACAAATTATTATTTAACAAATTATTTTTTCTTATACATACATTTTTTTGCCAATTTGTTTTTCATTAGTGGCACGCTTTTTCAAATGACACTAAAGGCAATTAAAATGTTTTTTTTTTTATCAAAATTCAAATAGTTTATTTTTTTAAATAGGAAAAAAAAACCCTAATTAATTCCTTAACATCAATCAAATTAAATATTAAAAAGCAATTTCTATATTTGGTGATGAAAGGTTTAAGAGTGAAAATGATTAAATATTCCAAGCTATCATTAAAAAGCTTAATGATTTTTAATGATTTTTCTCTTTTAACTTGAAAGTTAAACCAATCAAATTTATTTATTTTACTTTATTTTTTATTAAAATCAACAATTACAAAGTGAAAAAATAATAAAAAAAACATGCTTACTGCATAAACTATTCACAAAGCTTGAATGAAAACAATAACTTTTATATATATATATCAAATTCAGTTACAACATGTATTTAAATGTCAGAAATAAAATTAAAAATATCTCTTTTTAGAATCTAAAATAATAATGAAATAAAACTCCATTAAACCAAAAGTCAAAATTTAATTTATAATTTTTGAAAATTAAAAAACATAATAGAAAAAGTATATCATAAAAAAAAATATTTATACTATGCGTGTCACCTAACCTTAGGATCTTTTATATTTGAAACACCTTAGACAAGCCTCGAATGAGAGGTCCAACCTTAGTGGTCTTAGACTTTAAATAACGGGTGCGAGAACAAAAGAGGAAGCAAAAGTCACAAGTTATATGTCGTAGCAGTAGCAGTCGGAACAATAGCTTTATCCGTAACAATTTGTTTTTTTATTTTTTTATTTTTTTTATAGCAAATGTTTGTTTTTTATTTATTTTTTAATTTGTTCTCAGCATTTTATATCTACTCCCTCTGTTCTCTTTTCATTTTTTCTGCTGCTCCCTCTTTTCCTTATCCTATTTCCTACCTATATGTGGAGATTGTAACACCCAACATCGCGGTGGTCCTAAAAATAATATTTAAATATGAAAAAAATATATATTTCTGGCATCTTGTTCTATTATGATATTCTTGTTTAAGGAGTCGCTACCCAATATTATAGTCACTAGGAACCCTAACTGGTCAAGAGAGATCCTATGGTACGTGACTGATTGAGGCTAGGGGAGGTATTAGTGTCCCTAGCGCACCTTATCTGAGGTAAACTGCATTATTGTTTTAGTCTTAAATTGCTAAAAAAAATATTGTTGATTTGTGTGTTAAAGCGTATGATATTCTTGACTCTAACTTCAATGAATAAACCCATGAAATAAATTTAACTCAATGCATGTGTATATTTTATTTTCATTTTTTTTAAATGATGGTTTAATCGTAATATTCCTGACTCTGGTGTAAATGAATATTCGATCTCGAATACTTCCAACTCTGGTGTTGGTAAATATTCCACCATAAATAATTCTAACTCAGGCGTTGGTAAATATTCCACCACGAATAATTCCAACTCTAACGTTGGTAAAAATTCGTAGCTAATATATATATATATATATATATATATATATATATATATATATATATATATATATATATATATATATATATATTCTTGATCCTGATATCGGTGAATAGATTGATAAAATACTTTTTTTTTAAGACATGCAAAATTTTCATTTCTACACTTTTTATTATTTATTTATTTATTGTTTTTATTATTTATTTTTTGGGTTGGGCCCAGCTCAGCCCAAGGGGGCTGAGCTAGGCCCGGCTGGGTTAATCATAATACACGTGTGAAGCAATTTCACGCGTGCATCAACTGTGCGAAGGTAATTAAATTACCTTCGCATAGTTCTTGCAATTAAACAATTTCAAACAAAAGTGAATAAAAGAGAACGATTTACCTGCTTCTGGAGATCGCAAGGAGGCTTGCAGCATAGTGGCTTTGCTCTCGTCTGCGTATGACTTTCCCCTTTTGTTTTCCTTTTGTTTCGGTGACGATGAAGGTGATGGCTTTTTATTTGGGTTCTTCCTTTTTCTGACTTGCAGGGGGCGATCGAGAAGACGGTGGTGTTAACGTTGGTTTTCTGGGTTTTATGTTTGCGTTTGTCTCTGTTTTTGCTCCGTGTATTTTTTTTCTCTATTTTCTGGGTTTCTTTTCTTATGCTCCTCCTTTGTTTTTGTTTTTTTCCAGTTCCTCTACCCGCGGTTATGTGATTCCCTCTTATTTTACAAGGCCAAAATTGGTGGTAACGACCGGCCTCCTAAATGCCCTGTAACTGACCCTTTAAGTGTCTTCAATGATGAAACATAAGTGTTGGCAGCCAACAAATGAAATGTCTCTGCCTTTAATGGCGAAGCCATTGTAGAGGAAGAAGACGATGAACAGTCGCTGCAAAACGACTCCATTTTCCAGTTCTAAAGGTTGCTTTCAATTTGGTCCTTGTAATTCTTGTAATTTTGCAATCAAGACCCTGGTTAAAATATAATTGGACCCTTGCATTTCCATGCCATTTTCAAGCTAGTCATTGGATTTTAATTTTTGCAACTTGGACCCCAATTAAACCCCAAACTTTGATATCGTTTTCAATTAAGTTCTTGATTCCATTAATTAAATTAATGCCAAGCTTAATTAAGTCTCAAAACTTATCAATTCTCTATTTAAGCCCTTGATGTGATTAATTAAACTAATTGCAAGCTCAATTAAGCCTCAAAACTTATCAATTCTCCATTTAAGCCCTTGATTTGATTAATTAAACTAGTCAAGAGTTTAACTAATCTCTAAACTTCCAAACATGTTGCCCTTAACCCAAATTTTAATTCATTCTTCATTTATTGTATTTTTATTTTTTTAATAAAATAGAAGAAGTCAAAATTTGAGTTATGACAATTGCCCCCTCTTTATAGTATTTACAATACAAAGACTTTGGAAAAATTTGTTTTCGTTTGGCTTTGTGTAGTAAATTTATAAAGAAAAGTAGACATAAAAAGAACATTTTTTTAGAGTCTTGAAAACTTTGAAAATAATAGATTGACATATGACTTTCACAAGGAGATGTAGAAATCAAGAAACAAGTCATTTGAAGATGACCCACTTTTTTTTTTTTTTTGAAATGGATCAAATTGTTTTGGGCAAACTGCCCGATAACAAAAGAACGCGAAGAACTTCGCGAGTGGTCTAATTTTTCCAGGCGACCTGCCCAATGATTGAAAAACGAGGATTTCTCAGATTGGTCACATTGTAATGGGTTACCTGCACAGTTAAAAAATACAAGGAGTTTTTCAAAAGTGGTCACATTGTTATAGGTTACCTACTGTCCAGTGAAAAAATACGAGAATTTTTTTCAAAAGTGGTCACATTGTAAAAATGGTCACATTGTAATGGATTACCTACCTAGTGGAAAAATACGAGGATTTTTTCAAAAATAATCACATTGTAATAGGTTACCTGGCCAAGAGAAAAAATACGAGGATTTTTCAAAAGTGGTCACATTGTAATGGGTTACCTACCTAGTGGGAAAAATACGAGGATTTTTCAAAAGTGGTCACATTGTAATTGGTTACTTTCCCAGGAGGAAAAATATATATAAAAAAATTTCCAAGGGATGACATGATAGGGCTCGAAGGAGCTCTATTAAAGAGATTAGAGCTCAAAGGAAATGAGGGCTCGGAGACACACTCGAAAGTTGGTGAGGGTTAGGAAATGCACTACCTTGGAGATGGTTGAGTGCTCGAAGGCGCCTAAAAAATGATGATTGAAGGCTCGAAGATGCATTCAAAAGAGGTGGAAAAAGCACTGAGATTTTTTTTTCAGGTGGCCTAATCCTCATGGGCGGCTTGCCCAGGTAAAAAAAAATTCAAAAGTGAAAAATTGTTAAAAGCATTTTCAATTTTAGCCCCTCTTGAGGTGGCCTTACTTGTGATGGATCCCATTGAGGATTTCTTTTGTAAAATTTGCAAAATGCATTGTTTAACGTTTTAGAGTTATATGATGTGCATGCATATTTACCTGATTTGAAATATAGACCCCCCATTTCTTCTCAATCTTCTCATTCTTCATCGGTGAGGTCTTGCTATCTGATTTGAGTCATCTTTATCGCTTGACTTCTAGCCTACTCGAGTTAACTTTTGTAGGTCTTTTTCAAAATATTTACAATTTACACAGCTCATCCTTTATGGTGCCCATGATGACCCTTTTACTTGCTGGAAATTTGATCAATTTGAGACGATCATTCATTAATTCCTTGCCTCACTATCAACAACATTTGATATCACTTGTTGAATTAAAAAAAAAAATCTTTGTCTAGAATGAATTTTGAAATCTTGATCCTGCATTTTGAAAACAAAAATTGTTTTGATATGAGTTTAAAATAATTTTCTTTTGAAGTCTTGCAACTCCTTGGTTATTTTCTCAAAAAGGAAATAATTTGTTCTTGTACTAGCGATGTTGCCATTGGTGAAGGTACATCATGAGGTGACCTTCTGCTTTTGTGGGTTTCAAAATGAAGAACTCGAGAAAAAGCTCGAGGTTTTGTTTGAGAAAAATATTTCTTTTTAAACATTCATTTTATCAACATGAATAATAATGAGTAGTTTGTTCTTAATGTCATGACTACTATGAAAAAATATTCTTTTCATTTTGAGAGCACTATTTATTGTTCCAAGTCACTTGTTTGCTTGATTAGAAAGGACTTCTATAGGCATATAACGTAGGCTATGGTTCTTAGCTATGAAAGAAAAGGATTCATAAGACTTAAATAGTGTTTCAAGGTTTCAAAAACTGAGGATCACTGTTAGTAGTTCGACTTTTTATATCTTTCATCTTTTCTTTTGCCCTTTTTTATTGTTTTGGCTGGGACACATTTACTTTGTTTTGGCTATCACTTTTTCATGTGATTTGGGCATGCCCCCCAACATTTGAGTTTCTCGGGCATTTTTTTTCACTGTTTTATCATCTTTCTTGATCATTGAAATTTCACTTGCCCCTAGTGTGGAGTGTGATCCTCATCAGAGTTTTTTCATGAAAGAAAAATTACTCAGGTTCAATAGGGGACCACAAGGATTTAATTCAGGATGTGAAAGGGATATCAACGATGGCCTTTCCTCATTTCAAGCACAAACAATTTAAAATCAATAAACTTTGATCCCATCCAACATGATAGTTTTGGATTTTGCAAAAAAAAAAAAACATTTCATGAGTCAATGGATCATAAATTCACTACATATCATTTATTCATCCTTCTAAAATAATTGGCTAAAAAATCATGGTGTAAAAGATGTGATAGTTCATAGTCTTTGATTTAGAGTTTGGTCACCTCCATGATAGAATGTCAAAATATTGTCTTTAAACAAACCTCAAATCATTTTTTTTTTCAAAAGCAAATTCACGTTTTCAATATTCATTCTAGCATTTGGTTAGGGAAATGAATCGAGTCTATGAGATCATGCGAGGTTGCAAAGGTGTATTGATGGATTCTTTGATATCAATAAACATTTATGAGAAAGATGGAAGGTATACAAAGAGAAATTCTTGGCCGAAACTTTGATTTATTGATTTGATGAGGATTTATACAATCATGGATAATATTTCTTCACAGAATCAGAGTTCACTCGTCTTCTCAAATCTTCTCCATCCATTCATGTTAATATCAACGCTCCTCTAGAGAATGTCTTCTTTACTACATATGGGCCCTTATAACTGGGTGCCCATTTGCTACAATCATTACTAGGAAGTAGTAGAATTTTTCTTAATACAAGATCTCCTTCTTTGAATTCTTTTTGTCAAACTTTTCGGTCGTATGCTATTTCTATCCTTTTTTGATATAGTTGGTGGTGACAAATTACAACCATTCTTTTTTCACTGATCATGTTTAACTACTCATATCGTACTTTAGCCCATTAAGCTTCTTCAAGCTCATATTCTATGAGGACCATTAGAGAAGGAATCTTCACTTCTAACGGCATTACTGCCTCCATCCCATAAACTAATGAGTAAGGTGTAGCCCCAATTGATGTCCGTACCGCAGTTCGATACGCGTGAAGAGTGTAAGGAAGCCATTCACGCCAATCTCTGTAGGTAATCACCATTTTCTGGATAATCTTCTTTATGTTTTTGTTAGCAGCTTCCACAACGCCGTTCATCTTTGGTTTATAAGGAGATGAATTAGAATGCTTAATTTTCCATTTAGCACATATTCCTTAATCGTATTCCTATTGAAGTTCTTGGCATTATCAGTTATTATCCTTTCTAGCAGACCATACCTACAGGTTAAGTCCCTCTCAATAAATCGCTTGACCACCTTCTAAGTCATGTGGGCATATGAGCAAACCTCTACCTATTTTGTGAAATAGTCAATTGCAACCAGGATAAACGGGTGACCATTGCTAGCTTTTGGATTAACTAGCCCCACCATGTCAATTCCCCACATTGCGAATGGCCAGGGTGACACCATGTTGAATAAAGGTATTAGAGGTGCCTGGATTTTGTCACTATATATTTGACATTTATGACATTTTTGAACAAATTCTATGCAATCTCTCTCCATAGTCATCCAACAATACCTAGCTCTTTGCATTTGTTTAGCCATTATGTGCCTACTTACATGAGTAGCGTAAATTCCTCTATGCACTTCTTGCAAAGCCTTCTTAGCTTCTGCCTCATCCAAACATCTTAATAAAGTCCCATCAAATGACCTTTTATATAAGATTTTCCCATCTATATAGTACTCCATTGCTATTCTTTTTAGAGTCTTCTTTTTTATTTTTGAGACCCTGGAAGGATATTCCCGATATTAAATGAACCTTTTTGTATCCGTATACCAAGGATTACCATCCACTTCGTCTTCTATCAAACAACAATGAGCAGGAAAGCTTCTGATCTTAATTCCTACAGGATGTACTTTAACACCACAATCAAGTATAGCCATAGAGGTCAAAGTTGCCAAAGCATCAGCAAACTGATTCTTATCCCTTCCTAGATGAGTAAACTCTATCTCTTCAAAGCTTTCAGCCAGCTTAGAGAGATATTCCTGATATGGTCTTAGCTTCTCATCTTTCGTTTGCCATTCACCTTTTATTTGGAAAATTATCAACATAAAGTCTCCATATACTTCTAATTTCCTTATTTTTAGCTCGAATGCAACTTCCAAGCCGTGAATACAAGCTTCATATTCAGCAGTGTTGTTTGTACAATTAAATTGCAGTTTAATTGAGATGGGACACTGTTTTTCTTCCGGAGAAATTATTACAGCACCAGCCCCGTTACCAGACACATTCACTACATCATCGAAGTACATGGTCCACCAATCACTTTCTACTGCTAAAACATCTTCATCAGGGAAGCCGAAGTTTAATGGCTCATACTCTTCAATGACGTAATCAACTAAATGATCTGCGATGATACTTCCCTTCACAGATTTTCTAGTCTTATAGATGATATCATATTCAGCTAATAGCACTTGCTATCTAGCTGACCTATTTGACATGTATGGTTTTTCAAAGATATATTTCAGAGGGTCTATCTTTGAGATTAGCCAGGTGGTGTAGTATAACATATATTGTTGTAGCCTCTTTGCACTCCATACCAGACCATAACACAATTTTTCTACCATACTATAACGAGATTCACACTCTATGAATTTCTTAATGAGGAAGTAGATGGCTTGCTCTGTTCTCCCGGACTCATCATGTAGGCCGAGCACACAACCCATTGCTGATTGGGTCACTATTAAATACAAAATGAGAGGCTTCCCAGGCACAGGTAGTATCAATAGAGGTGGCCTTTACAAATATTGTTTGATCTTATCAAAGGCTTTTTGACAGTTTTCATCCCATAACCCGGGTTTTTCTTTCGGAGCAATCGAAATATTGGTTCGCAAGTGACTGTAAGTTGTGAAATAAATCGAGCAATGTAGTTTAAACGCCCCAAGAAACTTCAAACTTCTTTTTCAGTTTTAGGAGCTAGCATATCTTGTATGGCTTTTACTTTGTCAGGGTTTACCTCTATGGCCTTATTGCTCACCACGAAACCTAACAACTTCCTAGATTTCACCCCAAATATGCATTTTACGGGGTTTAATTTCAACTTATATTCCCTCAACCTTCCAAATAATTTCTTTAGAGTCAGGATATGGTTTTCCTCATCCTTGGACTTGGCTATTGATTAGTACTTAAAAGTGCATATTTATCAAGGTTTTATATCATCATTTTGCACTTAAAGTATCAATAACTCCTTAACTAAAGCATGTTTTATAATAACAAGTCTAATACTATAAAATACCCTAATATATGGTAAATGTTCATCTTAAATGCAGGTCTATCACATAAATCAAAGTATTGATTGATGAATTCAACTACTGAAATTTGTGAAGATAAAGAGAGGGTGAAACTTGGAAAAGAGATGTTGGTGCAGTCCAAACTGGAACACTGTTCGGTAATTGGGTCATATATTGAGTTGTAGATGTCCAAATGACCTCTAATTTTTACACCAATTCAGTAAGACATAGGCCTACAACTTTCATTTGGACATCAAGATCTAAGAAGGCCGTTTTCAAGTCCAAATTATAGCAACAATTGAGAAGTCTGAATCTGCCCTGCAGCCCAGATACTGTTCAGTGTTCAACCCATATCTTGAGTTCTAGAAGTCCAAATGACCTCATTGTTTTTTTCCTGGAAAGCTAAGAGAATTTCCTAGAACTTTCATTTCGATATCTGGACCCAATTCTGATGCTAGCATTTTTGTTTTATTAAGACAAGAAGATAAGGATTTTCACCAAGTCAAAAGTTGGCCACCCACTCAACAATTAGTCATCAAATCAATAATTCCGAATTTTGGCCTATAAAAGAAGGCATTTGCCATTTATTTAGGGACTTGGTTGTTCAGATCAAGTTCATGCTCCTTATTTCTCTCTTTATATTTTTTTGTAATTCTTAAGTTTTGCTTTCATTAATATCTTGTTTATGCTTTTCATTTCCTTTCCTTTCCTTAGTTAACTTGTATCTTATTTATGTTCTTGTTTTATTTATTTATGTTTCTCTTCTTCATTATGTTTGGCTAAGTTTATTATGTCAAGGTGAAAAGGTTACACTAATGGTGTAAGAACAAGTATGGTATAAACTCAACATGAACCTTAATGTTTAATATTAACATGTCTTATCTTTTTATCTTACTAATTCTTAATACCTTGCTTGTTAAATGGTTAATCTAGATTTGTGTTGTATAATACTTGGCACAACAAATGCTTGGCACTCTCATAGCCTAACCATATGGTATTACCTACACCTGGGCTATGAAAGGTACTTGATTTGTTGTTAACATCAATTAACATCATGAATTCCTGATAATAATTAAAAGTTTGGTGTTATGTAAATGAGATAATTAATATGATCATGTTAATAATTTATAATGAGCTATTAATGACAAATCGGCCAATTGGAACCTCCTTTGTGTGTGGTTTCCGGTTGAATAATAAGAGTTTATACTATACTTGTTTGAAATACCATTGGTGGATCCTCTAACCTTGACATTTATTTTTATCATTGTTTAATCCTTACATTAATCTTCCATCTCAAAGTTCTCATTAATTTTTTCCTTCTCTTTTTATTGTTGTTGTTATTCTTATTATTATTATTATTCTGTTTATATTATATAATATATCTCTTTCATCTTTTCATAAACTCAGTATATAGGCTGGAAACCTGTGACCCGATCTTTTAGATCATTCTCAGGTATAACAACGCCACGTACTGAGTATTATTATTAATATTATTATTGTTATTGTTGTTGTTGTTGTTGTTGTATTGTTGTTATTTATAATTTGTACAATTAACCTCTCTGTGGTTTGACCCCGGTCTTGCTGGGTTATTTATTACTTCGACACTCCTGCACTTGGGAGAAGACATCAATCTTTTGGTCGTGTCAGCTATCATATCATCCACATATACCTCAATCTCTTTGTGCATCATGTCATGGAATAATGTCACCATTGCTCTTTGATAAGTTACTCCAGCATTTTTCAACCCGAAAGGTATCAATTTATAGCAGTAAGTTTCCCATGAGGTGACAAATGTTGTTTTCTTCTTATCTTACTCATCCATCTTAATCTGCTTGTACCCAGAGAAACCATCCATAAATGAATAAGTAGAGCTCTTGGCAGCATTATCCACAAGTACATATATATGGGGTAAAGGAAAATCATTCTTCAGGCTTGCTTTATTCAAATCTCAAAAATCAACACATACCGTGATCTTATCATCTTTTTTGGGTACTACTATAATGTTGGAGACCCATTGATAATAATCAATTACTTCTAAAAATCCAACATCCCATTGTTTTGTTATCTCCTTTTTTACCTTGATCAGAATATTAAGTCTTGTCCTCCTCAACTTTTGCTTAACGGGCCTACAACCTTCTATCAAAGGTAATTTATGCACCACAATATCAGAATCCAAACCAGGCATGTCAGCGTATGACTAGGCAAAAACATCAACATATTCTTGTAGAAGAGCAATCCACTTCATTCTTATATCAGCAATAATTAGTTTCCCTATTTTCAACTCTCTTTTATCAAACTCGGTGCCCACATTTATCAATTCTAGTTCTTCTTTTGCAGGCTTCCATGTATGCTCAGATTGTTGTACTAGTTTTGTGAACTTTTTGAGGTCTTCCTCTCCAAATTCTTCCTCATCCATTGCAATTATAGTTTCATCAAATTTAGGCCATTAATGTAATGAGTTTGTGAGTTTATCGATAATCCGCTTTCAGATTTCCTGAAAGCAGAAAGGGTTTTTGTTATAAATGTATAATTCTAGGAAAGTAAATAACAATCAAAGACAAGAAGGTATGATTGAAAGAAAACATACATGATCTCATTAAAATTCAAAGGATAGAAGGGCTCAAACAAAACCTAATTGCCAATATATTGAGCCATCATTATTGGCAATGCACAATTGTTCAAACAATAAAAACATAAAGAAAACATTACTTTTTGATAACAATCAAGACTTTCATAGTTTCCCAATTGTTTAACTTTTCTCCATCAGCTAATTTTCTCACGAATCCAGAGGGGTCATCTTCTAGAGCTCCCACAGTTAGTTGGGATAGTGCTTCAAAGGGGCTCTTTTCATCTTCAAAACCTCCTTTGGGTTCTTGTTTATTGATATCTTCCAGATAATGGATGGTAGCGCCGCTAAATTCCTTGCTCATCTTCTCAATTTCACCATCAGCCTTTATCACTTGTGTAGGTTGTGGGAATGTCACATGGACTGGTGGAATGTGCATCCGATCTTTATTAGGCTCCTTTTTTTTCGATTCGAGCCAACCTCTTTTCCATTTTAAACTCGATTGCTCTCTTGATATATGCCTTTCCAAGCTTAAAACCTAAACCGAACCTCTGATTGGTGCATTTCATCTTTATCATGTTGATCCTATCGGGCATTCCTGTTGTAGGGTCATACTGGAATGGCAGCCCATGCTTCAGAAAGTATTTAGCAATCATTTTTACCGTATTAGAGATTTCTAGCTTTCTTTGTGTAGTATTTTCTGGTACCTATTCGGCATTTACCACCTCAAACGCATCAGATTTCCATCTATACTTCCTCCAGCTTCTATGTAAGGGACCAATATATTTCTCATCACTGACAGAGCTTCCTCGGCTCTTACCATTACCAAATTCCCATTGATGATGAATTTAAGTCGTTGATGTAAAGATGTGACAGCTCGGGCTGCGTGGATCCAAGGCCTCCCACATAAAATATTGTATGATGGATGGATATCCATTACTTGTAACGTTACCTAGAACGGTTGAGGGCTAATAACTAGTTCAACATCAATATTCCCGATGATTGGTCTAGGTGACCCATCATATGCTCTGGCAGTCATGGTATTGGCTTTATGTGAGAGGCATCGATATGCATTTTATCCAGCACATGTCTTGGCAACACATTTAAAGTAGAGCCATTATCTATAAGTACCTTCGCAATAACACAATCTTTGCACTTTACGGTGATGTACAACGGCTTATTATGGCCGACCCCCTCAAGATCAAGTTCATCATCAGTGAAGTAAAGATAATTGATGGCTTAAATTATACCCACTAAATGCTCTATAGAGTCATATGTGATGTCTTGAGGAACATATGCCTCATTTAGAACCTTTTGAAGGGCTGATTAGTACTTAAAAGTGCATGTTTATCAAGGGTTTATATCATCATTTTGCACTTAAAGTATCAATAACTCCTTAACTAAAGCATGTTTTATAATAACAAGTCTAATATTATAAATTACCCTAATATATGGTAAATGTTCATCTTAAATGCAGGCATATCACATAAATCAAAGGATTGATTGATGAATTCAACTACTGAAATTTTGAAGATAAAGAAGGGTGAAGCTTAGAAAAGAGATGTTGGTGCAGTCCAAACTGGAACACTGTTCGGTAATTGGGTCATATCTCGAGTTCTAGATATCCAAATGATCTGAAATTTTTACAAAGATTTGATAAGACATAGGCCTACAACTTTCATTTGGACATCAAGATCTAAGAAGGCCGTTTTCAAGTCCAAATAATAGCAACAACGGAGAAGTCCGAAGCTGTCTTGCAGCCCAAACACTATTCAGTGTTCAGCCCATATCTTGAGTTCTAGAAGTCCAAATGACCTCATCTTTTTTTTGCTGGAAAGCTAAGAGAATTTCGCAGAACTTTCATTTGGACATCTGGACCCAGTTCTGATGCTATCATTTTTGTTTTATTTAGACAAGATGATAAGGATTTTCACTAAGTCAAAAGTTGGCCACCCACTCAACAATGAGTCATCAAAGCAATAATTCCGAATTTTGGCCTATAAAAGGAGGCATTTGCCATTTATTTAGGGACTTGGTTGTTCAGATCAAGTTCATGCTCTTTATTTTCTCTCTTTATATTTTTGTAATTCTTAAGTTTTGCTTTCATTAATTTCTTGTTTATGCTTTTCATTTCCTTTCCTTTCCTTAGTTAACTTGTATTTTATTTATGTTCTTGTTTTGTTTATTTATGTTTCTCTTCTTCTTTATGTTTGGCTAAGTTTATTATGTCAAGGTGAAAAGGTTACACTAATGGTGTAAGAACAAGTATGGTGTAAACTCAATATGGACCTAAATGTTTAATATTAACATGTCTTATCTTTTTATCTTATTAATTCTTAATACCTTGCTTGTTAAATGGTTAATCTAAATTTGTGTTGTATAATACTTGGTACAAAAAATGCTTGGCACTCTCATAACCCAACCGTATGGTATTACCTACACCTGGGGCTATGAAAGGTACTTGATTTGTTGTTAACATCAATTAACATCATGAATTCGTGATAATATTTAAAAGTTTGGTGTTATGTAAATGAGATAATTAATATGATCATGTTGATAATTTATAATGAGCTATTAATGACAAATCATCCGAATGGAACCTCCTTCGTGTGTGGTTTCCAAATTGAGTAATAAAAGTTTATACTATACTTGTTTGAAATACCATTGGTGGATCCTCTAACCTTGACATTTGTTTTTATTATTGTTTAATCCTTACATTAATCTTCCATCTCAAAGTTCTCATTAATTTCTTCCTGCTTTTCTTATTTTTGTTATTATTATTGTTGTTATTGTTGTTATTGTTGTTATTATTATTATTATTGTTGTTGTTATTATTGTCTCTTCCTCCTCCTCGTCTTTTTATTGTTATTATTATTATTAGTATTATTATTATTATTTACATTCCTGTTATATTTTATGTACGTTAAGTATGCTCTGTGTTTGATCAAGGATCCTGATATTGTTGATCTTGCCTTGTTCATTCGCATCAGAAATCTGTTTATATTATATAATATATCTCTTTGATCTTTTCATAAACTCAATATATAGGCTGGAAACCTGTGACCCGATCTTTTAGATCATTCTCAGGTATAACAACGCCACGTATTGAGTATTATTATTATTATTATTATTATTATTATTATTATTATTATTATTATTATTATTATTGAGTATTATTATTATTATTATTATTATTATTATTATTATTATTATTATTATTACTAGTACTACTATTACTATTATTATTATTATTATTGTTGTTGTTGTTGTTATTTTTGTTATTATTATTGTTGTTGTTGTCTTGTTATTTATAATTTATACAATTAACCTCTCTGTGGTTCGACCCCGATCTTGCCGGGTTATTTATTACTTCGACACTCCTACACTTGGGAGAAGACATCAATCTTTTGGTCGTGTCAAGGGCATTTTGATGGAGTTCTGAACTTAATATTAGTGACAATAAGGAAATCCTAGCTGGTGTCTTTTTAAGCTGTTCCATTATGCTATATTCACTATACCTCATCGCTTTGATAAGTTGGAGTATTTTTTAAAAAAAATTCAATACATCCAGGGGCACCGGCATGGTATTCACATTTTTTATCAGGTTTGTACCAAGTAGGGAATGGTGGTTATAAGGGGGGGTAAGGGAACAAGTGCTATTTGGCCGATGCTCAAAAGCCTTTTATGCATTTCGGCGAGAGTTAGAGGCAATGGTGGAAGTTGTACCTGGTCCTCTAAGAAATTTCTTCTTGGGCGGTAGGTACTATTGTTTTGGTTGTTTGCTGGGTTATTTTAGTTGTGGGTAGATGAGGCAAATTTTATGTTGGATATGGAAGGAGTAGGTGTGATGGTTTTGAAGTTATAATTGTCTTGGTAGACTTTTCTTCCTCTTCCTCCCCTCTCGACGTTATGAATTTCTAATTCTTTTTTCCGTCCAACGAAACGTTTTTTTTCAATAGGATCTATGATTCTTCCCGCTCAAATAGCGTGTTCGATCCTAGCAGCTATGAAAACCAGATCATAAAAATTATGTGCGGCACAACTAACCAAGTACTCAAAATACGAGGCTTTAAAAGTGTTGGAAAATAAACTCATCATTTCTCTCTCTAGCAATGGAGGGTTAACTTGTGCAGCTGCCTCACGCCATCTTTGAGCATACTCTCTTACATATTCTTTATTGCCCTTTTCCATAACTTGTAGACTTGATCTATCTAGGGAATATCCATATTAAACTTATATTGCTTAATAAAAACATCAACCAAGTCCTTCCAACCTTTAATCTTGATGTTATCTAAATGCATATATCAGGCAAGAGCAACATCGCTCATACTATCTTGGAAGAAATGGATCAATAACTTCTCATCATAAATCACCTCCGCCATCTTATTATAATATGCTTTAAGATGGGTTATCGGGTATTGAGTTTCGGTATACTTGACAAATTATGGCACTCTGAATTTCCTGGGAATAACCATATTAGGCACTAAACACATCTCAACAGCCTTTACCGGGTCATACAATTTGTTTCCTTCGATGACCCTCATTCTTTCTTTCAAAGCAGTTAGTTTCTCTTTACCATCCTCGTCTACCACCCTATCCCTTTGGGGCTCCTCTTCTCTAGGAACAATATGTGGAATCTTTATCGAGAATTCTGGTGGTGGAATGAAGGGAGTTGTAGGCATTGGCTGGAATTGAGTTGTGAACGATGGTTGAGAAGATGTTCCTTCTCTAGATTTGGATTTCAAAGCTTGCTCAAGCAGACTAGTAAGCCTTGCTACATCCTCCTTTAGGCTTTCCAACTCTTTTTTGTGTTGCGTTTGTAACTAAGCTCTCTCTTCATTTTCCATTTGTCTTCGTAAACGGTTTTATGGACACGTTTTAGTGGGGGACCTATATTTCACCTAGTATATGCAAAATATGACATCTTATAAGGATTCTCGCATGCTCAGTGATTGTTCTCGAAAGGTCGATTGAGGCTTACAAGTAGTGTGAAGATAGAGGCCCTAAGTAACATCAGTTTGGCATATCAACCACTTCCAAGTAAATAATCAAATGAGAGTTGGATGGTTTCGCGAGTCTTACCTAGGCTAAAGCCATTGGGATACCGTTACTCCCCCACTTAACTTAAAGTTGATATGATGAATAATGAAATGAGTGGCACGTGGAGGCACAAATCTATATCCAATATATGCATGAATAATATGAATAAATATGGATGCTAAATCTATAAATAATAATAAATAAATAAAATAAAATAAAAAATTAAATAAAAATAATAATAATCAACTACCTCCTAACACAACATAACAAGCATTTTAACAATTAACAAACAAAAAGCAAAGCTTAGTCAATGGTCCATAGTGGAGTTGTCATTCTGTCGCACCCGACATTATGGCGGCCCTAAAAATAATCTTTAAATATGGAAAAAGAAGAGATTTTTGGCATCTTGTTGTATTATGATATTCTTGTTTAAAAAGTCGCCACCTAGTATTCTGGTCACTAGGAACCCTAACTGGTCAAGAGAGATCCTATGGTATGGGACTGATTGAGGCTAGGAAAGGTATTAGCACCCCTAGCGCACCCTACATGAGGTAAGCTGCATTGTTGTTTTAGTCTTAAATTGCTAAAAAAACATATTGTTGATTTGTGTGTAAAAACATATGATATTCTTGATTCTAACTTCAATGAATAAACCCATGAAATAAATTTAAATCAATGATGGTTTAATCGTAATATTCTTGACTCTGGCGTAAATGAATATTCGATCTCAAATACTTCCAACTCTGGTGTTGATAAATATTCCACCACAAATAATTGTGTTGGTAAAAATTCCACCACGAATAATTCCAACTCTAGTGTTGGTAAATATTGCACCATGAATATTCCAATTTTGAAAAAAAAACTCCACCATGAATAATTCAATCTCTAGCATTGGTAAATATTCCACCATAAATAAGTCCAATTAAAAATTCCACAATGAATAATTCCAACTCTAATGTTAGTAAAAAATCGTAGCTATATATATATTATTCCCGATCCTGATATCAGTGAATTGATTGATAAAATACATTTTTTTTCTAAGACATGCAAAATTTTTATTCCTACACTTTTTATTTTTTTTGTTTTTATTATTTATTTTTTGGGCTAGGCCCAGCTTAGCCCAAGGGGGCTGGGCCCGACTGGATTAATTAGGATGCACTCGTGAAGCAATTTCACACGTGCATCAATTGTGTGAAGGTAATTAAATTACCTTCTCACACTTCTTGCAATTAAAAAATTTCAAACTAAAGTGAATAAAAGAGAACGGCTTACCTACTTCTGGAGATCGCGAGGAGGCTTGTAGCGTAGTGGTTTTGCTCTCGTCTGCGTATGACTTTTACCTTCTGTTTTCCTTTTGTTTTGGTGACGATGAAGGGGACGCCCTTCTGTTTGGGTTCTTCCTTTTTTTGATTTGCAGGGGGTGATCGAGAAGATGATGGTGTTAACGTTGGTTTTCTGGGTTTTATGTTTGCGTTTGTCTTTGTTTTTGCTCTGTGTATTTTTCTCTCTCTTTGTTTTCTGGGTTTCTTTTCTTCTGCTCCTCCTTTGATTTTTTTTTAAGTTCCTCTCCCTACGATTCTGTGATTCCTTCTCCTTTTATAAGACCAAAATCGGTGGTAATGGCCAGCCTCCTAAATGCCCTGTAACTAACCCTTTAAGCGCCTTCAATAATGAAACGTAAGTGTTGGCTGCCAATGGATGAAATGCCTCTGCCTTTAATGGCGAAGCCATTACAGAGGAAGAAGACGATGAACAATCACTGCAAAACGACTTCGTTTTCCAGTTCTAAAGGCTGCTTTCAATTTGGTCCTTGTAATTCTTGTAATTTTGCAATCAAGACCCTGGTTAAAATGTAATTGGATCCTTGCATTTCCGTGCCATTTTCAAGCTAGTCCTTGGATTTTAATTTTTGCAATTTGGACCCCAATTAAACCCCAAACTTTGATATTGTTTTCAATTAAGCCCTTGATTCCATTAATTATATTAGTGCCAAGCTTAATTAAGTCTCAAAACATATCAATTCTCCATTTAAGCTCTTGATGTGACTAATTAAACTAATTTCAAGCTCAATTAAGCCTCAAAACTTACAACTCTCCATTTAAACCCTTGATTTAATTAATTAAACTACATTTAATCTCAATTAAGTCTCACAACTTATCAATTCTCCATTTAAGCCCTTGATTTGATTAATTAAACTAGTCAAGAGTTTAATTAATCTCTAAACTTCCAAACATGTTGCCTTAACCCAAAATTTAATTCATTCTTCATTTATTTTATTTTTTATTTTTTTTAATAAAATAGAAGAAGTCAAAAATTGGGTTATGACAGAGATGATGAGGGAGATGGTGATGAAAGCGTGTTATGCTGGTTGAGTTCACGCTCCTGCCTCTGTATTTGTTTTTTGCTTTCGACAGTGTAGTTCTGCTCTTTTTTTTTTCCCTTTCATTCCTCTCCTTCCTGTCCTCTTTTTCTCTTTTTTTCCCCATCCTTTTCCTAAGTCATTAGAGGGGCTTATAACCTAAAACGCAGCTCTATTTAGGAAACAAATATTACATTAAGTCTAGGGTGTAATCTCGAATGAGCAGAAATAGAAAACCAAAATATTTTGATTCTGATTTTGTGATCATATCTAATTTCTGTCTAGTATTTTAGAGGATGGTGCAGCTCCTTTCTTTCCTTCCATAGTTGGGACCATGAAGCCAGCTACTCCCTTTGAAATGAGGCAATAAAAACATGGTCTGCAGCTCTCCATTCAAGACAGAAACATGGAAACTAAAAAGGAAATTGTTGATAAAAGGAAAGAAAAACTAGGCTAGCTGTGCAGATAAAAACGTGGTTCTTCAATTTCTTCCTTCTATTTTTTTCTTCATTCAACTTCCTTATTTTAATTCCTTTTCCCTTTGGTCCTTGGTCCAAAAAAGGGCTTTAAATTAGCCTGCAATTGGTCTTCAAAATTTAAGCATCCTGCAATTGTGTCCATGCAAACTCGGGCAAAAATCGTTCTTGCGGTAGGAATCTCTACTTTCACACTAGATATTCAAACAAAAATATATTTTGCTTCTGATATTGAAATCAAGCAATTCAAAAGCTCAAATTTATCTAAACGTCCAGGACTACAACTTTGATAAAGGATTTGAAGTGAGATGAAATCATTTTAAAGAACAGAATCTGACAGTAATCTGGTTGGTCAAAAAGGATCTCCTGATCTAATTCAGAAACTCACAATGTCGAGCATCCCGATATGACTGAGAGTATGATCTAAGAACAAATCAATAAATTGTTTTTATGGAAATAGAGTCTTTAGTGCAAACCTCGGGTCAGGATCCTTCTCGCGGTAGAATTCTCTACTTTCATGTTAGATATTTAAACAAGAATATTATAAGCTTTTGATATCGAAATCAAGTGATGCAAAAGTCCTAAATTCATCTACATTTGTAGAGCTACAACTTTCATGAAGGATAAAAAATGAGATAAATTCGTTTTGAATAATAGAATTGACACCAAACTCAGCTGGAAACCTTCTCACGACAGGATTTTATGTTTTCATGCTAGATTTCAAACATGAATATCTTGAGCTTCTGATATTGAAATTATGTAATTCAAAAGCCCAAATTTATATACGTGTCCCGGACTACAACTTTGATGAAGGATTCAAAATGAGATAAAGTTGTTTTAGATTACAGAATCTGACAGGGATTTGGTTGGTCAAAAAGGTTTTCTTGATCCGACATTGACGAGTATCAAAATCTAACTGAGAGTCTACCCTAAGAACAATGACCCCTAGGACTCAATAAAGGTGCAAGTCAATTATTCAACATGTCATAAGTTCGAATAAAAATTTGCAACAGCAGCAGAATCAGTTTTTTTTATTCCAAATTGTGAGGGATTTATCCAACCTTAAAAACAAGATAACAAAGAAACGAATTTAGCATTATGAAACCCGTAGTCAATCTAAAAAACTTGACGATTTTAGCAGCAAAGGAAGAGAATAAATAGACCAGAAAACAGCTCAAATAGGGTTTGAAAAAAAAAATATTTCTTTCTCCTCCACTTTTGTCAATTTTCCAGCAAACATGAGCTACACTCCTACACTCAGTTCAAAATGGGTATACACCGTCTCTAGCATGTGGGGTCCAAAATTAAGTAACAATAATGAACTTGCCCTTCGAGAGGTGACATATGGTCATAACTCTTGCATGATGAAACAAGTATTTTATTCTTGATCAAACTCTACAATAGAAATTTCTTGATTGATGACCATTACATCCCCTGTAAGTCCTGAATTCAAGATACTTCAAGAAGGGCTTGCTCATATGCAAAACAATATGTACGGAGCATACATCCTACTAGTCCCCCGTTTAACTTGAAGCTTGTGTGTGCTTTCAAAAATTAAAACATGTGATGCATGAGAGAATTTTATACAATGCATGGATGAAACAAAAATAAAATAAGACAAAATCTAAAAAATTTAAACCACATCAAAAATACAAAGCTTAGCCCAATAATATAAAACAACAGTACCTTCGTTAGTGGAGTTGCTATTTTGGCACACGTCCCCGCACATCATCATTTGACAATTTTTTGTTCGTTTGCTTGTTTTGGGAGTCACCACCTAGTATTTAATTGAAGGTTACTAGGAAACCCGAGTGTACTGGTCTTTGTCAGAGATTTAAGGTTAAGGAACTGGTTGTGGCTAGGAAATATTTTAGCACCCCTAGGGCACTCTATCTAAGGTAAACTATTTCACAGTTTGATGTGGTTTGAAAATTTGAAATATTATAAAAATTCTAAAGTTTTTAATAAATTAGTCATTAAATCCCAAAATATATGTAGAAACGTGTTCTTACATTTTCACGGGAAGTACAACATGATTTTATTTGTCCTTAAAATGCTTGACTATATACAAATTAAAACACTTAGTTCTTTTTTCTTCTTTTTTATTAATTTTGTTTTTTGTTTTCTAATTTTAACATTAAAAAAAAATACAAACACACACACATCCTTTTTTATTATGTTTTTCTCATACACCCACATGTACATGTTCCCAATTATCAAAATTCAAAATAAATCAAACAGTAATATAAATATACACATCAATTTCTGAAAATTACAAAAAACAAGTCCCTAAAAAGTCTAAGAATAGTAGAGGCCCTTTGGAACTGTAGGAGCAATGACGGAGCATCTTTTCCATGCGCGATAGCCGCAAAAAAGACCGGTGATAGGGAGATTTGACACGGCTTCCTCCTCCTCTTCGCTATTGCACCGGTAGTGAGAAGCAACGTCACCTGCAAAGCAACAAAATCGCAACAACAGTCTGTTTTAGTTTTCTTTTTGTTTCATATGTTCCCGGTCTTTTTTCTTTTTCATATCTGAGTTTAGTTCTTCCTCTTTATGATGGCTGATGACTCCAAGGTGAGGGTGGAGGCTGCTGTGCTAGACCAAGGTGGGTTATATGGGTTCTGTCGTGCTTGGATTATTGGCAATGGCCTCGGTGATGGTGGCGCTCGGGTGTTATTGTGGCGTTGTTGCCATGGTGGGACTAAGAGAACACTAGAAAGAAGACAGCGAGGGCTGCCGTTGTGTTTGGTTTGAGGAAGAAAGGAGTCGTTGTGTGGCTGGTCTCCTGTGTCAGTGGGTGGCAGCTCTGGTTTGTCAAAGAGACGGAGGCAGCTAGGGAAGAAGAAGGAGGGGTTCAAGTCTGTCGAGTTGTTGGTTCAAGGAGAGGAAATGGGGGGGCAGTGTGTTGACGACCAGGAGAGGGACCTTGTGGCTAGGTGAAGAGAAAAATGGAAGAGAATGAGGGCTCTCGATTCAATAAAGAGGAAGATGGGGATGTTTCAGAAGCAAAAATTGCAGACCAAAGTGGGGTCAGTAGGGAGAGACAGTCGTGAGGTTCTCTGGTTTTATTCCCCAGAGAGGGGAAGGGTAAAGACTTGCAAATAAGACAGATTTTTTAGGAGTTCTTTGGGTTTTAGGGTTTCTCTTGTGAATTTTCCACCCCTCCTCCCATTAAACTTTTCTCTGCCCCTTCCTATAAATTTTTCCACTGTATTTATAGGTAAAATGTTGCTAGGTTTCCAAAATGGTCCCTCAACTTTTCTTTTTCTTTTCTTTTAAATAATATTGAGACAACAACACCTTGGTCAACCTAGGTTAACATATAAAATCTGTAACTTGGGTTATGAGATTGTGATAACCTCATAAAAAGCAAATAAAAAAACATTTTAAAGCCCAATAATTAACTCAATATTAAAGGATGAAATTGAAAAATAAATCAATAAAAAAAGGCAACCAGAGTCAACCGGTGTAAACCTGAGTCATTATACCATGATAATGACCTGGGTCAATAGAAACCAGATGAAACCAAATTATGAAGCATAATTCTCAATCAATCCAATATTGAATGATGAAATTGAAAACAAAATCAATTAAAAAAGAACAAAAAAACCCAAATGAACCCAAGTAACCTGTCAAACTCGTCACTTGAGTCATAAGACTAGGATGACCTCATAAAATATAATTATCAATCAATCTGAATTTAAAGAATGAACAAAATGGGAAGATTTCCCAAGCATAAGAGGGGAAAAATGAGTTCCCCTGAATTAGCTTTTATTCATTAATGCATAAACTGATAAAAGAACAAATGATACTTAGAGGCATAAAGCTTCAGGTTGTTTTTAATTATTTCCCCAAACATAGAAGGGGAACAATGATTTCCCCTCATCAAAGTGTAAATTATGCCAATAAACATATATACTATAAATTGGTTCAAGTTGTTTTCAATGGGTGTGTATTTGTTTTTTTGTTAATTATTTAATATTTGATTTTGTTTTAATACTGCATGTCGTGAGGGTCGCGATGTCGTCTAGCGACGGCGAAAGCTTCTTATCGTTCCTCCTATGGTGAGGTGTGTTGTGTGTTGGGAATGATTTTTTTATTTAATCATAAAATTATGATTAATGTTTAGGAGTCGCCACCTAGTATTATGGTCACTAGGAACCTATGATCTGTGAGAGTTGAGTAAAGGAACTGGTTGTGCAAGGGGAAGACGAATCACCCCTAATGCACCCTACCTAAGCTAAGCTGCATTGTTGTTTGATTGTTTTTTTTTTTAGTCAGGTTTATGTTGGTCTTTTCTAAGGCTCAAGGCAGATCTCTCTTCATGAGAAATTCTCTACCTTATTGGATTAAATCCTAACCGTTCTAAAGTTTGAATTTTAGCATCACATTTCTACACCTTGTATCTTTAATACCCGAGGGTGTACTTTATAATGTAATTTTACAACCTATAAATATTAAAATCTACATCTGGACCCTTAAACAAAAATTTGAAAAAGATTTTTGACATGTTGGTCAAGTCCTAATGGATAATCATAAACTGGTTATGATATCCATTTTTTGATTTAAAAAAAAACATGAAAAATGTAATTTTTGTTTTTTTATGAAAAATATGCTTGAAATTTTTTTGGGATTTGGCCGTACGCAACAAAATATATTTTTTGTTTTTTGCAATTGTTTTGAAATTATTTTTTGTTGAAATATTTTGGAGAAAACTAGTATTTTAATACTGGATTTATAATTTATAGTGTAAATATACAACCCGATATTATGCAATATTGGTAGAAAAATATACAAGAAAATCACAATTTTTTTGAAATTATTGTTTTGAAAATTTTTGGATTTAAAAATAAAATAAAGGGGTATAGTCCACTACATGAATAGTGGATCTGAATTATAATTCACGCCCATTGTTCATGCGTGAACAGCAGGACGTGAATTATAATTCACGTCCTCTGTTCACTGAACAGGGGCAGTGAAGAAGAAGGAGAAAGGGAGAGAGGGCGGACAACCTGGCATGGTGATGGTCTGGCCGAGGATGACGGTGTGTTGCCGGTGGTTGTAGCGGTGGAGGCTAGCGCCAGCTATGGGAGGAAGAGAAAAAAAAGTTACAGAGGAGAGAGAAATGTTGGAAGAAGAAGAGAAAGAAGATCACGGTGGCTGCTTGGTGGCCGATTGGTGGTAGAAACGGTGGCTAACGTGACAAAAATGGTGGCTGGCGGCAGAGGAAGCAAAAGAAGAAGAAGAAAAAATGCGCGGGAGGGGCTGCAGCGAGGAGAGGGAAACCGACGGTGTGGCTCTTGGTGGTTGGCAGGTGGTTGTGTTGGCTTACTGTGGTGGAGATTATGGTGGGAAGACCGGTGATGAGGGTAGTGGTTGTTCCTGTTGGTGGCTGGAACGGCGGGGAGAGAGATGGAGGAAAAAAAACTGCAAAAATAGGGCAAAAAGGCTGGTTTTTGGTCAAGTTTGGACTCAATTTTCTCCTCCCTCATGCCATCAAATTCACCTCTATTTATAGGCGGTGAAAGAGGACAATATTTTCTACGTTAGGGAAAAATTTCAGCCCTGGATTCACTTGGAAAGGATCCCAACCATTGGCTTAAAGTAGGCATGGTGCACTATCAAAACTACAGAAATGGTTGACTGAGTTGGCATGTTTAGGTTGGCACCGTCTCGCTGCCATTCAGACTGAACTGTTTACTAGAAGCAGTAGAGAAACTGCAGGGGATCATTGGCATGCAAGATTTGTCAACTTTGGTGGTTGGTAGGTACACTAAATGTAGCTGCAAATTAGGTAACTAGACCATCTTTTTTCAGAAAAAAAGTGAAGAAGATAATGAACAGTTTTTTAGCCAAATTTCATTTCAATCCTCCATCTGTCAATTTCTTTCAATGGAACCCCTAATTGGCCCTAAAATTTTGATTCAATGTAATTAGGACCCTACGAAATTATTGTTTGATCCTCGGATTTAAGCATCTTTATGGAATATGGTCCTTGGTCTCAGAATTTATCAATTTAACCCCTAATTGACAATCAAACTTTCAATTGCTTCCAATTTGGCTCCTAATTTCAACCAATTAACTTGGTAAAAATTAAATTTGGTATCTTAAAATTTCAATCTTCTCAATTAAGCCCAAATTAGGCTCATAAACTTAAGTTTTCACCAATTAAGCTCCAAATAAAATTAATTTGAGCCATTTAAAGTATAATTAAGTCCTTGTACTTAATTAAATCCTTCAATTGGACCCAAATTAATTCTTAAACATAATTAAAATTCAATTTGGCTCATGATTAAATCAAATTGGCCTATTAAAAAATTAAATATGTCCTTGGACTTAATTTTTATGCAAATCAGTCCAATAGTTATTTAATTTAACCTTGAATTTGTATTTTTTTTCTCCATTCTTTGGCATAATGGGGTACAATTAGGCCTTGAATTTTCTTCAAAAATTACAGCTTGATTTTTCCCTATTTTTATAGTCCTCCTTAATCTGCTTTCTCCACATTGCCAGCATTTATTTATTTAAAAAAAAATGAATTGCTTTTTGGGAAATAACCCAGAATTGGGTTATGACATTGCATATTCATTTATATTTTAGTATATTACTAGCCAACAATACCTACGTTCTGCCGCGATGATGAACTTATTTTACTGTAAAAAATTATATTCATGTGCTAAAATGGGATAAAAAAAGAAATGAAAAATAAAGTCTTAATGAAGTTGAGTTTGCATGCAAACATGTAACCACTGTAATCAAGTCCAAGCCAACTTAGGATATCTTGCCAAACTGAGATATCTCGTCAAACTCGCAGTTTAGATTATGATATTGGAATAACCTAATAAAATAATAAAGAGGATTGTAAAACCTTTTTATATAAAAACAATCATGCTAACTTTTAAAACCTGTGTCATGGGTCAATAGACCAAAAATACACTATCTAGAAAAACCTTGACGTCCAATTCTTAATCAATCAAGTATTGAAGAATAAAATTGAAAAAACAATTTTAATTATACAAAAGAAATAAAAAAATATCAATTAAAAAATTAAAATTAAAATTAAAATTGAAAAAACAATTTATGATTGATTGAACGGGAAAATTAAAAAAAAATTCAATTTAGTAAAAGAAAAAAATCCAAAGAATAATGATCGAAAATCACATAAAAAATAAAATAATATTTTGATTGAATGATGAAACTGAAAATAATAATAACTTTTACAAAAATATCAAGAAAAAAAATAAAAAATAAAAAAAACAAAGATCAAATTAAAAAACATAATATCATCAATTTAAATTGAAAAATAAAATAAAAAATTACATAGAAAAGCTAAAATTAAAATATCAAAAAAAAAAATTAAAGTTAAGATACTAACAATCAATAATACAAAATAGACATCACGGTACCCTTTTGTAGATGATAAGGATGCCATTTAGTTATTGAAGGTCCACTATATTTTATTTGAAATAATCAAGTGCATCCCAAGGTGTATTCACGATAAGTTTTTGGTTTTTTTTTTTATTATTATTATATAAATAAAAAAGTTACCCGCTCATCAGTGCGTTGGGTTTGGGAAGCCCACCGACACAACCCAGTTGCCACTCACCTTTGGTGCGGAGGGAAATCTTTCTTCGGCGGATGAATCGCTTGGCAAACCAATACTGCCAATAAAGGTGTTGTTGGCTTCCAGCTACTACCCAATGGTGACATTGTGCTTCATGACTCAAAGGGCAACTTTATTTTGCCAGTCTCTACGGGTTGGTGTAGCAACTATAATTTTAATAATCTGTTTGTTAAAATTTTAATAATTTTAACCCAGTCTCTACGTTATTGTTTTTTAAAAGCATTTTAAAAAAGTTAGATTTTTTAAAAAATTATTTTTTAAATGTTTTTATATTGTTTTGATGTGACGTGTCAAAAATAAAATTTTAAAAATAAAAAAATATTTTTTTAAAAAAAAATTAACAAACATCATTAATGCATCATCAAATAAATTTAAGTCCCCTCTCTTAAAAAAAATAAAAAAACTTAAATCGGCCTTGTAGCCTAGTGTTGGAGCCCAAAAGGCTAGCCATGCACTATAAGAGCCCAAATTCTCCAAAACCATATCTCTACATGTTTAGTGTAAGAAATGGTCGTCTACCATACGTGACATAGAAAGTAAATCCGAGACAGATGAAGGCTTTGCCTATGATTTGTGTTTGGAGTTCTCTTCTGCAGGGAATTACTTACTCGCCAGGCCCAAATACAATGGCACACTATCATTTCTTCGACTAGTAGTAGATATAGGTGCATGGGACGATCTTCACTCTCTTCGACAGGGATTCAAATTGGGAGAGTGAATGCCAATCGCCAGAGAAATGGTAAGTTCGGCCTTTGTGAGGATAACCAGTGTGTTGCATGCCCATCGCCTAACAAGCTTGCGGGCTGGAGCAAGGACTGTGAAGCTGTGAAGCCATCCTCATGCAGCTCTACAAATGTTTACTATTAAGCATGGAAGTGGAAGCGGATCGATGAGTGAGGTTGAATGTGGAGAGAAGTGTTCAAGTGATTACAAGTGCTTGGGCTGCTTTCACAACAAGGAAACATCTAAGTGCTGGACTGCCTATATATGATCTCGAAACCCTAACTACAGTTGCAAATTGTACTCATAAAGGCACCTAAACGCTAATTAGGTATCTTTTCCTGCTTATTCCCTTCAATTGAGATTATCTGTTTTCCTTCTTTTCTGCGTTGATCAGCTAATAAAGGAATTGTAACTGTGTTTTTGTTTCAACGGGGTGAAAAGGCACTTGCCTTTAATTAATGGTCCTGTTTTGTTGTCCTTTTGCTTTTTAAATCTAATATGCATGGCTAATTTCCATTAGCAATCTGACAACAATTTCTAATGGCAATTCCTTCGTCTGAAAAATATACATGTGTTTTTTTTCTTTTTACAGTATATTTTTTAATGTATTTTGAGCTTATTTAAGTTTATCACAAGATATCTTTATGAGTTGGCATGCCTAAAAGATTTTATGAATTAATCGCTAATAATAATAAAAAAAATTGCATTTTATATTTTGGATCTAGTTTCTTATGACATGTGTTTGTCAAATTAGAGTTTCTAAATAAGAATGTGAGATGAATCTAAGTTGAAGTACACATGTAAAACTTTCCAGGTAGGTATTATGAGCAAAAATCAGATCTCATTTGGATCTCTAATCAGACTTGTAAACTCGGGGCAGAATCTTACTCACAGCAGGATTATCTATTTTTTAAACTAGATATTCAAACAGGAATACCTTGAGCTTCATAGATCAAAATCTAGCGATTTAAGAGCCCAAATTCAACTATACATCCAGGATTACTGATTAGTATTTAAAAGTGCATTTTTATCAAGGTTTCATATCATTATTTTGCACTTGAAGTATCAATAACTCCTTAGCTAGAGCATGTTTTATAATAACATATCTAATAATATAAGATAATTTTAATTTATGGTGAATGTACATCTAAAATGCAGGCCTATTAGATAAATCAAAGGATTGATTGATGAGTTTAACTACTGAAATTGAGAAAACAAAGAGAGGGCTAAGCTTAGAAAAGAGATACTGGTTCAATCCAAACTGGAATAACATTTGGTTATTAGATCATAACCAGCGATAAAGAACTTGGATTTAGGTATGCTATATATAGATGGAAAGCTAATATATAGGCCTAAAACTTTCATGAGAGTTCGCGATTTAAAAAGGCCATTTTCAAGTTCAAATTGTAGCAACAATTGAGAAGTCTGAATCTATCTTGCAGCCCAAACACTGTTCAGTGTTCAGCCTATATCTCGAGTTCTAGAAGTACAAATGCAGCGATTTTTTTTTGTTGGAAAGCTGAGACAATTTTCTAGAACTTTCATGACATGAATCTGTTCAAATTCTAACGTTATTAATGACGTTTTGTTCATACAGGAAGATAAGGATTGTCACCAAGTCAAGATGTGGTCACCCACTTAACTATTAGTCATCAAATCAATAGCTCTAAATTTTAGTCTATAAAAGAAGGCATTTTCCATGCATTTAGACATCTTGGTTTTCAGATCAAGATCATGCTCTTTATTTCTTTCTTTATATTTTTGTAATGTTTAAGTTTTATTTTATGTTATATTTTTCTTAATCTCTTGTTTATGTTTTTCATTTCATTTACTATACTTATGTTCTTATGTTATTTATTTATGTTTATCTTCTTCATTATGTTTAGCTAGGTTTATTATGTCAAGGTGAAAAGGTTTTAATAATGGTGTTAGAATAGGTATAATATAAACTTAAAATGGATTTCATTGTTTATATCCAAGAAAGTTTGGTATTAACATATCTTATCTTTTTATCTTACTAATTCTTAATACCTTGCTTATTAAATGGTTAATCTAGATTTGTGTTGTATAACACTTGGTATAGCAAATGCTTGGCACTTTCATAGCCAACCATATTGTATAACCTACACTTGTGTTATGAAAAGAACTTGATTTATTGTTAACAAAAGTTAGCATTATGAATTCCTGACAATATTTAAAAGTTTGGTGTTACTTAAATAAGATAATTACTATGATTATGTTAACAATTTATAATTAGCTATTAATGAAAAATCATCTAATTGGAACTTTCTTTATGTATGGTTTCTAGTTGAGTAAGGAAAAGAGTTTATATTACATTTATTTTTAATATCATTAGTGGATCCTCTAACCTTGATATTTGTTTTTATCATTGTTTAATCCTTACATTAATCTTACATCTCAAAGTCCTCTTTAACTTATTATAATTATTATTGTTGTTGTTGTTATTGTTGTTGTTGTTATTTTTAATTTATATAGTTAACCTCTCTGTGGTTCGATCCCGATCTTACCTAGTTATTTATTACTTCGACACTCCTACACTTGGGATAAAACATCGATTTTTTGGTCTTGTCAAGTTTTTGGCGTCGTTGTCATGGAGGTAAATTTTTGTACAAAATATAAAATTTATAATATTCTTCTCTTTTCACTTTTCTTTTTTCTAACTTTTGTTTCTTGTGTTTTGTCTCCTTTTCTTTTTCTTTTATTCTCTTCCTACACGTGTATGAGAGTTTGGTCACGTAAATTAAATAATAGACTTTGTAAGATATCCTCATCTTATTTAGGAAACATGGCTGAAGAGAATAAACAATTGCTTTATAATGAGAATAATTAGATTAGAACATTTAGAGACTATATGAATCCAACAAGAACAAGTACGTGCTCATGTATCATTTTTCCTCTTGATGGTTCTCATTTTAATTTTAAACTAAGCATTATTCAACTTTTACCTTCTTTCATGGCTTAAATCTAGAAAATTCATACTTGCATTTGAGAGAAATTAAGAAAGTATATAACACCTATAATGACTTAAATTGTAGCATGAACACCATCAGATTAAAGCTTTTTCTTTTTTCATTAAAAGATAAAGCTAAAACATGACTACAAAATCTTAAGTCAGGATCCATTCATGCTTGGAATAAAATGCAACAATAATTTTTAAAGAAGTTTTTTTTTGTCTCACAAAACAAACTCTTTCAAAAGACAAATCACCACTTTCACTAAAAAAACTAGGAAAAACATTTTACCAATGTTAGGATATGTATCGAGACTTGCTTAATACTTGCCCTCATCATGGTTTTAAAACATGAAGATTGGTTTCACATTTGTATGAAGGGTTAAAACCTAGAGATAGACAAATGGTAGAATTGATGTATAATGGAACTTTTAAAGACAAAGACCCTAATAAAGCAATAGAGTACCTAGACTTGCTAGCTGAAAATGCTCAAAATTAAGACACTACAAGCATTTATGAGGCACAAAGTAAAACTCAACCTCATACATTTAGTGGAGGAATGTACAACCTTAGGGAAGATCATGACCTCCAAGCCAAGTTTGCATCTTTAGGTAGAAAAGTCAAGGCATTAGAATTGAAAAAGAGTGGTCAATTAAAATATGTTCAAGGCATTGTGTGTTAAATCTGTGAAACTAATGAACATTCAATTAATGATTGTCTAAATTTGCCTTCTTTCAAGGAATGTCTCCATTAATAAGCCAGTGCTTTAAATAGTTTCGAATGGCCAAATCATGATCCATACTCGTAAACATACAACCCTGGTTAGAGAAATCACCCAAATTTCAGTTGGAAAAGTGATAACAATAATGCATAAACATCACAGCCACCATTTCAAGCACACCATAATTTTCAAAATTCTCATGGATATACACCTCCTTATGCTCCACCTTTTAAAAGAAATCTTGAGAAAACATTGCATGCATTCATTGAAAAAGCAAGAGACAATCAATACTCAACTTGCTCAAAGCATGATAGATTTTAAAGATACTCTTGCAAAATTCACATTTGCTCTCAGTTTTTAGGAGAAAGGTAAGTTTCCATCTCAACCACACCAAAATCCAAAGAAGCAATATAATGCAAATGCAAGTAGTTTCGAAAGCCAACATATGGATCAAGTCAAATCAGTTATCACTCTTTATATTGGTAAGGTTATTGAAAAAACCACTCTTGAACCTTGTGAAAAAAGATGATAAGTCAATCTCTGAGGGTAAGGAAGGGGTTAAATCTGGACATTGCAAAGAAAAGACTGATTCCCCGCAAGCACTTCCATTTCCTCATGCCATGACTAAACAAAGGGAAGTCAATCACAATTCTAAAATCTTTAAAACTTTCAAACAAGAAGAAATCGAGGATGAAAAAGGCATCAAAAATGTTGTCATAGATCATTTGTAAAAATTGACAATAGATTCAACATTTGACATTACATCAATCGATGATTACTTTCCTGATGAATCTTACTTTCTCTTAGTTCAATGCCTTAGTTTGCTAAAAATATTAATTTTCTTGCTTTAGGATTTTTTCCAGCTCATTTGGATAACCAAGACAAAAGAAAGCTTTTGAGTGATGTGCAAAACTCTTATTGGGATTACCCTTACTTATTTAAATATTTCAAAGATGCATTCCTGACAAAGAGGTAAGTAGTGTCATTAAATTTTCTCACTCTAAGACATTTGGGGATCATTTTTCGTAAAAAAGACAACTATAAAAATCTTACAAAGTGAATTTTATTGGTTCACCATGTTTAAGGACTCATATGCATTCTGCAAAACCTGTGAAAATTGTCAAAATATGGGATTTATTTCAAAACATAGAGAATATTTAGATAATCTTCTATTGACTCTTAAGTCTCATCATAGTGGAGATGTGCATCGTACAATTCATGATTTATGGCCCCATTTTCATAAAGAACATGCTAATCATAGTCTCGGGAATTTAACTAAAAAAAGACCTTGTTTGCCAGTTTTTAAGAAAACTGGATGGGAAGCCTATCCCTAACCCATATAAGATGTTTAAGCCATTCTTGAACGTAAAATCAAGAAAAAATATGAGCCACAATCACAACTAAGTTTATAACTTATTTAGTGTCAATTCAATACAATGTAATTTTTGAGTTTCTTATAAAGTCCTCTACAAAAGTAAATTAACTGTTTTAAGTTATATATAAAAGAATATACCATTCTCAAATAAAAACTTATCATTATCTAAAAATAAACTTACAATAAAAACAAACCAAAAAAATCATGATTCAATAATTTTTACAGGATTGTATAAAAACATAATAGAATAATTAATTTGTAAAAATTAAATAACAATTCACAATAAATAACAAAATAGATAATGTATTCATATCGAATATGTTTTTTAAAATGATATATATATATATATATATATATATTTTCTTAAAACAATTACTATATTATCTTATATTAAATTTAATTATTAAATCTGTAGCATATGTGATGCCACCATTGATCATGATAAAATGACATATCTTAACTATCTAGTAGGTATCCTTGTGGTAAGAGTTTGGAATTAAAGGGTTTGCTTCTCCTATGGTCTTAGGTTTGAGTCTTGTGGTTGTTAATGTGATAGTCATTGGAGAATTATATGGTCATTAACTTTAAAGCCCATAAAATTAGTCGAGATGCGTAAAAACTGACACAAACATCCACATTAATAATTAAAAAACAAAAAAAAAAAAAGAACCAATCGTCGGTATGCTTATGGGTTTGGCGTATAATATTGTGTCACAAAATTGATCTACAAAGCAGATGCTTATTATGACTGCTGACTCAAATGAGAGACTTGCTAGACAAATCGCCAGTGGAGCTATCTGTGGTAGGCCTAAGGGTAACCTTGTGTCGCTTGCAATGGTTTCGATATGGACCCAATGACATGAATGTCTATTTTACCGATGCTAGTGCTATCTGTGATCTAAGGGTTTTTTTTTTTTTTAATTATACTAGTTGTGCTCTAATTTTTTGTCCTATTTGTTGCTAACTAAATGAGTTATAAATGATTAAATTCGATGAGTTTTTGTATCTCATTTTGCAGGAATTCGTAGAAAGCTGCTCTTGCTAATGACTCAACACGAAGGTTATTGAGAAATTTCTCAGTTGCAATTCATGGCGCTGCTGCTGGATTTGGAAGTTCAGGCCATATTACATCTCAATTTAACTCCTTCTCATCTTCAAAATGAATTTATTGATACTAAAATTAGTATTTTTATAGCTGACTGAAATTTATCTATCTTTTTTTTTTTTAACAACTCTTTCTCTTATCTCCTATATAACACATGATAAAAGAGAAATTTTAAAATTGAAATGTAAAGAACTAAAATTACAGAAATAAAATCCGTAAAAAAAAAAACAAAACTCAAGGGACCAAAATGTATTGTGGCTAGTTCTCACCCACCCATACCTGCATGGGTTTTTACTTATATAACCATTGACATCGATCGTTAATTAAAACTATAGTCAAAATGCGTGATTCAGGCAGGAATATAAATTTCAATTTTCTTGGCCGAGTAAAAACAATTTTCTGTTTTCATTTTAATTCGTTGGAGTGGCACCTACAATATTTGGCCCCTGAGGAAGGGTCTCAGGTAATTAAATAAATAATATTATCACATAAAAAAGGCATTCGACATTGAGGAACAAACGTAAACAATATATAGTGATGAAACCCAAACCCAAACCCTATCATTTACAGATATATCAAGTAAAAAAAAAAATGATTAAAATGTCTCTTCAGCTGTGTGTACCATCGAATCTACATGGTCAACGCAAGAACTCATAATAATACAAACATTTTAACAAGTCAAGCACTTTATTTTCATTCATGGCTCCACAATTATCTTCCCAGTTGCATGACCATCGATAACCTTAGCCCAAGCATCTTCAGCCTTGCTTAATGGATGCTTTGAGTCGATCACTGTTTTAAGCTTCCCTTCCTTTACCAGATTAACAAGACATTTCAGGTCCTCACCCTTGGGAGTAAGAAGCAGCGGTATCAGCTGCTTCTTGGAGAAAGTAAGTTTCTTCACAGCAGAAGTAATCATGGTACTGAGGCCAGGAGAGATATGTATAACCTTCCCATTTTCACCCAGATTTGGTTCAAAAGTACTCCATGGAATTCCTGGACTTCCTGGTGCGCAGTGGATCACAGCATCATATTTCTTACCAGATGGGCTCTTCAGAGCTGCTCCTTCAGGGGTTTTGTAATCCAGAACCTCATCAGCCCCTAGGTCCCTGACAAATTCAAGGTTACGAGCCCCGCAAGTGGCTGTCACATAAGTGTTTCCGAGCTTTGCTAGCTGAACTGCGTAGTGACCCACGCCACCTGAGGCAGCGGTGATCAGAATATTTTTCTGGATGCCACTTCCATCAAGCTGGACCCCAGCACATTTGGTGAGAGCCTCGTAAGCTGTGAGCCCTGCAATAGGCAGGCCTGCAGCTTCAGCTGCTGAAACTTCAGGTGGCCTTGCAACTGACAAGCTCTTCTTAGCCACTGCCAATTCAGCTAGTCCACCTCCACTCTGATATTAGGATTACATAAAACACTTAATCAAAGAAGCAGAACGAAACAAAATTCAGAGACCAATGGTAAAACTCCTTCATACACATAAGATTGCCAGATGCTAAAATGCACTCCTCTCCATATGTGTGCAACCAGGTTAACAGCAGGTGCCAATTAAGTCCCATGTCCATACTCTTACGTAACACTTAATGTTATACAAGATCCAGGAGCAAGGCATTTAAGCAAAATAATTTCCATAATGCACCTCAAGTTGGCAATCATACATAATAGTAAAACTCGAACTTCATAAACATCAAAGGCTTTGACCTATTTGCTTTAGCCAAAAAGAGCAGTTACGATGATGTCATTAAGGTATAGGATTATGTGAGAGGAAGGTTGGCTCCCGTTGTGTACATAGCCATTAAACCGAAAAGGATAAACTAAAGGTAATGCCTCACCAACGTAAATCATTTGAAAAACTACAAATTAAGACAAGGAAAAAAATAATAATGAAGGAGCACTTACAGAGGCGCTAAGCACAGCTACAACTTTGTCACCAGTTTTGAAATCTTCAACTCCTGGTCCAACCGCCACAACCTCTCCCGCTATATCAAGGGCTGTAGCGATGTTGCGATAGAGATTTTTTCAGCCAAAAAGCAAATGCGGCGTGTGTGTGTGAATGCATGCTCGGCAAACACAGAATATTGCTAAGACTATGAAATTAATTTATCTTTGGGAAGGGTGCTGGGAATATAGTTTAAATCAGTTGCTTCTCCGTCTGTACTCGCTTTCAAAGTTATGGTGTGAGCCACTGAACTAATAGAATGGTGTAAGTCCTAGAGCAGTGACTGCAACTACCCTCTTCTTAAGCTTTTAGATTGCCCGAACCAGACCAACTAAATCACCCACAGGTCATCAGAACTGAAAGAGTGTAACTATGAAAAGGAAACCATCTGCCAAACAATACCCAAGAAGAACAAAAATTCCCAAAACTTTGATATCACAGGCAAATATTTGAAACTGTTGAGCATGGATTATTGTATTCACAAAGTCATATAACATAAAAGATTATTGTATTTCCAAGTTCTCTCATTCTGAATGGTAAACAAAGGAACAATAAATCCCATTTTAAAATCAGTTAGATGCAACAGTCGAACACTTAAAATCCAAAAAAATATTATGCTTAAGCACCCAAAAGAAGATAATCATGCAATCAACTAACATTATCAAGAATAACTTGCTTGCGGTTAGAAACTGGAAAGTGTAAAATAATTAGTAGAATAGATCCTATACACACAAAATATATCCACACCAAGAAGTGATGAATTACCGGGGATGTAAGGGAAACTTCTAGGTAGAAAAGGGCGCGCCACGCCCTTCTGTATTTTACAATCATATGGGTTTAGACTAGTTGCTTCTAACTTGAGCAAAACCTCGTCTTTCTTGGCACTAGGGACTGGAACCTCCACATGCTGCAACAAGCAAGAGAAACTAGTTATATAATAGTAACCCGTAGTTCATACATCAATGCCTTTTCATCCGGCAACAAAGAATCTGACCAAACCTCACAGGTAATAAACTGTAATTCAGTGTTGTTATTATTATCACAACATTTAATTCAGAAACAAAAATCTAACCTTCATTTCCATAACCTAACAATTAGTAATACAGAACCAGCTAAGTACTGGCCATCACAGAAAAGTGACATATAATTACACTAACAAATATGCAAGTTTTTGTTTTAGATAGAACCTTTAAACCGGCGGCGCCTCCACCATAGCTATCATACTGCAAGGCATGCATTAGCTTCCGTGCCATGTCCATTAGAAGCAATGCGACAGACGGAGAGAAACAAAGAAGGAGGGAAGGAAGAAAGGAGGCAGGCAGATACAAGGAAATACTTGGTGTAGGAGAGTAGGCGTGGCTTTGTGGTGTTCACTCTTTAAATAGGTGTCACAATTACCAAATGGAAATGACAAACTCTAGTATCTATCACCATCATCAGCCTTCTGCCATTTTTTTATTATTATTGGAAGCAACTAGATACATGTCAGGATATGTGACCAGTTCTTTGCTGAATACAATGCATAGATTAGTTTAAGTGTGCTTCGCGCTACGCCCAGAGGATGATTTTACTATGTTTTTCCTGTAGATGCACGTCTAAACCTAATCTATTTAACCTTTATTTTTTCTTATATAAATAAGAGGAAGTAAGCCAAGGTTCTCTTGATGGTTAATTAATAATGTTTGTTCATTCTAAAAAAAAATATTTTTTTGAGAGTTCAAATTTTAAGGTAAAATTTATTAAATTACCTTCAATGTATGTAGAGAATGCTTTTTTAAGATGATTCCGATGAATGCAACAACTCTATGTGGAGAGTATAGTTTTTAGATTGTATGAAGAGAAATTTAAATGTACAAAAGGATTTAATTTCTATTAATATAAAAGTTGTTATTGAAATACTCTTATAATTGAATAAATAAAAATATAAACTTAGAGGAAGTCATTAATAGTCGCCCATTAAAAAGTTACTCGGTTTCAAATAGCGTTTCATGGAAATTTAATTTTTTTTATATGTTTTTATATCATTTTAATGTGCTAACATTAAAAAAATATTAAAATAAAAAATTTATTTTAATACATTTTTAAATGAAAAACACTTTAAAAAACAAATGTTATCACACTTCTAAATACCCCTTAAACAAAATAATTACCATTTTATTGCAAAAGAATAGTTTCATGATCCTTGCTCCAAAATGAATACATCCACAATATGAGAAAATAAACTCAATGGAAGAGAAAGGGACGAGAGCAGAAAGATTGAGAATAATTGCCACACACTATGTGTCATTCTATTTTGTTGTATGCAGTATAAATATTGGTACATGGGATAGACTTCCTCAAGTCTATTTATACAAACTCAGCGATGTAAGGTAAGTTCAAACAATTACATGTATTACAAAGGAAATGTCAATTAATCATTCTAATTGAGGAATGTCGTTGCTTGTGATTAGAAGACTTCCAAGGCTAATGTAGTGGAATCAGTAGATTTCATGGGACTGACAGATTTTATAGGATCTGCTTCTGTAATTTCCTCTGCTATTGTAATATTCTCTTTACCCCCCTCAAGCGTAACGGAGCAACGCGAAGATTGAGCTTGGATTTAAGAAGAGAGAATCGATCACGACTCAGGCCTTGGTGAATATGTCAGCATGCTGATGAGAGGAGGGGCATAGAAAGTATGGAGAGATTTACAAGTAAGTAATTCGCGAACAAAGTGATAGTTAATCTCAATATGCCGAGTGCGGGCATGGAAAATTGGATTGGCAGCCATATGGATAGCAAAGAGATTATCGATATAGATGCAAGGAGTAGTCTAAAGAGGGATACCAAGTTCTCAAAATAAGAATCCAAACTAGAGAATTTCAGCGACCGTGTGGGCAAGTGCACGATATTCAGCTTCAATGCTAGAGCGAGAAACAGTAGACTGTTTCTTGGCAGTCCATGTGAGAAGATTGGGGCCGAAAAATATACAAGCACCAATGGTAGACTGTCAATCATCTACATAGCCAACCCAATCAGCATCAAAAAAAACTGCGTAAAGTGAAGTCATCAGACTGGTGAAACACAAGACCTTCCTTAAATGTACCCTTAATATACCAAAAAATGCGCTTAAGAACCTGAAGATGGGAAGAACGAGGGTTGTGCATGAACTAACACACTTGATTGATAGCAAAGAAAATATCAGGCTGTGATAGAGTAAGATATTGGAGGCCACCCACCATGCTGCGATAGGTAGAGGGATCAGATAAGGGATCTCCATCCAAACAAGACAATCGCGTGTCAGAAGGTAACGGTGTAGGACATGGTTTACAATCAATCATATTAAATCGTTTCAATAAATCAACTGCATATCTAGTTTGAGAGAGGAATAAATGATCAGTAAACCGTGTAATTTCCATACCAAGAAAAAAATTGAGCTCACCCAGTCGGCGACTGTCAAAGGTGGAGCACAATTTATCAAGAAACTGGTGGACATGTTATAGTTCAGACCTAATGATAATGATATCATCCATATAAATAAGGACATAGATTGTGCAGGAAGAGAAACGATGAATGAAGAGTGATGCATTAAATTGACTGTGAGCAAATCCCTAAGCAAGGATAAATGCACTAAGATGTTGGAACCAAGCTTTAGGAGCCTGCTTAAGGCCATAAAGAGCCTTATGGAGCTGACATACATCTTGAGGACGTGAAGAATCATAAAAGCCAGGGGGTTGTTTCATGTACACTGCTTCTTCCAAGTAGCAATTCAAGAACGCATTCCAAACATCAAGTTGTTGAAGGGACTAGTTAGAAGACACAGCTAGAGACAAGATAGTGTGAATGGTGGCCGGTTTAACTATCGGGCTAAAGGTCTCTGCATAATCAAATCCTTCCTATTGATTGAAGCCTTTAGCGACAAGGCGAGCCTTGTAGCGATCAACAGAGCCATCAGCTTTTAGTTTTACTTTGAAGACCCATTTGCAGCCAACAATATTCATTTGAGAGGAGGCGGGAACCAGAGACCATGTTTGATTCTTCATGAGGGCATCATATTCATCCTACATGGCAACTTGCCAGTGACTGTATTTGGAAGCCTGGGCAAAACTGATTGGTTCAAGGGACATGGAATCAAAGCAAGCGATAGAGAAAGCATGGGGTAAAGGGTGCGGGGTGGTGTGGGAGTAGAGGGGTTTTGGTTCAGGACTAAAGGGGATGATGATCTTAAGACTCTTAAATTTTTTAGGAGGGTTTGGTGTAGCAGGAGAGTTAGAGAGGATAGATAGGTCAAGAGGGGAAAGAGGAGGCGTTGATATGGGTGAGGGGGTTGTGGTGTGGATGACAGGTGCGGGGTTTGTAGAGCTGGATGGTAACGAGGGAGACATAAAAGGTGATAAGGGGTTGTTGGATTGGGAGACAGGGGAAGGAATGACTAATGTTGGACTGGGGGAGAAAGGTGGTGTGGGGGAAGGTTGTAGTGGGCTGGCAGAATGAGTGACCGATGGAGAGTCAAGGATAATGGGGGTAGAGTGGGTTGAACTTGTAGAATTGTTGGTTTGTTGAGAGTACAGACCAGGCCCAATATCAAAGTGAGCAATAGGTGTGGATTGGGCAACTGGTGTAGACTGAGGTTGCTGGTAGGGGAAGCTTGCCTCATCAAAAACCACATGCCGAGATATATAAATGTGAGCTGAAACAGGATCAAGACATCGATAGCCTTTATAATGATCATCATAACCAATAAATACACATGGAACAAATTTGAAGGATAAGTTATGCATGTTGTATGGTACCATATGAGAGAAGCAGGCATAGCCAAAACTTTTGAGAAATGCATAATCTGGTATGCGTTGAAGTAATTTCTCATAAGGACATATGTGATCAAGCTTAGGATTTAGTAGGCGATTAATCAGAAAAACCGCAGTAGAGAAGGCTTCAACCCAAAAGTTGTGGGGCAAGCGGGATTGGGCCAGCAAATAGAGTCCCATTGCAATAATATATCGATCTTTCCTTTCCACCACTCCATTTTATTGAGCAGTGTATGGACATGAGATCTGATGAGATATTTCATGATCATGTAAAAATTTCAAAAATAATTTTCTGGTAAATTCACCTCCACCATCAACTTGCAGTTGTTAAATATGAGAGCTAAACCGATTTTCCACCAACTTTTTGAAGTGAATAAACATAGTAAGAACTTTTGATTTCTTAGCCAATGGATATAACCAAGTAAATCGAGTATTATCATCGACAATGGAGAAATAATAATGATAACCAAATTTTGAGGAGATTGGTGCAGGACCCCATAAATCAAGATGTAAAAGTGCTAATGGAAATTGAGCATGAGATTGTCTGTCTTCAAATGGCAATCGACAAGATTTTCCCAACGGGCAGATGTGACAATTTTTATTAGAGACAATTGCACCATTAAGTGGTAAGTGGTACTTATTCAACAATGTAGTAAAAACTGAATGAGATGGGTGTCTAAGTCTGGCATGCCATATGTCTTTTGTTGTACGCTTTCCATAACAAGCAATCTGACGAGCAATAGAAGGGGATGTCTGAATGTGATAGAGGCCATCGAAACTACAGCCACTAAGGAGTACCTTCTCCGTTTTGTTGTCCTTCACATAAAAACCATTAGCATCCATCTTAAAGTAACAGTCATTATCACAGAAAAAATGACAGATAGAGATCAAGTTTTTGCGGATAGCAGGCACACACAAAACTTCATTAAGATTTAATGATTTATGCAACCCAATCAATTGTGTATTGCCAATATGAGTTATTGCTAACTGATTGCCATTTCCAATAATAATTGTATCTGTACCTGTGTAAGGATGAGCATTAGGGAAGAGAGGTGGCATTGGCTGTCATGTTGTGAGTAGCACCTGAATCAAGACACCAATTGATATTTGCCACATCAGTAGTAGGAGAAGGAAAGGTGGTAAAGTTTTCTGCCATGTATGCATGAAGTCTACGGTCAGGACAAAACTGAGCTATGTGCCCCTGTTTATCACACCAAAAACGGATGACTTCATTGCATTGGGTATTTGAGAATTTACCTTGAGGTGGTGGAAGCAAAGGAGGGCACCCATCAGAAAGAGTTACAGGAGAAGAGGTGAGGACAACAGGTTGAGGGTCGCGAGGCTGAGAGTGATGATCTAGAAACCAACCCCTTGAGTCGGCTCCTAATTCCCTGTTCGCCTTGATCGACGCCCTTGATTCCAATTCTTGCCATGACCGCGTCCTCTTCCAAATCTATGATGAGGATTGTGATTGTGACTAGGCATGTTTGAATTGAAAGGGCACTCATTGGGCATACGGTCGGCAGCCATAGCAACTGCTGAAGTCAAGGTAAGAGACATTCGTTTCTGTAAATGCTCTTCTCTTATAGCTAAATCATAGAATTGATCAAAGTCAATATCGAGATGCAAGTGAAGTTTTGTGGCTAGCTCTTTGTATTCAAGACTAAGTCCATCCAAAACATAACTGATGAGTTCATCATCGTCAATGGTTGCACCAGATTGTATGAGAGAATCAAAGAGTGATTTGGCATAATTGAGATAATCAACCACTATGGTGTTGTTGTCCTTCCGGAGAGTGCGAATTTGGTCTCGACGAATCCGTACATGGGTGCTAGCAAGAGGTGAAAGACGTTTGGCCAGCATGGTATATGGGTTAGACTTTCTCAAGTCTATTTACAGAAACTCGGGAATATAAGGTAAGTTCAATCAATTACATGTATTATAAAGGGAATATCAATTAGTCATTCTAACTGAGGAATGTCGTTGCTTGTGATTAGGAGATTTCCAAGGTTGATGTAGTGGAATCAACAGAGTGCATGAGACTCACAGATTTGATAGGATCTGTTGGTGTAATATTCTCTTTACACAACATAGTTGCCCTATAATTGAAACACTGGACAATGGATGTTGTTTTACCTACTATCATCAATCAAATTGAATTTAAATTGAAAAAAAAAAAAAAACAGTAGTCATGTGCATTATGCTTAGCATATTTAGTTACCACAGATACAATTCGTGATCTGCTGACACATATAATTACTGAAAAGGCTCAACACATAAAGTAAAACAAAATGCTTGCGTTAAAGCTTATAACAAGCGAATAATGACCTCAATATCGCAGTAAATTGGATCTATTCTTCAAAAGCTGGAATTGGACCACCTATGCAATTTGAAAAAAAAGTCGTTAGCCACCAGATTTGATTCATAGATGCCTTCCTCGAACTCAGCTTCATAGTTGAAAAACTTGAAAAAGGTTGGATTCAAAACGATCACATTTCGCATGCATAGTTTGACCAACCCTTCTACTTGAAAGATGTAATGGTTGGATTCAAAATGATTGCATTCAAACTGAAGAAGTTCGACGTCTATGCAACTAAAGGTTGTTATACCTCAGCGTTACCGCTCATCATCCACTTCTTTCTTCACTTCACATACAACATCCCTCTCCCCGTTGCTCTCAGTTCTTTATTCATATTCCTTTGGGTGTTTTTTTTACAAGTCTTGTATAATTTTTGGTCGAATCAATTATGCTTGAAAATTAGCCAAGATATTTAGCTTAATGTTATATTATTTGGTTCAAAAGAAAACTAATACATAAGCCAACGATATTAGTCGAGAGGGAAAAAAAATTGGGAAGGAAGCAGAGTTCGGTCATTTTCTTGCTGTAGAAGTTCGGTCACTTATTTTTAGCATTTTATGAAAGTTGCATATAATTTAATATGGCATCCAAATTATGGATGCATGAAAGACTGACAGCGACATAAAGACAAACAACTTTATGCTTTTCTTTTAGGCTGTCATGGGTTTTCTGTGATTCACCACGGGCAAAGATTGATTTTTTTTAACTTACTAAAACAATGGTAAAATACGTGTTAAAAAAAACCATTCAGCGTGTTTGGTAATGTGGTAGCGGTTACTTTTCAAATAACTTTTTGTGTTAAAAAGCATGTTAATGATTTTTTTTTTTAAATCATTTTTTATATCAGCACATCAAAACGATCCCAAAAGTACAAACCGCACTCAATTTTAGCAAAAAAAAAAATTTCAAAATTTAACGAAATACAGGTACAAACGCAGCTCCAAACACTACCTAAATCTGTGTCCAACGGCAAGGTTACGATCATGGTTTGATTTCCAACGGCAGCAATAAAATCCTTTCTTTTCTAGAAAAAAAACTGTTTTAAAAAAATTATGTGACTTCAATTATAAACCTTATTGATCTAATAAGATGATTTTATATATATATAAAGCAAAAATAGTATATATACCCAACCTAAAAAGAAACAATGATGATAGTGACATGTTAAAAAATAAAGCTTCCAAAAAAAAAACTATGAAGTTGATTTTTAAAATAACTTAATATTAAATGATGAAATTATAAAAAAAAATTACAAAAATATCTCTGAGTCAATCCAAGTTAGCATGATAAACTCGTGACCCAAGTTATGAGGCTAGGCAAAAAAAAAATAAAGAAGTTCAATCTTTAATAAGTCCAATACTGAATGATAAAATTAAAAAAATAAATTGATGTGAAAAATAAAATAAAATAAATAAATGTGAATTCGTGTTAACATTTCATAGCGGTGGTTTAGGTTATGAGACTAGGATCACCGCATTAAAAAATCATGAAATTCAATTCTCAACCAATCTAATATTGAAAATAAAAAAGAAAAATAGAAAACCAATTTTAAAAAATAATTAAAAAAATAAAAATCAAATCTAACATAAAGATAAAATAAAATAAATAGTAGATGGAATTATATATATATATATATATAATCAAGAAAAGGATTTAAAAATAGCAATGAGAAAATGAGAACTAAAATTTATATAAAAATCATAGAAGAATAAATGTTAAGGGATGAAATTAAAAAAAAAAATCAAGACAAATATAAAGCAACCAAAAGAATGAAAATTACAAATAAAAACAAAATGGGAGGACTTTGGTTGGGTCATCATAAATTTCAATGAGATGAGAGATAAATGAGAGGGGAGATAAAAAAAAAAAATTAACTAACACCAAACTACTGTTAACCACCTTATACATGGCGTGCCATTGAATGAGCCACTACTTGACACTTTGGATGACACGGAGGTTAGCTGTTTATGGTCACCTGGAGGCGTCATAAGAGTTGCCAATGCAGCGCAAGCGCCCCCTATGTAACAACCATAATTTCTTAAATACATAATAACTACATGACTATCTTTTAGGTCAAACCTTAAATTATGATGATTTTTATTTTTTCAATTTCATTCATTCCAAAGGCATACTATATTTATTTATTTATAAACTTATTAAAATTTCAATAGAGTTTCATTTATATTTAGATCATGCTAAGTTATCAACAAACTTCTTTCTCATCACCATTCATTAACACAAATCATGATTCAATCATCCTAGACCCTATCCCATTTCATTGAAATCAGGTTTTCAAGTATATATAAATTTCCATGATGCATAAAACATTAATAATTTGAAAATAAGATTACTTTTAGTATGTTGTCTACATCAACATACACATCAATATATGTTCAAAAAATAATATTTGAAACTAAGATTACTTTTAATATGTTGTCTGCATCAATATATGCATCAATATTTATTCAAAATATAATCAAAAGCATTAAGATAGTTGGTTTTAGCGATATAAAGACTTGAATTTAATTATATGTTACATGATCCAAAAAAATATAGAATTATGTTACATATTATTTTGATACCATACGAATTACATATTTAAACCTAAATAAAAGTAAAAAAGAAATGGTTCACTAATCAGCCCTAAAATGAGATGTATCAGCCAAATATTTAAGTTATTGCATTTTATTACAAAGCATTTTAAGGATTTAATAATTAGTCTCATGCATAACTAATTAACCTATTAGTTCATTCCTTATAACAATTTAATTCATTTCCATGTTCTCAAATCATGCATATCAATCATGTTTATATTATATCCTCACAACAGGTTCAAACTCCCGAATAGGCAAATAACTTGTTCCAAAATTTAATTAAACAATGTTATCCCAAGAATATAATCATAGATGTCACTAGCTCCAACATGGATGACTAGTGTGTTCATTATATCCCAAACATCCAATCATGGATACCCTAGCCCCAATATAGTTATAAATCTAGTTATTATATCACGGTTATCTAAATATGGATGTTGCTAGCCGCAATACAGTAAACTAGCCTAGTTATTATATCTTGATCATCCTAATATGAATGTCATTAGAGCCCGAACACAGTCAAAAATCTAGTATTCATATTTCATATTGCTACTCATGTTACAAATGTTAAATAAACAATATACACTAATTATTTCTCTATGCAAACTCTAAGAAATTTCTTGTACACAGTGGAGGTGAAAACACCTACTTGATGCTTATGCATGTGTTGAAACTCCTATTGCTGGATGGATTTTACTGCCTCTCTTGTACCAATATAAATACATATGATACGCAAGTAACCACGACTGGAAAAGAAAAATTTGAATTTCAATACATTTATTTTAATTTCAAAAGAAATATTGCAAAAACTTAAGGTTTTCTTAGTCACATCCCCTTTCATTTACACGATCATCAATCTCATTATGTAATTCATATATATAATTGTAGCAGATTGTAATTATCTTCTAAAGAGTTGGGATTAGAACTCTTAGTTGTTCAGTTATATTCCATGTATATTATTGTCATGTGTATCTCCTATTCTGTAGGAAGAAACAGGTACAAGGGACTAAAAAGAAGCCTTGTGCTTCTTGTATTGAGATATATGAATGAATTACGTGAAACTGATTACTGAATTCTATATGGTATCAGAGCAGGTTTTCTAAAATCCCTGCAAATCCACTGAATCAAATCACCCTCAATACAATGACTACCGAATCACCCTCTCATATTATACATGTCCAAACTGAAAACTCAGGTTTCAATGCTGGTATAATACTCACTGAAACCAATTATGACACCTGGTCCCAAATCATCGAAATGCAGATTGCTGGTCGTGAAAAACTGGGTTACATCATTGGCGACTCACCTTAACCTAATGCAAAAGACCCCTCTTACTCCAAGTGGTATGCTGAAAATCAAAAAATTAAAGGTTGGTTACTCACATCAATGACCTCAGAGATTATGAAGAGGTATCTTCGCCTTACGTACTGCTCGTGAAATTTGGAGTACTCTTGCTAAAGCATTCTATGATGGATCGGATGAAACACAAATCTTCGCTCTCAATCAGCGTGCCTTCTCTATTCGTCAATCCAGTCGTTCTCTTCCTACATATTATGGTGAGCTAGTTGAAATATTTCAAGAACTTGATTACCGTGACAAAGTTAAAATAAGGGACCCTGAAGATATTATTATGTATAAAGCAGCAGTTGACAAATTAAGGATACATATCTTCTTAAATGGCCTTGATGCTGAATTTGAGCAAGTGCGAGGAGAAATACTTCGCCTGGATCCAAGCTTGGATCTTGAGTGCACATATGCATATATTTGTCGTGAAGCAAATCGTCGAATCCTTCTAACTAGTGACCTGACTACTTCTGATTCTATGGCCATGTTAGCTCGACGAAACACACTACCTGTCCGACACTCTGGTTCTATAGCGACATCTCGCAACTTTGACATTGGAAACAAACAGGCTAGCTCAACTAGATATTGTACTCATTGTGGAGACACTGGACACACTAAAAGCCGCTGCTATGACTTGATTGGATATCCTGAATGGTGGGATCCTTCCAAGGCTCCAAAACGTAAAGGCAAGACTTCACCTACAACATCATCTGTCTACACTGCCATAGCTGAAATGTCATCACCTAATACTAATGCTACAGCATTACATATTTCCTCAGAATCACTAGGTAAACCGTTTGATAAACCTACACCTATTGGATCTTGTGCATGGATTATTGATTCTGGATCAACTGATCATATGTCCTTTGATACTTCTTTTGTCTCTAAATTGAAACCATCTGATAAATATGTTTTGTCTACAGCAAATGGAACTCAAGCCACAGTTATTGGAAAAGGTTCATTTTCTTTAAATAAGCTAAATTTGAACTCTGTTCTTATAGTCCCTTCCCTTAATTTTAACTTGATATATGTCTCCCAAATTACAACTTCTTTGAATTGTGTTGTGATTTTTTGGCTTGATCATTGTGTTTTTAAGGACATCAAGACAAGGAAGACGATTGGTTATGGTACTAAAAAGGGAAGGCTCTATTATCTTGATCTCACATCATCTAGCTCAAGTGCATTGGCTCAAGCATTATCAGTTACCAGTTCAACATCTACATCTAATATTTGGTTGTGGCACAAACGATTTGGACATGTTTCATTTGGATATTTAAAGCATTTGTTTCTTGAATTATTTTTAAACGCATCTCCATCGTTGTTTAAATGTGAAACATGTGAATTAGCAAAGAGCCACCGTGCTCCTTTTTCACCCAAGTTTGAATAAAAGTCATTTGTCATTTACACCTATACACTCTAATGTTTGGGGACCTGCTAAAGTTCCAACTCTGAATGGATCACGTTGGTTTGTCTCCTTCATAGATGATCATAGTCGGATGACTTGGGTATGTCTGATGAAAACCAAGCAAGTTGTGTGTTCACTGTTTAAACAGTTTTATTCAATGGTTGCTACCCAGTATAAAACTTCAATTCAGGTCCAGCGTACTGATAATAGTGGGGAGTTTGTCAATCATGAGATGAAGCAATTCTTACAGTGTCAGGGCATAATCCATCAAACTACATGCCCTTATTCCTCCCAACAGAATGGGGTTGCAGAAAGAAAAAACAGACATCTCCTGGAAATGGTTCGAGCCACACTATTTAAAGCCAATATGCCCCTTTATTACTGGGGTGAGTCACTTACAACTGCATCATATATAATAAACCGTATCCCATCTCGCAGCTTAGACTTCCATACACCACTTGATACATTAAACCAAAGTTTGTCCTTACCACTCACACCAAACCTACCCCCAAAAGTATTTGGTTGCACTGCCTTTATACACATACCAAAACATACCCGCCATAAACTTCAACGATGTGCTCTCCGATGTGTCTTTGTTGGATATGGTCTTCATCAAAAAGGATATCGGTGTTTCCATCCACCCACTCAAAAATTGTATGTCATAATGGATGTAAAATTCCATGAGCACCAGATGTACTTTCCTACAACAGAGACTACAAATCAGGGGGAGGAAAGTTTTAGCATACAGTCTCTTAGCCATCAAATTGAGAACATAAGTCAACCTTTACCTGAACCTGAAACACCAAAATAGGAACTAGTAGAACCAGAACATATGGATGCAGTAACTGAGCCAACAACACTTGAGCTTCAACCGTGTGATCAACCTGATATAGCTTAAGCAACTGTACCACAACAACAATCATCTCCACTTGATGCTTCCATTCCTCATGAGTCACCATTAACTGATGAATCACAGGTAAACCTTGAACCTTCACTCTGCATACTTCCTAACCGTATCACAAGAGGAATTCCTAGAGTTAGCTATGAACCTGTTCGTACTTCTACCCCGAAATACCCACTAAATAATTATGTATCTTACCATAGGCTATCAAAGGCATGTGAATCATTTGCAAATCAATTATCCACTGTACATGTTCCTAATAGTGTGCAGGAAGCTATCAAGGACCCTAGGTGGAAAAACGCAATGAATGAAGAAATGAAATCTCTCCAAAGAAATGCAACATGGGAGGTGATCGACTTACCTGCTGGATAAAAACCTGTGGGATGTCGATGGATCTTTTCAGTCAAATACAAAGCTGATGGTGATATTGAGAGGTTTAAAGCACGACTTGTGGCCTAAGGGTACAGCCAAATGTATGGGATTGATTATGCAGAAACATTTGCATCAGTGGAAAAAATAAACACAGTTCGTATTCTCTTGTCATTAGCTACAAATTTTGATTGGCCACTACATTAATTTGATGTAAAGAAAGCATTCCTGCACGAGAACCTCCAAGAAAAAGTATACATGGAGCTGCCTCCAGGATGTCAGTTACAGGTTGAAGGAAGCAAACAAGTTTGTAAACTACAAAAATCATTGTATGGATTAAAGCAATCACCAAGAGCTTGGTTCAGCAGATTTACAAACTCAATGAAGGCATTTAGATATTACCAGAGTAGTTCTGACCACACCCTATTCATAAAACATAAGGAAGGGAAGCTCACAGTATTGATTATATATGTTGACGATATGATTGTTACAGGAAATGATTCTGTTGAAAAGGAAGCCCTGCAAACTTATCTCTCTCGAGAATTTGAAATGAAAGATCTTGGACCTTTAAAACACTTCTTGGGAATTGAGGTCTTGAGATCTAGACATGGTATACTCTTGTCACAACGGAAATACACAATTGATTTACTTAATGAAGTTGGCATGCTAGCCTGCAAACCAAGTGACACACCTGATGCTAAAATGTCAAGTTGAGTGCACACTCAAATCAGATTCCTACAAATAAAGAGCAATATCAGAGGCTAGTAGGACGATTGATGTATCTTGCACATTCTAGACCCGACTTAGCATACTCACTTAGTGTTGTTAGTAGGTTTATGCACTCTTCAAGTGAAGAACATATGAAGGCTGTAATGTGTATTTTACAATATTTGAAGTCTTCTCCAGGTAAATGAATTATGTTCACTAAAGGAGACACTTTGAATATTGAAGGCTATACCGATGCAGATTGGGCCGGCTCAATTGATGATAGACGTTCCACTACAGGATACTTGACATTTGTTGGGGAAAATCTAGTTACATGGCGAAGCAAAAAACAGGGAGTTGTCGCTAGATCTAGTGCGGAGGCAGAGTACAGAGGTATGGCTAAAGGTGTATGTGAGCTGCTATGGATTAAAAATTTGTTGCAAGAATTCAAGATTTCACCAACATTTCCTATGAAATTATACTATGATAACAAGGTTGCATGTGACGTAGCTCACAATCTTGTTCAGCATGACCGAACAAAGCATGTGCAGATTGACAGACACTTTATCAAATAACAACTGGAAGCAAAGATAATTGAAGTTCCTCATGTTCGTTCGCAAGATCAACTTGCTGACATTCTCACCAAGGCAATATCCAGTAAAGTCTTTCACCAAGTATTAGACAAGTTAGGCATGAAAAATATCTATGCACCAACTTGAGGGGGAGTGTAGCAGATTGTAATTATCTTCTAAAGAGTTAGGATTAGAACTCTTAGTTGTTCAGTTATATTCTATGTCTATTACTGTCATATGTATCTCTTATTTTGTGGGAAGAAACAGGTACATGGGACTATAAAGAATGAATTACGTGAAACTGATTACTGAATTCTATAATAACATTGTCATAATTGTTTATCAATAACTTTGGTCCCCTTTTCTTCTTCATTTCTTTAAAGGTTGGCTGAAAATTCTTTAAACAAAACATGAGTATTTATTCAAAGGTTCCCCCCCCCCCCCCAATCCTTTTTTCTCTCTCTCTCTTGTAAAATGGCCCTCATCCTCACTTTCAGTGTTTCAATTATCATCATTAAACATACATATCATGTTAATTTAAATCAACAAATTCCAACTCCTTTTTTTAAGCTTTGTCCGAATTTATATGTATAAGGGAAAACACCAAAAATCCATTCAGCTTTTTCTTCATAATGCATTCATCAATAATTATCTTATCTATATCCAGGCATAACAATGTCAAGAACAACAATTCAATTCCTTTTTATTCTTCTTGGCCAACTATAGGCTTCCTTTCAAATTTTTGTAGAAAGGGCGTGCCCTTTCTGAAATACAAAAATCTCATTTATTAGTGTAGTCGACAATCAACTAAGAAAAAAGAAAAAACCTTCCAATCTTTATCTAAGGAACAAAATAACAGTGACCCCATTTTATTAGCTTACCTTATTGATTAGGAGCCTTCATGTAACCCACAAGAGTAGAATTTGTAAGCAACTTGATTGGTCAAGGTTTACCACCAGGGAAGAGAGTGAAGGTGACTTCCCAGGCCCCTATGTCCACTTTATCATTGTAAGTGTAGACCTTCACATTTCCGTCTACTCCAAGTCGAAGGAATGACAATGTGCTGTTGTATTTGGGTGTAGCGAGTATGGCATTCACTCCAGTAGAGAACTCCAAAGCCAAATCATAGGAAAATCCCTCCTCTGTCACGGGTTCGCTTTGGAACGTCACATATTGTAAACGACCATTCTTAACAGTAAACCTATCAGATGTGTAGTAGAGCTTGGATTTTGAGGAGCTTGGGCTCTTGTAATAAATGGCCAATCTCTTGGGCTCCATTACCAGGCTATACGCTCCATTTGAGTTTTGCTTCTCAGAGCGGCGACTCACAAGCCTAGCTGCACCTCCAGCGCGCAGAGACTGACCCACCAACAAGGTATCAGTGGGATAGTCAAAACTTTGCCAAATAAAGTAGCCCTTGACGTCTTGAAGAACCATGTTACCATTGGGTTGCACTTGGAAGTGAACCACTCCTTTATTAGCAGTGTTGGTTTGCCAAGCAATCCTGCCGTCAGCATCCGCCAACACAAGGTTTCCATCCTCTCCAAAGGTGAGGGTGGCGTTTTCTCCGACAGGGTTTCCCCGGTTGGCTTCCCATACCCAACGCATTGTTGATGTAGACCTGACGGTACCCATGCGCAGAGCAAGGGTGAATGCATTAGGGGTGGTGTTATAAAAGCAAAGCTGGAAAGGAGAATTGAAAGGGTCTAGGACTCGATAATTTGCACCATACTCTACAATATAATCCCCGAATTCTCCTTCATTCACATATTTAAATGTGGAAGATAGAGGGACACTCACTGCTGTAGCCTGTGCAATCAAGGAAATGATTGAGAGCAATGCCAAAAGAGAGACTCTGAGCTGGGAAGACATTGTGTTTTCTAATTAGGTTCTTGGATGGATGGAATGGCTTGAACATGTGAAATCAAGGCCTGCAGGTTTCCCTTTTATAGCAGTTAAAGGCGGCTTTAATAAATCATTTTAGACCTGTTCTCGTCACGACAAGGTTTTCTGAAATTGTCATCCATCAACATTATTATTTCCCACGTAGTTCTATAACGGTGTGCTCTTTGGTCAATAAAGTTTTTGCCCTCTATTCTATGAAATCCAAATTAATTATCTGTGTGCTCCTGTGTGATTATGTAATCAGTTCACTGATTGTAATTATTTACAATCACATAAAAATCATAACAGCCATGATCGCAGAAATGATTTTCACACATTCAGGCAGGAAGATGATGCGGAACTTCCAGATAATTCATGTAGCTTTTCTTCTCTCATGGCTTTAATTGCTACTGAAAACCAAACAAAACGAGCTGAATCGTCCAAAGATCTCAAAAATAATGGAAGGAATCGCAATAAAGGATAGCCATCATGTACTTCTAGCCGCCATGGCCTTGGCGTTTAGTGGCAGAGACATGCGTCCACTGCTATAACTTTTATTTTTATCATTAGTTTAGGGCATCCAATATGGATGTCTCGTAGTATACCAGTTCACGCTCAGTCTCGGTCAGATTTAATTTTTTAAAAAATATAAAACAGAATATTAAGAGCACAAAAGGTATTTTGATAATATTATTAAACTAGGTTAAGTAAATTAAATTTAAAATTTCTCGTCACATATCTTTGTTTAACTTCAATTTTCAATTCTTGTGAATTGAATTTTATTATTTGTTTATTTTTGAAAAAATATTTTTTTCTCAAATTATCATGATTACTTTAAAAAAATTAATTCATCTGTTGTCGATAAAAAAAAGATCTAAAAATATCAACTCTAATTAACCTGAGTTAGCATGAAAAACTTGTAACCTAGGTAATTAGGGTCGAGTCAGTTCAAGATATCCCACCTAACTCACGATCCAGATTATGAGATTAGAATAATCCAATAGAAAAAAAAATAGAAAGCCGATTTTTTTAAAAAAAAAAATTATCAACCTATATTAAGTTGATTGATGACTTGACGAAGTTGTGGTCCTCCAGAGCTTTGACTTATGATATATCGAGGAAATAAAATTTTGTTATGAGGGCGACTTTGATGTGGACTATCAATGATTTTCAAACTTATAGATTGCTTTCTGGTTAGAGCACGAATGGAAAACTAGCATGTCCATACTGCATGGAAAACGACAAGGCATTCATGCTAACAAACGAAGATAAAGCTTCTTTTTTTTACTGTCACCGTCTTTCCTTGCCACCGAATCACAGGTACGAAAAGAACATAAAAGATTTCTTTGTTGGCAGAGTTGAAAAGGATGTTGCATCCTCATGTCTTTCTAGTGAAGAATTGCATGATAGTGTATCATAGTACGGTGATATTGTGTTTGGTCTTTAATCAGGTAAGCAAAAATTTCTTGGTTTTGGTTTGACCTATAATTGGGTAAAGCGAAGTATTTTATGGAAGCTTTCTTATTGGAAGACCAATCTGCTCTGTTATAACCTTGATGTTGTGTACATTAAAAATAACGTTGTGAGGAGGGTGTGGAAAAATCAAGCGACAACTAGGTAACATCGAAAACAATAAAATATTTTTTTGAAAAAAAATTATATTTCAAAATCTAATTTCTCACTATGGAAGTAGGTTGTGTGATTTTTGGTATGAAGCATAAAAAAAGGCAACAAAAAATGCGAGAGATAAAGGTCTCCAAGGTTGGAATGACGTGGCGATTTGAAGGCATTTCAAACCGCAATACATTCCGATAGATATATGGTTGTAACATCTTGAGCACGTGATGTCTGAGCGGTTCACATGACGCTCACAGTCTAACGCTGGCAATCGGAACCAACCAATTCATGGCTCGGTGACAACGCACACCAGCGGCTTCATTCCGTTTGCTGCACATATGACACAGATAGTAAGATTAATTTAAATGAAATATATTGTTAAATAATTTGTTGTTACTTAATTTTTTTTTTTTCATTACAGGATACGACTCTTGGACGTGAGCCGAACCCAAAGGAGTTTTTTGTTGAGACGCACGTACAGAGTCAAGACCGCCAAAAGAGGGTGCAACAGTTCGTTGACAACCGTACTCAACACTTTATGGTATGTTCTTTTAACCATTTTATTTCATAAGTTATTATTTTTATTGAATTGAATATGATGATGATGATTTCTTTTTTCATTTTCAAGAGACCTATAATAGCCGGTTGAGGGAGAGATATGGGGACAATCCTTCGACCCATTTGAATTTCGATCCGGATTTGTGGATGGAGGTTGGATCGTTCAGTGGACTCGATAAAAATTAGGTGTACAAGCTCTCCAACACTACGGCCGAGAACTTGCGGTCGGCTCGTAGTGTATCAACCGTTGGGAGCTCCAAATCAGTATTGAGCACTCAAACTGAGGATATCATGGCCTTGAAACAACACACGGCTAATCTCACCAAGAAATACGAGCAACTCTAGGCAAATTATAAACAACTCCTGCAAATGGTCATGAACATGAATTCATAGAGTGGTGATACATGTTCACCCTCTTTTTGGCCCTATAACAACCAACCTCCTCCTCCTCCTCCTCCGTCATTGTGCTAATTTAATTTTTTTTTTTTGAAACACATTCAATTTGTAATGAATATTATTTAACTTATTGTTTTGTTCTTAATGTTTAATAAAATTTTATTTGCATATGTCATAACCCAATTCTGGGTTATTCCCCAAAAATAACTTCTTTTTCAAAATAAATATCAAAAAATAAAATAAAGGCTGGCAATATGGAGAAAGTAGGCGGAGAAATCAAGCCGTAATTTTTAAAGCAAATTCAAGGCCTAATTGTACCCCATTAATCCCAAAGAATGGGGAAAACAATGCAAATTAAGTCCAAGGACATAATTAAATTTTTAATAGGCCAAATCCTAAAATTTTTCCAAGCGTATTTTTCATATAAAAAAACAAAAACAAAAACAAAACAAAAATTACATCTTTTTCATGTTAAAAAAAATTAAAAACGGATATTGTAACCAGTTTATGATTATCCATTAGGATTTGGCCAACATGTCAAAAATCTTTTTTTTCTAATCTTTTTTTTTATCTTGATGTAAACTTTAATATTTGTGTGGTGTAAAATTATACGATAAAGTAGACCCTCAGGTATTAAAGATACAAGGTGCAAACAAATACGATGCTAAAATTCAGACTTTAGAATAGTTAGGATTTAACCCAATAAGGTAGAGACTCTCTCATGAAGAGAGATCTACCTTGAGCCTTAGAAAGACCAACAAAAAAAAGCAATCAAACAACAATGTAGCTTACCTTAGGTAGGGTGCACTGTGGGTGATGCGTCTTCCCCTTGCACAACCAATCATTTACTCAGATTCTCGCAAACCATAGGTTCCTAGTGACCATAATACTAGGTGGCGACTCCTAAAAATTAATCATAATCCAAAACCCTTCACAACAAACAACACACCTCACACCGGAGGCACGACAAAAAGGCTTCGCCGTCGCCAGACGACATCGCGCCCCCGGCGACAAGTTGGCGACTCCACTGGGGATCACCTTGTCTGGTCGGACTAAACTTTGCTTGTTTGATTATTTGCCTTTTTATTGGTCTTTAATTTTAGCTTGTATTTTTATTGCTTTAGCATGCATTTTAATTTTGCAAATAAATGCAATTCTAGGTTAGGTGGGGAGTAGCGGTCTGCCTCATGACTTTCAGTCGGGGTTCAGATTCGTGAAACATCCAACTATGAGCTGAGTGTTTACTCAGTAATGGCAGTCACATTGTGCCCCAACCATTCCTTGTAAACCCCTATACTGCCTTCACATGAGGTAGTCACCGGGCAGTTCATAGATCCTTTAATACTAGGTAGAAAACCTACCGATCATGTAATAACCTAGAACCTTCCTTTAGAACATGAACTACCTTATTATTCATTCTACATGGGTTTTTTCCATTCATACCCAATGTGCATTTTCATCCACACACATACATCCATCCATTGTAAATAACATACATACATGCAATAGGTTGAAATATAGGTCCCCAAAGAGCCTACAACACCCGACTTCGAGTGAGAAACATGGAAGGTGAAGAACGTGCTCACCGTGACACCCATTTCCAAGAAGAGTTAGAGTCTCTGAAAGCAAGTGTGGCTCACCTCACTAGCTTACTCGAGCAAACACTTAGAAATGCCTCTGGTGAAGGTCCTTCCAACCGACCTACTATTTCTATTCAGCCTCCAACAATGGCTCAACTCGAAGAAACAATGAGTGAACATGGTCAAGAACCTCCACACAATCCAGCATTTGTGCACTCAACGCCATCGGCACTACCCCTTGTAGTCACAAATCCATTTGTCAATGAGTCCCACAAGACCAAGTCATCCAATGGCATCGATCAAGATAAAATGACGGCATTGGAAGCCCAAATTAGAGCCATTGAAGGGGTAGACTTGTACGATCCAATACGAGCATCAGAAATGTGTCTGGTCCCAAATGTGGTTGTCCCGAAAAAGTTTTGTATTCCTGAATTCATCAAATATACCAGAACATAATGCCCCATGACTCATCTCAAATCCTACTGCAATAAGATGGCAGAACTAGTACATGATGAAAAAATACTGATACACTTTTTCCAAGATAGCTTAAGTGGGGCGGCATTAAGTTGGTACATGAGATTGGACAACACAAAGATCTAAAAATGGAAAAACTTGGTAGATGCTTTTGTCAAGCAATACGAGTACAATATGGACATTGCTCCTCATAGAACCAGTCTATCCAATCTAGAGAAAAGGAACAAGGAAAGCATAAGGGAATATGCTCAAAAGTGGAGAGACCTAGCTGCTCAAGTACATCCTCCACTCCTGGATAAAGAGATGGTCACTCTGTTTACCAATACGCTCAAGGACCTATACTACGAGCATGTGATGGGAAGTTCGGCCCAGTAATTTACTGATGTTGTGGTAGTAGCTGAACGCATAGAACAAGGAATAAAAAGTGGTAAAATATATGTGTTCACTGAGAAAATAGGCTTTGAGGGTAAAAGGAAAGAGGTCGACTATGTTGAAGGTGGTTACATGGGTAGGAAAAACCCATTCCAAAACTACCACACTTCACCCCAAATCGCCAACATCAATTTCAACCCTTCATTTCCTACCAAAAAACCTGAGTCTCAAACCAAACACCAAAAAATCTAGGAACAGCTACCTTCATTACCATTGCCCTTAAATGAGATGTATCAAAAGCTACTAAGCATTAGACATATTGCTTCGAAACCTTTGACACCTTTGCAACCACCTTACCCCAATTGGTACAAGCCCGACCTCACTTGCGAGTATCATGCTGGCGTCGCGAGACACAACATTCATACTTGCAGTGCCTTTAAGAAGAGGCTTATACATCTGATTAAAGATGGATGGATCACCCTCAAAGGAACTCCAAACGTGAGTTAGAATGCTCTAGAAACCTCAAAACACTGATGGTAAGAACAAGGTGTGAAGAAGGCAATGTGCACTCTCATGGATAGAGGATAAAGATCTGCTATAGAATGGAAAGATGGAGCCTACTTAATTATTTCCTTTTGTTTGATCATGTCTATTTCAACCTGTTTTGGTCTTGTTGGCAATTTAGCTCATAATACCACAAGACTTTTTTTCTATCAAATAAGCTTTTCCTGTTAATAAAATCTTGTGTTTTTCTGTGTTCATGATGTGCCTTCATGCAAATAACATATTGAGCACACATTTTACTCATAAAACCACTGCACCAAGAATTCTTTGGTGTTTTTCCTCTTTTTTTTCCTCTCTCCAAAAAACAAGCATGACCACATGTTTTTGCAAGAATTTTTGGGAAATCAAAGTTTAATACAAAAACAAATATCAAATTGGTGTTTGTTCTAATAAACAAGTTCTGAAAATTCAAGTGAAATCCTAACACTTAAAAAACCTGAAAAACAACCCGAACACCATGAGATAACTACAAAGCTGAGTTTTGACTGCATGAATAATGAGAAATCATTTTGCATATTCGCATGTGAGAAAGCAAAGCTTGCCGATTTTGAATAAATGCATTTGAAATGAAGAAATGCCATCTTTGACCATCCTTTCACAAATTCTAAAAAAACTCTTTTTGCAGTTCCTTTTTTAGTCGAATGCATATTTCTTGAAGAACTAACCTTGGCTAGGATCACACCCTACACTAGGGGGGCAAGTACAAAAAAATCCTTCATGACTAAAAGTGTCCAAACAACCCTGGGGAGCATGAGAAAGCCCTCAACGATAAAAGTGCCAAAACAACTTTAGGGGGCATTAAAGAAAATCCTCAATGATCAAAAGTTTCCAAACAAAGATATATGGCATGAAAGAGTTCCAAAAAGATTTGAGCGTGCCATAAAAATCACTAATATAATGATGCTCAAAACCAAAAGAAAAAAAAGCTCAACATTAAGGAGCACCATGGACCGTTTTGCAAATCAATTTCAAGGATCGAAAAAAAAAGTTTGGGATATAAGCATTAGTGATCCTTAGTCTTGAAATCCCTTAAACACCTTTTGAGCTTATAAATATCCCTTTTCTTCATAGCCAAGAGCCAAAGCCTACGTTACATGCCCAATCAAGCCCTTTCTAATCAAGGCAGGCAATCTGGATCGGTAGACTTTGTTTTCCCATGCAAAACAAGTCATTATTCATGCAAGCAAAATGAATGCTTTGAAAACTAGTTCTTTGAAACCCACAAATTGAAGCTTAAACCCTTTTGACCAATCAAACATCACTTCACTTTACCAAAAGCAAAACAAAAAAAAATTTCAACACTTATGCAAACATATCCATGAGAATCGCTTGAATTTTTCAGAACAAGTTTGTTTTAAACAAACATCAAAATGATTTTTTGTAATAGCTTTGAAATTCCAAAAGTTCTTTATAAAAACAACTCCTTATAAATAACCAAATCTTCTTCCACATAGCCTCATCCCCAAAGAAAACCCAAATTGAACACTTGGAAACATGATCAAACTGGGGGGCAATCCACCAAAACACATAGAGTTGGCTCCATGATTCCTCTTCTAAGAAAACATGAGATATAGTGCATAGCCGGCAATCCTTCAAATAAAGGTTTATGGAAATGTTGATCCCTCAAGAGGTCAAGATGATAAGATATGACTTGAGTAAACAAAAGTGGAAAGAGCCATCAAAGCTTACTATTAGAGACTCAAACTTTCGAGAAGATGAAAATCCTACGAAGAAAATAGGATCTATATTTCTCAGGTAAGTATACATACATATTAATCATGATGCATTACTTTCATCCTGGACACCTCTTTTTGAGCGGGCTGTTGAGCCCTCATCATTTAGATAGTGTGCTTTATAGCCCTATCTCCCTTTTGAATGTGTCTTTGAACCATTATCTCTCAGGTATTGTGTTTTCTAACCATATCTCCTTTTAAGTGCGCCTTAGAGCCCTCGACCACCTTAGGTAGCGCGTTTTCTAACCCTACCTCTTTTCGAGTTCGCCTTTGATCCCTCGACCACTTTAGGTAGTGCGTTTTCCAACCCTACCTCTTTTTTAGTGCGTCTTAAAGCCCTCAACCACCTTAGGTAGCACATTTTCTAACTCTACTTTCTTTTGAGTGCTCCTTCGAGCCCTCACCTCTTGGAGTAATATGTTTTCTAACCCTATCTCATTTTGAGTGCACCTTAAAGCCCTCAACCACTTTAGGTGATGTGTTTTCCAACCCTACCTCATTTTTAGTGCGTCTTCAAACCCTCACCTTATAGGTAGTGCGTTTTCTAACCCTGTTTCCTTTCAAGTGCGCCTTTGAAGGTAATGCGTTTTCTAACCCTACCTCCTTTCGAGTGCGCTTTTCAGCCTCCAATCTCCTTCTAATCCTATCTCTTTTTGAATGCTCCTTTGAGCTCCCGTCTCTTGAATAGTGCACCTTCGAGCCCTATCAAATCGTCTCTTCAAGACATTTCACCCGGGTAGGTCACCCATCATAATTAGACCTTTTTGAAAACTCTTTTCATTTTCCATTTGGGTCGGTTGCCCATTACAATGAAACAATTTTTTTTTTAAGAAATCATTACATTTCTCACCACCTTCAAAATCTTCCATTTTAGGCCGGTTGCTCATTACAATGAAACCATTTTAAGAAATTCTCGCATTTCTCACCCCCTTTAAAACTTTCATTTGGGCAGGTCGCCCATCATAATAAGATCACTTTGAAAAATCATCGTATTTTTCACCACTTGGAAAAAACTCTGCATTTTTCACCACTTTGAAAAATCTCTGTATTTTTCTCCACTTTGAAAAAATCTCTGCATTTTTCACCTGGGCAGGTCGCCCATTACAACAAGACCACTTTGAAAAATCTCTGTATTTTTCTTCACTTTGAAAAATAAATCTCTGTATTTTTCTCCACTTTGAAAAATCTTAGTATTTTTCACCATTTTGAAAAATCTCTGCATTTTTCACCTAGGCAAGTCGCCTATTACAACAAGACCACTTTGGAAAATCTCTGTATTTTTCACCACTTTGAAAAATCACTGCATTTTTCATCACGTAGAAAAAATCTGTGAGTTTTTCACCTGGGCAGGTCGTCCATTACAATAAGACCACTTTGAAAAATCTTCATGTTTTTCAACACTTTGAAAAATATTTGTGTTTTTCACCTGGGTAGGTCACCCATTACAATGAGACCACCTCAAAAATGTTTTTTCAATTTTCTCTGGGTAGGTCACCCATAACAATTCGACCACTTCAAAATCTCTGAATTTACAGAAGATAAATCTTCTAGTTTTCACTTTGAGTGCGCTTTTTAGCCCTCAAAAGGATTCATCATTCAATCATCTCTCATTCTTCTTTTTCTTCTTTACAACGCTTACTATCTAAAATCTCTTACGAGACTTTCTATCGTAAGCATTGTAAAGAGGGGGGCAACTGTCATAACCCAATTCTGGGTTATTCCCCAAAAATAACTTATTTTTCAAAATAAAAATCAAAAAAATAAAATAAAGGCTGGCAATATGGAGAAAGTAAGCGGAGGAATCAAGCCGCAATTTTTAGAGGAAATTCAAGGCCTAATTGTACCTCATTACGCCCAAAAAATGGGGAAAACAATGCAAATTCAATGTCAAATTAAATTATTATTGGACGAATTTGCATAAATATTAAGTCCAATGACATAATTAAATTTTTAATAGGCCAATTTGATTTAATCATGGGCCAAAATGAATTTTAGTTATGCTTGAGAATTAATTTTGATTCAATTAAAGGATTTAATTAAGTGCAAGGACTTAATTATACTTTAACTAGGTCAAATTACTTTTTTATTTGGGGCTTAATTGGTGAAAAATTAAGTTTGGGAGCTCAATTTGGGCTTAATTTAGAAGATTGGTATTTTAAAAGACCAAATTTAATTTATTTATTTTTCCAAGTTAATTGGTTGAAATTAGGGGACAAATTGTAAGAAAATTGAAGTTTTGGGGCCAATTAAGGGTTAAAATGAAGAAATTAACAGCCAAGTACTAATCTACAAAAGACGCCAACATGTAGGGGCTTAATTAACAAAAACCGAGGGGGCAAAATTGAAGAAATTGAAAGTTTGATGGTCAATTAGGGCTTAAATTGACAAATTCCGAGACCAAAGACCATATTGCAAAAGGCGTATAAATACGGTTAAAGCTGGTCACTATTCATTGTCTTCTTCTTTTACCCGGTTAAAGCTGGCATGGCCGTCTTCTTTGCAGGTGCATTTAATGCACCAAACGTCCACCAAATTTAACCAAACTTGCACGAAAATGATCCTCTACAGTCACTCTACATCCTCATGTGAATACTTCAGATTGAGTGCCAACCAAGCGGCGTTGGTGCCGGCCTGAACATGCCAACTCAGGCAGCTTTTGTTGCAGATTTGACAGTGCACCATGCCTACTTTGAGCCAACGGTTGGGATCCTTCCAAAAAGAATCAGGGGCTGAAATTTTACCTCGGTGAAGGCGAGATTACCCTCTTCCACCGCCTATAAATAGATGCGGATTTGATGGCCTGAGGGAGGAGAAAATTGAGTCCAAAGTCGGCCAAAAACCCAGCCTTTTTGCCCCATTTCTGCAGTTTTTTTTTCTCCATCTCTCCCCACCGTTCCAGCCTCCAAACAGAGCCACCATTGGCTTCTCCACCACAAGCTCCACCACAGTAAGCCACCAACCTACCACCAAGAGCCACCGTGAACCTTTCTCTCTCCTCTGTAAACCGGTTTCTTCTTTCTCCCACAACGACTCTGCCGGACAAAACTCTCCACCAACGCCGCCATCAGCCACTCATCTTCCACGACTAGAAACACCTCCAACCTCACTCCAGTCCAGTGACAACAGCTTCTTCTCCTCCGCAAGGTCGCCTCCGACTTCACTCCACCGGCTGCAACTGCAAAGTTGCATGCAGAACGTGAACTTATTGTTCACGTTCTGTAATTAATTCATCATTCCCTTGAGTCGAGCTAGTTATGGCCCAGCCCAAATGTTTGGTTGGGTCTGGCCCAGCCCCAAAAAAGAGAAGAAAATATGTTGGGGCGAGATCGGCCCAACCCTTTTGGGTCGAGACCGGCCCAACTGTTTTCTAGGTTTATGCCTGGCCTAGTTATCTGGGCCAGGCCGGCCCATTTGTTTTTAATAATATTTAATTAATTTATAATATTATATTATATATTTCCTCTTTTTAAAAAAAAAACAAAAAACATTCCAAAAAAAAAACTGTGATTTTCTCAAATATTTTTCTACCAATTTTGGATAATATCGGGTTGTATATTTACACTATAAAATACAAATCCGGTATTAAAAATACCCGGTTTTCTCCGAAATATTACAAAAAAAATATTCAAAACATTTTCAAAATATATATATATATATATATATATATATATATATATATCTTATTGCATACGGCCAAATCCTAAAATTTTTCCAAGCGTGTGTTTCATATAAAAAAAACAAAAATTGCATCTTTTGCAAGTAAAAAAAAAATCAAAATTGGATATTGTAACCAGTTTGTAATTATCCATTAAGATTTGGCCAACATGTCAAATATCTTTTTTTCTAATCTTTTTTAGGATCCAGATGTAGACTTTAATATTTGTGTGGTGTAAAATTATATGATAAAGTACATCATCAGGTATTAAAGATATAAGGTACAAACAAATGCGATGCTAAAATTCAGACTTTAGAACAGTTAGGATTTAACTCAATAAGGTAGAGACTCTCTCATGAAGAGAGATCTACCTTGAGCCTTAGAAAAACCAACAAAAAAAAAAAGCAATCAAACAACAATGTAGCTTATCTTAGGTAGGGTGCATTGGGGGTGATGTGTCTTCCCCTTGCACAACCAGTCCCTTACGCATACTCTCGCAAACCATAGGTTCCTATTGACCATAATACTAGGTGGTGACTCCTAAAAATTAATCATAATCCAAAACCCTTCACAACAAACCTCACACCGGAGGCACGACAAAAAGCCTCTGTCATCGCTAGACGACGTCGCGCCTCCCGCGACAGCATAATTGGTTTTTTTACTATTAATTTATATAATTTTATATTATTTATTCTAAACAATTTTTTTAAAAAAATTAAAACTACCCACTGAGGGATGTACCGACGGATTGTATCTGTCGACATTTGACAGAGAGCGAGAAATGCCACTATCACAGATGACTTTACAGACGAATTGTATCCATCAACATTTCACAGAAGCTTGGTGGAAATGCACACTCACCGATAAATTTACAAATGGATATTGTCCATCGGCCTTTCACTGATAGCTAAAAAATATTTATTATATATGCTACAATCACCGATAGAATAAATTTGTTGGTAAGGTTTCAGGGGGAAGGTTTTTTTTTTTTTGCATGCAAATTTTGCCTGTAAAACTATCAGTAATTTTTTTTTTACCGACAACCTTAGCAAACAAATGCGGTATTACCGATGAATGGTATGCTGACAAACTATTTTCGTCTTCGATTTAGTCGGTAAAAAAATTACCGATGAACTCTGAATCTCATACCGACAGAATCTGTCCGTTAGAAAAACTGTGAAATCTTGTAAGGAAGTGTCAAGATTAAAAAAATAAAAAGTAGCATAATCTCAAACAATGAAAAGAAATATTACCAAATCATAGGGAATTAACAAAATATTATATATTTGACAAGTAAAAATAATAATAAATAAATATGGATTACCTTCAATAAAGGAAAAGTTCTCATAAGGTAGGTATTTTAAAGGAATCAAATGATTGTGGGAAAATCAATAATTATGAAACACCTTCCATAAAGAGAAGTTCTCACATGGTCGCCATTTAAAAATAAATAAAGTGGAAAATTAATAGTTTTGGAAGAAAGAATAAAATTCCTAGATTATCGAGGCAGAATTTTCTTTAAAGATAAAATTAAATCTATAATTAGTTTTTTTGGTTTCCTAGAATAACTGTAACTTTTAGGTAAATTCATGTATTTTGATTTAAATTTAAAAAAACACGAATAAATAAATAATAGGAATTAATGGAGTAGAAATTATTATTTAAAGAGGTTAATGTTGGACAAAGATTAAATTGAATAAGTCAAACTTTTGGGCCAAATTGTTTTAAAATAAAATAAGGAAGTCCTTAAATGAAAAAGGGAGAAAAACTTGTAAATATTTAAAACAAGTAATAATATTTAGCCAGCCATGTTAGGGCTTGAGAGGGAGAAGAAATTGAGTGAAATATTATCAAGATTCATCCAAAACAATTCAAAAAAAGAGATAGAACTAGTGATTAAAGTATACTAGGAAAAGTTTGAACAAGAAAATCTCAAAAATGGAATAAAGAATTTTTCCTTAAAGGGGCGGCATTGAAAGGAAAATAAAAGGGGAAGGAGAAGAAATTTTTGTGGTGATTTCAAGGTTGTCATTATTTATTTCTTTGAGTTAGAAGGTAACAAATAATTTCCTCTTAATTAAATTGATCAATTTAGTATATTAAGATTTTATTAATTGTGTTAGTGTATAATTATGGTATGAGTTGTGAGGTTGATTGGGTTAATCTATGAAATTGTGATGAATTAATGTTTAAATAAATGAAATAATAGTGGATAATGTTTCAATTTGTAAAATTAAAGAAAAATTATTAATTTCGTTTCTTGAGAAAGGATTTCAGCCTAGAAAAAAAAATGAAAATGTTGAATCAATAATTGATGATAACATTATTTGGATGAGCAGTATAAGGGTGTTAGATTAGTAGGAAAAAAATCAATGAAGAAGACATACCTATATTAACCACCCATGGCCAGTCAAAAGGGTATAAAATATGCATATAATATAAATATGTTTATTTGATTTGAATTGTGATTTAACAATCCATAATATTCAGTGTGAGATGATTTGATATTATTGATTGATAATTGAATGAGTTATGTGGTAATGTTGTTGATGAAGTAATTATATTAGTGATGAGTTGATATTGTTGATTGATAATTAAATAGGTTATGTGATAATGTTGTAGATGAAGTAATTGAATTAGTGATGAGTTGATATTGTTAATTGATAATTAAATGAGTTATGTGATGATGTTGTTGATGGAGTAATTAAATTAATGATGAGTTGATATTATTGATTGATAATTAAATGAGTTGTATGGTCATGTTGTTTGTGAAGTAATTAAATTATTAATGAGTTAATATTATTGATTTGATAATTAAAGTGGTTGTGTGGTGGTTTTGTTGATGAAATAATTAAATAATACGAATTAAATCGGTGATGTGGTGACACTACTGATGTAGTAACTTAATTGGTAACAAAATGAACCTTCATGAGTAGGCAAGGTTACAGAAACCACTCAGCAAACAGGTTCAACTACCAGGATAGAAACATCAAATAAATGTTTAACACCTTGAATATTTTTTAAATTTTAGATATTTAAATCATCTCTATGATCAATGAAATTTTATATGACTTGATGATAAATTTCACATGTTAATTTGTTTTATGATGGGTGACTACTGGTGGACTAGTTATCCTGATTTGGAACTGAGTCCTATAGCAAGAAATTTTAGATTTTGGATTATGGATTTGTAAGTAGTACTTTGGAAATGGGTTATAAATTTAGAAATTTCTTTGTAATTAACTAGTACTTTGGAAATAGGTTATAAATTTAGAAATTTCTTTGTAACTAATATATATATATATATATATAGTCATAAATTTAATTTATATTATAAATATAATATATAGATTTCTTTGAGCTAACAATATAATTTTTTCATAATAATCTTAATTTGAATAAAATAAAATTAATATTCTACAATTAGAATATAATATTACAAAAGATCATTGTTATATATTATGATTATGATTTTTTATGAAAAATAGTTGTAATATTGACATATTTCTTATTTTTATAATGAAAAAATCGACTTTATTCTTGAAGAATGAATTCGTATTTTATTTTTTTTCATTAATAAAAGAAGTCAAAAAAGAAAAAGAAAAATAGTTTTATATCAATCAACATGTACTAGATATGTTGATGCTGGTTTCAAAGGCAAAAAAAGAAAGTGTCAGACAACACATCACCTAGTGGTTTTTGAAACTTAAGGTGAGATAGTCTGATGGACATCTGACAAGGGATATCCAACTTTGGTCAAAGAAGATTGGGTACGATCCAATCCGTTTGGTCAAAACTTACGGAACAGCCCACATAATAATAATAATAATAATTAAAAAAAAAAAGTGAGACAGGGACCTAGCTATTTTCCTTTTGGATTAGTATGAGGGTAATAGTACATTCCAAGAGTTTTTTACTATACTGGCATTCTCAGAAAATATTTTTAAAACTAATATAACTGAAAAAAATTCTTAAACTAGCACAATAATTAATATACCATATCATATGCATGTTGCATTTGTGCAACTCACATTTCAATTATCTTCCCAATTAATTCATGCTCTCAAAAGACACCATGCAATTTTTATAAACATTTAACGGCTATGAAATATACAAATTTAATGACTATAAAAAATGACATGACAAAAAAAAACAAATAATTAAAAAATTAAAAAAAAAATGAGACGTTGGAGATATATTAGAGCTATAAATACTTCTAATACTTTCGTAAAGATATTAAGGAGATTAATCCATAGATATTATGAAAAGCCAACTTCAAAGCTAGTGATGAGTCACACATGCCATCTAAAAACAATGATATGCTTATTTATTGGCATCTCATCACCAGTATTGAGAGTGTTATTATTAGAGTTCTAATGTGTCTTCAATATTTTTATTTTTATTTTCCTTTTTTTTTTCTCTCTTATCCCTTTTTTTTCATGTAATTTTTTTAAAATTATTTTTGCTCATATTTCATGTTCATTGATTGTTTATAAAAGATGCATGATGATTTTTGAGAAGAAAATTGAAATTTGAGCTATGAATGCACTACATGCGCAAAACACCTAATCTTGCATTCGTTATCTGCATTTATTAATTATTAATTGCTGAAATTATTTTCTCAAGTTGTGTTTGTTCTGAAAAATATTTTACCGTTTAAAAAAAAAAAAAAAACCTCACCATTGAAATTAACAACTATGGAATGCATGTCTATGCATAATACTAATTTTGCATTAATGGCTGGACAACTTGGTCAGAACTTTCCAAAAACAGCTTGGCCAAGGACCAAGTTGATGGATTTCTTAAAGACATCAATCGAGACCAATGATGATTTATGTCAGCGAAAGTTAAAAGGGATAGGTAGCCTGCCTCCTACATCTCTTATTTTTTCCATCTTCCAAGCTGTCATTCCAGATAGATTGACTAGTATTAGTTTTCTGGCCACCGCCACAGGTCAAATAAAAACAATTAAAAATAATACAAATTAAACTCGACCACGAGGATTAATTTTGAATTATATTGAACCGACCCTAGTCTGATTAAAATTTAAAATTAGTTTATATAATTTTTTAAATATAATATAATTAATTTAATAATGATAATTTTAATAATCAATAAAAAAACATGGTTTAGCTTAAAAAAATCAAGATAATATTTTTTTAATATTAAAATGGTAATGTATTAGATTAACATAGTCTTCATAGTTTAATTCATCAAATTTATAGCTCATATCATGAATTTTATTAAATTTAACGATTTTAATTTTTTATTAAAAATACTTTTTTTCAGTATAATAGTTCATAAACTAGCTCCACAACTAGCTAGTAACATTTTTTTTGTCGACGAGGAAAAAAGGATGCCATAAAGAATTATTATAATATGTTTTTGGATATTGAGATCATGATATTTTTTTATTCATTTTGGGTTAACCTTGTTATTTTCTTTTCTATTAGAACTTTATTATTTTCAATGATAAAGTAACATGCATGGTCAAATATAATTTTGTAGCCTTTATACAATTGACTAATAATTAGCAAATTATATTTCAAACTATTTACAAGAAATACTTTTTTCTATTGAGGGAAATGACTTGCTTCTAATATTATCAGCTCCAATGATCTTTTTTTTTGAGTTGTTTCTATATATGACTTTTCCATCATTAATCTTTGTAATACTTGATAAAAATGAATTACCTCCAATAACCATTTCCAAAATGAGAGATCAAATTTATTATACAATATCTCAAATGCATCATGCAATTCATTATAAGAGATCAAATTCATCATAAGAAGAGATTACCTCATTATCGCTTTCAATTTTCTATGAAACACATGTTTGCAACATGCTTTTCATTATTATTTAAGCTAGATTTTGAATCATCACTCTATGTTGTTTTCATTGTTCATTTGCGATGATGGTTCTTTTTATTTTAAACGTGAAAGAAATCAACATTTATATGTACTGATAGTGTCATACATACACCATAACTTGCAAAACAAAGAAAAACACACAAATAGTTTGTTTTACTTTCATTTCTATTTTTTTAGATCTGATTATTTTTTTCTATTGGTTTTAATTCTTCTTTAGGTGATTGTGATCGAGAGGAGTAATTAGTAAGAGGAGGAGGCTAGTATGGGAAGGCTACTATCTTGATGTTGTTGCCGCTGGTCAAGAGGGAAAAATCTCCAATCAAAAAAATTTTGTCGCCACTCATTTATTTTTTATTTTTATTTTTATTTTTTTAATTGCATTTTATAATTAAAATCTTTTTTGTTTCTGATCTAATAATTCAAATCATGGATTTGGATTGTTAACGTGGGTCGAAATTATTTTTTTTTGTTTTTACTTATTTTCTTTTTGAATTTCATCCTTTGACATTATTGTTTTATATAAAAAACAAATGGCTTTGTTGTTTTTCTCAAAAAAAAAATTATCGGGTTATCTCGACTCATAACCTAAGTCATGGGCTTTGCAAGTTAACTCATGTTGGGTTACTTTTTATTACCTAAGTTACATGTCTATCACATTAACTCAGTTTCACTCAAGTTTTTTTTTTCAGTTTGATAAAGTCAAATATCTTAATCTATATTTATCTAATAATTTTTTCAGTTTCATGTTTAGTTATTATTAATAATTTTTTATTTATTAATATAAATAATTCTTAATTTATTTAATTAATTACATACATGAGTTTTTTCATCTATACTTAGAATTTTTTATATAAATTTTTTTTTTTTAGAAAAGTCTGAATATTTTTATTTTATTTTATTTTTTTGTTGTTGGAAAAAAATATCTAACCTGATATAAAGCAGAGGTCCTATAGCCAGCAAAATAACAGATGTGGTGGTGAACAAGGACTCCACGTAAACCCATGTCAAAAAAAAAAATCTTACTTTGGAAAATTGCTCTGTCTCTCTAGAATGAATCGCAGTAATCAGCCGAGCAACATTTAAAAAGCAACATGTGCTTGACTTGAGATGTTTTCTTGACACCAAGATGTACGAAAAGTCAAAGAACCTCATCCTTCAAATTACTAACATGTCATCCTCATCCGCGCTATAAAGGGCGGTGTGTCTGCCTGGTTTTATATAAAGTCCACTTGGGAGCTACATAGACAAGCAGATGCAATCTTCCAACCCTATGGAACGGTCACTGCTCTTCTCTCTTTTCTTGCTCTTCTCCTTATCCATCGTTGCCCAATCCACTGTCCCTTCAAATTCCACATTTAAGAAAGTCAATACTGGAGAGTGGTCGGAAGCCATTTCAGAGTACCGTTCAGATTTTCGTGCCCTGGACATCTCTACCTCCGTTTTCCAAGTTTGCTTTTATAACACCACCCCTAATGCATTCACTCTCGCAATACGTATGGGCACGAGGAGGTCACCGGCAGTGAGGCGGTTTGTTTGGGAAGCCAACCGAGGCAACCCGGTTGGTGAAGATGCCACTCTCACTTTTGGTGAGGACGGAAACCTTATCTTGGCCGATGCTGATGGCAGGGTTGCTTGGCAAACCAACACCGCCGACAAAGGTGTTGTAGGGTTGCAAATGCTACCGAACGGTAACATGGTGCTTCACGACTCTAAGGGCAATTTCATCTGGCAAAGTTTTGATTATCCCACTGATACTCTTTTGGTGGGTCAATCTCTTCGTGTTGGAGCAGTAACCAGGCTTGTGAGTCGAGCCTCTGACAAAATGAACACAAACGGAGCCTATAGTCTGGTATTAGAACCCAAAAGAATAGCCATGTACTATAAGAGTCCAAACTCTCCCAAGCCATACGTCTACTACACGTCTGATTTGTTTAGTATAAAGAAAGGGCGTCTACAATACGTGAGGCTAATCAATTCGGCTAATGACCTGAGTCTTCAGTTCTCTACCGGTGGTGGACCCTTGCTCTCTAAGCCCAATTTCAACAGCACGTTGTCATTTCTCCGGCTTGGGGTAGATGGCAATCTTAGAGTCTACAGTTTCAACTACCAGGAAACTTCAGCTTCTTGGGACGTGACTTTCACTCTTTTCTCCAAAGATGTAGGTGTTTGGGAAAGTGAGTGTCAATTACCAGAGAAATGTGGCAAGTTTGGGCTCTGTGAGGACAGCCAATGCGTTGGTTGCCCGTTACCAAATGGGCTCGGGAACTGGACGGAGAGCTGTGAGCCTGTGAAGGTGACTGTATGTAACAAGAACTTCCATTACTATAAACTAGAAGGGGTTGATCATTCCATGAGCAAGTATGGAAATGGAAATGGACCCTTGAAGGAGAACGATTGTGAGAAGGAATGTTCCAGTGACTGCAAGTGTTCAGGTTACTTTTACAACACAAAGACATCTATGTGTTGGATTGCTTATGATCTGCAAACTCTGACGAGGGTTGCAAATTCTACACATGTGGGTTACATAAAAGTGCCGAATCACCAGTGAAGCTGGCCTGCTTGTTTTCACTAAGGCATGTAGTAGAATACTGAGATCGTTATAGTTTTCTTATACGCACGCGTTTACTTGGCGAGGCTAGTTTATCGCTTGCTGACATTTCTGGAGCAGTGTTTGCTCGCAAGTGCCTGATTTAAACTATCTGTTTACTGTTTCCTTCCGTAGCAAAATAAAAGTGGTAATAAAAAAACATTCAAGCATTTCAATTTCTTTTTTTTCCTTTTTAAATTAATGGGAGGATTCCATTTCAACCCCATATGTATTTAGGGCCGATTACACTAAAGCTCCGTTTGTTTGCAGGAAAGTGGTTTTTTTTTAAAAAGTAAATTCTGGAAAAAGTGAATTTCGAAAAAGTATTTTCCGATGTTTCGTAGTGTTATGGAAAATGAACTGGAAAATACTTTCCAGTGTTTGGTTATGTTATGAAAAATGAACTGGAAAATAATTTATTAATGAATTAAATTTTTTTTCAAGTTTATCTAATATATATAAAATATTTAATATAAAATATTTAATCACTTACAATTGTCATAACCCAATTTTTGACCTTTTTATTTTTATTATTAAAAAAAAAGATGATGAAAAATAAAAATAAAATAAATAAAGGATGAATTAAAATTTGGGTTAAGGGCATGATTGGAAGTTAAAGATTTAATTAAGCTCTTGACTAGTTTAATTAATTAAATCAAGGGTTTAATTGGAGAATTGATTTAATTAAAATTTAGATTATTTTAATTAATAAAATCAAGAGTTTAATTGAAAAATTAATGAGTTTGAGGACTTAATTAAACTTTGATTTAATCAAAAACCCAGGACTTAAATAAAATAAACCGAGAGAACCGGCTTCGTCTTCAAGCAGCAGACCACAGGTAATCTCCCCTTTGCATTTTAATTCACTGCTACAGTAGCAAGTGAATTATATCACTTGCTACTGTAGCAAGTGAATTATAATTCATTGGGCAGGCGTGCGCTACGCACGCCAAAAGAAAAGTGTTTTCCTTTCTTTAACAGAGGAAAACACTTTCCTTTGAAATGTTATTAATTTTAGGTTGACTGGAATTCATTTTCCTTTGACCATTTTTCCTTGTTGTTGCCAAACATAGGAAAAGCAGGAAAGTGAATTCCAGGAATTCACTTTCCTGCAATCAAACACGGCCTAAATATATTGTAAAAATAGATTCTCGCTCTGCTATAAAATATTATTATTTTGGTTCCATCAAATACAAGATATTATTGTTATTTTCTTATGGCGAAACATAAGATTTTAAACATAAGATGTATTATATAATAGTTAATAATATAAATTATATATTGGGGTTTTATTTAATAGTTTAATTTTTTGGATTAAATTGATTCTTTGATATGGCATTAGAATCTTAATGATAAAGCTTTTGCGTTGAATTAGTTCGAATCTCACCATCCTTATTTTCCCATTTGTTTGATAAAAAACAATTAAGCACAAGATAGTGTGGATCTGTGCAAGTTTCAAGTGCAAAAAGCTTTTACTAGACAAAGCTATGTTTCAGGTAGGACTGTATGTTAATATAAATTATATCTTAAAGCCTTACTTAACCACTTAAGTTTTTGGATTAAATTGGCTAATTAACACTATATAACATCATATGTTTGAGGTAGGACTATATTTTAATTTTGAATGTAAGGGAAGTAGATATCAACATTGTTTTTTTTTTAATTATTATATGAATACGATAATTTTATAAATATATTAACTAATAAATAAATAAATAATTGAATTCTAATTAAAGACTAAAGTAAAAAAAAAAGTTAATTTTCCTAACAATGAGTATTTTATCTTAACTGTCATTTTTAATTTATAAATTTCTTTTTATCTATCTTAAAAAATTACTATGAGTACTAAGTATATATTATTATAATTTACCCTATCTTTAATTTATCATTCCAACTTGTGTTTTATAACACCACCCCTGATGCATACACTCGAGCTCTGCATTATTGAAATTTCCTATATAGAGATTTAGAGTTAATTTATAGTTTTTGAAGTTACCTTAGAAAGTACTCTCTCTCTCTCTCTCTCTCTATATATATATTACAGCAGCACTGCACACCTCTAATCATCTTTCCAAAATAGCAGTAGCTTTAGCATGAATTGTTGGTGTGAAGGATTTGAACAAGTCCTGAGAAGTTCAATACTGCTGACTGTCTCAACCTTCTTATATAAACCAGTATAAGAAAGATTAAGCTCTACTGAGAATTATTTTATCATCCATCAGTCCAAATCTTGTGGTTTTTGTGTATGGTTTAAAGACTTATAAACAAGTATGTATTGCCCTTAAGACGTGATTTTCCAGTCAATATTGTTCTCGCATTGCTCATATGAGGCGCCAATTGTCAACCATTACTCAAGGGTCTCATAATTGCTTTACCTATTTAGACAGTGCAAAAACTATTGTTGATCAACTAGTTGTTATAGTGAAACCTATTAATGATCAGGATTTGATATCCTACCTTTATGGTGGTCTGAATCAAAAATTTAACCCTTTTATTACATCTTATAACTTCACTTTCAGGAATAAGAACTTTACCAATAATGATTTTAATGTTGACTCGCTAAGTCATGAAGTTCTCCTTGACTGTTAGCATGGTATGGTCATCAACATCAAGTTATGAGTACTAAAAACTTTCAACATAATTTTTATTTATGCTAGATTTAAGAGTATCAATCTTATTTAGTAAATATTGCAATGCAAGTGATACCTAGACAAACCTCATCAAGGCACCTTTCATGGATATTTTCTAAGATTTATGTTGGGTTCAATGAGTTAAACATAAGAGCTCGTAGATCATTTATTAACTTGACTTGATCAACAATTAGTTATGGGTTGTGATCAGGAGTGATCAACCTTAGAATTGTCAATTTACTAAGGTTAATAACTAAGAGTGGTAAAAATTTGGCTGACTATATAATGGTTAGGTTTAAACCAACAACCAGGGCTGAATTCATTGCAGTAAACCTATTATCATCACGATTAGTAATACAACATACCTTAGCAGGATGCTTTATAACTAGTCTTTTACCATAGCTTTTTTTTTTTACTAATAGGATTTTTTATTAATTATAATACTCAATGACGACTTTTTTTTTCCTATTTTTACCATATTTTCTAAACAATAAAACCAAGCTTTTTATTTTTATAGGATCATCACGATATTGGGTATGATAACTCTTGTCATTTTCTTTATATCCATTTTGGTTGTTATGAGTCGTGTTAAGCCTTTAGAAGACACATCTTAGTACAAGAAGTATTGATCTTATATGACAAGCAAGTTTAGAACTAAATTGTTAATATATTCTAAATGCTCATAAGAAGATGACTTATCATGGAAGGACACATGTGTAGAATCTAATTCTAACAACTTTTTATTTCTGAATTTACAGTATAGGATTTCCTCAACATTATTAGGAGCTTGCAGCCACCCTGAAGTATCTTCTGACAACTTGCTCTTTACATCCATCTCTTGAACCTTTAACATTGTTCGAGCTACTTCTACCATCTTAATCTTTCTTGGAATCTAATGGTGCTCTAAGCTTTTCTTGCAACATATGGAAAACATGTTATTATTGTAATTGGATCATTAAATCATCTCTCTCTTTTTCCTACTACAATCAGGGTTTGTTCTGAATCCAAGTTCTCATTATAGGATTTGAGTATTCACCAAATACCTTCTTGCACAATACTCATGATTTGAGTTATTAGATTTTATGGCTCGACTGTCAAGTCCACCATTTGAGATCTATTGCCTCTAAAGAAAGCGTGTAGCATATTAGGACTTTGAAAATGAATAATGTATCCACTAGTTTTGTAGGGTGAATACAAGGAGTCTTGCTTGTGTTCGATATATAGATTGCAATTGGTTGAAATGAACAAAAGCTTAGGAAAGTCAACAAGATATATAATTGTAATGGAGAAATGAAATGTGATATAAATTAAGGCTATTGAATCAATTAAATGGGATATAAATAAAATACGATGTGGAAATGAAATATGTTATGGAAAAGTTACAATGGATTCAATAAACATTGAAGGAATGAGTGAAAACTCATATTGAGATGAGTTATGAAATAGGTGTTAAATCAAGAAGTCAATACACGGATGATGATATTAGTATAGGTGTTAAATCAAAAGGTTAATACACGGATGATGGCATTAGTATAATTTATTTATTGAAAAAGAAGAGTTCATGGCGATTAATTAGAAAATATTAAATTGAAAAGGATACATATTAATGTGTTTGTAGAATAGATTAATGATATTAGTGATATTCATGTAATTTTAAAATATAATAATCATGAAAAGGTAAATACTAATAAAAAAAAATATGATCTCTTGTGTTTTACATCTGTTTTCTTTTAAAGGCTTCAATTCTCATAAAAGAATTATCGAGTTACTTGATCCTTCCAATCATATAAATCTTAATATTTTATAATAATTGTATTGAAATTAAACTTATACATGTGATTTGTAAGAATTGTAATCACAGTAACATGTAAGTATAAATATTATATGGAGGTATAGTATATTACATGAATGGTGAAAAGGAGACTATTTAAAAAAAAACTACGTAAACAACAATTAAAAAGATAATAATTGCATTAAAAATTTAGGGTATTACAAATATGCTAAGATTGAAAAATGAGAGATTCAATTGAAGTTTGCCACACCTTTTGCATAAAAAAAAAAAAACTTGAATTTGTAATAGTTATTGTAATAGTTAAAAATCAATTTTCATTTTATTTTCACTTAACAATACCTCAATAACAATCTAGAAAACTCATTAATACTAAGTTTAACTTTTTTGTCAACCAAACTTTATCTCTTTGTTCTCTTTTTTTCTAGGGATCTTTCCTTTTTGTACATTTCTTGACATATAGGAATTAAAACATGAAAAAAAATATAACATCTAGGACCGGAAAAAATTAAATATGCTTAAAAAGAGAGAGAGAGAGAGAGAGAGACTAAATTGAAACTTGTCGCATCTTTTTCATGTTAATTTTTTTATAATAATCTAGAATTTCATTTTATAAAATTTCTCTTCATTTATCTTTAAAAAAAATCAATAACCAAAATTAAGAATAAAATCTTAATAAATCTTCATGAAAATGAAGTGAGTGAATGATTGCTTTTAGTTAATTCGGCAAAGAAATAAACCAAAACCCAGGACTTGGGTAGCGGAGCCCAAGGTTGTTAAAATCGCATTTTAACTCGTAAAATCATATCAAAACATGCTTTGCGTGCTGAATCATTTGAAAAACTTGAAAATGGGTGAAATCGGGTGAAATCGTTAAAATCAAGTGAAATCGTGAAAAATCTCGATTTCAAGACTGATTTTGACATTTCACCAAAACGCATGCACTAAAGAAAAATGTTCCCCTATGCTCCAGTTTTCTAGCGCCTATTGGCTGTGCAAATGCATAGTCACGCAGCATGACAAAGTCTTCACTCCAATGAGTCATCGCGGAACAAATCTCTTCCTTTTCACCGAACAAATCCCTAATCCCCTTCTGTAATTAACCAACCGACAACCACAAAAGCGGCTACGATCACGATCATGGTCCATTCTTCATTCCTTCTCTTTCTTCACTCTAGTCATCAGTCCAGTCTTCACTCCAGTCATTAGTGCTCACGGTCACGGCTTTCTTTTCATTAACAGCAGCGACGATCTCCTCAACAGCTCACGACTTCCTCTTCAATCTTCATCAACAGCGACAAGCCAGCTACGATCTCCTTTCTTTCCCATCATCAACAACTGACGGTTTCCTCTTCATGAACAGCAGCAGGCGACATCGCTCTTCTCTTCAACCTTCATCATCAACGGCTCCTCTTCACCGTAAGTTGATTTTTCCTTCAAAATGTAATAGTTGATTTTGCCCTATAATTGTATATTCCCCTCATCCTGTAATTATAGATTTTGATTTTGCCCTGTAATTGTTTGCTGATTTTGCCAATCCTGATAATGATTTTGAATAACAATTGATGGAATGATTTTGTCAGTCCTGTAATTTGTCCATTTATAATGTTTTTCTATCCCTTGAATTGAATTGAATTGAATTGATGGAATGAATTAAATGGAATTGATGGAATGATTTTGAATGTTTTTCTGTCCATTTATACTATCGAGTGTGGAATGTTGAATTGAATTGAATTAATTAGTTGTTATTGCCTATTGCTCTATGTCTGTGTGGTGTGGATTGTGGAGCTTGTGGACTGTGGAATGATGAAATGATTTTAGGATGCCATTTCAGTATTATAGTTTTGTGAATTGTTATGTATAACAAAAAGTTAATAACAATCATAAAATGTTTGGATTGATTACAGGGCTGATTTTAGTTGATTCTTGAATTGTTGAACTTATGGCATCTAGAAAAAATTCTTATGGTAATAGACTTGATGTGGGATGAAAACATGGTATAGATATTTATAAGAATTCTAGAAAAGTTCAGTGCAAGTATTGTCAAAAAATTATCAGTGGAGGTATTTTTCGTTTCAAACAGCATTTGGCTTGCACTCGTAAGGATGTTAAGTCATGTCAGCAAGTTCCAGAAAATGTTAAGCAAATGATTTTGGGTATTTTGGTGAAAAATCTAGAAGCAAATGAAAAGAAAAGAAAGGCTCATCGATATAGTGCAAATGATGATGATGATGAAATAAAAGAAATTAGCTCCAAGAACAAGGAAAGAGAGTAGCTAGTCGGAGTGGAAGTACACAAACAACCCTAAATCAATTGCTAAAAAAGAATATTAGAGAAGAAGCATGTCGACAAATTGCAAGGTTTTTCTACACTAATGCAATTCCATTTAATTGTGTAAAAAATCCTAAGTTTGTAAAGGCACTTGAATTGGTTGCAAAGCATGGGCCAGGTTTCAAGCCTCCATCCTACCATGATACCATGATATTAGAGAGAAGTATTTGAAGCAGGAAGTGAATCAAACAATGACATTGCTTGAGGAGTACAAGCTAGAATGGAAAAAAAAAAAAAAGGTTGTTAAATAATGTCTGATGAATGGACAAATAAAAAAATGACGTATTTGTAACTTTTTGGTTAATAGTTCTAAAAGGACAATTTTTTTATCATCAGTGAATACTTCTAATATGTCCAAGACTACTGATAAGGTATTTGAAATGTTAGATGTCATTATGAAAAAGATTGGGGAGAAAAATGTTGTCCAAGTAGTTACCGATAATGCTGCAAATTATAAGGTAACGGGATAATTATTGATAGAAAAAAGAAAGAGTTTATTTTGGACATCATGTGTTGCCCATTGTATTGACTTGATATTAGAAGATTTTGAGAAGAAGTTAGAGGTTCATCAAGTAAATATTGCTAAAGGGAGAAAAATCACCTCATATATTTATTCAAGAACTATTATTATTTTCATGCTAAGGCACTTTACGAAAGGAAGGGATTTGATTAGGTCTGCTGCCACTCGGTTTGCTATTGCATATTTGACTTTGGGATGTTTGAATGATCATAAAATGCAGCTGATGACTATGTTTACTTCCAAACAATGGAGTTCATATAGGTTTGCAAGAATAGAATAGAAGAAAGGTGCAAAATTGACTTGGAACTTGAATCATTCATGGATGGAAAAGGGTTACTTGGCATTGAGGTTGCCAAAACAGCAAGAGATTAAAAAAAAAAACTTCAGCTCAATGGTGAGAGAATTACAAAGGTTTGCAATCCAAGTTTTAAGCTTCACTTGTACTTCATTTGGATGTGAGCGTAACTGGGGTGCATTTGAAATGGTGAGTTTTTTTATTTTAAATGTTGAAATATTTGATAAAAATCTTATAAATTTGAATTGTTTATTTAAGGTCATACTAAACGAAGAAATCGTTTGCACCAGAGAAAAATAAATAACTTGATATCTGTAATGTGCAATCTGAAATTAAATAATAGTCAAGTCAAAAATCAAACTGATAATTTTGGTGTAGAAAATGATTTTTCATCTGATAACCGAGGAAGAAAAACATTCGAACATTAAATTTGCTTGGTGCTATTAACAGTGCAACATAAAAAAAAATGATAATGAAGATAAAAATAGCGAGGAAGAAATTCTCTGAAGATGATTTGGAAATTGAAATTGATGATATTGGTATTAGTACTAGTAGTAACACTAATGCTCGTAATATTGATGAATGTCTAAATATAATGAGAAAAATGATAATAATGAAGTTACTTTTAGTTTACAAGCCACACTAGCCAATTGTTTGTTTTAAATTTGTTAATTATTAGTTAATAAAAAAATTATTTAAATTATATATAAATTTTTATTTGAACGGTATTTTAAAATGCTTAAATTATATATAAATTTTTATTTAAAACATATATTTTAAAATACTTGAACTATATATAAATTTCATTCTTTTCAATTTGAAACATAAAATTTTTGTTAATATATTTTAAAATTCGAGTTTGTTTTGTATTTTTTAACAACTTGCCGGAGCCTATAAACAAAACCAGACTGTAGACTGCAGATCATCAAGATGGTGCTCTTTTTTATCTTTCTCAAATGATGACAAGGGAAATAATTGCAAGAATTGGCCAATGCAATGATTTTGCAAATCATTTAAACAGCTCGAGTTACAAAACGTGACAACAGATTCCGAAGCCAAGACCCCAAACAGCACAAATCCATACACACTGGTTATCACGCCTAGCTTGCCTGCCCACGACTTCTCTTTTCCTCGATACCTGACTGAAAAAATCTCTTCCGTAGAACTTCTAGCACCTCTTCTATTTTTACACCTTTAACTGCCATTAAAACCATGGCATGATAAAGTACATCCCCCATTTCAGAGGCAGTCCGCGCATGGTCCTCATTCTCCTCTAGTGTTCTGCATAATTCATCTGCCTCTTCCCTGTAAACCAAAATACAGGAAAGTAAGATCTAAAACTTAAGACATTAACACAAATCTTGACCTTAATGCTCAGCACAATTCATTGGTCAATTGCAATTAGTAGTGAAACAAACTGGACAATCAATTAACACAGTAGAGGATGTAACAGCTCCCTAAAATCTGATTTCTTAATAGTTCTGAGATCTATATGAAGCTTTCTCAAGAGCACGAGGGTAACTCTTACATATCAATTCAAATAAAGCTAAGTACCTGATTTTCGAGCAGAGCAAGTCATGATCAAGTAGTAATCGTTTAGTCCACGAGGGTTTTCCAGTTTGTGGCAATGCTAATTCAGCTTTGCGCTGGGAAATTATTGTTTCCAAAGAGTACAAAGTTGTCAACGCCAACTTATTTCCATCAACCTGCCATCAATCACCAAAATTTAATAAATATAGAAATAAAATAAACGGGGATACCATTCATAAATAAAATAAAATAGAAGTGATTAGATATAGTCACCTGTTTATTTTCTAACAAGTCAGGGACTGATGTGTAATAGCAAGTTTCTGACCCTGTGTGGCAGGTAGGACCATCCGGCTTCCCAAGGTAAATTATCTGAAACAGAACATATTTAAATCAATTCCAAGCACAATAAAAGATGAAAGTTATTGTAGTCCAACCACAGGATTAACATACAGAGTCACGGTCACAATCAAGATAGATGTCATGAACATTGATAAAATTCTTCGATGTTTCTCCTTTTGTCCACAGAGCTGAACGTGACCTGCTATAAAATGTTGCCTTCTGAGAGGAAATTGTTGTAGCTAGTGCATCCCTGTTCACAAAGCCTTGCATTAATATTGCTCCTGTGTCAATATTTTGAGCTATGCACACTGCCAAACCTTTGCCGTCCCATTTTACACTGTCTAACAATGTCTCGACCTAAAATCATACAATTAGAAAGTGTTTGTATAGGAAAGTCAAACGTATATTTATACAAATAAATAAATATCTATCGTATATTTAAACAATCAATGATCAGCTCAAAGATAATTAACATTTCAATGACACATAGGATGAGATTTCCTTCTAGTTCAGATAGGCACGGTTGGGAATAACAGAACAGCTCAAATTATTAAGACGTGCAACCTCTTGACAAAGAAACAAGAAAATAAAAGAACTTAATTTCCGGTGGCTGGAAATCATGTTCATATGATCTAAAGTAGCTATTCAAATCAAAATACCAGAACAAGCTTAAAACCATGGCCCTTGTTTGATGTTTATAAAAGACAGAGGCCAGGTTCACATTACCAAAATATAAGAACCAAATACGTGCAATATTAAATTTGACATGTAGAATCCAGATGTAGCTCAAATAACAATCAAATGTATATTATTGGGCAACGATGGACACTTTCAAGAGGGTTAAATGACAAGTGGGAAACTCATTAGTCAAATTTCCTTCTCTCTCTTCATTTTTCCAGACATGTAACAATCTCCACCACAATAAACACGGTAGACATCTGACTTATGTCTGATTTCATATAGAGCTAACAAATGAGAAATAAAGACATGACTCGATTTGTTTAAGATGTACAGCCTCTTGCAAAAGAAATCATAAGAAAAACCAAAATGTTACGTTCATTGGATGGAAATCATCTTCACAGACAAGTTGAACCAACCATTAAACCAAAATGCCAAAACAGCAACATTTAAGCCAGGTCATCATCATAGTTTTTAAAGAAACCAAAAGTTTTTAAATCCGGATCATCATCATAGTTTTTAAGGAAATACAGGGGGAAAACCGAGTGAACTCTCGACTATGGTTCTTCACTGCCAGCAAAGTTGATATATACAAACCATTTAAAATTGCGTAGGTTATGTAAATACATTGCATGTATCACCAAAAACGAAAATGGAAAGCTAAAGACACATCTCTCTGCATATATACCATTGTTCAAAAATGTAAATGGTATTTTGTCTGACATGTTTCTTCTATTCACAAAACAGACTTTCAGTTTATTTGTTGGTAAAGAGATCAAGGTCGCATTACCAAATTACATGAAGTCGAATGTGTGCAAAATAAAATTTGACATGTAGTGTCCAGATGTAGCTCAAATAACAATCAAATGTATGTTATTGGGCAACGATGGACACTTTCAAGAGGGTTAAATGACGAGTGGGAACCCCATTAATCAAATTTCCTTCTCTCTTCTCAATTTTCCAGACATGTAACAATCTCTACCACAATAAACACGGTAGACATCTGACTTATGTCTGGTTGTAAAATCTTGGGCAGTCCCAAAAATAAAAGAAACTATAAAAACATATCATTACTAGCAAAAATGTATTCTTTTTTAAGTACCTTTGATTTAAGATAGAGCTCTTTATCAGATTTTTTATCAGCAGAAGCAAAAACTAGAAAACCCCTTTGCTTCTTGTTGATAATATTATATCTGTTCTGATCTCCAATAGGAAAGAAAACATGGGTTCTTGATGGGAATCTTAGAGCTTGAATACAATGAAAGGCAGCCATTGAAACACAAATATGAAAGTTCTCTACTTTTTGTTTGTGCCCATGTCAACAATCCTGGAAGCAAAAATGTAGTACCAGATAGCATTAACTCATGTTTCATTGACATAAGAAATCTTTTTTGCTTACCAACTACAACAATCTCGTTATCATCAACCAAAAAAGAAGCAATGGAGATTACCTTAAGCTAGAAGAGAAGCTTGTGTGCTGCGTCCAGCCGTCACGTTTCGTGACTAGGGTTTCACTTTGAAAGTTCTAGTTGTGTCGGTTTTTAAAGAGGGGAGCGGTCAAAAAATGGGTTAACAAAGTCTAATTAAGTCCATTGGGCATATGGCCTCGGCTCACTAAAGCCCATGTTTCTTTACTACATCCTTGCTTCTTAAAGGACTTTTACGAGGCCCAAATACTTCACAGCTTGTTTTGCATTGAAATAATATTTGAGTATAAAAAATAGAGTTTAAAAAAAAAAACTTCTGAGAAAAAAATTTAAGTTTGGAAAGTGTTTGGTTACCGATGTGGGTGAGTAAAAAGTTGTTCCAAAAATATTATCGGAATGACATAAGAGTATATGCATTGTTTATAGAATTTAAATTAAAGGATAACATTTTATTCATTTAATATAAAAAAATCAAGAAATAAAATGAAATTAATTTAAGAACATCATATATACAATTTTTTAAATTTTATTTTATGTTTATTTATTTCTATTTTCTCGAGTTGCAACTTTTAATGTTACAAATAATTAATGATAATAACCTATTATTTCATATGTGTGTTGAGTATTATACATAACACTAAATGGTATGGGAGAATCACTGTTTTCCACACCAAAAATTATTGTAGATTACAACAATAATTTATAGTGCATTTCTTTTTTCTTTTTTTTGGCATTTTTTATTTTTTTTTTCAACTTTTCCTTTTTTTTTTCTTTTTTTTTCAACTTTCCTTTGTTTTGTGTTTTTTCATTTATTTATTTTTTCAAAATTATTTTTGTTTATTTTACTTTTTAAATATTAAACTGGTTAAAATTTTCGTTTTGTAATTTTTTTTCCTTTAAAATATTGTGGATTTCTGCCATGTTTTCCCACATAGTTTTTTTATTTTTTTTTTCAAAATTATATTTGTCGATTTTTTTTAATATTAAGCTGGTTGAAAATTTAGTTTTGTAATTTTTTTTCTTTAAAACATTGTTGAATGCTATAGTGTTTCTTCGCATGGTTTTTTTTATGATTTTCTCCAAAATTATTTTTTTTATTTTATTTTTTAATATTGAGCTGGTTAAAAATTACAGTTACAATATGTGAGGAAAGCACTATAACTTTCCTTGTAAATTAATGTGGATTACTGCAGTATTTTTTCCCACATAGTTTTTTCTGTTTTGTTTATGTTTTTTTTTCTAAAATTGTCTTTGTCAATTTTATTTTTAAAATATTAAGCTGGTTAAGAATTGCAATTACAAGTAAATATAAGTTTTTCCACACAAAACACTATGGACTGATACAGTTTTTCCTCACATGGTTTTTTTCCAGTTTCTTTTGTGTTTTTATTTTTTGTAATATTTTTTTTCAAAATTATCTTCATCGATTTTTTATTTTTAATATTGAGTTGGTTAGAATTTAACTTTGTAATAAAGCTTAGTCATGTGGGGAAAGCATTGTAGCTTTCCTCACAAAACATTGTGGATTGCTACAGTATCTCTCCATATGGTTTTTTTTCTTATAATTTTTTCTAAATTATCTTTATCAATTTTATTTTTTTAATATTGAGCTGTTTGAGAATTACAATTACAAATCATTACAAATAAGACTAAATCATGTGGAGAAGCACTGTAGCTTTCATCACAAAATACTGTGAATTATTACAGTGTTTCCAACATGATTTGTTTCCTTTTTTTGAGTTTTTTTATTTGTTTTTTAAATTATCTCTGTTGATTTTATATATATATATTGAGCTGATTAAGAATTTAGCTTTGTAATTTTGTTTTATTTAAAACACTATGAATTGTTATAGTGTTTTCTCATATGATTTTTTTCAAAATTATCTTTGTCGTTTTTTTTTTATATTGAGTTGGTTAAGAATTATAATTACAATAAAGCTAAATCACATGAGGAAAGCGTTATAGTTTTTCTCATAAAACACTATAGATTGCTACAATGTTTCTCTAAATGGTTTTTTATTTTATTTTATTGAGGAAAACATTGTAGTTTTCCTCACAAAACATTGTCAATTGCTACAACGTTTTTTCTTGTGGGTTTTTTTCCTTCCAAAATCAACTTTGTTGGTTTTTTTTAATATTAAGGTGGTAGAGAATTTAGTTTTGCAATTTTTTTTCCTTTTAATTAATAAAAAAGCTAAATCATGTGGTGAAAATATTGTATCTTTCCTCACAAAATATTATGGATTACTACAAATCATTTTGTTCAGTCTCTAAGTTTTTAATCACCAACACAACCTTTTTTTTCGTCATGAAATATTTATTACATCATACTTTTAGTTTTTATTACTTATCTAGTGCTGATTCATCATTATAATACTATTAAGTACATTTGTTTTATAAGCCTGCGGTAGCACACGGACATGTCATCTCGTATAATTTATTTTGCATATGATATACGCGGATAATCCAATCCAACAATTTAAGAAAACCCAACGTCTAGAACAGCACATTCACATGTGTCATTGCTTTGCCTGGCCTTTGCTTAATAAATTCTCAGACAATTATGTAAAGTTTTAATGTAGTTTTCTTGCAGCATTACACTTTAACATAATAGGTTCGTATCTTATGTTTTTCTAGTTCTTTGACCAATAATATTTAATTTTCATGAAGAGCGTGTTTGGCATTGTGGTAGCGGTTGCTTTTCAAATAGCTTTTCGTGCCGAAAAGCATGCAAATGATGTTTTTTTATTTTTTAAAAATCATTTTTGACATCAGCACATCAAAACTATCCAAAAAGTACAACCGTCACTCAATTTTAACAAAAAAAAAAATGAATTTTTACAAAACGCCGGTTTGGCAGCAATGCCAAACGGTCTCGAAGCACGCTAAACACTTGATAATCACGATTGCACCAAAAACCACATGAACAAATAGTAGGGATGTTTAAAAAAATCCAGCTCTAAATTATCTTATTTGACTTGATTATTCAACCTTGAACAACATAGATATTATGGATGATAATAGATTAAAAAAATCTAATAAATAAATATCACGAATCAAGTTCCAGTTAGAATTTTTAAAACTCAATCAACTCGACCCAACTCGTGTAAGTCAATACAAGTAACTCAAGTTCCTAGTATGAATACTATTTTTTATTCTCCCTTGTCTTCACATTAACAACCACCTTTTATTCTTTTAGGAAGTGTTTATTTTTACAATCCAACTGTACTTTTAAAAAAATTTGAATTGTTTTCTTCATATTAAATTTTTTTAATGTTTTTGAATTATTTTGATGTGTTAATGTCAAAAATAAATTTAAAAAAATAAAAAATATATTATTTTCATGCATTTTCAAGTGAAAAAATACTTTGAAAAAAAATATCTACCACAATCTCATACACGCTCTTACTCTTTTTCCCTTCTCTCTATTTCTATTTTTACACAAATTATAATTGTTAATTTTAAAGTTTGATATGATGAAGTGATGATGCATTTTATAATTACAATCTTTTATATTTGATAATCAAGAAGTCATAAGAAAATAAAATAAAAAATTCAAGAATCCAGATTGAACTTCTATTTTTCTAGTTAAATCACAAACTCAAAAGCATTTTATTGTCTTTTCCTGGAAGAAGTATTTGTATTATGTTGCACCCTCACTGTTTGATAAAATGTTTGAGTGTAATTTTTGCTTTGTTTTGTTTTTTATATTGAAATTATGATAATTTTTTTATCTTCTCTTTAATATATGCATTTTAAGGGTTTTATCTAGTTTCAGTAGTTGTAACCTGACTTTTTGTTTTTATGATAGTCAAATAATAAGAGAATTAATATGTCTAACTCAAGATATATGCAATCCATAAAAATTTTAGCCTAATCTGATATATCTAACCAGATCAGGTCCAAAAAAAAAATTGAACTGGTAAGATTTATATTCTGTAAAATATCAAAAGTTGACTTTGATTCAAATATAGATCAAAACCTAATCCACTATATCCATTAACACACTAATAAATAATCATGTTCTTGTAAATTGATTTAAAGTTGCACTTGTGAGGAGTTTGTTATGAGTAAATTATTTTATATAAAAAATATATTTTTAAGAATATTTTTTGTTTTGCTATAAATTATTTTTATAAGAAAATCAAGCAACTACAAATTATAGGCCCGTTTGTTTGCTGGAAAGTAATTTCTTTTTGGAAAGTAAATTCCGTGAAAGTGAATTATTTTTCGATGTTTGGTAGTGTAATGAAAAATAAATTCAAAACACTTTTCAATGTTTGATTATGTCATGAAAAATAAGCTGAAAAATAACTTATTGATGTTTTATTTTTTTTTTAAATTATTAAAATAACGAGGAACAAATCTTACAAATTAAAAGGTTGAATGAGAATAAAATTGAAAACAAATATAATTTCATAAATTATCTCAAATAAAATAAATAATAATCAAAATAATAGAGATCAAATCTAAGAAAAAAATTGAAAGATGATGAAATTAAAATAATAATAATTACCATTTCATAAATTATTTCAAATAAAATAAATAACAATCAAAAGAATAAGGGTCAAATTTTTTAGATAAAAAATTTCAATTAAAAAATGATAAGAAAAAAGCAAATAACAATTATAAAAATGAGGATCAAAGTTAGTATAAAAATTAAATTCTAAGAGATGAAATTAAAAAAAAATATTCAAAACAAAATATATATAGCAATCAAAAGTTTGAGAACTAAATTTGATATAATTAGCAAATAATATAATATTTTTAAATTTTTCACAATTTCTAGAAAGTGTTTTTCGCCTAAAATAAAAGGAAAATACTTTCTTGGAAACTAAGCTAAATTTTTTTTGACCGAAAAGTATTTTTCGTTAACCAACTTTCCTAATAACACACAAACACATGAAAATTTGAAAAGTATTTTTCTAGAAATCACTTTCCAGAAAACAAACGCTCGCATATTATCAATTTTTAAACTATTTTCATTTGTATAAAAATATCTATAGCTCTAAAATATTTTTCTAATAATTATCCATTTATATTATTTAATTATTTCAAAAAACCATCACTATTCCACATCAACCACAGCCTTCATCGTTGCCATTGATATACCACCATCACATCCAGTCCAATTGGCATCACCACCGTAACTAGGATATATCATCACTCACTGTTATTTTACTGCCATCGTGGTTTTTCTAAAACTCCATTAACAAATAATCTTGTCCATGCATATCTATTTAAAGTTACACATGAAAAGAGTTTGATTTGTATAAGATATTTTTATAAATTTTGTTTTTCTAATTTACCTTGTGTTTATTTTTTGTAAAATATTTTTTTTAAAAAAATTGAGTACCAAAAAAAAAAATAGAATCAACCTTTAAATTTATTTATTTTTAAAAAAAATATTTTCAACTCTAAAATATTTTTCAGACTTCTTATAATATCATTTAATTATTTTAAAAAATCATCACTACTTTACTATTACAATAACCTCGATTATCGTTGCCACTATTATATCACCATCGCATCCACCGCCGATTACTATTATCACCAAGATATATATCATCATCATTATTCTACTATTATTGTAAAACTTTTTCCCATGTATTTTCCATTAGCAAGACAAACGCAGTTTTTATCTATTGGGAACTATTTTATTCTTGTTTATAGGATACGTAAAAAAATCAAAAAAATAATTAAATCAAGAAAATCAGAAAAAAATAACAAAAAAAAATGAATCGTTAAAAAAAATTGATTAAATCGATTAAATTTTTTTAAAAACTGACTGGTTCAGTTCGGTTTCAGTTTTATAATCCTAAAACCGAAAAAACCAAACCGAACCCAAATTAAAAAAACTAGAAAAAAATGAGCTAAATATGAAAAAACCGAGCCAAACTAAGCCAAACAGAAAAAACCGAGCCAAACAAAAAAAATCGAGCCAAACTAAAAAAACCGAGACAAACCGGTTTGAATCAGTTTTTGTTCTAAAAAACCGAACCAAACTAAAACCAGTTGGTTTAAATTAATTTTAATTTTTTTATATAAAAAAATTTAATTTAATTATTATTTTAATAAAAATCAAACTGAATGGAAATTCATGCTTATCTCCAATTCCAAATTTCCAACAAAAGTGCAAAATATTTGCATGGATCCATGAATAGCCTGTTAAGCTGGACTACCACGGCCCATTAAGAATGGATCCACCAACTTCCACGTCCTTGCATTCGGTGCGGAGAAGAATCATATGGTGCTTTCTAACTATGAAATCCTTATTATATTAGAGAACTCTAAGAAGGCGTGGGGAAAACACTGTAGTTTCCCCACGCCTTTTAATTATACTTATATATAATAATAATAATTATTATTATTATATATAATTATTATAATTATATTATAATATATATTATTTTTTGTTTTCATTTTCATTTTTTTTTTCTGTATTTGTTTTGGTTTTTTAAGCCTTTATGGGTTTTTTTGGCTTCTGTCTTAGTTCTATTTTCCTTTTAATTTTTTTGTTTAATTTAGTTTGTTAATTGATCCCGCGTTTGACGGGTTAACCTGGTTTGACGAGTTAACTAGATATTTTATTTTTTTTGTTTTTTGTTTTTAATTATTTTTTTCATTTAGTTTAGTTTGTTAATGTTAAATTTCTTTCTATTTAATTATTAGACTTTTATGACATGTATTCCAAGCTTAACAGATTAACCCAGTTAATTATGGGTTAACCCGTCAATTTTTTTTTTATTTAGTTATTAAAATTTCGTAGCTTTTTCACTGTAGCTATTTTTTTTTTTTGCAGTTTTTTTTTTCGTTTTTTCTTCTGTAGCATTTTTTTTCCATTTTTGGTTTTTTTTTTCTGTAGCAGTTTTTTATTTATTTAATTTTTTTTTACATGTTTTTTTTACGTGTGGGTTTCACTGTAGCAGCTTTGTTTTTTTTTTTTCCTTGCTTTTGTTTCTTCTATTTTTTACATATAATGTATCACTGTGCACACATTGAAACACTTGATTTTTTTTTCTTTTTTGTTTTCTTTTTTTTTTTCCTGTTTTGCCCATGGGTTTTTTTTTTCTTTTTTCTTTGTGTTTTTTTTTCTTTTAATGAAATTTTTTGTTTAATTTAGTTTATTAATGTGAAAAAAAAATTTAATTTAGTTATCATATTTTCATTACACGGATCTTGGTTTTTTTTATATATATGAAGCTGGTTAAGAACTTAGCTTTGTTGCTTTTTTTTTAAAAAAAAAACACTATGGATTACTACAGTGTTTCCCTTACATGATTTTTGTTTGGTTATAGTGTTTCCCCCACATGTTTATTTTTTAAGTTATCTTTGTTAAATTTTTTTTTTTAATATTGAGTTGGTTGAGAATTTAACTTTAACTTTAGCTTTCCCCACGTTTTTTCATTATAATTATTATTATATCGTATTATATTATATGACTGTGTTTTTCTTTTTAATTTTTTTTAATGAATTTTTTTGTTTGATTTAGTTTGTTAATGTTAATTTTTTTTATTTAGTTATCATATTTTCATGATACGAATCTCGGGTTTGATGGGTTAACCTGATTTGACAAGTTATTTTTTTCATTTAGTTTAGTTTGTTGAAGTTAATTTTCTTTCTATTTAATTATTAGATTTTTATGACACGTATCCTGGGCTTGATGGGTTAACCCGGTTAATTCTGGGTAAACCCGTCATTTTTTTTTTCTATTTAGTTATCAAACTTTCATGACGCAAATCTCAGGTTTTAAGGGTTAACCCAATTAATTCAATTTCTTTTTCTTTTTTTTCATTAGTTTTTTCCTTTATGTTGATTTTTTTGTTTTTTTAATTAATCTATTTAATTATCACACTTTTATGACACGACCTTATAGCCAGATCCACATCCAATATTCTTGGGTTCGGTGTTACAGTCAGGCTCACTTAAACTTGGGTCATGCAAGTTTAATTTTATTATTAATATTATAAATATTACTCTTAGGTCAGGCGTTCCAGCCAAACCCAAGATTTTTTGGTATAACTTTACAGAAAAATCTTAAATTTTTAAATTTTGTTTATACAAAAAAAATGACCCGCGGCATCGCGCGGGTATCAAATCTAGTATATATATATATATATATTTGGTGCATAAAATGGGTAAGTAAATAGGTCAATTTCATATTCAAAAGGGAATTAAACAAATAAATTTAATTGGGTTATAAATATATGATTGGTAATGTTGAAGCAACCGATGATGTCTTGTCACATTAAAGACACCATAAAATTTCTTTCACAATTAGTATGATTTGATTTGGGTCATGGGATTCCTTTTTTAATGCAAGATAAGTGGGGACCTTCTACGATTTGGGGGCAAAATAAGCTCACGAGATGGAATTGAAGAGGCACGAGGGCATGCATTTCATTGTGCTTTTACATGTTTACATTCACATCTTTAAACTCTATATTTATCATGTTACTATCTCTAAACTCTAAGACAAGAGAGGGAAAATCGTTGAAAAAAAAGAGAGTAGAGGGAAAGAATTAGACCAAACACAAAAATAAATAATATTGGTATCAATAAATTTATTTTGAATTTTAGAGAGGAGGGTTTTATGAAGGTGATTTTTGCCTTCTATAACAATACGGAAAAAAAATACAGCAGGGTTTGAGAATATCTTTTGGATTTGGTTTGATTTTCAAATTTTAGAGTGATTAGAGGGGGTTTTGAGATTAGGTGGTCGTTCGGCACTGCGGTGCAACCTGCTTTTTGCACAATTTCAATTTTTTTTTTGCTAAAATTGAGTTTGGTTTGTACTTTCTGGATCGTTTTGATGTGCTGATATCAAAAATGATTTTTAAAAAATAAAAAAACATTATTGGCATACTTTTCGGCACGAAAAGCTATTTAAAAAGCAACAGCTACTACACTGCCAAACACCCTCTAGAAATGGAGTTGTTTAAACTTTTTTGATGTTTTGGTGTGTTTTAAGGTCAAAATAATTTGAAATTTGGGTTTTGAAAGTACAAAAACTTACCATGATTTTCCAGCTAAAGGTAGACAATATGTGGGTGTGGTCTTCCATGTCCGTAATTGCTTGGTCTCCTAAATTGAGAAACATTTTATTTTTATTTTTAAATAAATTCCTCCTTAAATTAGAACTTTTTGTAGTTATATTTGCAATAACTTTGTTAATAATTATATATGAGCATAATATGCAATAAATTGTAAAAAGAAAAGTGAACATAAATATTTGATGAGGATAGTGTGTGAGTTGTTAATTTTTTTATATAGTTTTCATAAATTAGTTTTTCTTTCATATTTTTTTCAAACATCCACGTAAAAATTATGATAACATTGGGTTTTTTTTTTTGTTTGAAACTTACATTTTAGATTTCGATCAATTTGTTTTTTTTTTTTAAACATGCTGCTAATATAAAGTACATGTATTTATAAAAAGAAATTAATATGAAAATGGGAGTTTTGCATCAATAAATAATTTTTTCTCCTCATCATTTCAAACTAATGATATTTTTTAGAGGATATTAACTTTAATTACTTTGAGTTTCCATTATAAAAACAATGCTCTTAATAAAGAAGAAGACATGTCCTGTCGAAAAGAAATACATAAATAAATAATGAAAAAAATCAATTTAAAAAACACATTTTTTTTCAAGATTAAAATTCCTTAAACCTTCACAGATAATGAAATTAAAACTAGCTTAAATCTGCCTCACAACATCCAGAAACGAGTCCTCTGTGATCTGAGTTGGCTTCAAGCACCACCACCACTGCCGGACAGTTTGACCAGACATTGCTTCTTTTCCAAATTGAAACACGGCAGGGACGGGAAGATATCATAAGAAAAACAAAAAAGGAAAGCGTAATCTGTAGCTGGATAGTCCGTACACAGGGAGACTGCTTTTTTTCACTTTATATTGACTTTCTTCTCCCTTTTAGATCTCCATGCTTAAGATGTAGGGTTCTTTTCTTCATTTTCATCTCGTTTATTGCCATTAATATTTAGAACGTTCCTTCATGCTCTAAGGATCGATTTTTTACAAGAATCGCATAAATAAAAAATCTTAGATTTATAATATTTTTATCTCTAAATCTGTGTTGAATATGAATTTTGATTTCTTTAGATATTTTGACAGTGAAGAGTGTTGTATTTATTGGGGTTTTGGGATGGAGTTGAAAGAAGATAAGATCTCGATCAAGATATAATATATTTAGGAGTATTGAAATAAATAAATAAATAAATATAAAAGGACAATAAAGCCCGGATTAATTTATGTCGGTAGGGGGAGGTGGGTGGGCTCTTCTGTTTTTGTTTTTTTGAGTTGATTACTGTTCCAGTATGAAGGCACAGGGCTGAGGGCGGTGAGCATGTACAGGCTACTTCTATCTCTCAGCTTTGGTCCAACATTTTCACAAATTCCAAGGCAATATAGCAGCCCCACATGTCTTGTCTCCCGATGAGAGCGGATCCAGACAAATCACTTTCCTCCAGAGTGTTTAGACCAATCAAAATGCAACCTTAGTGTTTTTTTTTTTTTTTTTTTTTAAGTATGAGATTTGTTGATTTTTAAATTGTATATGTATATATATATATATAATAAATTTTTATGTTTTTAAAATTTATTTTTGACATCATCATACTAAAATGATTAAAAAAATACATAAAATTAATTTTTTTAAAAAATTTAATTTTTTTTTAAAAAACAAACATACCACAATCACTCCTAAAATATCTCACCTTGACTAATGAGATTTTTTATTGATAAAAAACTTTGCTTTTTCATTACAACTAACTTTTTTGAAAACAAGTTTCTTAAAAATTTATAATTTTTTATGTTTCTATCTATATAAAGAATTTTTAGAGAATTATATTTTTGAAAATAAAATATTTATCTTTTTTTATTACAAACTCATGAGCTGTAAAATGCATGATAGTTAGAAAAAATATTAATATATTTGATAATCAGTTAATATCTCAATTCAGGCAATATAATTCATTCTCCCTAGATAAAATATTTGGTGGCTTGATGTGAAAAATCTAAGTTATTAGTAGCGGGTGATGCTTGGTAAGCTAAAGTGGCTAGTAGCTGGTACTTGCCAAAAATCTCCTTTAATAGATGTGAGGACTATTAAATGATTAATTTTATAGAGATATACAAGATACAATAATATTTTAGAAAGATAGGCTCTCAAAACATGTATACTGAAAGTGTTAAGAATAAAGAGATTATAAACTTTAAATTTGAAGGATTCATAATGTATTTATAACCTATTAGTCTTATCTTTTTATAAAAAAAATGAGCTAAAGTGTAATATTATCCTTGTGATGTTTTAAATTATATTCTATTTAAAATAATACATATTGGATCAATATAAAATATTAAGGAATCCGCGTGGAGGTTTTGAAAAGATTTTTAAGAAAGTGTTGGGCTCGAGAAAGATGTATAAGTCCATTAAGTCTATTAAGTCTATTAATATGAATAATTTTTTGTGTTGTGATGTACAATAAAAATACATTTTTTTATTTTTTTATTAATAAATAAGTGAGTGCATTGATTGATACATGGATCCTTCTTGTAGGATGCGAATATGAATATTTATAATAATAAAATATTGACATTTGAAATTAAAATTGTTTAATGAATTAAATTTTTAATTTTTCTAAACTAATTAATCAGCAGTAATTGTTGGCATTAAACCGAAAATTATTCAATTTAACTGAAAAACTTAATTAATCTTTATTAACAATCTCATAGCTTCGAGTCTATAAATAAGATTATTTACAACAAAAGAAAAAACATATCAAAACATGATATTCCTTGTCTTTTCTATGTATTTTCTATGTATTGTTTTTTAAAGAGTTCCGGAGCTTATCATATCTCGAAGGTGTTATTTAAATGTAGAATAATTAAAAACAGTTTCTCACGCCTCTAAGCCAAATAGTTTTTTAGCTTCAGAGTGCAACTAGACCGGGAGTGCTGTTCTCATTTTGCTACTTTTTTTTTTTAAAGGATGAAAATTTGACTGTGAACTAATAAAATAATCTCTCTTCTCTCAATAATTGAGACAACTTATCATATAAGTCAAGGAATAATGCTGAATAAAAGAGTCACCAAACGCACATGACAGCTTAAACAATGTTTGTGACAAGAGAATTATTGAGTTATATGACTGTTAGTTATTATTTTATTGTCATTTTATTTAAGTTTTTCTCCATCAATCTGTCACTTCAAAATTATAATAATTCGGTGTAAGTCAACTTAATGGAAATTTTGTTAGCTGGTTACATCAACATATATTTGAATAGAGCTGGCCAAACCACTATTTTATTATAGCTGCATTATAGTAAGCTGGCGCTTGTATTTGTGGTGTTTCTGTATTTTTTAAAAATATTTTAAAAAATGATATTAATTTTTTTATATTTTTAGATTGTTTTTACTTGTTGATATAAAAAATAAATTTTAAAAAATAAAAAAAATAATTATTTTAATATATCTTCAAGTGAAAAGTAATCTCAACCATAATATAAAACACTATTTTAATAATGTTTGGAATTTTTTTATATATATATACAAGCTTGCCATCTACTTCAATTCTTTCTAAAGGAAACCTCCTGTGTGCATTTAAGTTAAAAGGTGTTTTTGGCATTGCGGTAAACCCATGTGTTTAAAAGTATACATGATATAAAAAGAGATGTTTTTTTTATAATTTTAATATGTTGATATTAAAAATAAAAATATTATATTAATATATTTAAAAAAAAATACTCAGAAGCACAATAAATAAATAAAAAGCACAGACTAAAGAAAGAAAACCGATCCCATTTCCTTGCACCTAATTTCTACACATTTTTTTCCAGGTAGTGTGAAGTCTGCTTGATAGGTCCTATTCATGCAATGGAAATTGACTGGCCAGTTTTGCAGTCAATGCCCTTAACAGCAAGAAAAGTGGCAAGAGACAAGAAGCATCTTCAACATCCACATGGAATATGCTAAATAAATGCGAATAATAAAATATTTTTTTGACAATATTCAACTATATAGAATTGTAGTTTCTATGCAGGAAGCCAAGTCTAACATGAATGTCCTTGCAGCCTCCTACACGGTAACCGTTTGCAGCACTCATATGCCAAAAATCTCCCATCCCTTGCGTACCACCAAGGAAAATTGCGAGATTGGTGGCCATGGAAAGATCCGTAGCTTTTCTTATTTTATTTTATTTTATTTTATTTTATTCAATTATGAGTGTGGAACTTGAAGGAGAGGACGGCACTAGGGCATCATGATCATGCCTTTCAATTCATGATATAAAAGAAGCCACCTCGGATGGCAGGCATATTCCTGTAGCCCAAAAAAACACGAGAGAATCAAATTGGCATCTTGGAAATTAAGGTCAACCTCATGAGCCATGCCGCTAATTTTGTCAATTATGGCAAAAGTTCATGTATATGTTTTTTTTAATTATTAGTATAAATGTTTGGACCAATTTATGTTTACTTTAACTAATCTTATAAATTTTAAAATTAATGATTATATAAATTTTTAATAATTATTATATTAACAACCACATAATTTATATCTAAAACAATAAAAAAAAATTAAATTTTAAATTCTTATCTATTTCCTCCTGGATGTTATAAATGCACATGTTTTCAAGTGTTGAGTCCATGCTACTCAACCTGATTAGACGTAGGAGTAGTATTTAATTCAATTTGAGGTGGAGAATTTCATTCGATGTAGAAGCTGATAAGCTGTTCGCTGTATCAAGTCAAGTTAATAAGCTATCTACACCATAAGTGGAATTCAAGGAACGTATCAATGGCCTACATACAACAAGGTGAAGGACACACAATAGGTTCGATGCACGTACATCGCCACAGGGCTAGATTACTTTTTTATATAATCTAGAGAGAGAGGGAGGTGAAACGATAGCTTTTTGAAATCCACGTAAAAGCCACCATTAATTTTACTCAAAATCTGTATTATTTATAGTAATTAATTTTCTTAAATTTTCATATAAAATTTGAATTAATAAAAAAAAAAACAGTAGCAATACATAGAAGAAATTTAGGAACTAAAATGGTAAAAAAAAATAAAATCAGTTTCACAATATTTATCTTATTTTAAAATTTACTAATAAAATATCATTTAATTATCTTAAAACTTATACTATATAACAATCAAGTTTTTTTAATAAAATAGAAAATCACTTTCGTACAGTATGAGATTCATTCGTGATGTATTATTTTTCGTGTAACAGTTTGTGTAATTTTAGCTTTAATAATTACATTTAAATATAAAAATAATTATTAGATACCATTAAATAGATTAAGGACAATATGGTCATCTTGGAAAATAATAATAATTACAGAGTGTGAATTATTACAAGAAAAAACTAAAAAAATCAATATTTCACTAAATGTAGATTTATTATAATGTTGATTGCAACAATGTAACGATGATTTTACCTTTCTAATTAAAAATCATTGGCCTGGCTAATAAGATAATATATTTTTTTTCGCATTATCTATTAGTTTTATCAAATTGATCAAGGACAACTCAATTTTTTCATATGTTTACAATATAATAAAATAATTAAATTACTCTTAAAAATAAAATTTCTTTAGCTGACATCCATGATTTTTTTTGGTATCTTTATCCTATGTTTCTAGTTATAGTCAAGTTGATCTAAGAAAAATTTAATATTTTAATAAATATAAAATGATATTTTAAAAGTAAAATTTATTGTTGTGTGTATTACATGCAACAATGTGTCCACTACTATGTATGCAGAGGATTTCAGTGGCCAAAGATGACCTCCCTTAACGTTGTTGGAATCTTCTTGATGACCCCCTCCCTCCCTAGGTGATGCGCGTGACTTACTAACTTCCTGTATAACATTGACGATTTTTTTTCTCTCTTTTCCTCAATTTCTGCACTTGATACTCGAAATTTTCAAAGCATCTCTTAAATTTTTTTTCCTTCAAATTTGATCCATGGTCTTTTTATTACTATTTAATTTATTTAAAATAATTTATAAAATTAGATTTTTTTTCCAATTTCACTATCCTTCAATTTTTTTTGTCACATTTACCCTTATTCTTTTGATTGCTAATTGTTTTATTAGAAAAAAAATTTAAATTTAAATTTTTTTTTATAATTTCATCTTTCAACATTAAATTGGTTGGGTATTGAGGTTTTTAATTGAGATCGGGTATATGATTTCATGGATTACAAGTTTGGAAGATTAACCGAGGTTTAGAAGATTCACTCGTGTTTGCTTGTTTTTATTTTTTATTTTTTATGATTTTTTAATTTCATCATTCAACATTTATTTAATTGGAGATTGGGCTCTGTTATTTGTTTTTTTTTTGGTTTTCTAAAGGTTTTTTCATAAATTTTGAAAATAAACCAGGTTATCTCGGGTCTTTTTATTTATCATTCTTTGTTAAATTTAATTTTTTAAAAAAGAAATTTTGTTTTTGAATTAAATTAAATTAAATATTTAAATATAAGCATAATATACTCACTTTATAATATTTTATTTGATTTACTTTTTGGGTTGTTGCTCTGATGAAGCATGTGGTATTTCTCAGTGTCATCGTGCAGCCTTTCATAATAGTATTAGAATCATCTTAATGAGTTTTTTTTTACGATGGAGCTTACATAGCAATTATTAGTCTCTAGTAAGCTTTTTTTTTTCTTGATAATATGGACAATTTATTTTTTTATAGTTAATTATTAATAACTTTTTTTGTTTGCTCTATTTACTGTTGATTCTTTTTAACTAATTGAATTTATTAAACTTAATAAAATCAATGGCTCGGGTATAATTTTTTTTTATTTTTTCCATAATATTGATGTCGCGCTGGAATATCCTTTTTATATTAAAAAATAACTTTGCCCGCCACGTGTCCTAGACCATCTATATAGCAGAAGTCTGCAAGAGAATAACGTTACTCACTCTTATCTTTTTATTATTTTTGTCAACTTGGAAACTACTAGAAAATAGAAAAGAAACCAAGAGTTGAAGCATGCGGGTTTATTTGTAAGGCTGGCTGCATCATGGAATGTCAAGATGTAATGCAAAGCATCAATTATTATTATTATTATTATTATTTTATTGAAAACACAGTTTTATTTTTGGCACGAGAGAAGCACACCTGACTAACTCTCCAACTAATTTATTCCAATGACTTTTAGTATAAGGTAAGTGTGTATGTTTTTATGTTACTGTTTAGAGTTTTATATTATAAGATAAAATTATGAAGCTTAATTTATAATTTATTAACCTTGTAATCCGAGTCATGAAAATAAGATTACTCCAGATTTTTTTTTTTAAATCATGAAACCTACCTATCAACCAACTTATTATTGAAAAATGAAATTAGAAAGAAACAACTTTTTCTGAGAAAAAAAAAATTCGAGTCCACTTAAGTTAACCTTAAAAAGCCGCAACACGGGACATGAAATCGGGATAACTTAATAGAAAAATAAATAAAAAAATCACAAAAATTAATTCGCAACCAACCAAACTTGCGATCCAAGTTATGAGAATGAGATTAGCTTATAGAAAGCAAATTTTTTTAAAAAAAATTACAAAGCTCAACTCTCAACCAACTATTTGTTGAAGGATGAAATCAAAAAAATATATTTTTTAAAAAAGAAAAAAAACTTGAGTTAACTCGGCAAACTAGCAACCTAATTTATAAGACTGAGATAACTTAATAAAAAGCATATCAAAAATATATAATCATGAAACCCAAATCTCAATTAACTAAATGTTGAAAGCCAAAATTGAAAAAAATAAAAATAAAACAACTTAAGTCAACCCGGGCTAACCTTCCAAACCATTACCCTATATAAAAGCAAGTGAAAACAATATTATGCAGCCAATCCTCAACCTACCCAATATTAAAGGATGAAAGTAAAAAAAAAAAAACCAAAACAAAAATAAAAACTATAATTAAAAAAAGAAGAACTTAAATTAATATAAAAGGAAAACTGACCAAGCAAAGCATGGAATTCAATACATAAAGAGAAAAAAAGAAAGAAAAGAAGAATAGGCCACCGATGACACACCGCCGCTCATCATCCTACATGCATTACCTCGTCATGTAGATCTTACTAAGATGATAAAAAAGACATGGTAAAACACAACTTTAAGTGGTTGAAGGAGGCCATACATACCTCTCTAGTGTGATAACTCTCTAAAGTCTTTAATGTTACGTAACACACACGCCCAACTTGCCCCAACTACCTGTCCAATCTTATTTCCACTGTTGTTTTAGTTTTAAATATGGTCTCCATAGCTTTACTTATTTTAAATCGGTAAAATTATTTTTTATTTTATGAAACTTAGCATCAACCTCACACAAAACTTTGTTCACGACATCGTGGAATCCATATATCTAGGCAATAAAATTTTTTTTTAGGTCCAATCTCATATAAACTTAACATAAAATGATCAAATTGAAAAAAAAAAGTAATACATCCAAAACCTTTGTCGACCTATGCATTTTAGTCCTTGATTTTATCAAGAAAAAAAAAACTAAATATTTGTTAATTAGTCACATTTTGTTCCCATAACTTTAATTATTTTAAATTAATAAATCTCATTTAATTTTTCCAAACAAAGCACCAACATAGTGGTGTTTTGTTTCTCAACATCGTGAGAAATTGTAAGTCATCAATAATTATTTAGATAAATACAATGTTAAAGGACCAAAAACAAAATGCAACACTCTTAGGTAATCAAAACAAACCACCAAACCTAAAGCAAAATAAATGCAATGTTAAGGGACCAAAAACAAATAAGAAGTGACCCAAAAAAGAAGAAGCTAAGTGACCAAAAAAAGAAAAGAAAACATTGTGAAACACTATTATAATTCATAGTGTTTTTTCTCTTATGCTATAGTAAAAATGCCACATCTTTATTTTATTTTTGTAATAAAAGAATTTTTAAAAAAATCAAGTCATAAATAGGTAAAAAGATAGCAATTGATTTACAAAAAATTATGTTTTTTTTTCTTCAAATTGAAATAATATGAAGTCAACACATGTGCCCTATCATCTTAAAAAGCTAAATTAATGAAAAATGGGTTGATTATAAACAAAGAGATTTTTGGGATTTAGCACAATAAATTTGTTTTTGATAAAGCAACATAGGTGAAAAAATATTTAGTGATTTAATACACTTAATTCAATTGCAGATAACATATGTGACTTGTGTGTCACTTTCAATATCTACAACTTATGTGTTGCTGACATCAACTATGACACGCGGGCTACAAATGTTATCCACGACTCAATTAAAAGACACATTCATGGACAATTTCTTCATCCATTAATTCTCTGCCTAGAAAAACCATAATCCGTTTAATTTAAATAACTAATTTTCTAGCCTCAAAATACAATTCATGCAAGTAGCACATAAAATCTTCAATCATAATTAACAAAATTAGACCGAAAATTAACATAATATAATATTTTATTAAAATTTAATTAATTGTATATCTATTCATAATTCTCATGACATATGATAACATGTACTTATATCTAAAAATCACCCCAGCTCGTGGAAGGGTTTGAAGCGCTTGTGAATGGATCTAGAGCACCACCCCAACCTGTCCAACTCGAAAACAAGTCTCTAATATCCATGTAAAGATAAGGAGGAACAATATTATTATAGCTTATGAATAGACTTGGAACAATATTATAATGCTCGTAGATAAGTCTAAAAGACTCACTTAAAACCACTTAAAATATTTTCATTATAAGCAATATTATCTTGTACTAATCTCTACTTCAAGATATTCAATCTCTCCAATCACTTAAAATCCATCACAATACAAATGAAGTAATGAAGTGCAGTACCAACGGGGGCGTGGCTCAGTGGTGTTGGGAGCAAACTTTCCTTCCTTCGAACCTAGGTTCGAGTCCCAGTGGGAGTGGGGCTGGAAAGTTTGCTCCTTTCCTGTTTCTGGGTCCTCCCCGTGCGGTATACCTGTCACCCCCGCGGTGTTTTACCTGCTTACTAGGGCTTGCAGGATGTTCAGTGGGCCGTGGGATTAGTCGTGGTGCGCGTAAGCTGGCCCGGACACCCACGTTATCAAAAAAAAAAAAAAGTAATGAAGTGCAGTGTTGGCTATAATATCTCGCCTTCCATCCATGTCTTCATTTAAATTTGCGTTCAAAACAGGGAATTATAAAAATCTAAATCAGCCGCCCCATGACACTCCCAATCACCCACTGAATCAATCTTAAAAAAACTCAATTGTTGAGATTATAAAAGTATATTTGTGAACATCACAGCTGACTTTTGATGCAGACTAATTAGATCCACGGGTTTTAGCATAAAAAAAGAAGAGAAGAAAGAAGAAGACGTGACAAAAGGGTCGTAGAATAGTACGCAAGCATGCATGCACAGATCACAATTGACATCTGATGTTGCATAATGTTGCATGCTTTTTCGCACAGGAATCCACTCTCTCGGAAAGTTGACTTCTCTTAAGAGACGTGAACAGTAAACAGGTTCATGCATCTGTGCGCACAGATGGAGAGGATCTGTACCTGTAATTGTCGAGCTGTTAGTACTTTTCCAAGACATGCCCTGCACCGGAGGAGCTTGCTCCGTATAACCAATGCCAGGCCCTCCGGACACAAGCTTCTTACCGCATACACAAGCACGACTTTGACTTTTAATATATTTGTTTCTGCAATTAATTCCAACCTTTTGAGGTTTGAACATTATTTCGTTTTAGGCGATTAGTCTACGAGGATGCCATCACACTGCATTATATACTGGTGTGCCCGGTAAAGTTTATGTTTTAAAATGTTTATATATATATATATTAAAATAATATTTTATATTTTAAAAAAATTAATTTTTAATATTAGTATATTAAAAAAATTCAAAAATATTAAAAATAATCAATTTTAAATAAACAAATATTTTGACTGCAGTGGTTAATAATCAATTTTAAATAAACAATATTTTAACTGCAGTGGTTAACATACCCCCAACATAACACCAAATAATTTCTATTTAGCTTGCCATCACATTATATTTATGGATTGTAGTTGTGGTTGTATTTTAAAATATTATATATATATATATTAAAATAATATTTTTTATATCTTGTTATAAAATTATTCTTAATAGTAGTATATTAAAATAATATAAAAACACTAAAAACAATTAATGTAAAATAATAAATAAATAAATTTATTTTAGAGAAATATCTTTTTGGTTGTGATGGTAAACATGTCGCATGACACCAAATAATTTGTTTAGAGATGAAAACTTTGTTTTTTCTAGATTTACTATGATAACATTGATGTAATGTCTAATATTTTTATAGCAGTTGCATTTTAAAGTAATTATTAATAACACCTATAAACAAAACATGAAAAACCAAGAAATAAATATAGATCAAAATATTTAATATTAAAAAATAAAACATTAAATTAATTGAATGAAATAAAATAAAAAAGAAATAACATGTAAGGTTACACATATTAAAAATATTATTTGAAAGTAAATATTTTTTTTTATTTAAAAAAACATAGTTTATCTATATAAAAGATAAAAACAATACCATAGATAAACCAAAAAAACCTCTTCAAAAATTAAACGCATAACAAAAAATCAATATTATTCAAAAGAGACCCTCTGAACAAAATAAAAGAGATGAGATTTTGTTTATTTTTTTTTAATTTTAGTTTTTTAATCGATCACGTTACTTTATCTCTTTTCAATTGCATTATTTAAAGTTATATTTTCATGGTAACCATGCCAGATCCAAGATGCTTGGGTCTGGCAGTCATACCAGACCAAAGCGTCTTGGGTCTGGCATGCCACCAACAAACAACATGTTCCTGTTTTGCCAAGATTCAAGCCACTGTAGTGGTCAGAAAATCAGGGTCTATGCTCTTTTGACGCAAAAACCTCTTTTGTAACTCGTTTTTTTATCCAAAACACCTTAGAAATTATAACAAACTTATCAATGGCCTCAAAAAACAAAACAAAAAACCACCCCAAAAACCAAACTTAATCCGAAATAAAAAATCAACCCGAGTTCAAAACTATTTTTTAATGATTTTTTAAGGTACAAAAACACTTAATATGAACTCCCCGCATCAAATGGAATAATTTGACACAAAATCTCTCATTTTGATAGCCTAAATCGGTGCTAACGACAAGTTTCTCTTTCTACTGCTAGAATCTAGTGACCCCTCTCTCATCTTTCAACCATGGACAAAAAAATTAACAAAAATAAATCTCTGTATCAAAATGAAATTGGAACAATTTCGAGGGACCACAATTGTATAATTTGAGTGATTGTCTAAGTTGGAGGACCAAAGTGAATGTTTTCAAAACTTATGATAAGTCATCTATGTTTGCCGCGTTTTTCATTTCGGTCCCCCATCTTCTAATCCCATTCTTTCATAAAAAAATTGAAGTCAATTGCTTTTTAAATAAGATTTGATCGCCAAAAAACAAAGTTTGAGGATCAAATTGAAAAAAAACTTTTGTCCAATAACAAATATATAGTGAAAATCCTACACGTTTTAGTATATAAATAAAAGGATGGTTTGTTATCAATAATCGGAAAAATTCCATTTATGTAAATAAAGATTGTATTATTATTACAATAACAACAACAACATATATTTACTGTATTTACTGTTTGTAATTTGATTATTCAAATTTTTAATGTATATGCTATTTTTTCTCAGTTAAATAACTAGGCATGTCATATTTGTAACATTGGAAACGCTTCCTCACGCTCTTTCTCTTTAATAAGTGGTTAATGGGCAGTCTATTGTCGATGATCGTTATGAGGACAAGAAATCCTATTTATGTAAATAAAGTTATTTATTTATTTATTTAACAGATCTTAAAAGCGTTCGCCGATATTTGTCTGAGAGTAAGCTTATCTGATATTAAACTTAAAATCCAAAACGTTACCAGTATAAAATAATTGGCGGTGCTTTCTTTAGACCAAAAAAGACGTGATCAGCGGAATTATTGGAGTTACAGTTAACAGGGACCAAATGCATGTAATTCAAAACTTTAGGGAAAAAAATCAAGTTTTCTCCTTAAAAAAAAACACTCTTTTTTTTTATCATTGCTAATTTTAGTCATTATTCTTTTAATTTTCTTGACAATAGATTTAAAATAAAAATCTATACATTAAGCTATGAAAAAAAAAATAGAAAGTAGAAATTAATACATCAATTATAATATACTCAATAACACACAAGATATGCTTGAGAATATAAATAGAAATATAAATCTATACATCAAACCATGAAATAAGACCTTAGAAGGATAAAATTAAAAATAAATTAAATACAATGACCAATTTATGATCAGGGAATAAAGATTTCAAGGATCAAGAAGTAAAAATTAAGTACAATATTCGATAGGCTAATGTGAGCACATGAAAAATAACACTACAAGAATCTTTCTGTTTTCCATTGTTTTCAATTAAATCAAATAAAAAAAGTGATAAAATCTAATTATAAATATAAATACGTATTTGGTATTTTTTTGGTACCTTTTCAATTGAAACAAGATTTTGATCTTACTAAATTATTTTAAGAAATTCCATTTGTAGGTTGGTAATTGACATGAATAACAAGTCTCAAGGAAACAAATTGAAACTTACCACTAACATCAAATTTATTAGTGTTTTGTGTAAGAAATTAATTTTCAAATAAAATTAATGGAATAAAATCGAAATCATATTTTTATTAAATGTCTATTTCCATCTATAGGGGCAAGTAAAAAAACTGAAAAACCAATTTAACCAAGAAAACTGAAAAAAAAAAAAATCAAATTATAAAAAAAACTGATTAAAATTTTTAAAAAATCGACCGATTTGGTTTCGGTTTTATAAATCTGAAATCGAAAAAAACTAAGCCAAACTAAAAAACCTAACCAAACCGAAAAAACCAAGCCAAATCGGTTTGAACCAATTTTGTTTTTTTTTTATTTTTAAATAATTTTAATTTAATTATTTATTTTAATAAAAATCAAAATAAACAAAAAATAATTACCCGAAACCATCCATGTCAACCACGGTCCTTATATCCCACAACAGATCTTTTTATATATATCTATATTAGAAATCATTAAAGCAATTTCTATTCTTTCTATCTTTCCTTTTCCGTTTCCTATTGAAATTTAAAAAGCTATTAGATATTTAAAAAGAATAAAATATCCCAAATCCCATCGATAGTAAAAAAAGTAAAAAGAAAAAAAAATCAATAAAAACTGCTTTTCCGAAAGCATATTCTGTTAGTAACCACTAACCAGCAACCAAAGTCTGAAAAGACAAGCACAAAGGTACAAAAAAAAGAAGAAAGCTATCTCTCTCTCATTAAAAAGTTTAAATACTTAGAGAGAGAGAGAGAGAGAGAGAGACTGTGATACGTCAGTTGTAGCAAAAGTTTCGCCTGTTTTCTTTTTTAGAAGCAGCATTATCCTGTTTTGCTTTTCCGTGGAAAAGGTTTTTTTTTTTTAATTTTTTTTATTATTTAAAATTAATATTTTTGATGTATTAATATTAAAAATAAATTTTTTTAAATAAAAAAATATTATTTTAATATATTTTCAAATAAAAAACACTTTAAAAAACAACCTTTACTATAACATCAAACATGATTATAATAATTTTTTAAAATATGGTAAATATTATTTTTCATAATATGTTTTACTTGGAAATATATGAAAATAATATATATTTTTATTTTTTAAAATTTATTTTTAAAATAACATATTAAAATAATGTCATAATATTAAAAATATAATTAAAAATTAAAAAAATACAAAGTATTTAAATTTTTTAAAAAATAGAGTTGGATCTTAACAAGGAACATCGCTGTAATGCCACAGTTCCCCTACACTAGTTGTCATTGTTCTCAAAAAAAAGAAAAGAAAAGAAAAAAAAAAAGAGATAATCTTTTAAAAGTAGAGTTGGATCTCAGTAAGGAACACCACTGTAATGATACAGGTCCACTACACTAGTTGACATTGTTTTCAACGAAAAATAGAGAGATAAATAACCCCCCCCGGTTTCTTTTATTCTATATATAGGCTACTTGTTCCGTCTCTCGATCTCACCCTCCGTCTCTTCCTCTACCACCCCTTCTCCCTACTTCCTTCTCTCTTCCTTGTCAAAATCTCACTCTTCCAGATTCAGGTATTCAATAATTTCCATCTGGGCCTCAACAAAACCACAACTTTTTGACATCATATACTCTGTTTCCTCTGTATGCAACTCATTGGTTCTATAAAACCTACTCTTTTTTGTCTTGTTCTTTAAACGAGGATTTTGTCATATTGAAATCTTGGTTTTACAGGCTTAATTCTATTGAAATCTTGCGTGTTTGTTTAAATTTTAACGGTCTTTTTTTTTCTGTGTAGGAGTTGAGTCATGGCTCATAGTCATGCTAGGAATCTAGAGAAGATGGCATCGATTGATGCACAGCTTAGGCTTTTGGCTCCTGGAAAAGTGAGTGAAGATGACAAACTGATTGAGTATGATGCTCTGCTTTTGGATCGGTTTCTTGACATTCTTCAAGATTTGCATGGAGAGGATCTCAAGGAAACGGTGAACATTATTGAACTTGATCTGACTTTATTTTATTTTATTTTTTGATCATTAAGAGAACAAATATGTTCTCAATTTCGATTTCCCAAGGCGCAAAACACTCAAATATGATCTGATTGCAGAATTTTTCTTTTGGTTATGCTGTAAATTTGAGATCTTTATGTTTTTTTTTTCTTTTGGGGTTTTGCTGGGATTTTGGATGATTTAGAGGCATCAAAGACCATATTGTGTACGGTCTTACTTAATTTGATCAAAAGTTTCACAATGAAATATACATCCTTGAACTTTTTGGGCCTTACTTTGGGACATGATGAATAATGTTTATGTAGTGAGGTATATTAATTTACGAAACTCTTAATGCATTCTGCTTAGGTCCAAGAGTGCTATGAGCTTTCTGCTGAGTATGAAGGGAAGCATGATCCCAAGAAATTGGAGGAGCTTGGAAGTGTCCTGACTAGTTTGGATCCTGGGGACTCCATTGTTATTGCGAAGTCTTTCTCCCACATGCTTAACCTGGCCAACTTGGCCGAAGAAGTTCAAATTGCTTATCGTCGACGGAACAAGTTAAAGAAGGGAGACTTTGCTGATGAGAACAATGCTACTACAGAATCAGATATTGAAGAAACTCTCAAGAGACTTGTTAGTGAAATGAAGAAGTCTCCTGAAGAAGTTTTTGATGCTTTGAAGAATCAGACTGTAGAGCTTGTCTTCACTGCTCATCCTACGCAATCAGTCCGAAGATCTTTGCTTCAAAAGCATGCAAGGTTTGTTTTCTAACCCTTTTTGAGATTTCAGCTCTTGTCGTTTCCCATTGAGGAATGATTTTGATGGCATCCTGTTTTACTTACTCTTGTTGTCCAGGATACGGAATTGCTTGGCTCAGCTGTATGCCAAAGACATCACTCCTGATGATAAGCAGGAGCTTGATGAGGCTTTGCAGCGAGAGGTATCTATTTGCTTAAACTCTGTTTTGAGTTATACAAAGTATAGTTTATTCTGTACATTTGTAAACCAACCTTTGTGTTCTTGTTATTTCTTAAACCTTTGATTCTACAGGTCACTCTGCATTTATTTTATTAGAAATCTCTTGTATATATTTAAATGAATATGAGTGCGAACATTATATTGCATGCAAGTATATAACTTTGTAGCAATCCCCTTTACCCTGCAAGAAATATAGAAAAGTAAATTTCTCTGCAATTTGAAAGAACATCTCCTATGTCTAAAGATTATTAGCTTGATTAACTGTTAATAACTTCAATCGAGTAGAATATGTTATATTCTAAATGCTTAAGCTACCTGGATCATTGAAGTGAGGGTGATAGATTGGTTTTCTAGTACATAAATTTTGATGAAAGGACGCATTTGGTCACTGAACAAGTGATTTTTCTGAGAAAGAGGTTCTATGATAATTCCTCTTTTGCAAAGCCTTCCTATTTGTTTTTTGTCTTTGAGATTCCTAGACAAACTACAGACTCGACTTTATCACGTGTTTTTTTCTTCTTCTGGTTATTTGGCTTCTCATGCGTTACAATGCAAAGTATAAGTTTTGACTTTAGAAAGTGGCTTTTTGGGTAATACAACTTGAATGGGATTGTTGTTTGTAAATATTCCATCAGAACTAAGAATTAGTTTGCAGCATGCTCAAGCAGATGCCCTCATACTAAAAACATATACAGACCAGTTATGTTTTACTTCTTAGAACCAAAAGAATTGCTAATGTTCCTTCCCCTTTCTGTGTATATTTGTTTTCTGTGTAGATTCAAGCTGCTTTCCGTACAGATGAGATTCGAAGAACCCCTCCGACTCCCCAAGATGAGATGAGGGCTGGAATGAGCTACTTCCATGAGACAATCTGGAAGGGTGTCCCAAAGTTCTTGCGCCGTGTTGATACCGCTTTGAAAAACATTGGTATTAATGAACGAGTTCCTTACAATGCCCCTCTTATTCAATTCTCGTCTTGGATGGGTGGCGATCGTGATGGTATGATCTTTTCCTTCTATGAAAATGTTTCCACTTAGGCATGGGAATATTTGAATTTCTTGTATAAATTTAAGTCTGTGACTCTCTCTTGCTCATAGCCAATATTTGCTTGATATGAAAATGTAGGTAATCCAAGGGTAACTCCTGAGGTCACGAGGGATGTTTGCTTGTTGGCAAGAATGATGGCTGCTAACTTGTATTATTCCCAAATAGAGGATCTGATGTTTGAGGTTTTGAGTCCCTCTCTGCTAGTATTTTGTTCGAGCTTTGTTATTTATAGAGAGACCTTTTCTAACATATTACCTTTTCATTGTCGTTGTGCTAATTTCCTCTCTTGTTTTTCCCTGGCAGTTGTCCATGTGGCGCTGTAGTGATGAGCTTCGTCTTCGCGCAGATGAACTCCACAGATCCTCTAAGAGAGATGCAAAACACTACATAGGTAAAATCCGGAATGTTATTTTGTTAATTTCTTATTTCCATTTCACGTAACAACACTGTTTGTTCATAGATGACCTTTTTAGCGAGCTGTTCCTGTTTTGTTACGGAACACTGAGAAAAAGCAATTCATATAAACACCGTGTCATGATGGTTTATTTTTTATCAACAAAATATGTTTTTTACTTATTTTTCTTCAGTTAATTAGGAGACCACTAGGCTATGGGTTCCACAAGGCATAGCTGCCCCCATCCCATAAAACCTCCCAACCCAACCAATGCTTTTGAAGAGACATGATTAACAAAATGTGGTCACAGTATTTTGTTATAGTGGTGCGCTTATAGTTATCCCTTGCTAACCCTACTTGGGGAAAAAGGCATTTTGTATCCTCAAAGTAGGAAACCCTACTAAAATTTCCCAAGCTATATAACCTTCTGTTTATTAAATATAGCTTCCCCTTATTTCTGTAAATTTCATTCTTAATCCATGACAGTCTCTTACCATAAATTAGTTATCTTACTGATGTGATGATCATACACATTATTCTTGTTGCAGAGTTTTGGAAACAAATTCCTCCAAATGAACCCTATCGTGTGATTCTTGGTGAGCTGAGGGATAAGCTGTATCAGACACGTGAACGCTCTCGTCAATTGCTATCCCATGGGATCTCTGAAATTCCAGAGGAAGCAACTTTCATAAATGTTGAGCAGGTATCATATCTTTGGTCACCTCCCCCCTCCAATTTTTTGTGTTTAGTTATATGTAAATAGACATGGTAATGATTGGGTTTATAATTTCATGTAGTTCTTGGAACCTTTGGAACTCTGTTATAGATCACTGTGCTCTTGTGGTGACCGAACAATTGCTGATGGAAGCCTTCTTGATTTCTTGAGGCAAGTCTCCACCTTTGGACTTTCATTGGTGAGACTTGACATTAGACAAGAGTCTGATCGTCACACTGATGTCTTAGATGCCATTACCAAGCACTTGGAAATCGGTTCCTACCGAGAGTGGTCAGAAGAACGAAGGCAGGAATGGCTTTTATCAGAGCTCAGAGGCAAGCGCCCACTGTTTGGTCCTGATCTTCCAAAAACAGAAGAAATTTCTGATGTGTTGGACACGTTTCATGTCATAGCTGAACTGCCAGCAGATAACTTTGGAGCATACATCATCTCTATGGCAACTTCCGCATCAGATGTGCTTGCAGTTGAGCTCCTTCAGCGTGAATGCCATGTAAAACAACCATTAAGAGTTGTTCCCCTATTTGAGAAGCTTGCAGATCTGGAGGCAGCTCCTGCTGCTTTGGTTCGGCTTTTCTCAATAGATTGGTACAGAAACCGTATCAATGGAATACAAGAAGTCATGATTGGATACTCTGATTCTGGCAAGGATGCTGGAAGATTTTCTGCAGCCTGGCAGTTATACAAGGCTCAAGAGGAACTTATAAAGGTAGCTAAGCAATATGGTGTGAAGCTAACAATGTTCCATGGCCGAGGTGGGACTGTTGGAAGAGGAGGTGGTCCCACTCATCTTGCTATATTGTCTCAGCCACCAGACACTGTTCATGGTTCTCTTCGTGTCACTGTTCAAGGTGAAGTTATTGAGAAATGTTTCGGAGAGGAGCACTTGTGCTTTAGAACGCTTCAGCGTTTTACAGCTGCCACTCTTGAGCATGGTATGCATCCCCCAGTCTCACCAAAACCAGAATGGCGAGCACTGATGGACGAAATGGCAGTTGTTGCAACAGAGGAGTATCGTTCTATAGTTTTCAAAGAGCCACGATTTGTGGAGTATTTCCGTCTTGTAAGTAAAACATGTACTATGTTGTTACTGATGCCATTTGAGTTATTAGAAGCCTGTAAATAATGCTTGTTTTTCTCATGATTGTAGGCCACACCAGAGATGGAGTATGGTAGGATGAACATTGGAAGTCGTCCATCTAAGAGAAAGCCTAGTGGGGGAATTGAATCTCTACGTGCAATACCATGGATCTTTGCCTGGACACAAACAAGATTCCATCTTCCTGTATGGCTAGGCTTTGGAGCAGCATTCAAACATATCATTCAGAAGGACATTAGAAATCTCCATATGCTGCAAGAGATGTACAATGCATGGCCCTTCTTTAGGGTCACCATTGATTTGGTTGAAATGGTGTTCGCCAAGGGAGACCCTGGAATCGCTGCCTTGAATGACAAACTCCTTGTTTCTGAGGATCTATGGCCATTTGGCGAGAAGTTGAGGGCCAACTATGAGGAAACCAAGGGCCTCCTTCTCCAGGTAAATTCACCAGGATAGAATTCCTCTTAATCTATCCATCCTTTTCTACATTTTGCTAATATCTAAACAACAGAAAGTCGAATCTTTTCAATGTTAAGTCCCCCTACCAAATTCGATGCCCTGCCCCCAATTACAAATCTTGTCCTAATGATCAAAATAGGTAACTAGCAGTTGATTTAAAGAAGTTGGAAAAGCTAATACATTTCCTTTTCAGATTGCTGGACACAAGGATCTTCTTGAAGGAGACCCTTACTTGAAACAAAGACTGCGGCTGCGTGATTCATACATCACAACCCTCAACGTCTGCCAGGCCTACACACTGAAACGGATCCGTGATCCAAACTACAACGTAACAACACGACCACACATATCAAAGGAAATAATGGAATCAAGCAATCCAGCTGATGAACTGGTGAAATTGAACCCTACTAGTGAGTATGGACCTGGTTTGGAGGACACTCTTATCTTGACCATGAAGGGTATTGCTGCTGGCATGCAGAACACTGGTTAAGAACCTAGGAGGTGGTTACGGGCTGTTATCCTTTTCCTTTCCTTTTCTATAGATGGGTTTTGCCCAAAATACAATAAGCTAATGCTATCGACAGGGATGCTGTCAAAATTATCGGCCTTGTGGTCTAAACTTTGGGGCTATATTGCCCACTGTATGATCATTTTGCTGTGCTTGAATACTCTTTTGAGGCCAATGGTCTTTGTTTTGGCCACACCAGAAGATAAACTCTTAACGAGTGTTTTTAATGCAAAATAGAGTATATATGCTATATGACTGCTTGTTGTCTTATGCCTTGATACAATACGAACGATGATATGGTGAGTTTTTGGTCTTGTTGTGATTAAACTCAACTTTTGATCTATTATTTCCTGTCATTCCTTAAAATTAATCTTCTTCCACATGAACAGACGCATGGGAAAGGGTTAAAAAGTTGGGTTTAGACCATCTCCATTCATGCACTATGCATGATCATACGTTTGTTAAAGGCTTAAAGCAGAAAAACAGAGCCTATGACCTCTGTTACTCCACAAATACCAAAAAAAAAAAAAAAAAAAATTTCTGTATTTTATGGTAAATACTAAAACTATAAAGTGGTCTTGCAATTAAGAAATTAATAAGTTAAGACTCTTTTTGGAAAATTATAGAGTAATTACCCAAAAGGTCAATCTTTAAAAAAGAGATGATAAAAGAGAAAATCATACTTGAAATTACCAAATAATAAAAATATTCTCATTTAGGATTATAATTATATATATTTATTTATTTCATTATAATTTTTTTTAAATTTTTTTCTCATCTATTTATCTTTTCTCCGTGTACATCTTTTTTTTAAAAGGGTTATTTAATAATATAACAATAATTATTTTTTAAAGTATTTTTATTTTAAAATATATTAAAATAAAATTTTTAAATTTTTTTGAGAATTTGGTTTATATGTTGTGAATATAATTATCATTATAAAATTATTGTTTAGGTTAACTTTTAAGAAACTAAGTTTCACTCTTTGAAATCAACAAAAAAAAATAATAACTTAAAACTCCATATTAATCTCTACACTTTTCATATTCTTTTATTACCGTATTTCTATTAGTTACTCATCACCAAGTTTCTATTGGTTTTATGACAATTTACTCTTTGGGTAGAAGATTCAAGCCAACTTTTTCTGCTGGCGCGGTCACCTTTGTTGTTCTTCTTGTAAGTCCATTGTTGGCTGGGGTTTATGTCTTTGCAACCGCTCGAAGAAGAAAGGTTTGTTTTTCACTGTTGCCTCAAAAGTCTAGGTTCCTCGGTTTTTGTATTCACTTGTGCATATCTTCCTGTACAAAGTTTTGATATGGATTTGAATGTTTCTGCAAATCATTCCATATTTTTGTGTCTTGGCTTTTTTCATTCCATTAATTAAATTTATTGTTCTATAGTTAGCTATGTTCATTTTCTTGCCATTTAGAATCTCCAATCTTAACTACGAATGAAATTCTAGTGAATTGTGGCTCGATAAATTTCTTATATTTGAGGGTTAGTGACATCTTATGTTGCCTATGGAGTTTCTCTCTCAAGGCTAACTTTTTTGTAGCACAAATTGCCAAATTGGCACGGGATTATTTGCTTTCAACTTGTTGAAGATACTCTGTCCCAGTTTTAGACACAAGTTTGGTCTCATGATAAGGTCGAGGTTGCCGTCTGCTTGGTGTGCAGTTGTGTCCCTAGTTTATGGTATAATTTTGGTTACCATAAAATCTAGTGCAGAATGAACCCGCCTCAAGTTAGTGGCAATTGCATCCTTTTTGTGTTGCTAAATTTCCCTACAAATCATCAGAATGATTACTATCAGGCAGCTTTTGGGGTTATAGTTTTCTGGATGAATAATTTGAAATGATCATTTGTTATTCAGGTTTCATATTCTACGTCACTTCAATTTCTTTAAAATGAGAGTTTGGGAGGATATTGCCTAGTGCAAGAACAACAAGAAAGGGTGTTGAAAGTTTAGACTCGGTGCGAAGCATCTAATAGGGTAATTCTAGTTGAATTGAGTGGAAGTTCATGAGTTACAATTGATGTTCTTAATTTTCTGTTTATTGGAATGTAACTTGAAAATGGAGAACAAAAGGGAAAGGTCTTGTCATGAATATGAACTACGAACTTGGTTTTCTTCAAAGCTCTGCGGCAAAATCAACTAAGCTTTAGTCTAGAAATGTCTGTTTGAACCTGATGATCTTAATTTGCTCCCCAAGAAGAATCCAAGTCGCTACTATGAGATATGCGTTGGAGTGAGCTTGCATGAGTAAAGGCATGAACTTTCAAATAAGTTGGATCATGGATGGTATGAGAATCATGTTATGCAGTCAGACTTGTCATAGACTCTTCCTGTAATCGGTACTTAATTAATATGGTTTTTGTTCATTCATGTTACATCAGTAGGGGAAGTGTTTCCTTCATTTGAACGCTTCTACTGCAACATTTTGTGGGCATGAAAGAAAGTCTCTTGAAATTTTATAAATAATTTCGTTTTTTTCCTCCTCACAGGTAAAGCACACAACTGCACCATTAAAACTTCCCTGACAATGGTGAATCCTACCTTTTCTTTTCCGATCACAAATTCATAGAAGATGTTGATAGAGAGTTTACATCATGACTCAATTTACACAAACTTTATACTGGAAACATGTGCAATAGAACTATTTTATCAAGATCTGGATTACTATCTAACTTTTTTCTAATCTTTTGTTTGCATGTAGCTTCAAATATGCTGTCATTCTAAGTTCTTTGCTTTGCATAAAAAATGTCCTTTTGGTCGGTTAATCTATGTTTTATAGATAAATAGATGCTCAATCCTGTGTACAGTGCCAATCTAAGTAGACAAGAAAGGGTCAAATGTTATGATGACTGATACATTTCTAACCAGCAGGTTCCTTTATCCAATATACCTTTTTGTCTTTGTTGCCGCTTCAGCTGTCATTGGGAGCTTTCCTGATCTTTTCCGAGACAAGTATAATCCCCAGGACAATTCTTGGCTGGTTTTGGTAGGCTTCTTATCTATTCTTCTATATTTCTGTGCCTATTTTATGAGCTTTAAACTTATGTAGCATTTTCATGCAGATAGCTAAATTTGTTAGGCCTTTGGTTCTTGGCCTGATATTATCTGCATCCCAGGCTCACACGTTTTCATTGATTAATGGTTATGGCTATTAAGGCTTACAAAATTTTGGAGCACTATGATGATGTAGGGAAACGTATGATGTTGGAGTAATACACTGCAAGAACGTTCTCACTGATTTTATTTATTGGGCGGTTCTACTGCTCTTGCAACATTTTGTGTTGGAAAAAAGTCATCTGCTGTCCTAAACCTTCTAACTCTTAATGAACGCAAGAAGTCTATATTACATGTGTCAATTGTCAATTTTTTAGAACTTTTTCTTGTTGTGGCTTGTTTTGGTGATGGAGAAAGTAAATTGTGATATTCAGCGAGTCGCCTGTACTCGAGAATACTTGTAAATGTAGCAAAATGTATGCAGCAGCTTCAGGATGGAAAAAGAACGAGTTCTAATTAGAAGATGTGTGAACTTGTTGCTCTACCTCTTGGGTTTCCTGGATATTGCAGGTTCTACTCTTTGTGTCGGAAGTGAATGCATCGGTTTCCCTCATCATTTTTTGTTCCTGAATACATCAGTGCAGTTCGGTGGATTGATGATGGATTCCGAGGTCTTCTTCCGTTACCTTTCAATTCTACCCTGGGTGGGAATGCAGCAGCACCTCCTTACTTTAACAACAAGAACAGGGCATCGGATGAGCAATATGTAATTGATCCCAAGCCTTGTGCTTTCTTTTCATCATCACTACGTTTCTGTTATAAAGCTAACAATGCAAGTTTTGCATGCAGATCCGAGATCTTGAAGCTTGCACTTTCCTTGTTGAGCTGCAGCTTGATCGACCTTACCCTACTCGTGGAAGTGACTTGTCAACTTGGGAGGTATATATAAGTCCCCCCCCCCCCCCCCTTTCAGTTTTGAAATTCTATGTTCCTTATAGGGTGCAGGACGAGCTTCCTGTGCTCCGAGGCTTGTGTTGGCAGGTTCGGGTTCTTGCGCTGGAACGGGTTGTTCCGCAACGGGATGGGCAGCCGGCTGACACCGGTTGATAGCCCATGGTCTGAGACAGCCTCTTCTTCGTAATCAAGCCAGAGCCCTGCTCCTTCTACGGCTGCTAGTATCCTTGTTCTTCGACAAGCAGGCAGGGGTACTAAAACTGTTTGCATTTCAGCTGATTGCAGCATTGCCCTATCTAGACATGGAGCTCTCACCTCCCATGTATCGGTCCTTTTTCATCCCACATCTGTGGCAAGAGAAGAATGTTTTTGGAATGTACAAGTTGCTTTAAAGAGTATCAATGTAAGTTGTAGTTCAAAGTCTTGCCCCTCAAGTTCCGAATTTTGCAGCCAAATAGCTGTTCATAGCTTGACATTGACCTCCCGATCAAAAAGTAAAGAAAAAGCTAAGCCTGACATTGACCTCAAAACTGAAGAAAAAGAAAACTCGAGTTGGAAACATAGTTGCTGATCTCAGTAGATTAAACAGCATGTTTGGTATTTTAGTTGTTTTTGTGGTTATGGTTTGAGAAAAATGATTTTTTTATGTGGTTGCTTTATTTAAATTATATGTTTGGTTAAAATTATGGTTTAAATTGTCGCTTCATCAAAAGCATGTTATTAATGTTTGGTTAAAATTATGGTTGAACATGAAATGATCAAATAAGACATTAATTTTTTCAATACATGACATTGAACAATTAATACATATTTATGATTAACTACTTGTAAAGTTAAAAATCCTACATTTCTCCCATCAAACTTGAAGCAATTCCATCTCGGATATAATTCATATGCAAAGTTTTGTTGCCTTTATATGTTTGTGATCGTGAAACAACACCACGTAAAAAATCTTTAGGCACAAAATCAGGATGATGTTTAAACTTATTAAAAGCAACATCTTGTACAAACTTCCTTCTTATTTAGTTATGAAGAGCTATTGATGCGACAACAATCCGCATCTTTGTCTTGTACAAAAAAACTGGCATGTTCTGCAAAATTCTTCATATATTTTTCCACACCCCAAAAGTTTGCTGAATTACACATCGAACCGAGAAATGAACCTAGTTGAATCACTCCTCCTAACTTTTCAGCTGGCCTCAACGATGAAATTCCGGAAGATGATATCTTTCATCTTTATATGGACTCAGAAATCCATATTCACTTGGATAACCGGAGTTAACAACGTAATACTTTCCTGTATTTACCCAAGACATTTAAAACAAAAAATATTTTGTACCATGGACCAAAAAATAAATAAATGAAAATTCTAAAAGAAGGCTTATTGTTCTATTTAAAATACCTTCTAGTGGCTTTGAAAATTTGATATTTGGATTATAGATAACCTCATGAAAAATTCTTAAGTCATGTGCGCTACCTTCTCATACAACCCAAACAAAAATAAATTGCATGTCAAAATTACATGTTGCCATAATGTTATGCATTGGCAATCATTTCCTTTTAATAAATGATATTTGATTTTCTTAGGATACACAAGCATGTGCATGTGTTCCATCGATTGCTTCTACATAATTCTCAAAACAAAATTTAAAAAACATTAATTGTAAATGAATTATCAAATGGATTATATAATAAAAGTGGAAAGATTAATATATTCACTTTTTAATAATCTTATATATTACCTTAAAATATGGCATATATCTCAAGTTTATAGCGATTTCTCATGGTATTGTTGAAAAATCTAGATCAACAAATTTTATTATGTTAGCTGATAGCAAATACACAACCTTTAGAACTTCGTTGAAATACCTACTCACTGTTTAACCGTAATGTTGGAATCTCTCCTAGACCTTCCCTTTAGAAGCACTCAACGCTAAAGTATAAAGAAACATGCAAGCTTTCTCTATAACACTGATTCTCCTTGATGGTTTCAATCCATATTGTGTGTTAAATCAAAACAAAGACTCTGAAATGTTGCTGCATCCATCTTAAACATATTTACACAACGTATCTAATGCCCATTTAAAATTTTATTCAACCATTGCATTCCTGTGTTGTATGAAATTATACATGGTTGCTTATAGATGTAGTTATTGTAATACAACACAAGTGCGCATGCTGTGCATAATACTAGTTTACAACGATCAAATTTTCTATGCCAAAATGAATCTCCCGTATCGTCGTCATCGTCATCTTTGTTATTGTCGTCATTGTCACTATCATCATCTACATTGCTATCATTAGTAGCACCATTACTAAAATCGATATGACTACTACTATTCCTACCAGCGTAGCCATGTGAAACATATTGAGGGACATTCTACTTCAAAAAGATCATTAAACCAATTTGCATCCTTATCTATAATTTTAATTAAATAATTATAAGTAAGGAACAACATATTAATTGTTTTATTAATGTAGATGTATTGCAAGCTTTACATGCAAACCTCAATGAATCACATTACTTTCATAGAAAATATAATTTTTATTATCATATTAATCCATTTTTTTTTTAGAAAAAGAAAACACTTCATGCATTATTCCATTCAATTTCATTAATTTATCATACTCTTTTTTTTTTACAATAAAATCCATCTCATCCTAAAATATATTAAACAATTAATATATGTCTTGCAAATAATATGTACTTGGTCATATTAATACATATATTGTTTGTGTTGAAAATAACAACAATGTCATTAACAAATTGGGTCTAACATACAACATGAATAGACAATAAAAGAAAGACAACTTATTATTTTATGAAATGCAGACCGGTACACTTTAATGAAAATGTCTTAAGAGAGTCAAAGCAGATTGGTCATTCCATAAATGTTTTTGAAAGTGATGTGTTCAACTTTATTGAAATGGTGAATTATATAGAGTGATTCGTGAACATACAATACAAGCATACTCTATCAGACATTCAAACATAAAATTTTCTCCTAAAAGTCTTATGGTCAATAGGCTATAATGAATAACAACACAAAGGCATACTCAACAGTTGTCGAAAAAAAATAAAGAAAATGTTGGTTATAAAGAACATAACTACAAGTCTTTACCAGCAACATAAAAAATACATAGAACAAATGATAAAAACATTTTATGTCCTCTCGAAGACAACAATTAAAAACTAGTAGCAAGTACCACAGAAGCTTCACATTAGCAACACCTTAACCATCTAAAAGCAGAAACAACATATAAGACATGAACACAAATAGTCCAATATCTGCAATTAAAGTTATGTGTCAATATGTCTCTCACAAACATTCAACAGAAACACAAAGCAATCATATTGCAAAAATAAATGTTCACACACTAGACATTAGTTTCATAGGAAAGGCTTAAAATGAACATAATGTTAGGTCTGGATATACAATGCATTTGAAATTAATATTCTCAATATTTAATTTAAAAGTTTTAGTGCTCTTAACAGTCAAAATAATTTTCAATTATAAGAATCAATTGCAATGTTAGTTGTCTAAAATATATATGATATATTTTGGATTTCATATCAATATGAAGTGATTTATAATTGAAGTGCCCTTTAAAGATTGAGACGTAGCTCATGGTTTGAGGTTTGATCTCCTCTAAAACATTAGTTTCAACCATTGAAGTTTTCTTTCTATAGTTCCCAACATTGTCCACATTTCCCTCCTACTTCTAACCATGAAATATTCAGTAGTGAAATAATAAAATTCACTCCCAAAAACAACTTCATCTATGGAGTGAAACTTCACCATCACTTCTTCAATACTACACCCTTTCCTATCTATAAAACCAGGGGCGGAACAAGATAAAAAAATTAAGGGGGGGGGGAAGTTATAAATTAGGAGGGTTAAGAAAACATTTCACTTATTTTTATTAAAATTACAAATATTTACAAGGGAGGGGCATTTCTTTGCAGGGGTCGGGGCCTTTGCTAGCCCTCCCCCCCTCCATCAATGTATAAAACTAAATGTGTAGTCACTTCTTGTAAAGACACTGTCAACTAATTTATCTAAGAGCATAAAAAAGTTACACTCCTATTCCAAAACATCTTTTATTTTTATACTCTTATCGGAACAATTTTGGGCGGCTTTTCTCTTCCAACTACTACTAGGGTTATTGGTACTAACACTAACATTGACACAATAACCATGTTGATGACATCGTCAATAAATTTTTGTATACTATCTTCCTCGAAATCTCCACCACCCTTCTTTAGGTTAACATCTTCATTAGATGGTGTTTTTGGTCCCATCACCCACCCCAACATTACCCAAAATCATTCCTTGAGAAGGTGCCCAAGCAAACTTATTGGTAGTCATAATATTTGTAAACATGATATCATATTTACCATAAAAAGCTGGCTTGATACCGAAATGCTTGAATTTCTTAGCTCCATGTATTTCCTATAAATGAAAGAAAACATTACTTCAAATGAATATGAAGGACTGTAAAGGAAACAAATAGAGAATTATAATAAAATTTGGACATTGATTCAATAATATCAAATTTGAATTTTAGATTTTCACCACTCTTCCGTGGCAGAGATAGTTCCCAACTCTAAACTCTAGTCCACTCTTGCAAAAATCAACTTTTTCTATATCCTCCAATCCCTTTTCATCTCGTCCCACTTCTTTTTTAGCTATGCTTTAGTGAATCCATGACCAGTATGCTCTTTAAAGGTAGTGCTGACATATTTCCTATTAGCCTTGTCAAAATGAGTGTTGGGTCTCATTCCTTTCTTAATTGCCTTTATACAAGTGTCATGAAATACGTGTAGCATCTCTCTAGTCCAACATGCCTTATCTTGAGATTGAGACTCTTCCATATTCTAAGCTTAAATAAATTTTCACATAATTAATTTTGGTAATGCTATATATTAATAACAAAATTGTAGTGTTAACAAATTATTGTTAATGTTGTCTATGAAATTTTGCCTAGTTTTCAATGCTCTATGTTTTGAGCAATAACAAAAAAAACCTTGTAATGGAGTTTTGTTTTTTTATAAGTAGTACTACAATCTGTATTTATAATGTAATATACATTATCATTAGCAAAGCATATTGATGAAAAGAAGGTGATGGCAGGAAAAGGTTGAGGATAGTATGGTATGACTATGTTTAATGAATTTGCTATTAACTAGTAGTTGTAATATATTATTATTCTACTTCATACAAACATCAATTAATTATTGTAATGGGTTAAATGATTGTTTGCAGTGTTATGTCTGTAACTTCATTAATCTATTTTTAAGTTAATGAAATCTCTACATCATAGAAGACCACATTAACATATTTAAACTATGTATCATAAATAAAAAAAAAAGACACGAATATATCATAACTAGAACATGAATTAAAAACTGTAATGTTTAAACAATTTATCTAGTTTGGTTCCTATGTTATAGTATCCAAAACCTAGTTAAAATACTCGTTTTCTATCCAATTCAATTTGGCTCCTATATTTTAATACCCAAAGCCTGACTAATATAATTTTTGTGAGTAAATATTTTTGTTTTTTTTTCCTTGTCCTCTCTACATCATTTACTAAATTCTAACTTTCTATATTATTTCATCCATTCATATATTTTTTTAACTCAAAATAATTGTAGCTACACTTTAAATCTTTGTTCATTAACTCTATAAAAAATAAGAAGCAACAAAGTTAGGAATCTCCTAAATAATGCAACTAAGAAAGAATAAGATTAGAACCACGAGTGCTTACTAGAACTATGATGAGCAGATCAATGGTTCATGTAACAATAAATGAGGATGCAATTTCAACAATGAACAAGATTTGGTTAGATTCAACATTTTTAAGAACATGCACAAATGAAAATGAAATCAAAATTTACCTAGATTTTTCTGCAAAAAAACACTTGCTTGTATAAAAAAGAAAAGGCTTATAGGACTTAAGGAAAACAAATTTGGTGGTGGTTTTTGTAGATCTTGGTCGTGGATGTTGGTTTATGTAAATTTAGTGTTGGTTTTTAGGTTTTGCAATCATTTGTAAAAAATAAAAAAGAAGAAGAAGAACGATGCTTATAAACAGAAGTTCTTTTTCAAAAAGGGAAGAGGTCGGTGAAAAGATTGAAAGATGTGGATGTTGAGAATAATCATTTAACTAGTTATCGAGAGAGTAGGGAAGAGAAGAGAAGATTGAGTATTTTGGTAAACAAATAATTGAACAATCTTCTAACTAATCATTTTTGTGCACATGTATGTTAAAAGCAGATAAAACATGCTTTTGATAAACTCTGGTTGTAACACAATTTTGACATGGGTCCTACTTTTTAAATCTTGTGTTTTAACAAAAGCCAAACATTCATTTATTATAGTCAAACCACACCACACTTTCTACTATAAAAACAAACATAATCTTTAATGTACCAATATTCTGTTTTGGCTGTTCAGAAAAATGATAAGGTATTGTTTGAAATTGTTGTAACGATTGATTTTAAAATGATTTTTACTTAAAAAAACATTAAATTAATAATTTTTTAAAGTGCTAAGGCATTGTTTGAGATTGCTATAACAATTGTTTTTTAAAGTGATTTTTGCTTGAAAAAACATAAATTATTTTTTAAAAAAATATTTTTGACATTAGCATATCAAAACAACCTAAAAAAATAAAAAAATTTAAAAAATTTCAAAACACTTTTCAGCCGCAAAACAAACATATTTTTCTAACATGGAGGTGATTTACCTTATTTCTCCTGCACAATGCATGAGCATGAGTTGTTCTGTTTTGTTTAACTGGAGCAATAGCATGTGATTCAGAAAATCTTATGCTATAGATTCTGTCTGTGTCGCTTTCTTTATTGCTTTTCTCTTTATGGAAGTCTTTTGTTTAGATGATTTATAATGTCTTCTACAAAGGCATTGCATTGTTTTGTTGTAAAATAAAGAAGCCACATGAAAAAAAAAAAAAAAGAACAAGAATACAACAATATATTAAAATACACTGTAACATTTTAAAAATAAAAAATAAAACCAAATGTTTCACTTTATTTTATTTAAAAGCTAACTAAATTTAGAATTGATGTTAAAATTCATTAGGAGATGTGTGACATCGAGTTTTAATTTATTTATTTTTATTAATTTTTTTTATTAATTTTAAATTACCTTTTAGTGTTCTTGAATTATTTTAATATATTGTGATAAAAATAAATTTAATTTTTTTAAAAAATATATTATTTTATTAAATTTTTAAATTAAAAAATAACATGTAACATACAATCACGGGGAGACATACAATCACGGGGAGAATCTAGATGCTAGACATACCGAAACGCCTACTAACTCCTCTAATGAGTGAGATTTACGATAATTTTATGTTTTAACGTACCTGAGCTAGATCATTCTAGCTAAACCCAAGTGCACTAAATTCGTCTAAATTAAATCTGTAATTTCATATATTCTACTACAAGATAAATTTAGTTAACCAGTAGATTTACCTTGCTGGATCATGTTACAACAAGAATTATAGTTTTTTATTTTTTATTTTTTAAATATATAACAACATTAAATAAAATATTATTAAGAATAAAATTGGAATTGCGATCTTCATTTAATTTATGTAATATAATTAAATAATATTAAACATTAATTTTTTAAATAAAATATAATTAAAAATAAAAAATAAAAAATAAAATTTTTTATTTTATTTTACTAAATTAAATCCGATTCAATACATTTATTTTTAAACCGGTAAACCGGTCCAATCCCGCTGAAATAGTGGAGTAATTTTAGTGTTCACAAGTCGCCGTCTATTATCCACTTAAATAAATAGTAGAGTGAATTAAAGTAGCTATTGGCTGCTTCTTTTCACCTTATACTGTAAACGCAGTAAATAATAGGGTTCATAAACTGTAAATACTGTTTTTTTAGTTACTAAACATATTGCTTCTGTATTTTGCTTCAAACACAAACGTCACTTCGAAAAGAAACTGTCTCGCCCGGATTCAGGCAGTGCTTAATTTTTACTAAAGTCTCTTATGCTGTACGTCAGGGCATTGCCTCCCTCACAGAAAGTTGCTATAAAAATCAAGATATATAAAAGACTTCATTGCTTGGAGTTAATTTGACATAAGCCAGCTGTGTGGCAGATAATACACTGCCAATGGGGTCAATTTTTTATTAACATATAAAAAATGTTCAAACGAAACCAATACTTTTAAAGAAATAAAAAATATATAGTTTTTAAATTAATTTAGCCGGTTTTTTTTTTTGAATTTTTTGATCAATTCTTTTTGAATTTATTCAATTTTTTTAGTTGATTGATTTTTTAAAACACCTCTTATTATAAGAATTTAAAAAAACTGAGTTATTAAAGATTAATTCAACAATTATTAAAAGGTTTTAAAGAAAATATCATATTACTTCTGATAACCAATTCATTGATTTTTCTTTAGGAGGGAAAAATCATTTTCAATTCACAGTGTTGTTAAATAAATAATAAAATTTGAACAAGTAATGTCCTGTTTTTTATTTTTTAAAATATTTTTTTAAAAATAAAAAAATTATTTTAATAATTTTTTTTAATAAAAAATATTTTAAAAAATAATTATTGACATGAGCTAATAGATTTGACCTCAAACTCCTCCTCCTTTTTTTTATATATATTTTTTATGCGAGCATTTTCTTTCTCTGCTTTGAAGCCATTACAGCATCAAACCAAACCCCAACGTGCCACCAACTCATCGATCGTTCACCCATCCTTCGCCCATCATAATCAGACCCCACAAGCTGACCCCGAGCTCTGATGTCTTTACCGGCACCGGCTAATCCAAGTCACCTTTCAAATAAATGAAAAGGTAAACTACAAGAAGCCCATCTAACTATCATAGCTGTTCCAATTAGGCCCTCTTCTGATTATTGTATTGTAATTGATGCAACATCAAGCATCAAATAATTCTATTAGAGCACTCTTTCTTGATTTTTTATTTATATTTCATATCATAATAACATTAATCAGATTGAATATTTTATATCTTCGAGTATTATATTTATACAAAACTTTATACACATTGGCTTTAGTTTATAATTTTTTAAAAATATAGCGTGCGTGTGTGTGTTGTATATATATATATGACAACACTAGTAAAATGAATAATTTTAAGAGGTAGCTGAATTTGTTAGACCTTGAGCTTATTTTCTAAAAATTACCAGTTCGAGTTACACAAACTTCAAGATCATTGAATATTTATATAATTATTAATTTTAAGGTCCGTAAAATTAGTCAAGGTATACGTAAACTGCTGGACACCACGTTAATAAAAATAAAAAAAAGCTAAGATTTCACCATTACAATACATTGATGGTGCAATTGAAAGCTATTGCAAGTGAGAAGGACTAAACTAAAACAATTCTGATAGTCAGAGGGCTTAGATACACCTTTTTCTTCAGTAAAGAAAAAACACAAGAAAGAAAGAAAAAAAGCAACCTCTCCTTTTCCACTCGTTTCTCTCTTTCTCTGTACCCGGCTTACATTTTGACTGCAAGCTGCTCTCTTTAGAGAGAGAAACTGCCTGTGTGTGACTTTCTAGAGAGAGAAAGATAAATCAGCAATAGCCATGGATTCTTCAAAAGATCGCGAGAACTTCGTCTACGTCGCCAAGCTCGCCGAGCAAGCTGAGCGCTACGACGGTCAGTTCCTCTATATCCCTCTAGATGTATTTACATGCGTCTTTGTGCTTTATCTCTCTAGATCTTGCTTTCATGCTCAGTTTTTGCTCATTATAGACTCAAAGTCACATGATCGATCGCAGATTTATGGATTATATTAACTTGTTTAACCTACATTTTATGCTTATTACTTTGCTTTGAAATAATTATTGGAAATAATTCTTGTCTGTCTTTTTTTTTGGGATATTAAAAGTTAATTACTTTTAATTATTGTTACGGATTTTAATTACTTTTGACTGATTTCATTTTTTTGCTAGCAAGTAATTTGATGAGGATTTTTTTTTCTTAATTTCTTTCTTATTTTATAAGATAATGTAGGTTTTTGTCCTTCTAAATTTTTAGGATCTTGCCAAAAAAGAAAATAATAATAATAATTGCTGATGTAACAGTTATTATTTTTTTTATTGATGATTACGTAAACCGTGAAGTAAAATAGAATGAAATTATTCCTGAGCGTCGAAATTAATTTAGAGTTGAAATTAAAAAAGAAAGAAAGAAATTTATGGTGTGGATACTTTCTTTGGAAGTTGTTAGAACTTGGAATGCTGATGGTTTATGTGATGGTATGTAGAAATGGTGGATGCGATGAAGAAAGTAGCAAAGCTTGATGTTGAACTAACGGTGGAGGAGAGAAACTTACTCTCTGTGGGCTACAAGAATGTGATTGGTGCGAGAAGGGCGTCGTGGAGAATCTTGTCATCTATTGAGCAGAAGGAGGAGTCGAAAGGGAATGAGACAAATGTGAAGAGGATCAAGGAGTATAGGCAGAAGGTGGAAGCAGAGTTAACTGGCATTTGCCATGATATCATGACAGTGATTGATGAGCATCTTATTCCATCATGTACAGCTGGGGAATCCGCTGTGTTTTACTACAAGATGTGAGGGTGGATTTGTTTGTGGTTATATTATGAATTTGCTTATGTGGACGTGGTGGGTTTTAATTGTCATGTGGATTTTATGAAGGGTTTTGGGTTTGGTGCAGGAAAGGTGATTATTACCGGTATCTAGCAGAGTTCAAGAGTGGTAATGAGAGGAAAGAGGCAGCTGATCAGTCACTTATGGCGTATGAGGTATGCATGTCTATTTTTTGTTTTGTTCATTGATGCAATGGTTAAATTCTAGGGCTTAAAGCCTTGACTTGCTTTAAGCACGTCCTACTAAAGTGATATGAATGGAAGAAAATCGAAGCTGGTTTCCACTCATCTGCACTAAACTGATTCAGAGGTAGTTCTTTCCTCCAGTCATTTGCACTCACTGTTGCTGTTTGGATTAATAGAAATCAGAAGCATGTGCTCAATCATGAAAGGTGAATTTTCATTTGAACCTGTTTTTGAAAACCCCAAGTGTTTACCAACATTTTTCGACACATTTTCTTTCTGTTTAGTTGGTTCTTAGAAGGAGAAAGGTACTGGAACTTGCATTCCTGAGGTTTGTAAGGTTACTGTAACATCCTCCTTTACTGTTAAATTGGCCAGGGATTGCTTTAACTTGCATAAAGCATTGCACATCTGTTTTTTGGTGTTTTAAATTAGCAGAGCCCTGCTTGGCATCTAACAAGGCTTGTCGCCTCTCTATAGATATTCTTCATCTGCTTTTTTCCACGGGAGCATTCTTTGGTTATGGCCTTTTGATCTTCTGCCAATTTTCTATGGTGTTTTTTTTTCATTGAATCTGCTATATTTACCGTTGTTTTCCTTTTATTTTTCTGGATAAGGTTGCCTTATGAACAATTGGTTCTCCATGTTTGCTGGTTCTTGCAGACTGCCACAACAACTGCAGCCAGTGATCTCTCTCCCACCCATCCCATTCGACTGGGCCTGGCTCTTAATTTCTCTGTGTTCTATTATGAGATTATGAACTCTCCTGAACGGTATGCAGAATGTGATTTGCTTATATGTGGGAAAAGTCTTAAACTTATATTTTTATAGATATAATTTCTTATTGCATTCTTGGGGTCTATTAGGGCCTGCCATCTTGCAAAGCAAGCATTTGATGAAGCTATTTCAGAGCTGGATACCCTGAGTGAAGAGTCTTACAAGGACAGCACTTTGATTATGCAGCTGTTGAGGGACAACCTCACTTTGTGGACTTCTGATATTCCTGAGGATGGAGGTATCTATAGATTTAATTCTTGAAAGTTCCTTAGGGCTCAGTTTTCATCTATTTTATGAAGAATCATGTTAATCTGTCCTCTATATTAATGGGCTTAAAGTCTGAGATGTGAAATCCCATTCTCTTTAGACCCTTTCTCCAGAACAATAAAATAAATAAATGACAAAATTGATGCATTTGACTTTGTATCATTACAAGGTTTGCTTATCCTGTAAGTGCCGCGTTCATTGCAAGAACTATTCATGATTTCTTGCTTTTACTTGGAGCTGCTGGGTACTTGGGTTTACTAGTATCTTACTGAATGGAATGAGCAAGCAAAATTGAAAAGTGATGGCCCATTGACGAAGTAAAATCTATATGCATTTGGTTATTTGACTTCACAAGTACAAAATGTGCCAGATTCTCAGTAAGCGACCATAGTGGCTGTGCAGTAATTTTAACCGACATCTTTAACTTGAGCCTGTTGTGCTCGTATAATTCTAGATATTGCGTACCGTTAAGCTTTAAGTGGACAATTGACCTGTTATTTGAGTTTTTATTTTGACAGAAGACCAGAAGATGGAAACCTCTGCCAGAACTGGTGAAGGTGAAGATGCCGAGGTGGGTCCTTTGCCTATTGTCCATTCTTCGAATCATTCATTTATTTAGATTTGCAGATTTATGAACATCGGCTGAATTATTTCTTTATGCAGTGAACATCGGCTAATAGAACCTTCTGGTCCTTGAAAGCGTGAATGGGAGTAGGATGATTTCCCCTAGTGTTGTTCTATTGCTTTATTTCAAGAGGATTTTTGTAGTACCTTATCTCAGTTGGTGTTGATCCCCGTTTCATTCAGCTATGTATTAGCAGAAATATTTGTTGGGTTATACAATATTGGTAGCCAACGACTATTGCTGCTTTTTCAAATTTCTTGGATCCAATTAAGTATCAATTGGTTATTTCAAAATTAACGATGGTGTACTGTCGTTTTGATTTCTTGGAAATGATCTTCTATACGATCTAAAATCAAAATCTATAGGCTATAAGAACCTCTCTTTTTGATGCTCTTCCTCTCCTCTCTTATTTCTCAGCAACCCCAGTTTCTCATCTTTCTCCAATTTCTTCTCACGGAGGAATTCGGCAACGCCCTGGAAGGAGTCGGGGCTCTTTGTTAGCTCTCGTACAATTTCTGCATGGGTGGCTTCAACCGTCTCTAGAATCCCTTGAATCTCTTCGAAGAGCTTCAAGTCATAGAAACAGAAATATCTGCCTGCTAATTGCTTGAATGCAGGAAAGGTACAGTATGGCTTGTGAACATGCATGTCCATGCGGCCAGGAACTAGCAAAGCTGGGTCGAGCATCTCTTCCTTGCTAGTTGTGACAACAATGATGAGTTCAATGATGCGAGGCAGCCGAAGTCCATCAATAAACTGCAGTATAGCCTGTTGATAAAAACACAACACGTCCGAGACATAAGAAACGGTGTCGTGAAGCAAATTGTTTTTCATTGCATGTGTGTGTGTGAGCTCTAATCTTTCAGATATGCAGACGATAAAGCTATAACAACCTGCTTTCGAACCTCAACCACCTTCCTTGGCTCAAATCTCCGCCTTCGGTATGATACTGTGACAGTGGAATCAATATCCTTGATGACAAGTATAGTCTTGTCTAAATGGTGAAGCAACACTGACCTAATAAAGGAAATTATCTTCCTGTAGATCCAAGTCATGGATACTGTAGTTCAAGTGATTAGCCATGGCCGCGATCAAGCTCGACTTTACTGTTCCAGGAGGACCGTGTATCAGGTATCCACGTTTCCGAGCTTTTCCGATTTTTCTGTAATATTCCTTTGACTTCACGAAGGTGTTCAGGTCACCAATTATTTCTTCCTTGAGCCTCTCATCCATTGCAATGGTCTCAAAGGTCATCGGATGATCTATTTTGGTTGATGTTAACCAAGATAAACCTCCAAGACTGTTGAGCTGTCTTACCTTGTTTTCCTCTTGAATGGCCTTCGCCTGCCGTAAAATGAACGGCAGGTAAGAACTCAGGACCTTCTATTTGTCTTTCTTGTGGAAAACCAGCTCATAGGATCTTAGTCGTGCTACTAAGGTATAATTTCTAACTTCAGAGTTTTCTCTAATAACCATCCTCCACTTTACTTCAATATTTTCAAAAACATCGACAATTTCTTGGTCTCTGTCCAGGGAAATCGCTGGTTTTTTCTCTTTCTCCTTCTTGCATGCCTCTATTCTTCGAATTGATGGAGCCGATTTAGTTCCTAGATAAGTCTCAGCAGCCCAAAACAACTCATCACAGTAGTAATCCGGTCCATGTTCTTCTATGACAAGAGTGAATTGAGGACGGAAAAGATGAGCAAAAAACGCGAAGATTGGCAGCTGTTGGAATCAGCACCGCAGAAAGAACTGTTTTTGTATGAGGCAAGTTCTGGAGAGACACCATCCTTGAGACTTGTTAATGCAAGGTTGGTTATCAAATAAACGATTATGATGGAGCTAGTGAAGGAAGCTCTGTAAATGATGCCTAAAGTTCTATTAAGAAACTAGAGAGAGATGAGCTTGTTTTAGTGTGGTTGAAATTGCTTTTTAAATAATTTTTTATGTTTAAAATTTAAATATATATTAATGATATTTTTTTATTTTAAAAATTATTTTTAATATCAGCACATCAAAATAATTTAAAAACACTAAAAACATATTAATTTGAAGTTAATAAAAAAATAATTTTTTTTAAAATTTGAAGTTAATATACAAACAGTGTGTCTTCAGCCAATAAAAAGAAAGAAAAATGCCCAGAGGACTATTCTATCACTCCTTTGGATTGGTCATGGCTTGTACAGGAAATGTTTGTAGAAGGAAATCCTGCACTGACATTTTTGAATGGATTACTTCAACAGTTTGCCTTTAGAAGACTATTCTAGTTGAAGAGTCTTCTAACTGTGGTTGAAATTTAGCTACTAATATGATTTTTAAAATAATTTTTTATTTAAAAATATATTGAAATAATTTTTAAATTTTTTTATTTTTAACATCATATTATTAATATTTTTTTATATAAAAAATATTTTAAAAAAAATCCAAAAAAACAAAAAACATAAATTATCAGCCGGCGAAGCTTCAACCTTTTTACAGTGTTTGGAATTTTTCAAATTGTTTTTAACTTTTATGCAGCAACGCACTTTTTCAACCGTTGACTCCAGAAAGCTTCATTGAACATGTCAAATTTCACAGGTTTGCAAAAATCAAGGAAGAGGGCGGCAACTTCACTTCATTAAAAAAAAAGTGAAGGAGAAATTAATGCAGAACAAGATTCAGATTATTATTTATTGAAATAGTCATCTGATGATATTGCTATTGGCACAAAAAAAAAATCTTTTGCGAAGTGATTTTTTCAATAAATAATTATTTTTTATAAATTATACAAGGTTAAATTAATCATTTTATTTTTGTTTTGCATAATAAAAATACAAACTAAGCTGTAGAATGAAAAAAAATACGAATACATAATTTAAATGCTACGTTGGGTTTAGGAGGCTTTAGTAACATTCCATCATTCCATTGATAGATGACAATGGGTTTTTTAATACTTTGATTCATTGTTTAAAAACTAGTACCAGTCCGGTAGGTTGTGGAGGAACATTGTTGATCTAGTAAGTTGACCCAACCAATTCAAAACTTGAGCAAAAAATAATTATTTAAAAAAAAGAAAAAGAAAAAGACTCGGATTAATTTGATTTAAAAAAAATTAAAAAAAAAAAGAAAATACCTATAGATTTGAGCAAAGACTCGGGATGACTTGATGACCTAATAAACTTGAGCCTAATCTAGGCAAAATTTGGCCATCACACATTGATTTTTTTTTTTGAAAAATACAATTTATCTAAATAATATCATTTTAATTTACATTTTAAAAAATAATTTTTTTATTGATTCGAGTTAACTTTTCTAACTCATGACTTGAATATTATCTAGATAGTGTGTTAAAACTCTACTTTGATTTCTTTAAAACTATACTTTGATTTCTTGCACAAAATATAAAAATCTTTGTCCTAACTCTTGAGGTGGCACGTGGATGAAGGTTAAATATGAGAATTAAATTTTAAAAGATTAGAGGAAAAAAAATATTGAAAGCAAAAAGTGTGGTTGTCACCCTAAAACTCTTAAAGTAACTTGATGGTAAAATTTGAAATCTTTAATTAGGGTTTTTAAATACTTCTTGATTTTTAGTGATTATTATAAGAAGATTTTTTTTTTAATTTAGTCTACTCTTCCAACCTAGGACTCAGACATTACCTAGATAGTGTGTTAAAATTATACTTGAATTTCTTGCAAATATATCTTCTACCTAAATCAAGAGGTGGCATGTGGATCAAGATTAAAAATAAAAATTAAATTTTAAAAGATTAGAGGAAAAAATATTAAAAGTAAAAGGTGTGGTTAGTAATTGTTCAACCTAAAAGATTTTTTTTTTTTGAAACTAGAGTACTTTAAGAACTTAATTTAAAAAATAAGGTTCTTTTAAACTTATTTTTAAAACTAAGCTACTATATGCTATGTAAGCTACACAATATCATTATATAGTATAATTCCTTTTTGAAAAATAAAATAACAAAACTCTAACTAAATCCAAAGTCTCATTCCAAATAGAATTGTTAGAAGGAACCTAATTCAATAAAATCTCCCCCCATCTCCTTCATTTTTTATTGAAAAAGAAAGGATTTATTTTTATTACTTCATTTCCATGTCATGTCAATTTATTGTATTTATTATTTAATGCATATGTAACAAGAAAATACCTTAGTTTAACAAATAAGTTTATAACTACCCTACATTTGGGGAAAATCTCTAGGTTGAAGATTTTTAAAGTAGGGTAATTTTAAAACTTATTTCTCTAAACAATGTATTTTAAAACTTAATTTATCAAAATGAGGCTTTTTTTGCCACCTAATCACAAAATCAATATAATAAATTTCCATTGATAATATATTTTAAAACCAAAATTACGCAATCATATTAGCAGTATCACAATAATAGCAGGCAACCCATCCATAAAATGGAATGGAATATAAGGAAATTCAAAAAACAACAAAATGTAAGTTATTCACCCTCTCTCAGCCATATATTCTCTAACATTACTGAAGGAGAAGGGAACTCCATCTCTTAGCTGAGCCTTCCTTCATCGTTCGTGAAATAGGGCGGTGGCTCGCACTCTATATCCTTTGGCTTTATAGCCAAGAGATAGATTATGTTGATAAAGAATTAATTTGATTTAAAAGTTTAAGTTGTTAGGTAAAGTATCAAAATATAATTTATATTATTTTTAACCTTGAAATTTGTATAAGTTTATACTATTTTATACTTAATTTTTATCACACAAATAAGAATGATGAGATTCGAACTCGTGACCACTTGATCATCAAGACTCTAATATCATGTAAAAGAATCATTTCAACCGAATAGTTTAAGCTGTTAGGTGAGGTACCAATATATGATTTATATTATTTTTTAACAGATATGACAAAAGTTTTAATAAAATTGAAAGGGATATTAAAAAATTATCTTAATCCAATAACTTAAGTTGTTAGGTAATGTTTTAAGAAATGATTTATATTATTTTAGAACACATCTTTTCCAGTGAAAGCCTTTTAGACTTGAAACTTGTATAAACTTATATTATTTTATATTTTATTTTTATCAAATAAATAGGGATACTAAGATTTGAACTCGTTATTGCTTTGTCATTAAGAATCTGATATTATATCAAAGAACAAATCAACTTAAAAACTTTAGCTATTAAATAAAATTTTAAGATATAATTTATATATATTTTTTAATAATTATTATTATGATTAACCTACTCTTTATTATAACTTCGTAATCTTGATTTTTAATGGTAGAAAAAGATGTCAATAGGAGCAATCATCCCACGGGTAGGGAGTATACTTAAAATCTCTTGCGATTATTTAAAATTTGTTTAGAAATGCGGTTATAGTTATTTTTAAAAATAATTTTTATTTAAAAATATATTAAAATATTTTTTTATTTTTAAAAAATTAATTTTTATATCAGCACATTAAATGATTTGAAAATATAAAAAAATATTAATTTAAAATTATAAAAAAATAAAAATAAAAATAAATTTTTTTTAAAAGCATTTTTAAAATATAAAAATCATTAGCAACAAAGATGCCTGCATGCCACGCTAGGATATTATTAGATAATGATAAACAATCTGATATGATTCGATAAATAATCTTTTATTATTAGAGAATATCTTGAATATGATAAAATAATAATAATAATAATAATAATAAATCATGAGCGTAAGGATTTATCAATCCTACAGTACTCTCCCACGTGAATTTCCAGGGATGATTAAAGACCCAAGAGAAGATGGGGGCCAGAAGTACAGTATCGAAAGATTGTTGAGAAATGAGAAAGTGGCCGGTGATGATACGTGTTTATTGTCTTCTTTCGCCATTGTTATTGACCTTCGGCTGATGGGAGAAGCCAGAAATTTGGGAGTGCTTTTTTCTTCCTTTCCTTGTTTGGAGAAGCAAGCGATTTTGAATTTTCTTCTCAAGACCAAATATATGAAACATCCACACTTCAAATTGCAGTTTTTTACGAGGATAGATTTACAATTTCATTGAAAAATAGATCCAAATGTAGTTTAGATTTTATGAATAAATTCAATTCATTTAACATGGTTTTACCTGTTTATTGTTAATTACAATTACAAGGTGTTCATTGATAAAATATTATATGACAGATAGATTGCCAAGATCTTTTTTTTGTTTTTTTTTTTTTCAAAATCCATTAAAAAATCATTTTTTATGGATAGATATTCCTAGCTAGTTGTCCTGCGCTCCATTGCAAGTCGAATTATTTTTGCTTTTACACAACGCCAAAAAAGAATATGCACTTATTATTATTGCTTTCTACAACATTAAAAGAGATTAAGATTGTGTACCAAAAAATAAATGCATGAGTTTACTAAAATAAACCGAGAAGCATGTTCATATAAAAACTATAGCTTTGCAAAGCGATGTTTCTTATCTAATTAAGACTAAAACCGATCTAATTTTAGAATGACATTCTTTTTGTGTAATATTGAGTCGCGAGATATTAGACCGATCCTGATCTAGGTTAACCGCAATATTTGTGACCTGTGTCATTGTCACGTCACAATGCACCAACTCAATTGGTTATTCGTCTCTTTCTTCTCTCCTATGACAGGACTTTCATTGGACTCGGGTTGGATGAAAGAAAAGAGCTTGATATCTGGTATAATCATAATCATGACTCAATTGAAAAGTTAATATAGAATAAGAAACTAAATTGAAGAAAATGGAAAGAGAAGAGTAGAACTCGTGCACCACAGCACCCATGCATTGGAAGAGCCACTGCATTGTGGCGGTGCATGTGAGAGCTCCTCCAACCTTATAGTACCTTTTTTTTATGTTGCTGGATTTACTGTGATCTAAAAGTATATGTTTGGTATTGCGGTACTTGTTGTGGTTGTGGTTTAAAAAAAATTGTTTTATAAAAAATGCTTTTAATTGAGGTTGGTTTGAAAAAATAGGTATTTGGTTAAAACTGTGGTTGAAATTGAGGTTGAAGAAAAAATAGTTTAATGTGTTTGGTTAAAAATGCTTTTAAAATTGAGGTTATAAAATAATTTTAAAAATATATATTAATACTGATGATTTTTAATTTAAATATTATGGATTTAATTATTGCTATTATATCATGAAATAAATCATACTTTATATAAAATATTTTTTATTATTCCATGAAACCATTTATAATTCCATTACGTACGAAATATATCTGACAAAAACTACAGTTTTCATAATATTTTTAGCATGTAATAAAATTGAATAAAATATTATCATGTATAAAATTCACTCTAAACTAGTTTTTTTTTTTTTAAAAAAAACACACTAAAAAAATTAACACACTTAAAAAAAAATAAAAAAAATAAATAAATTTCACGCAGTACAGTGAACAGTGCAAGAGAATTGCACTGTTCACTTTTTTAAGTGAACAACGCAATTCTCTTGCACTGCTCATATGAACAGTGCAAGAAAAGCAGGAAAAACTTGCTTGCACAAACCGCAGGTAAAAAATCAATTTTGTGTGGGTCCCATGGCCAAAACATTGAAGATAACCAAACACTCCACTACTGCGTTTGAAAAAAAAAGCAGAAGCTAACGCAGCGCCAAACACCATCTAAGCTTTCTTGGAAGGCGGTGAACTTTGATGTTTCTCTAGCGATAATTTTTTATTTTTTTTTCTTTTCCTCTTTTTTTTTTGATTTTTTTCTTTTGGTTTCCAGTTATTTGTGAAATGAATAATCTGAAATAGCTCTTGCAAATTAAGTATCAATTCAATATTAGGATATTTTTCCAATATAGTATAGACCTGATAAAAAGTTAATTGAAGCAAACTATAATGTAAATTTTCGAAAACAATAAACGAGAAAGGAATGAAATGGGAAGAAAAAACTTGTGGTTATACAAAAAAAAAAAAAAACAAAGAAAGAAAGAAAAAAAGAAGAAGCAAACAGTGAATCCACATTAGTTGAAAAATTAAAACTCCTGGGCAAATTAGTTTTTCTTTAGATAGGAAATAAAACACATCAAACCACTTGTCTTTGTAACTTTCCGTGTGAATTCTGCAAGGACTAAGAGAAACATTATGGGCCTTGATAACTTCACATAATTCATTTTTTTATGGTGTTGTGGTGCTGTGCATTAGCTGAGAATTTTATGGATACATTAATAATTAGAAGTCCAAGAATCAGCGCAAATGTGTGTTCTTTCTTTGGGATCCTTTTCTAATTCACACTTGTATTTTTATTTGTTTTACGTATTTTAAAAAGTATTTTTTTAAAATTAAAATTTTTATTTTATTTTTTTGCTTCAAATTAATAAATTTTTTAGTATTTTTATATCATTTTGATGCACTGATATTAAAAATAATTTTTAAAAAATAATAAAAAAAATATTATTTTGATATATTTATAAATGAAAAACACTTTGAAAAACCATTGTAACCACACTCCCAAATAAACTATAACCGACCCAAATTACTCTAGCATAGAAATTTAGACTTTTCATTTTTTTTAATTTTAGTATTTTTATTATTAATTACAGAGTTCTAGTTTATTTTATTTTCTAGTTTAGCGCTCAGTCAATTTGGGCGCATAATTTATGTTGTTTGTAGACCTTAATTTGATCACTATTATTATTTATTTAGAAATTATTGACTTGTGAGTTTCTCTATTATATTACTTTTAGGATTTTTTTAGTATTAGTAAATCTCATATCCTTTGCTGTAAATTGTGTCGTCTTGGATCTCCAAAGTGACTTGCCAGGAAGTTAAGACATCTTGAAACAAAAACAAAATAATCAAATATTTAATTAATGGTTGCATTGTATCTTGGGAGAGGGTTTTATGTAAATATAGAGTGAGAGAGTTTTCGAGTTTCATTTACAAATATAAATGTAAATTATTTCTAATTTCAACAATTGTAATAAGAAGAATCTTGATAAATAATATTTTATGCTAAAAATTAACGATTTTTTAAATTATAAACCAAATTAATACTTACTCAGAAAATCATCATCCTTTTTGTAATTATTAAAACAAATAACTTTTTATCATCATTTCTGGTTTTCAAAAAGTTTACGATAGGATTCATGTATTGAAAATTGATGTATAATTGCATAAATAATTTACATAATAAATGTTCAACTCTTATATATATATATATATATATATATATATATATATATATATATATATATATATATATATATATATATAGATGAGAGTTATGTACACTTCAGTTCATTATTTTCATATGTGACTATTAGGCACGAGAAAAAAACCGAAAAACCAAGAAAATTAAAAAACAAATAACCAAAAAAATTGAACCGTAAAAAAAAATTGATTAAAATTTTAAAAAAACTGACCGGTTCAGTTCGGTTTTGGTTTTATAAGCCTAAAACAAAAAAAAAAAACTGAACCGAACAGAACCCAAACCCAAAAAAAAGGAAAAAACCGAGCCAAACCAGTTTGAACCGGGTTTTGTCCTAAAAATCAAACCAAAACCAACCGGTTTGAACCAATTTCAATTTTTTTAATTAATTTAGTTATTTTTTTTAATAAACATCAAATCAAATCAAATAAAAAACAAGTAACTATTACGACCCTAAAACCTCAAGTTTGCTGTATAAAAGGTTCGGAGAATTAATTGATTGACAAGTTTTACTAAGAGTTTTTAGAGTTTAGCCAGTAACTGGGGAGTTTGAGAGAACTTTTCGCGAGTTGGTAATAAATATGAATAATTAAACAAGCTTGTCAAGAAATATTGAAGGTAGGGCGCATGGATGGATAATAAAATATTACGTATAAAAATATAGATAAGAACAAGCAATTATTTGTTTACAAATTTATTTATTTGTGCTTAAAATCAAATATTTATTGATTGCTATACTTTGTAAAGAGATCAAAGAATCAATCAATCACTAAAAGATATATTTTTTAACTAATCATTAAAAATTGCTTTAACATAATTTTAGCATATATTTCATCACTTTTATTATAATGTTTCATATGTATGTTTTACTAAGAGTTTTATTATAATTGTTTAAATTTTAGATATAAACATAGATGTGTATTTGTCTTTTTCCATCTCTTTAACTTCATGTCCGTTCATGATTTAAAATTCATTTGAATTCTACATCTTTTTATTTACCTTTGAACTTACAAATATTAATGTATATTAAATTATAAATAGAAGTATTGTTAAGATGATATATATAGTTGTATGGATATATTTACAAGATTATATGAAATAAGAATGTTCTCTCTTTGTTTTCTAATCTTTATTATTTTTATTTATTCTATTTATTATTTGTTGATTATATTGTCTGCTTTTAAATATAACTTTTTAATATGTTATTAGCACGATTGCTTCTCGTTTTTGTCTTGAAGCAAATAATCATATTTGATTTGTGGATAAAAGGTAAAAGGTATATTTATCTACTCTTTTTTTTTTCTAATCCTTCTAGTTATTTAAGTGAATCATTTTTTTAAATTCATAACAAATTTATTCAATATTTGACCGAATGTTAATTTATTCAATATTTATTCTAATGTTTAAACAAAATTTCTAAAAACTTTGATATTTTTCACGAAGTAACCATGACAACTCTTGTCAAACTTGAGTTTAAGGAACTTGATATTATGGGTAAGAATTATTTATGAGAGGTCCTTGATTCTAAAATTTATTTGGATGCCATGGGTTTTAGAGACACCATTAAAAATGAAAATGAAGCATCTAGTCAAAATAAAACAAAGACCATGATTTTCTTACATCATCATCTTCATAGGAAGTTGAAAATTGAGCATCTCACAATCAAAGATCCCCTTATTTTTTAACAAAACTTGAAAGAAAGATATGACCATAAAAAAACAATTATAATAGGATATATTTACGATTGCAGGATTTCAAATCAGTAAGTGAATATAATTCTGCAATGCTTTATATCAGTTCTAAATTGAGATTATATAGAGATAATATCATTGATGGAGATATGTTAGAAAAAAAAACATTATCTACTTTTCATACATTGAATGTGATCATGCAATAGCAATGTAAAAAATAAGATTTTAAGAAATATTATAAACTGATTTCATGTCTTCTTATAACTGAACAAAATAATAAGCTTTTGATGAGAAATAATGAATCACGGTCAACTTGTTCATCTCCATTCCTATAATAATAATAATAATAATAATAATAATGGTCATGGTTGTGGTCATAGTAGAGGTCGTGGATGTGGCCATGGACAAAGACATATTATCATAATTCTAACAAACCTTCATAAAATAAGAAGAAACAAGAAAAGGAAAAGAATATACATAACAAAGATACCAAGAAGATATAAAATATTTGTTATATGAGTGGAATGAATGGACATTATTCACATACCAGTCCTACAACTAAACATCTTGTTGATTTATATTAGTCCTTATTGAAGAAAAAAGAGAATGACATAGAAATACAATTTCCTCACCCACATCAAGATAGTAATGATATTTATTTTGACCCTTTAGATATGAAACACCTTGATGTTCCTGATTTGTTTTAGCAAACTAATTTATATTAATTTCTAGTAATGATAATAACTAGTTAGTTAAATATCATAATGTCAGAATTTAAAATTCTATTAATCTTTTGAGTGTGTTTTTTTTATGTTAGTATATTTTAATATATTTTTGTTTGTTCCTTTCATGTTGACTTATTTAATGTAAAGGATTGTGGTATAATAATTATCGTATGCAATTTTAAAAACCATGTCTTCTTATGAATTTATTATATATTTATTTGTTTTCATAAATAAAACATGGACTTGTACCCTGTTGTAAATGAGTCCAATTTCAATGGTGAAGACATATGCTTAGCAGATAGTGCAACAAAGCACTCCATTCAGGCAGAGAGAGTCCTGAAAACGAGAAGACAGTACTGAGGTTGCAAAAGCTGTTCAGCAGCTGCAATTTATATATAGCTTGAAAATGAGTTTATGCTGACTATATGAAATTAGTACAATGTTCACTGTCTTGGGATATCTGATTGTGCTACTGCTTTTGACTTATTATTATTATTATTATCGTTGCGTGGATTTTCAAGAGCTTATAACCCCTGAACATGGCATGCCAGAGATAGATTCGTAAATTCTTGTATTTTCTTTTATATATAGTTTCTAATTATGGGATACATAGAGATGGGAAATTCTGTGGTTATTTATTATTGCATAAATATTTTTTTTTTTTTAAAAAGAGAGTGATAACAGGTCATGTGAGCTTACCTATTCTACTGGAAAAAAACCAGGGAAACTTGACATTTTGTGAAATAGCCTTATAGTACGGATCTATTTTCCCTCGTAAGCCTTAGAATAATTTGTTTCACCTATCTTTTTCTCTATAAAAGCAATATTCATTCATGCATAATTCCTCGAACACCAAGAGTAATCAAAGATAAAATTAAATGGCAAAGAGTTTCACCATCGCTGCCTTCGTTCTTTGCTTCTCCTCCCTCCTCATCTCTGCCTATGCAGCAGATTACTTGAATGTTGAAGGCAAGGTCTACTGTGACCCTTGCCGCGTTGAGTTCCAGACCAAAATCAGCGAGGGAATACCAGGTAAAGGGAGTGGTTAATTGTTTAATTAGTATATGCTCAACCTAACGATAAAGATATTCTCGGCTTTTATATTCTTGAAATGATCCAAAATCGCTAACTCTTCTTGTTATATATATGTCCATGCAGCTGCTAAGGTGAAATTGGTATGTAACAGCCGTGACAATGGCACTGAGACATATACCGTGGAGGGTGCAACTGACAGCAGCGGCACATACCGCCTCCCCGTGACGGGAGACCATGAGGATGATATCTGTGAGGTCAGGTTGGTGGAGAGCTCCAGACCCGATTGCAATGAACCATTCCGGAGCATTGACTCTGCCAGGATCCTCCTCACCAAGAACGTTGGAGTGGTGGATAAAACTCGATATCCCAATGCTCTTGGGTACATGAAGAAGGAGGCTCAACCAGAATGTGCAGATGTGCTCAAAGAAATGGGTTTCCTTCCTCTTGAGGTTTAAATTATTTAATCAAATCATCATCATAGCTCTTCCGCCTCGCCTGGATAATAAGATTTGACATGTAATGTCATTTAAAAAAAAAAATCTGTTGTATTTTTTATATGGACAATTGTACACCAATGATTCAATGGAACTATAACAATTTGTCCTGATTTCTTTCTTCGAGTTTCAAGCCCTTGCTTTCTTTTTATTTTTTTTAGCAATTTCTGAGCAAAATAACCATGCTATTGAAATATATTACAAGCCTGCAGAAAAGGCAGGGATCTTTCATAAATTTGCGATGTGATGTTGAGTTTCCCAATGGCAAATCCCTGTACAAATGGTGGCTTTCTGCAATTTAAATTAATGGGTTTTGGGTGATGATAAAGTAATTGAAAAGGGCAGTGCTCCCTTGGAAACGCAATACTTTTCTTTCAGATATATAGGAAACCATCTCTAGTCAAATATATTATGGCGTTTGTTGACCTCTCTTTAAAACCCATGCGGAAATGGTCACAAGACCGTAACGCTTCAGGGAATTGCCCGGCACCGGCACCATTGTTAAAGTCCTGTTCACAGTCGACCTAAGTCTCCGTTTGTTTGCTGGAAAATAATTTTTTTTTGGAAAATGAATTTTGGGAAAAGTGAATTCCGAGAAAGTATTTTTCGATATTTGGTAGTGTAATGGAAAATAAGTTGGAAAATACTTTCTAGTGTTTGGTTATGTCATGGAAAATAAGCTGAAAAATAACTTATTAATATTTTATTTTTCTCAAGTTTATTAAAATAACGAGGAACAAATCTTACAAATTAAAAAGTTGAATGAGAATGAAATTGAAAAAAAAATATAATTTCATAAATTATCTCAAATAAAATAAATAATAATCAAAATAATAGAGATCAAATCTAAAAAATTAAAAAAAATGAAAGATGAAGAAATTAAAATAATAATAATCAACATTTCATAAATTATTTCAAATAAAATAAGTAACAATCAAAAGAATGAGGATCAAATTTGATAGATAAAAAATTTCAATAAAAATATAATAAGGAAAAAGCAAATAGCAATTATAAAAATAAGGACCAAAGTTAATATAAAAATAAAATTTTAAGAGATGAAATTGAAAAATAAATATTCAAAACAAAATATATATAGCAATCAAAAGTTTGAGGATCAAATTTGATATAATCAGCAAATAATGACATTTCTAAATTTTTCACAACTTCCGGAAAGTGTTTTCCCCTCAAATTTTTCAGGAAAACACTTTCCTGAAAACCAAGCCAAATTTTCCTTTTACTGGAAAGTATTTTCCATTGACCAACTTTTCTACTGGCAAACAAACACAAGAAAGTTTGGAAAATAATTTTCCGGAAACCACTTTCCAGAAAAACAAACACAGCTAAAGGGAAAACACTTTCCTGAAAACCAAGTCAGATTTTTCTTTGACTGGAAAGTGTTTTCCGTTTACCGAAAAATGTTTTTCGTTGACTGTGTTTTCCGTTGACCAACTTTTCTAATGACAAACAAACACAGGATAAATGAGAGAAAGTTGTATAAAAACAACGAAATAGAGAAAGTTGATAAATGACCACTTTTTCAATGATGAAACTCGTCATTTTTTGTGTTAACCATTTGATAAGGGAACTTCAATGGTGGTGGTTTTTTATTTAAAAATATTTTTTTAAAAAATAGATTTGTGTTTATATTTATTTTATTCACTTGATTTATTTATCTATTTGAGTAATTTTGAGGTGTTTTAGGATTGGTAGGTGGTTTATGAAGGTTCTTATTGTGTTTTTTGAGATGTTTGTAGGTGACAATGGCTTGAAAAATGATTTTTTAGGCACCCCTCCGGATTTCTCATCAACTATGGTGGTGAATGGATTTTGAGCAACAATAAAAGATATGTTGTCCGTTGTATTTTTTTAGAAAATATTAAGGGGTAGAAGACATCGTCCACCCTTTAAATTTGAAAAAAAAGAAGAAGGATGGCTTAGGTTTGATGGCCTATCCGAGGCACACGTGCATGCCTAGGCTTTTTAAAAAGACGTAGGGGTGTTGGACCACTCAAGCCTACATGTTTGCCTAGTTTTTTTTTCCTTTATTTTTTTATTGATTTTTTTAAACTCATTCTTCAACATTGAATTTTTATTGATTTTTTAAAAATTTTATCATTCAGTATTTTGTTGTTTTTGAATTGGGCTTCATAACTTGTTTTGTTTTATTTTTTTATAAGTTTATCATTGTCTAAAATAAATATATTAGCATTTTTTTTTATCCATAACATAGTGTTAATCACTTATCTAGTGTTATACACACATATATAACAACTACAAAAAAACAAACCAAAATGCTCCAAAACTAAAATATGTTGTTTCAAAAAATAAAAGCACCAAGCAAAAAAGAATTGAAAATCTTAGTTCAAACAATCTATCTCACATAAGTTGAAAGTATTGGGCTTATTAACTTTCTAAGATTCATGTAGGATTCTTTTTTGTCCTCTATTTAGATATATGTATTTTTAAAAATATAAAGATTTATTTTAAAATTAACACAAAAATATATTTATTTTTATATTTTTCTTGTTATTTTTTTAATCAAATATATTTTTGTCTTAGTGTTTTCATGTTTTCTATAATGAGATAATAACCAAATATTCTAAATTTACTAAAAGATGTTAATTATAAAAGCAAAGGCGTTTGTTTAAGCAAAACACAACAATATTTATATTATAAAATATATAATTATAATTAAACATATTATGAGAAAAAAATGAGAAAGATAAAAAAAAAAGTCACAATAATAAAAATTGTATAATTTATCATAACAAATAATATACTATTGCATTGTTTGTTCCATAAAAATTGTAAATCTAAATTTTATACCTCTCAAATCATAGTGTACTCTATCTTCTTCATAGTTTTGAAACTTGACTCGACCCAACAAGTCGACTCGAAATCTGACTAATCCAAGGATGGAACCGGGTCGGGTTGAAGAAAAAATAATAATAAAAAAACCCGACATGACCCAGCTTATCCGGCAAGATCCAATTACAAACTAGTTGATTTTTGATTTTTTTAAAATAAATAAATTTGATCCGGTTGATCCGGTTAAAACTCGAAACCCAAGCTTTGGACTGAATCAACTACTAGCCTGGGTTTTAAAACTATGATCTTACCCACTAAGATCTACCAAACTATATGTTTTAGAATTTTTATTTAATATTTGGAAAAAAAAATCAAAATAACTTAAAAGTCCGGTTCCATTATGTTCAACATGGTTTGGTTCCAAAGCTTTACGCCCGCCTAGCAGCTCTTTTAGAGCCTGTTTGTTTCTGCGTTTCAAAAGCGTTTTTGAAAAAATTTGAATTTTTTTTTATTTTTTTATTAACTTCAAATTAATATATTTTTAGTGTTTTCAAATCATTTTGATGTGCTGATGTCAAAAATGATTTTTAAAAAATCAAAAAATATCATTGGCATGCATTTTAGCACGAAAAGTTATTTGAAAAGCAACCGCAACCACACTGCCAAACAAGCTCTTAACAATCCTAGTTAATTATCCCTTTTTTTTTTAACTGTTTTTTTAATTTAATATTATAATATAAAATAATTTTTATTTGAAAATATATTAAAAATAATAATTTTTCTTAATTTTTTATATTAATTCGTTAAAATCATTAAACAACACTAAAAAAATCATTAATTTAATATTTTTTAAATCAAATATACTTTTAAAACATACTCAATCACAAATAAAAATAATTATTACACACTTTTAATTGAAAACCATAACTATTTAATGAGAATTTTTTTTTTTGTGGTCTAAGTCATTTATATGAGGTTTAGACAGTTTGATATTATAATCAAAATATTGTTTATTTAAAATTATTTTTAAAAAAATTAATATTTTTAATGTTTTAAAATTATTTTAATATGTTAATATTTAAAATAAATTTTTTAAAAAATTAAAAATATATTTTAATAAATTAAAAAAATATATTTTAAAAAAGTAATTTCATCCGTGAAAGGTATCTCTAGATTATAAAAAAGCAGCAACAGCTTGCATATAAAGAGTTTCAATATATATTTTTATTTCGTGTTTAGTGAGAGAATCTGTTGAAAGAACAGAATAGAAAAGAAAAACTCTTTCTCTCTCTAAGAAAACCCTTGAGAAGAGTAGCGTCGTTTGCAATCGACCTCCACAACAAAAAATGGCCAACAGTAATCTCCCTCGTAGAATCATCAAGGTTTGTCCTCCGATCCATCGCTTTCTTTCTCTCTGTTTGGTTTCCATTTTTAAGGAAAAATCGAGTACGCTCTCTCTAATTTTCATTTATTGCTCTATTTGATTCTTGGTTTCAAAGATTTTATTTTTATTTCGTTATTTTTAACTGTGATCTAACAGGAAACTCAACGTCTCCTCAGTGAACCAGGTGGGAAGTTGACTCTTTTTTTTTAAATCAGTAATAAATTATGGTTTTGGAGTAGTGATTTGTTTGTGTGAAACTTTGAGAATTATTATTATTTGTGTAAAACTTTGAGAATTATTATTATGATTATTATTATTACTCTGCTAGTCATCGTTTGTTAATTTTTGTGATTTACTGATACCACCGGCAGCTCCGGGAATTAGTGCTTCCCCGTCTGAGGATAATATGCGATATTTTAATGTCATGATTCTTGGCCCAACGCAATCTCCATATGAAGGTATTTTTTTTTAAATAATGTAGAAATGATTATTCAAAACTATGATTTTCTTTTGATCATCATGCTTTAAGTTTTTCCCCTTTAATGTTTTAGCTTTGAATTTCCATGTGGAAGAGAAAAGTTGTGAAATGGGTTGAAATTAAAAGAAGTATCACTATAGTGCCTAAACTCTGTTGTGTTTCTTTTGGCATTTGGTGCTTTAAGTCTCATCCAGCTGTATTTTGCTAATCCAATAGCTCTTCATGTGGAATTCAGTGCTGCTAATCATCTTAAACTATGTGGCTGTATGGTCCAACCCCAGCTAGTTGGGTTATGGATGCTTGAACTCTTCGCTCTTCAAGACATTGTTGATAATTTCTGTGTGTGAAATTGGGATTTCGCAATCATATTGCCCCTTTATCATTGTGTATTCCTTTCTAATTAGTATTTGTAGTATAATTAAACTAAACAAGATCTAGCAATTTGAATGGATAACAGTGCTTGATTAAGAGACTGCACTAGAAACGGGAACTTATCATGTCTTCTTCCATATTTCCCTTTGTGCATAGAATAATACTTGTACTTAGTGATAATGAAAGTTCATAGTTGACTTGAAACAAATTTCCTATTGCAAGCTCATGGAAATGTGGCAGATATTCTGTGAGAAAATTCAATCAGTTTTTAGGTTCGAGTCATTGATTACTAATTAGATCAATCTACTGCTAAGCTAAAATTGAGATTGGGCCATTTGGTTGCTCTCTCTCTCTCTCACACACACAAACACTTGATGTAGTATACAGTAGATTAAGTTATTTATGAGCATAACTTGCATCGTTGCTGTGTTCTGATTTTTTTAATGTAAATTGTGTGGCATGCTGTTGGATTATAATGTAAGCAAGGCCATGGGAGCTGGAGTTCTCTAAGTACATCACGTGGCATCTAAATCCACAGTCTATCACAGTAAGAGGGATAGACTTGCATCCCTTGTGATATGGCTAGTATGAGACAGTGTTTCAAATAGTCATTGTGTTTATACTGTGTATTACGCTAATTTACTCTATGAGCAGTTACTAATGTGCTGTTGAGGTGATCTTGCTTATTGGGACTTGAATTGGCTTTTAGATTGATTTGGTTCAGGACTTAATGTTCATGCAATGGATTATTTTAGCTGTATCTCATTACTTTGTATGCTCAGATTTCAACCAGTGGCTGGGGTATTGCTTTCATTCAGCATTTTAAGCATCAGTTTCTGAAGCATTGTTTATGAATTATTAAAACAGAAAAAGTTCTTGTTACATTCAAAGAAGCATTGCCCAATTTCCCTTGCAAGGTGATTAATCATTTTTCTCCAGTGCGTAGAACTTCCAAGAATAGTTAAGCTACCATTTATGATACTGCAGAATGGTAGGTTAGATAAGAGGTGCCCTGTGCTTGTCTTTGAGAATTTCCTTTAATGTTAAGTAACTTTTGTGTGGCTTCTTATAGGGTTGAGTTTGAGAGAAATGATTGTGAAATGGATGAATGCAGTTTATTTTGCTATTTGCTTGGGCCACTAAACTGTTTAAATGTTTTGGAAAGAAAATCGTATTTTCCTCCATATCATGTTAATCTCCTTTCCTTACAATTTTTTTGCATGCCTGTTTTGATGTGTGCCATGGTTGTGTTCTTTGTTTAGGAGGGGTTTTCAAGCTGGAATTATTTCTGCCCGAAGAATATCCGATGGCCGCACCAAAGGTACCTCAAGTTGGTTTTTCCATTGTGGTGCTTTCCCAAAATCTCACTTTTAAGTTATATTGGATGCTGAATTAAAAATAATTGAGAAATTGTTTTGCCAGGGTTTAGAATGTGTAGCACTTAGTCTTGTGGATTTGTTTTTGTCTCACTTTTTTCTCATAATATTGAATTTGCTTATATTTTGAAATGTTTTAATGCATTTCTTAGTTGTTTGGTGCTTAATTTATCCAGATGACTCATCTTCTTTGATTTTATCCTCTTTAACTCATTTTGTAAATAGATGGTAGGGGATGTAGCACTATATCCATTGTTCCGAAGTGCTTGTCATTGATTCTTAAAATTTAGGATCAGGCTGGTTAGACTTGGAAAGCAACATTTTGGGTTGAATAAGCATAGTGTTGTTAGGTTGGTCTACCCCCTGTTAATTATTTGGGTGGAATAATAGCATGTGGATTTTGTAATAAACATGTTTACATGAGGTTTGCTTGGCTGTTATGCATGTTTTGACCCTTATGAAACCCAAAAATGGAAATGCGCTGGGAACAACCATTGTTATCTATTAATAAGATGATATAATTCAGACCTGAGTGACCTGGCCTATGTGGACAATAAATTTTTCAAACAAGTGATGCATTTTTTTTACTTGTAGTTTAAATATTTCTCTAGCATCTTAACCTTGTCAGTGTAATTGAATTGGTTAGTGGTGTAGTTTTGAATTCAATGTGAAACCATACAAATCGGGCAATTTTAGACATTTAGTATTGCCTGCTTATCTTAACATGGTCTAGTTTACAAAAGTCATCAGATACTGCTTCTTTTGGTACCTGCAAACTGTCACACTCTGCATGTATCTCCAATCTTTTGTTGATGCACATTCTTAAGCAATGTCTGTTTATGCCAGGAGTTCTCAACTGTAACTTGTTTATCATAATTTGCTGCAGCATTTTTTCCTGTTTTTCTTAGTATTATTACTCTGTTACAGGTTCGATTTCTGACGAAAATATACCATCCTAACATCGATAAGGTAGGCCCTATTACCCCTGCTTTTCTCATTTTTCGGTTTAAGACTTGTTATTTCTTTTCTCCAACACTGCAAGTTTCTTATGTAGCTCGGAAGGATATGCCTTGACATTCTGAAAGACAAATGGAGTCCTGCTCTTCAGATACGAACCGTACTTTTGAGGTACTATGAGCTGCAATTTAATATTGTCAAACTTTTTTTTGAGATTAACCCCATGTTGAAACTTGTGGTAGTAAGCACTCATGTTTTGATTAATTGATCAACTGATCCCTGGCAATTTAGGGACGGATGAACTGAACATTAAAAGATTTTAACCTACTCTTACTTTTACCATGTCTTATTTCTTTTCCCACTCCATTTCCACTGAAGAATTAATTGCCACTGTGAGGGGAAAATAAGAGATGAGTTTTATTGGAAGAGATATTTGATATGCTAGACATGAGAGTATTTAATTTTGTAATGTTGGGTTTGATAGTATCCAAGCACTTCTTAGCGCCCCAAACCCCGACGATCCACTTTCTGAGAACATTGCAAAGCATTGGAAAACAAACGAGGCAGAAGCTGTTGAGACAGGTAATGTTGATATTTCCAATTATTAAGTTCATACCAGTTTCCCTGGAATTTACTTTCCTCAAGCTTTATAATAAACAACGCTAACAGGTGTGTTGGTTTAGTCCTGATATTTTGTTGCAAACTACTGTTGAACTCTGCAGCTAAGGAGTGGACCCGTTTATACGCAAGTGGTGCATGATTATGTAAACTTCCCTTCAAATGACATGGGATGTATGCTATTGACTTGATTTGAATGGAAATGTGGAAGAAATGATGTTTGAACAAGTTATAATCTAATATTTTTCAAAGCTTCCAGATGCTGCATGTTAAATTGTTCTGTTGTTGGAAACATGTCTTTGTGAACTTGTATGATCAGATAAGATGAGTTATTTGTATATCCGTGTCGCTCTGCATCAGTCTCAATCTCTCAAATGCAAATTTTATCATGCTTGTATACATCATAGCATATCAAACTTTCAACTGCACTAGCATAAGGAACTTTGCACATTTGGTCTTTTTATTATTTATTTTCTTTTTTGAGTCCTGGGACACATAGTTTTTGACTCAAGGCTTCGCCCTTTAAAATATAAGTGTTTGTGATTTTTTAAATCTGTCATATTAAATTGCTCAAGATTTTTCTAAATGTACAACTCTTGTGAAAGAGAGTTACTTTCTTGATCAATCTCATAAAATCTCAACTACAATGGTCTTCACTGATCATAGTGAAACCATATGGGATGATTGAATTACGAAAACTAATGTATCCATTGCGTTGAAGATTGTTTTAGATCATAGATTGACTTTAAAATCCTACACATTGTGTTCTTGGTCATTCATGATGAAACTTATAGATTGTTTCGTCTAAGATTTATTCTTCCAATTCTCTATTGAGAAAGGCATCCTCACATTCATTTGATGTAATTCAAGGTCCAAGTAAATTATTATAGATAGAATTAATGTTATCAAGGTAAACCATACAGGAGATGAAAATGTCTCTACATAGTTAGTTCTTTCATGTTGTGCACTAATTTATTATCTCTCAGATTTCTCCCACTTGGAAGTGAATCCAATAGAGTTTATATAGCAGAAGCAATTTGGTCCTGATAAGTCGGACCTCTCTCCTATTTAGTAAAATTATTCTCCAAGAATGTTATATCTCTATATTTAAATTCAGTGGGTTTCTTGTTCACCTACGAATACATGTCCTTTTAACTATTCAAAATATCTTGTAAAGATATATTTCTTCTTTCTAGTGCCTGACTTTTCATGATTCTGGGAAGAATGATGAATATAAATAGCGTAACCTCAAAAGTTTCAAAACACTTAGATTTATGTTTCGTCAATAACTTATAGGAAAAGGTTGTAAGTGACTTGATAGGCTCGCTGTAATGCATCACTTTAATATGTGATTGGAAAAATATCAGGAAGGGTTCTTTTTCTTTTTTCTGTAATACCATTTTGTTGTTGTGTTTAAGAAATAGTCAATTGTCATTCTATTCTCTTGTCATACTAGTAAAATCATCTATAAATATGATGAAATAAATTGCCCTACACCTTGCCTTTATATTCATTGGACAATGGATGTCAAAATGAATTAATTGCAATGAAAGTTCAAATTCAGCTCTTGTATCTTTTCTAAATGGTTTTCTTATAGTTTTTCCAGTTAAACAATACTCATAAATAAACAAATTTACATTGTTAATATTTTTCAATAAGTCATCTTTGATTAATCTATTTAGTCGTTGTTAACCTATATGACCTAGCATAGCATGTCATATATTCGCATTCGTTTATTCACATTCTTTCTATTAACTACGAGATGACATACCCGTACGTTGTCGCGGACTTATAAAACAAATGTATTTAACATATGATGGAACAAATATTTCATGATGGAAAAAAAAGTTTGTTGGTGATTAAAAATTTAGAGACTGAACAAAATGATGTTTTGTGAGGAAAGATACAGTATTTTCACCGCATGATTTAGCTTTTCTGTTAATAAAAAGTAAAAAAAAAATTACAAAGCTAAATTATCTACCAACTTAATATTAAAAAAAAACCTAATAAAGTAATTTTGGAAGGAAAAAAACCCATGAGAAAAAATATTGTAGCAATTGACAATATTTTATGAGGAAAACTACAACGTTTTCCCCAATAAAATAAAATAAAAAACCATTTAGAGAAATATTGTAGCAATTCACAGTATTTTGTGAGAAAAACTACAACTCTTTCCTCATATGATTTAGCTTTATTGTAATTATAATTCTTAACCAACTCAAAATTTAAAAAACAAAATCGACAAAGATAATTTTGAAAAAAATCATTAAAAAAATCATATGGAAAAACACTGCAACAATTCACAGTTGGTAGATATAATTTTGAAAAAATAATTACAAAACTAAATTCTCCATCAGCTTAATATTAAAAAAAGATCGATAAATATAATTTTGAAAAATAAAAAAATAAAATATAAAAACTATGTGGGAAAACAATGTAGCAATCCACAGTATTTTAAAGGAAAAAAATTACAAAGAAAAATTTTTAACCAGCTTAATATTTAAAAAGTAAAATCAACAAAATTTTAAAAAAGAAAAAAAAAAAGGAAAGTTGAAAAAAAAAAGTAATTTTGGAAAAGAAAAGAAAAAAAAACGAAAAAAAAGGAAAAGTTGGAAAAAAAAATGAAGAAATGGAAAAAAATAGGAAAAGTGAAAAAAAAAAAAGAAGAAAGAGGAATGCACTATGTTTACCCACACCATTTAGTTGTGGCATGTGCGCTGCTGCGGGCTTATAGAAACAATGTCTATGATGGTATTATAATTGTGAATTAATGCTAGATAAACTAATGTTTTATGAGGGGGGGAAATTATGTTAGTGATTAAGAGCCTAGAGACTAAATAGAATAAATTGTGTGAAAAATATTGATATTGTAGAGATATTAAAAGATCAAAGACTTGCATGATTGGAGGTGGTTGCAGAAGACTAATTGTGTCATTGATTATATTTCAAAAATAAAACAACACACAAAATATTATATCTATTTAAAAAACATTACGAAAAAGATATAATAACTAATTATAAACAAAACGATGCCACAACAACATTAAAGAGTTGCATTGCTTTTTAAGAGAGTTAAATTTTGTTGCATTAGTTCGTAGGGGCATGCAAAATGAATAGGAAAGCAGCTTGTGAAGTTGCTTTATAAACAAAAATATTGTTTGTCACCCTATTGATGGAGATTTCCTGCAAATGAAGAAGAAACTTGCATTATTAGTGGTCAATTGAAGGAAAAAAGTAGAAAAAACAAAAGGGAAGGTGGAGATAATGTGCTGCTAATTTGTACAAAAAAAAAAAGAAAAGAAGTAAAGTTTAAAATGATAGTAAAGAAGCTAGAAACTAAGGGCATATGATTTTCATAATTAAACTTATGTGTAGTATCAATTGTGAAGAGTTGTTAAATAGTTATGTTATTTGTTATAATTTAATTGGCATGAATAGTTATGTTATTTGTTATAATTTAAACATGAAAAAAAATGGTTCATTATAGTCATTGTTTTTGTCGTTAAAAATTATGTTGTGATTTTGGTCTTCACTCATCCATGTAGTTAACTTATGTTAATAATAATTAATTACTAAAAATATTTGTTATCACAGATTATATCAAACGTAAACTGTTATTGTTTAACTATGTTGGCTGAAATGAAAACGACAACTTTGAAACCTTAGCCTTTTAGGGTAGCCATTTTAACTATTGAGCTATCTCAAATATTATTTTCGGTCAATCACCTTATACACCATTGTTTTCGTTGTGCAATTTAACTGTTGGGATTCTATGGCTAAAATGGTTTTCTTCTAATTAGTTGCTGGATTAGCATATTAGCAAATTAGCATATTAAGCCAACCTTGGCAGATTAATTAATTTGGTTTTTGCCACCGTCAACATATAATGATAATGATGACTTAGGTAATAAATTCAATATTTTTTTCTTAACTAAGTCTTATAAACTTTGATTTAACTGATAGAAAGGACATGGGAAAACAATTTTGTAGTGTAATTGCAACACCAACTATATAATTTAGTATAAGTGAAGAAAGAATGTTGTCTATCAATTTATTGTTGTTGTTATTTTTAAGCTATGAACATTTAACAAATAATTTTGTTGGAAAGAATTAAATCCTTTTTTGAATACATATCCAGCAACTTTGTGTTGTTAGTTCTATTTATCACATTTTATGTTAAGTGACTAAAATTATAGGTTGATCTGATCACCAATATTTTTTATAAACTGTATATTTATCTACGGTAATTGAAATGTTTAGAGGAAATAAAAGTGACAAAAAGACAAGACTTTTTTTTAATATGTTTACAAAAGTTATTATGAAATGTCTATTTGTTTGTTTTGAGTTATAACAATGGGTTATATGCTTCATTAGTACCGACCACAGACAAAGAATTGTGAATGTTAAGAATATCATTTGCAATAAATTATTTATTGTCTTCAATTCTCTCTCACATGGTATCATGATATTTTAAAAAATATGACAAGAATTTTTAGGACACCAGTTGAAGAAGCTCTTTGGTATTGTTTATGGACAAATGATATGTTTCGGCTACACACATATTAACTTAGCTTTTTGAATTAAGCTTTAAGCATTAATACAACTAGAATATGGATTTTGACAATATACTTTTTATAGATTCGGGTGAATGGATGAACAACGAAATAAATAATATGAAGTAAAAATATGTGTAGATAAAAGAGTATAGTGAAAAAGATATAAAGGCAAGAATGAAAGTGTTTTAATTTGTGCCAAGAAAGTTTTTTCTAGAAAAGCATGATAACAGGTAAGATGAGATAAATTAAAAGGCAAGTCTGTTAACATTACCTAATGATGATCTTGTTTAAAAGGGTGTTGGGGTTTGCTTGGTGGATCATTTGCCTTAGCGATGGCTGATGTATCACGGTCAAGTGGTGCGAATCTACCTTGAGGATCAGCCACAACAGCTATTGCAGAGTTGTTGATCAAAATAAATTAATAAGTTATGTATCTGCTACTCATAAAACCAAAAGAAACAATGAACATTGGTGAGATTGAAAGGCAACAACTTTTAAATAGGAGAAATGAGCAACTTGTCACCTTTGAATAGGTGTTTCATCTTCAAACAACAACTGTCTTTTGGCTTGTGATGGAAAAGGACCAACCATGTATGGTTGCTTTGGGGACACTTGTGGTTGTTGTGAGAAATTAGCATTAGTTTTAAATGGTGGAACAGGTGTTGGTGTTGTTACGTCTAATGGAGAGGCAACTTTAGAGGATGATGAAGCTGCTTGATTATTAAGAGGAACATCAACAATATGTAGCTTTGGTTCATCAGACAAGGAGGGATCCTCAACAGTTACAATGTCGTCAAAAACATTGGTAACAATGATGTCACAACGATTAACAACTGAGCGAAAAGCTCCAAATCTCAGCTGGAAAATCTTGTCCTTGTTTAATTTTTCAATCATGGGAGGTGGGATGCAATCAATAAACCCTTTGTCATAGAGATAACAATGGGCAGAGGAGCCAAAGAAGTTTTCAGCAATTTTTCCAACCATTAGAAATGTTGCAATATCGTTGCCATCAGTCACAATACAACAAATTTAAACCTGATAAAATGTTTAGAAGTGAGATAAATAAATATAAGATATTGTTAAAAAGATGCAAAGAAAATTTATAATTTAGTTTGAGACATGAAAAGCAATAGAAAAGAGCTCTTAACCATGGAACCGGCGTTACTTCATTGTGTTAAATGCATCTAAAAATTATGCCTTTGTCAGACAATGATTTTGTGCATAAAGGGCAGCTTTGATACCACCATCCTCTATGAAGATCATAGTCAGCTATGGAAGCTTTGCATGTAAATCTTTTGCTCTACACATTATTGATAAAAATATATATAGTTTGATGTGTATTTATAAAGATCAAAGTAAAAGAATGAGATTATTGTTGACATACTTTGTGTTCATATGGATCTATACAAAGAATTTCTTTGATAGTCTTCATGTTTTCATTTATTTGTTGTTTGATGGATCTGGCGACATTCATGGAAGTAGGGAGTTGATAGACCTCAACCGGCAGCTGATTATAGCTGAGAATAGTAGTTTTATGTCAAAAGAAAAAAAATAATATTTGAAGAAAATAAGCGAGATTAAAAGAAAAGAAAAAAAGCTAGCTTATTGAGGCTTATATGGAATAATCTCAGGAATTTCTGGGTTGAAATACCATAAGGAGGCAACAATGCTAGCAAGGTTTGGTTTTCCTCGGAGTAAAAGGAAGCAAATTGATATGGTGAAACATAGGCAAAATACTAGTTAAATGTGGGTGAAACTATCGAATAATATGGTTGCATCAAATACCCTCACACTTAGCTCTTGCTCGTCCTCGAGAAAGGATAGGTAAAATCAAATCAAAGTTAAATTAAATCAAATCATTATGACCAATCTCCTAATCTCCCATCAATATCCAAGAATACATGCATTATAAACAAGAACACAATTAAGAAGGATAAATAGTATAAATTTTCATGAATTTATTTACATGCAAACTTCAAAACTCAATTAATTGTCGGGATTTAAATGAAATCTATGCCATGCCAAAGTGATAGGTCCTCTCATTGATATACACTCCAACACTCACGTGTTTAGGGCTTATGTGTTTAAATCTCTCAAATTCAATCAATGAATATGTTCTACCATAAGCTTGCTCTTCAATCTCATCTCCATTACTAACATATTACAAGCAATGCATGAATCAAAAGGTTTTATTTCCGGTTGTAATGGGGCTAGGGTTAAGGTGAGGTAAAAGAGAATAAAAGAGAAGGTTCAAACCAAAGAAAGTAGAGCATTCTAAAAAATGATATTTCATACAACATATTCCATCAAAGCACAAAAATTTTCCATCTTTAATCACCAATGCTTAACTTTTTTTTTTTTTTTTATTTCAAGCTCTTTCAACATAAAATCTTAAGAACATAAAGGAACACTTATTTCTTTCTTTCTTTCTCTTTTTTTTTTTGTATTTTTTTTTTGTTTTTCACCTTTGGAAACTTGCCCATATTTTCATCAAGCATCACTTCTTCTTTCTTTTCACATAATTTCCAATCATAATTCCATAAGATATCACAAGTATATGCTCTACTAATCCTTGGCCAGGGGAAAGGAAAACATATATAAAGTTAAGGCTTATACATGGATAAAGCAAAGAAAAGATAAACAAGCTCAAAATGGGCTTACTAAGGATAATATGCTTTAGGTTGGCTTTTTGGCTCAAATGGTTAAAATTCCTAATGCCTTTATCATCTTCATGTATATATGTAATGCGAATGTAATCTCAACAAGATATGAAGCAAGTTCTAGAGATACATATCATTGAAAGAATGCACACTCAAAGAATATAATGTTGAAGGCTCAAAAGCTTACATTGGTATAACACTATAAAGTCAACATGGCATATTCTCAAAGTCAATCCCTAAACCAATTAAACCTTAAAATTTGCATGCATATTCCTTCATTTGATTTATATCTTCATCTATCTCAATTAACTCTCATACATAATACTCATATTCTCAAAAACCAATGGGAGTTAAAAAGATCAAACATAATTTTTTTTTTTAAGAACAACAAAGAAAACTAAAATAAGAAAACCAAAATTCTCTCAATACCCCCACACTTAAAACACAACATTGTCCTCAATGTTGAAATAAAAGCAAAGGAACATAAGAGAATGACAGAAAATAAATTAAAATGCGAAAAAATAAAAGATAACGAAAAAGAAAGCAAATCTGATTTTTTTTTCTTTTTGTGCTAGGTTGCCTCCCAGTAAGCGTTTTTGTTTTATGTCATTGGCTTGACATGTGGCATGCTCATTCTTCATAGATTGGTTCAACTAACTCTACAGAAGCGGTGAGTTCTGTCTTCCAACCTTCATAGAAAGGTTTCAAACGATGCCCATTTACCTTGAGTACTTTATTGGTTTCTAAACTTGTAATTTCAACTGCACCATAAGGAAAAACATTAGAAACAACAAAGGGTCCAATCCAACGGGAGCGCAACTTTCCAGGAAAAAGTTTCAAACGCGAATGATAAAGAAGGACTTTGTCCCCAACATTAAATTCTTTTCTTATAATCATTCGGTCATGGAGACTCTTAGTCTTTTCTTTGTAAATCCTTGCATTCTCATAAGCATCATTTCGAATCTCTTCCAACTCTTGCAATTGCAACTTTCTTGCAATCCCAGCAGCATCATAATCCATGTTACATTTTTTAATGGCCCAAAAAGCTTTGTGTTCAAGCTCCACCGGTAGATGACATGCTTTTCCATAAATCATCCTATAAGGTGACATTCCTATAGGTGATTTCTAAGCAGTCCTATAAGCCCAAAGTGCATCACCAAGTCGTAGACTCCAATCTCGCCGGTTGGGTTGCACTGTCTTCTCTAAAATGGACTTGATTTCTCGATTTGAAATTTCAGCTTGGCCATTTGTTTGAGGATGGTATGCTATGGAAGTCCGATGAGTCACATGATATTTGCGTAACAATGCTTCCATTGAACGATTGTAAAAATGAGTACCACGATCACTAATGATAGCTTTAGGGATTCCAAACCTGTCAAATATATGTGTCTTGATAAAATCTAAAACAACCTTAGCATCGTTAGTTCGTGTGGCTTTTGCCTCAATCCATTTGGACACATAATCAACAGTAAGAAGGATATAAAGATTGCCAAAAGAAGAAGGAAATGGACTCATAAAATCAATACCCCAAACATCAAAAATTTCACTTACAATAATATTCATTAAAGGCATTTGATTCTTATGAGTGATATTACCTGTTTTTTGGCATTTTTCACATGATTTGCAAAAATGATATGCATCCTTAAAAATAAAAGGCCAATAAAAACCACTTTCAAGTACCTTGTGGGCCGTTCTTTTTGCTCCAAAATGCCCACCACAAGAATGAGAATGACAAAAGCTAAGAATGGAATGAAATTCATCTTGTAGTACACATCTCCTAACTACTTGATCCACACAAAATTTCCACAAATAAGGAGTATCCCAAAAATAATATTTAGCATTAGCTCGTAACTTGTCTTTTTGGGATGTAGACAAACCTGGAGGGAATTCTTTGGTGACTAAATAGTTCACCAAATCAGCATACCATGGTCTTGTAGAGGAATGTAACACATACAACTGCTCATCAGGGAATGTCTCTCGTATTGTTTCGGTTTGTATATCCTTAGTCCTTAGTCGGCTCAAGTGATCAGCCACATGGTTTTCGGCACCTTTTTTGTCTTTAATCTCAAGATCAAATTCTTGTAAAAGCAAGATTCACCTAATCAATCTTGGTTTGGATTCCTTTTTCTTCAAAAGATACCTTAAAGCTGCATGGTCAGTAAAAACAATGACTTTTGTACCAATTAGATATGACCTGAATTTTTCAAGAGCAAACACTACTGCAAAAAGTTCCTTTTCAGTTGTATGGTAATTGCATTGTGCTCCGTCCAACATGCGGGAAGCATAAGCGATAACATGCAAATTCTTCCCTATTCTTTGCCCAAGGACAACCCCTATCGCATAGTCACTCGCATCACACATTATCTCAAAAGGCTCATCCCAATTTGGTGGTTGGATGATAGGTGCAGATGTGACACGCTTTTTAAGCTCATCATGGGCATCTTTACATGCTTGATCAAACATAAAATCCACTTCTTTAGCTAATAGTTTGCACAAGGGTGATGTAATCTTCGAGAAATCTTTGATAAAACGTCGATAGAAACCTGCATGACCAAGAAAAGAACGAATTTCCCTCACGCAGGAGGGGTAAGGCAATGATGAAATAACGTCTATTTTAGCTTTATCAACTTCTAATCCACGTGAAGACACAACATGCCCAAGAACTATTCCTTGTTCTACCATAAAATAACACTTTTCATAGTTTAAGACAAGGCTGGTTTCAATGCACCTTTTCAAGATCAAAGATAAATTTTCTAGACATTTATCAAAAGAATCACCATACACTGTGAAATCATCCATGAAAACCTCAATTATTCTTTCAACATAATCAGAAAAAATACTCATCATGCATCTTTGAAAAGTTGCAGGTGCATTACAGAGACCAAAGGGCATTCTCCTATATGCATATGTACCAAATGGACATGTAAATGTAGTCTTTTATTGATCCTCAGGATTAATAACAATCTGATTGTATCCACTATATCCATCAAGAAAGCAATAAAAAGACTTACCTGCTAGACGTTCAAGCATTTGATCCATGAATGGTAATGGGAAATGATCTTTGCGTGTAGCAAGATTTAGCTTTCTATAATCAACACACATTCTCCATCCACTCGAGATGCGAGTAGGAATGAGCTCATCCTTTTTGTTTTTCACCAACGTGATTCCGGTCTTTTTGGGCACCACATGGATTGGCGCTACCCATTTACTATCCGTGATGGGATAAATGACTCCTGCATCTAACAGTTTCAAAATTTCAGCTTTCACTACCTCCATCATAGGCGGGTTCAACGTCCTTTGCATTTCCCTTCTTGGTTTCGCATTGTCCTCCAATAGTATATGATGCATACACATTGAGGGACTAATGCCCTTGATGTCAGCTAAAGTCCATCCAATGGCCGTCTTGTGATCACACAACAACTTCACAAGTTTTTCCTCTTGCATATTTGTCAAACCTGTTGCTATAATAACGGGAAGTGTATTGTTTTCACCAATGAATACATACTTCAAATTATCGGGCAAAGGTTTCAATTCTAACTCGGAGGCCTGTAAAATAGATGGCAAAAGCATTTTATGTGAAAGTATTAAATCAACAAAGACATTACCATGGGGAATAGTTTGCAAAGATTGCAAAGCCAATGCTGATTCGTGCATATTTTGGGGAACACATATGTGCCTCTCTATCTTTTCTATCTCGGTAAAATCATAGCCATAGCTCAAGGCTACACTTAATCCATCCTCACACTCAAAATCAAAAACTTACTGCACATACTTATCAACTTGGTCATAGCATGTGATAGAATAAACATTGCTATAAGGATATTTCATTGCATCATGAAAATTAAATTCAATCTTTTCATCTCCTACTTCCATAGACAAAGTATCCTTACCACAATCAATCTTTGTATTGGCAATTTTCAAGAATGGTCTCCCAAACAATATAGGAGTGATGTTTGATGAATCATAAGAGTCATGTTACATATCAAGAATATAAAAATCACATGGAATGATCAAACTATCAATCTTGACTAGGACATCTTCTATCACACCAAGTGGGTAAACAAAACTCCGATCCGCAAGTTGTATTACAATGCTAGTTTTATTCAAAGGCTCAAGACTAAGAGAATCATAAACATGTTTGGGCATAACACTAATGGATGCACCTAAATCACACAAGGCCCTTTTAAAACTAGCATTACCAATAACACATGGGATAGTAAACGCACCTAGGTCCTTTTGCTTCAAAGGCATATTCTTTTGAACAACAGCAGATACAACTTCACCCATACTTACCATTTCATGACCTTTCAGTTTGAAAGCTCTCTTGGTAGTACACAACTCTTTCAAAAATTTGGCATACTTAGGAATTTGTTTGATAGCATCAAGTAAAGGAATGTTGAGTTCTACTTTCTTGAAGACCTCTAAAATCTCTTTTTCTTTGTCCTCTTTCTTTGACCTAGAAGAAATTATAGGAAAGGGTGGAATTGTTTTAAAACTGGAATTCATTAAGTGAGGAGTTACCTTGGGAGTGTTGGTCTTTGTTTCAGTTTGTGGAGAAGGAGGATGTTCGTTCTTTGTACTCAATTCAGTTTCTATCTCTTCTTCTTCCTCCATCTCAATTTGTTTTAACCTTTTCTCTTCAAGTTCTTTCCCACTTCGCAGCATGATCGCACTAACATTCTCTTTTGGATTCAATGCTTGGGAGGGCAATTTTCCATTCATTTGTGCTTCTAATTTCCCCACACTTGAAGCTACTTGCCCCATTTGCTTCTCCAAGTTGTGAATACTTGACCTTGTTTCCTGTTGAAAAGACATGACATTTTGTTGCAAAGTCACAGTGTTAGAAGCCAAAGTTTTCATCATCTCACGAAGATCATCATTGGATGAAGACCCCATAACATTGGAGTTTGTGAATGGAGGGGGTTGTCTTGCTTGATAATTATGTTGGGATTGAAATCCACTGGGATGGAATTGTCGGCCTTGATTGCCTTGTTGAGGTTGGTTCCCATACCGTAGGTTAGGATGATCTCTCCATCCAGGATTGTACGTGTGGGAAAAAGGATCATACTTACGCTGAGGCTGTCCATTAAATGCTCCATCAACTGCATTAGCTTGTTCAATGTAATCTTCTTGCATTGTTGGGCACATATCTGAAGTATGTCCTTGTAAGGAGCATATGCTACAAGCTTTCACCTGTTGTACATTGCCACAAGCTAAAGAACGCATAAGAGAAGTAAGATCATTAACTTTATTCTCAAGGTTAGAAATACTTACCTCATTTACTCGTTTGTTTGCGAAGTCTCCACGAGTGCCAAACTATTTCGAGTTGGCTGCCATGTTTGAGATTAATTGGCGTGCAGCCTCGGGTGTCTTGTCTACCAATGCCCCTCCACTTGCAGCATCAATGATACTACGGTCAGTAGGTATCAATCCTTCATAGAAATATTGAATGAGCAGCTGATCGGGTATTTGATGATGAGGGCATTGAATACAGAGTTGCTCAAATCTTTCCCAATACTCGGAAAGTGTCTCTCCATGAGATTATCGAATCCCACATATTGCTTTTCTTATGTTGGCAACTCGAGATGCTGGGAAATACTTCTCAAGGAAGATCTTTTTCATGCCATTCCAAGTTCCAATTGAACCTGGGAGAATGGAGAAAAGCCATGCTTTTGCTGCCCCTTTTAAAGAGAAAGGGAAAGCTTTCAACTTAACCTGTTCTTCGTCAACTCCATTCGGTTTCATGCCAACATAAACCATATGGAACTCCTTGAGATGAGTATGAGGATCTTCTCCTGCAAGACCATTAAATGTTGATAGTAAATGTATAAAACCAGATTTGAGCTCAAAGTTTACACTATTGTCGATGTTTATGCACAATGGTTGATTTTCCACGTTAGGAGCAGCAAGCTCCTTGAGTGTTTGTTGTCGTGCATTAGCCATGGTGTTAAGGCGAGCTTCCTTTCGTAACCTGCGTAAAGTTTTTTCTATTTCGAGATCTAACTGCACTTGACTTTGATTAGTAGAACAGGTTACTGGCATAAAGCATCAAGAAAACTCAAAAGAAACCAACCACGCAAGAGATCGAAAACAATGCAAATTGTACGAAAATCTTACGTTAGAAAACTAAAACTGCCTAAAAACCCTAGAAAACAGCGGAATTTGGCCTCGATAGAGTGGGGTTAGTGGCTTACCACTAGTTATGTTTAGAACGTCGTTTCCCTTCAAAAACCAAAAGACCAAAACCTAATTCCACCAAAAAATCTGTTTTGAACAGTACCGTTGCCGCAAGTGAATAGTACCGCCGCAAGCAAAAATTTTGTTTGTCTTTTTTTTTTCAGAAATATAAATAACAATCACAGCAACTAAAAATAACAGTAAAAGCACAAGAATCAACTAAAATTACTTCCCCGGCAACGGCGCCAAAATTTATTGCGATGTCACGGTCGCACAAATTAATTACCCTAACTTCAAACACAACACACAAGATAGTATAGAGCAAGCAAGGGGTCGATCCCACGAGGAAGATTTAGTTCAAATTTTTATGCTATACGTTATGCAATTTGGGGGGGTTGGATGTTATATAGGCTAAAGAAAAATAAAACAGAAATCTATCAAACAAAATTTAATAAAATCAGAAAATTATCAAGAGAACAAACCTTGGTCGCAATCACACATCCACCTATAGAAATCAGAACTGATCCTTGAAACGAAATTCCAGTTTATATTCTGAATTTTTATCTTTTCTTAACGTTGGTTAATTAACGGATCCGCCGTATAACTAACCATAACCAACAAATAATCACAGTGTCCGCACTAATGATTTAATCCAATGGCAGCCTTAAGATCTAGATAAATTCATTATCTTAACAAATAAGTTGTCTGCTTATGTTGCTTTGATCAAATGTTCTACCTAAGATTAATAACGTAGATCCGCTACAATTATTAAACTCAGTTGCTTCACAAGTTCATATACCACAACTCCGGTTTTGATATCAAACTTAGCAATAAATTATCTATAATAATAACTTAGAGTCCGCTCTAGCAATTAAAATAAACAATCATAGGAAAAATAAGCATAAGAGAACAAACATATTCATCATATAAACTGAAAAGAAAAGGTAAAATAGATCTCACAGTTATTGAAATCCGAAGGTTTCCGTGTCCTTGCAACCAAGAAAATGAGTTTAGCGTTGCATGTTTATTGAATAACTAATCAAAAAGATGGAAGAATGCATGATTTAGGGTTTCTTAGAGTAGGGGGCGTTTTTCTCCTCTTGGGTGGCTGCCCCCCTTCTCTTCTCTCATTCTTTTTATATGCTAGGAAACCCTAATCTCTATTTTACAAAATAGTCCTCCCTTAAGTAGACAATTTACATTTAAGTAGTTCAATAACTATTTTCCTAAAAAAGGAGAAATAGCTTTGCATGAAATCTTCAAGCTTTGACTTAGAGGAGCTACATTGCTGAAATAAAAACTTGGATGTCGGTTTAGATGCTTCGGAACGTAATCTGGACTCGTTTCTTCACGAAACCTGTTTGCTGGCAGAATTTAGTTGTCATCTTTGAAAACTCATATCTCCCTCATATGACATCTTTTTTTGCTGAAAGTTGGAGCGTTTATAGGCCTTTGAGTCAGGAATCCAAAACAATTGAGTTTTCATCAATTGGACTTTTGTAGCTCTAGATATTCAAGTCGGAATGACCGAAGGTCAGCATTGGCAGATTGGGAGATTTGACTTGGAAAGCTGCGATTTCCATGCTCTTCCTTATTTTATTGTCTTGCCTTAGATGTACAGAAAGGTATGGATGTTAGCTTTTTAATGCCACTGGAATCACTTCATTTCGACCTTTAGAGCTCACGTTTTGCACAAAACATCGACTGAACGTCAAATCTGTCAATTACCTTCAATTTACTCCTTTTTGCATCTTTCATCCAAAAGTGCCGTCAAAACATAAAACAAAGAATATCAAGGCATTTTATATGTAAAACATAGGCAAAACACTAGTTAAATATGGATGAAACTATCGAATAATATGGTTGCATCATTGTTTGATGGATCTGACGACATTCATGGAAGTAGGGAGTTGATAGACCTCAACCGGCAGCTGATTATAGCTGAGAATAGTAGTTTTATGTCAAAAGGAAAAAAATAATAATTGAAGAAAATAAGCAAGATTAAAAGAAAAGAAAAAAAGCTAGCTTACTGAGGCTTATATGGAAGAATCTCAGGAATTTCTGGGTTGAAATACCATAAGGAGGCAACAGTGCTAGCAAGGTTTGGTTTTCCTCGGAGTAAAAGGAAGCAAATTGATTTAAATTATTTGAAAATAAATTAAATGATGTAAGGTGCAAATAGATGGAAGGAGCACTTAAGAATTGTGAAAATTTAAAGGGCAATATTTGATAATACAAACCTTTAAACTCAGTGACTCGAAAGCCAGCAAAAACAACAATAATTAGATTTGTGTGTTCATGCAAAACAAAATCATCAAAGCTTTTACAAACGTCGCCCCAAAGAGTTATCCTAAGTTCATCGCCTTTGCATAAAAGATACAAATTAAAAAATAAGGCTATTAAAGTTGTTATAGCAGATAGAATAAGCCAAACCTAATATTTTCAATGATAAACTCTTTTTTGTCTGTTATGTCTTGATCTTGAACCAACACTTGCTCAAGTGGCTCAATAGCTTTTAATCGACTGGGTACATCTTATGATTAAAAATTTAAAACCTGTTAGCAATTTCAAAAACAAATCTAATAAGGTAATTAAAATGCATCATGAAATTTTTTTTATTGTTGTTCATACTAGTGAGTGTTCTTGATCCTTTTCCTTTAGTCAACAAATGTGCAAAATCGATGAAGTTAAAGTAATGGCGTGGTACTTAGGGTGTCAATGGATTAAGCCTTGCAACTTTTGTGTCTGACTTAAGATCAATAATGGCTTCGTGGGCAACAACGGAGTTAGTGTATCTATTTTCAAATGTATTGAATTCGCTGATTTGGTAGTAATCACCTTCAATAATAGAAGTAGCAAACAATTGTATATCCTTGCCTTTAGTTGAGCCCTGTATTGCGTTACCCTATGGAATCATAATGAAAACTATTATAAATGAGATAGCATTAAAATTGAGAACAAAAAACAAAGTATAAAGCTAACAATGATTCATTAGTCATATAAAATTAAAATTATATGACAATTTTTAGTCATATAATTTATTATATTATAAAATATAAATATATATTATAATGATAATGATAATTAAATTATAATTAGAAATTGAAGTCAATTCTTGCTATAGTTATATCACACATTGTTGTCATCTTTTTAATTAATAAAATAAAATGAATAAATTTTACAAATAATTCATTCAACATTGGTCTGCGCGTCATGTTATTTTTTAAACCTACACCACTGTCATGTTTGTTACAAAGGGTAAAAATAAAACATAGGCATACCAGAAGCTTTGTTTTGTAAAAATATTAAAAGGTTATTTAGTTGAAAAAATAAAAGAAACATTTGATGATACTAAATGGATAACACTTAAGTTTTGTTTTTTTTTTTTGGATTCAATTGTAAAAACAGTGTTCAATTTGAGATTAAAATTTGTAAATATTAAAGGGTAAAGATAAGGAAGTCTAGTGTTTTTTATTTAGTACATGGAATCTTGTGGATAGCCTTTTGTAATTAAAAGACTATTTTAATGTGTTTTGCAATAGTAGTTGGTATAATATTATTTTAGATATAAAAAAGTACACAGATCGGAAATATATTATAATCATTCTATTATGTAATGAAATTTTTTTTTTTAAGGAATTAGATTTTCATGAATAGATTTGCATAGTGCACATTGTTGCATAGTAGTTGGAATTACCAAAATGAAGCTCAAATCACAAAGTTGTTTAGACTTTAGATGATGATTATCTAACAACTTATTAGACTAATTAATTAAGGTTTTCAGGTTGTGTTTAGTGTAAAGATAGCATTGACCAACGTTGTTCAATAATGGTAAAGACAGGTTTAAAAAGAATTAAATCATGTATTAAGAATGTAAAATTTAAAAAGGATTCAATGTAGAATCATACATTAATATAATGTAAAATTGTAGATGTAAAAAAAAATAATAGAATAAAAAATAGCAATTTTATGTTTTTGTGCATCTATAAATGATACTCGATCGAAACGTTTTCAAAATTGTAAAAAACAATTTGAAAAATAGCTATAAAAACCAAAGTGCAAAAGATGAGCTTACCATGTTATCAGCAAATAGGCAATTAAAACTACTTGTCTGACCAATGAGCTTAGGAATCCAAACACGGCAAACTCTAGCACGAAGGGATGTGTAAAAGGTGTATTTTTTAATGTTTTGGATAGACAGCACCATGATCCTGAAAGGGAAAAAATAAATAAAATAAAAACTAATGATTTTAAATTTGAAAGGAATTTAATTAACAATATACCAATAACTATAAAACGCTACAAATGCAATGTAAAAATGCGAAGTAACGTCTTACAAATGTATTAGTGAGGCTAATTAACAGGCGACCAAACAAAGGGGGAAAAGAAGGAACACTTCTGAAGGCAAAGTTGAAATCTAATCATTTGTAAAAAAGCGATGAACAAACAATAAGTGATTAATTGATTTGTTTCAGAGCATTAGAAAAAAAAGGGTTTAAAAACAACCTCTAGGAAGAGCACTTATAATGTCTTTATAGACAATATTTTTTGCATAATGAGAAGGTTCCCCTTGATTATTGCATGAGATAATTTTTAAACCCTTTCTTGAAGTGACTCTTGAGAGAGCGATATAAAGTTGGCCATGAGTGAAGACTTGTTCCTTAAGAAAGACTCCAATAGTTTTCAATGATTGGCCTTGAATTTTATTTATTGTCATTGTGTAACACAGTTTTAAAGAAAACTGACGTCTTTTATCGTAAATTGACACCTTCCTTCATTTATTGGAAAGATAATTCTTGGTATAAAACTCTATTACCAATATTACACCCAGTATTTATATGTGCTTCAATGACTCTTGCTGAAAGCTATGTCATTATAAGTCTTGTCCCATTACATAAACCAATAGATGGGTTGATATTTCTAAGCAACATGACTGGTGTCCCGATTTTCAAAGCAAGTGTATGAGAAGGCACACCATTGAATTCAGGTTGGTTGATATATTATATTGGATATAATGAATTGGCAATGTCAGTCTCTCTTGATGATGTTGAAATAGAATATGTGCTAAGATAGATATGTTTGTCATCGGGTGTCATAGCAAGCATAAAATCATTAATTTAACAATTGTTGTGTTTTTCGGTGTTACAATGGCTCTTTCTCTAAAATAGCAAGGGTTCATTTGAGGCTCAGAAATAGATGGATAAATTGTTGAGACAATGGTTGGAATTGGATCACATGAAGTATGAAGGAGTAGATCTGAGGGAATGCTAATAAAAGAATCATCTAACTCACTAGAGAAAGTTAAATCAGAAATATCATCATTACCAATGCTTAAAATCCACCTAGCAAATTTGATGATTTCAATTCTTTCTTCAGCGGCCAGACTATGAGTAGAGAGACGCATGTTTTTTGTAAGAGTTAATACAGTAAATTTAGGCCATAAAGCTGAGCTGCTTAGAGAAGAATTAACTATCTCTTCTTTTGTTCCACCAGGAATAACTAGCAACATTTGGCAAAAATCACCGCCAAGCAAAATTGTTTTACCACCAAATGGAAGATCTCGACTATAATTGTCACACCCTGAAAGGACATCATGCATTGAACGGTCAAGGGCTTCAAAATAACACATGTTATTCATTGTTGCTTCATCCTAAACTATAAGATATTTTATTTCAAGAAGGCTAGAGAGATGTGTGTTTTTCTTGATGGCACATGTTGATAATTCATCAACAATAAGTGGGATTTTGAATCTTGAATGGGTTGTATGACCGTCTGGCAATAAAGGAGATGCAATACCGGATGAGGCTATAGCAAGGACAACTAACCCCTCAAATCTGATGCGATTGATGATTGTATGCCATAAAAAAGTTTTACCAGTTCCTTCATGACCATAAACAAAGATTAAACTTTGTTTCTTTTGAAGGACAGCTGCAACAACTGAATCATATATTATTTTCTGCCCATGGTTGAGAAGGGAGAGATTTAATGAATGTTGACTCTTAAGGTCAGCAAGATCATAATTAAGCTCTTCTCTTAGAAGGTTGTTCCTAATTTCAATTAACAATTGGCCATTAGGCATTGGCAATTTATGATCTTAAAGTGTTGTTGTAGCATCATTGAAAAGTTGTTCAAGCTCATATAACACATAATTTTTAAGCTGGTCATCAGATAAAATCAAATTTGGCATTTAAAAGATGTTCTCAACCTATAAAGGATGTCATCGTGCATTGAATGCCAAAAGTGATTGAATAAAACCAAAGGATCAACAATTTCACAAAATAAAACAATGCTGACAAAAAGTTGTCTAAGTTATGGAGACATTGCAGTTGTGATGGCTTCACAAAAAGCCTCAGACCATTCTTTATCATTGCCTAAAAGCTCATATGCTTTGCAAGCAACTTGAAATGTTGGATTAACAATCCCATCAACTTCCTGTCGGCCCTTTAATATAGTTTAAAAGCAATCGTAAAAAATAAAGTTCCCCAGCAGCAGGATGTATATATGTTAAACGCCCAAGGCTAAACCCCTTTGATCTTGTAACCCATTCTTTTTGTCCAGCATCCCATACATACTTGCTTGGAAATTTTGAATAGCAAAGTTCTCGTGCATTAGAATCTTTCTTGTTGCATTCGAACCATTCAATAATCATTTTTTTATTAATACTCGGCCTTCTAAGAACATAATGGAGAGACTCACTACCTGAAAAGACAACATTTTGTTGAAAAGGCAAATGAACCTGAAGTCTTTCAACTGGAGGGTTTCTTGAATGGATTGGAAATTGGAAAAGACTCCAAACAGCTTCATAGGGGCAGATAAAACGATAATTAAGATATGCTTACATCTCATCATTTGTTTCATTTTGGAGCACCATACGACATCTATCAGGCCCTTTTTTGACATATTTAAATAGATATTTGATGAGCATTGATTGACAGCATATCTCAACATTTATATGTGCATTATACTGCATTAAAAGTTCTTTATTGTATGGAACACCATAGTCATTGCAAAGCATAATTCCATCCTTGAGAACAAAATTAGTGCGGCATTCACGTCACTTATAATAAACAAACCCATTCTCACTAAAAATAGTTGAGTCTTTGAATTTCTTTGGAAATGACTTTGCACATCTACATTCCAGCATGCATTGTGCATTTGGCTTTGCAACGCCGTATGAACCATATATCATGAACTTGGAGACAATTTCATGACATAAAGGATCAATATTCTTATCTAGTATTTTAGCAGAAACAATCGAGTCAATATCATCAGCAGTTCAACATTTAAATTCAGAGGCAAGCCAAACCAAAATATATGTATGTGAAAGCCCTCTCTTTTAAAACTCAATTGTGCATACATCTATCGAGTTGCAAAATGAAATCAAATAAGAATAAATAAATAAAGATATACATGATGAGAAAGAAAAGAAATGGGTAAGGCCTAATTAGCATCAATTGTCTTGCGAAAAGGGATACTAGATTTGATGAACTTCAACATATCAAGAACCTTTTCTTTAAAAACACGTGTGATTATATCAGGTTTGTCTTCATGTTTACAAAGTTTGTCTTTTTTAAGCTCTCTCCGGATTTCAGGCCAGCTTGTATTGCATGTGAATGTGATGAAAAGATCTAGATTTTCATATGCCCTACAAATGGCCATAGCATCTTGGTAATTATTTATCATGTATCGCGGGCTACCAGTTAAACAAGAGGGGAGAATATTTTTTCCTATTTTTGACCCTTGAATATCCCCTCTGAGAACAACTTCATTAATGCCTTGATAGAGCTTAGTTCAAAGATCATTTTGGTTCATTTTAATGTAATCAAGTTTGTCTTCCTCAACATTGGTAAACACATCAACTAAAAATTGTTGGTAAAGACGACCACCTTTTGTAACAATGTTTTCACCATATTCCCTCTCATGAATAAGATACGCATAAAAAGCTCTCATTGGTACATTTTGACGCCTTCTAGAAACTTGATTATCATGGTTGGCAAAACTAATATTAGTTCGATAACCATATTCACCAAATGGAAAAACAAAAGGATATTGCAATGACATAAATTTTGGATGCAATTTAGAGATTCTTTGTAAAGTCCCTCATGAACTCTCAATAACAATATCTCGTTCTGACCGATAATCACCAATATCTCCAACAATCAAGCCACCAATATCATCTGAAGATGGGTCATTATATTGTCTTTAGTCATGAGTTCTTTGACCAAGCAACCTTAGTTTATATCTAGGATTGTTTGACATTGACAGCCTTTGCGAAGCATGACGAAATAAGCCAACTAAACAGTTAGTTGAATTAACCATGTCAATAAGATCCTTGACAACAGATTCATCTAAAGTTGAAGCAGAGCTCCCATGTGGAAACGGTGCTAGTCGATTTGCAACTTCATTTGTAGTGTCATAAATATAAAGTTGAGCAAACGTTGGAGTCTCTCCATCAGAAGGCAAAAGAGAACCCATTAAATGATGACAATGGCCATTTATCTTAAAAACATAGGGCCCAGGTCGACGATTGATTGAGTGATCTATATCGGCCCCCATAGATGTAAAAGTGAACATAGAGTTGTAGGCTCGAATATTTCTGTGAAATTTCTTAAAAGCTTCACCAAATGCAGGGTCCAGAAGTTCATCAAGAATATGAGGTGTCGATAATGGTCGTGGAAGCCTAATCTTTCCACCAAGACAACAAAGTGAGAATTGTGGATTGGTTTTGGTTGAGCGTGCAAGCTTCTCATCAAGCCAAAAAAAAAAGCCTTGCAATGAGAGAATTTGAATGTTTAGTCACCAAAGTCAATGTACTCATTTATACTTCCTAAGAAAAAAAAATGAGTCAAAGAAGATGTCAATGGATAACTAAAAGTCTTGGAATTAAAAAAAAAAAACAAAAGAGAAACAAAATTACAAAACAAACTTTTTCTTTTTTTTATATATGAAGCTTGCCCAATCATTAGTTGCTTAACTGTAGAAGTTGTAAGTTCATGATCAACACGAGTTGAACCAGAAGCACCAAGACTATCAGCGTATGATACATTTGATGATTGTAATGAGCAAGATTGATTGTTTGTAGAAGCTAAACAATCATGATCTTTCTAGTTTTGAGAATACATTGAAGGTTGAGAACGTGAGCTCTCTCCTTGATAAAAATGTGAGAGCTGAGCATTGCAAGGCCCGGGATCAAGATTGTAGCTAGCCTTGATAGCCGTGTTAACGTACCAACTGAGCAAATATAAGTTTCATTTACTTGTTGCGATGAAATATATGGAGAATCTTGCTCATTATTAATTGCATATGATGATTGCAAGCGTTGTCGTCGGGTAGTCATGTATGTATAAAATCTAGTTAAAAAAACAAAACATTGGAAAAAGCTTAACATGAAATTAGATAAAGAAATGGTGTAAGGAAAACGCAATAATAAAATTGAGTTAAGACTTAGAGCAAAAACACTGACATGATAGGTATAAAATCAATAATTGAAGTTGCATAAACGTAACGGTTTTATATTAATTAGAAAAAATTTGTTTTTTTATTTAATTTTTTAATATTGGATTTGCTTTTTATTTAGTTATCATACTTTTATAACATAGATTATATATCTGACGGGTTAACTTAATTGCCTTTTTTTCTTTTTCTTAATAAATGTTTTTTGTAATTGCATCATTCATATTGGCTTGATTTAAAAGTAGATTTCATGATTAATTTATTTTTATTTTGCATTATATTATCTTGATCTAATGATTTGAGAATAGTGTTCAAAACATAGACCTGAATTGACTTGATTTTATTTGTGTTTTTTTTTTCTAATTCCAGCAGTCAACACTTTGTTCATTCCATATGCTCTGATGGTTCCTGTTTTGTAGCATGTTTACTGCTTGACTTACAAGAAGTGTAATTAAAGCAGTATCAACATTAGGTGTTTCCTGAAAATATTCAAGGAGCTTGCATGGTAGTCCACTGCCTCCTCACTCTATTTTTTATTGTAAATATAGTCTTGGAATTGAATGTGTCCTGTAACTTAAGGATGAAAGAGGATTCAAATTTTATTATTTCGATTGAGCCATATCACAATGATTTCTGTTTGCAGTTGCACAAGTTAGTTTATATTTTAGTGAAACCTGATTCCACTGTTGATTGCTTAGTAACTTGCAAGAGATTTCTACTTTTGGGGATTGTGTTTTAGGAAAATCTAGTATGTTTTAAATATGCATAAATATGATTTATAGGGACATAGAAATTATAGGACAGTGCAATCATATTCTCAGCCTTGTCTTTTTTGTTCTTTTTTCTCATCAAGATAATAAATCATTCTCCTACAATGTTTTTTAGACAATTACAAAAAATATAGAAACGATCGTACCATTTGTTTTTTTAGGTTTTAAAACATTTGTGTCTAAGTCTACAACTTAAACAACACATATTTATAGTCACATTATTATTCTGGTCAAGGGAAAAAAAATTGGCTTTTTATGAATTTTAAAGGTCGGTAAAACATAGTTTTTACTGATTTCTATATATTTGTTTTTGTTTCTTATGGTAATTTTAGTAAGAACAAGCTCTTGAGTTAATAAAATAAGAATTTTAAGGATTCAAGATGCATTAACAGGAAAACATGATAATTGTAATATCGATATATAAAATTTATATTTTTTTCTTAATTAATTATAATAATTTTTATTTTTATTTAAATATATTAATTTTTAATTTTTAATTAAATACTATCGTTTACTTTCCATTATAATCATATCTCAATAAAATTAGCACTCACCTTTTCCTTGTTGCTTTTTTTTTTCTTTATCAATAACAACATTGACAATTTTTTTTTCCTTGTTATAAGTTGCTCCTCTATGTCATTATACCCTCGCCATATGCATGATCCTGTTTCTGTCATGTTAATACCTATTTATCAACCACCTGCATCGATGTATATGGATGGAGATGTGGAAACAATAAGGTATATTTGTTTGGTTCTCCATTAGCTAAACAATTCTTTTAATATGAAACAGATTTGAAGAGGGTTTGGTCTAAGAAACTTATTCAAGGTTGACATCTAATGATTTTTATGTATTTGTAAATAAACAATTGTAAATTGTTGACTAAATGTTATCTGTTGCTGCAAGAAAAAAACACGCTCCTTTATTTTTTTCAGTTATGAAAATTTATGATTAAATGTTATATATTTGATGACAGTGTAAAGACAAATAAATGAATGACTGGAATCAAAAGGGAAAGCCATGAAAAGAACAAATATAAATTGCAACATGAATTGGCCAAATAAATAAAGATGGGAATCTAAAGCACAAAATCAACAACCATCAAAAGGGAAGAAAATACAGCAGAAACAAATTTGAATGCAAACTCCTAGCAAGCAACACCTTTGTTGGTTGGTTAAAAAGCAAATGGAAAAAAAAGAGAAGATGGTCTCACAGTCCAATAAAGCAAGAAAAAGACAACCATTAATCTTGCATACCAATAATACATCCACATACCAGCAGCGTAAAGCAAGCAAGCCTTAATGTGAACAAAGCAGCAACCTAGCAACCCAACCAAAAAGAAGGCTAGAAAAGCTCAACCAATCTGTTGAAAACAAAGGAACCACACATATTAATTATCGATGCATAAGAAAACAAACTAAAAAAAAATAGTAAGAGGCGCAATGGAAAGAGCGAAAAAAAAAACTAAATTGATGGTGCAACAACCAGCAAGAGAGGCAATAGAGAAAAATAAAAAGAGAGTCCAACAACTGGTGGGCAAAGAAATACATAGACCAGGGGCAAAGAAATACACAAACCAGAAATAGACAAAGCAAAAGAAAAGGCATTTAGTTGTAAACTAAAAAAGAACAGGGCATTTCCCATGCAAATCAGACAGCCCTCCTCCCAATATAAAGAGATCAATGTGACAACAAATAGGATACATTTTGTGACAGCAAATAGGATACATTTAATGCATACTGGCCCACCAATTTAATTAACAATGTAGAACCAAAAAAAAAAACAAAGGGCATGGTTGCCAACAAATAGGATTAGGATACATTTTGTTACATCAAATAGGATACATTTAATGCATACTAGCCCACTAATTTAATTAACAATGTAGATCCAAAAGAAAACAAAGGGCATGGCTGCCAGTAAATAGGATATATTTAATGCGTAATAGCCCACTAATTTAATTAATAATGCAGAAGCAAAAGAAAAGAGAGGGCATGCGTGCACAAACGAAAACAATAGACATGTGGGCTGAAGTAACTATTACAATCCACAGTTGCATGAGTCTGAATGAACAGGAATACCGCAACATGATTTAGTTTCTTTGTTAATTAATAAACTAAAAAATTAAAAGCCACTAGTCTTTCACTGAGCAAATCCACATTGAAAGGCTGATTTTGCACTTGGTGGGCAAGGTTAGCTTTAGGGGTATATAGGTCTTTTTCGCGGGACTTATCAGTAATTATATTTTAAAAAGGGTGTTAATTAGTAATTTCATGTTTTTTCTATAGTATAATTACTAAATAACCCTTAAAAAATTCCTTTTGCTTCAGAGGCTTTTCGAGTTTTTCCTATTTTTTGTACATGTCAATTACTTAAATGTCCCTAAAAATAAAATCTTTCTACTATGGATACAAGGTCATTTTAGATTTTTTACTATGGTTTTTTGTAATTCTTATTTGGGGTTAGAGGTGATTTGGTATTTTAATATATATTAATTCATTTTAAATTCAAAAATATGATAGCACACGCCCATATAGCACCGAATGCTGTTGTTTGGGGCTACATTTGATGTGCCTCATCACCCCCATCACGGTGATGAGGCGCGTGTTTGCTGGCAAAACATGGAGGAGCGCCAACAAGGAGTTTTTCCCTTCCTCCCTATTTTACCTCTCTCTACCTAGAAACAAATGTTGGCCACTGCAAAAAAAAAAAAAAAAAGTCTAGTTGTTTGTTTATTAAGTTAAATTAGGTCTTTATTCTTTTGATTGCAATGATTTGGTCTTGAATCAGTTATTAAGTTAACTTGTTTTCTCAATTACATCCCTTGATATTTTGTTTTTATATCAAATTTGATCCTTATTCTTTTAATTATAATGTATTTGGTATTGGATCATTTATTAAGTTAATTATTTTTTCAATTGCATCCCTTTATACTTTGTTTTTATATTATATTTGGTCATCATTCTTTTAATTATGATGTTTTTTTGTCTTTAGATTTCATCCCTTAACATTTTATTTTTATATCAAATATGGTCCTCATTTTTTTATTGTTATTTTTAGTTGTTCTTATCCTTTTCTTAATTGAAATTGTTTTTCAATTTAACCCCTTATGATTTTTTTTTTCTTTTTGTGTCAAATTTTGTTCTGTTTCTTTTCAAATCTATATTTTTTAAATCACTTTTTTAAAAAAAAAATTCATATTTATCCCTAATTATTTTGATTGGTTTAGAATTTTACATCGTTATTTTTTGTTTGCCTTTTATGTTGGGATTCGGCCTCATAATTTGTGTAACAAATTTTGAAAGTTGGACCGGGTTCGCTTCAGTCATTTTTAATTATTTTTAAAATTTCATCAATCATCATTAAGTTCATTAACAAATGATTTTCTTTGTTTTTGTTTTTTTGGATTCTTTTGTGAATTTAATTTTCTTTTTTATTTTGCATTTTAATTCAATATTTGTTTTTTTTTTTTAAGGTTTGACATGATACTACTTGTGGGTTTTGATGACATCACTTGGTTTTATTGGTGCTTTGTTTTTTAATACTTTTTTTTCATGGAATTTTTCCCCGATTTCATCATTCTATAGTTTGATTCATGGAGTGTGACGATCATTATTTTTTCTAGTTCTCTTTCTATTATGTTGAGTTGTTGATTTTCTTTTGCTCTTTAAAATACAATGATGGCATTTTGGTTTTGTTTTTTTCAACTGCAAAGAAATTGACACTGCCCGCAACAAAGCACATGCTATCAATCTAGTAATGGCTAAAATGTGTAAATAAGAAAAAACTTACATTACCAATATTATAATCAACATTCAATACAATAAAACCATTTAAGAAATGTCCATCACCAAATAAACTTGTTTTCAAATATAAGTTAACACTATTTTCATGAAAATATATATTGAACCCAAGATTAAGTAAAACCAATATATAAATTAAAATGTGATGTCTTTTTAGAGCATATTGAACATCATATAGGAATAAAACTAGTACATTCGCTCGTGCTCCACTGCGGTTTGATCTTAAAATCAGTCAACCCGGCTTCTTGCCTAGCCCAAGTTTCAAATTAAATCCAATGAGAGTTAATCCAAAGTGAATCATTCAATTTAATGGGTTTAAAGAAAAATTGGATAACTAGTAAAAACATGGCATAACTTTTAAATAAAAATTAAGGTGACATTTTTTTTTAATATTGAGACGATGTCAAATTGGATCGACCTTGGTTACCCTGCGACCTCGATCATGGACTTCAATGGGTTTAATAACTTTGTTGATTTTTTAAATTATTTTTATTTAATTTTATGATAAAATTAGATGATTGCAAAATTAAGCATCAACCATAAAAAAAGACACTTATTTGAAATCGTGATAACCCTATAAAAAGTAGAAAAAAAATAAATCATGATATCTATTTATCAACCAATCCAACATTTAAGAAGAATGAAATTTAAAAAATAGAAAAATTAAAGGACCAAAAACTAAAAAACATGCATATCATGTTTGATGGGTAAACCCGTTAAACCTATGAATCAAATAACTCGAGTCAACATGTGAAACCCGCAAACTGGATAATAGACTCCATTGGGATAATAACTTGCTTTTTTTTTAAACTATTTTTTTATTTAACTATATGATAACAAAAATAGACAATTGTAAAATTAAACATCAAACCAATATTTAAATTTTTTTTAAGACTATGATAACTTCATAGAAAGAAAAATGAAATAAATTATAAAATTCAATTCTCAATCATCCCAATATCGAAGGATGAAATAAAAAAATAAATTTTGTTTTAAAAAAAAAAAAAGTTAAACTCACTAAACCTGTCAACAAGCCCATGAACTTTCTAAAATTTAATAACATGTTTTTCCAAAGCTTTTTGTTTTTTAAGTATATGATAAAGAGAAAAATAAACGATCATATAATGAATTTTAATTATTAAAAAGAAAAACCACCGCTAAACCTGTGAATCGGGGCAACTAGGGTTACCTTGTCAAACTCGCAAACTAGGTCATTAACTCCACAATGTTTAATAACCTAGTTTTTTTAAATAATTTTTTATTTAATGATATTTTTAAATAAAAAAAGACCATACCACGATGCTAGGATTTTTTTTGATATCACGATAACCATATAAAAGGTAAATTAAAATAAATTATCAAATATAAATCCCTACAAACACATCATATAATGACTAAATTAAAAAAAAAATTCAATAACCAAAGGGAAAAGGGGTCAAAATGAATTAAAAAAAACATTATGGATTATTATTGTAATCCACAATGTTAATAAGTGTGGGGAAACAGTGTTTTCCTCACAGCTTTTAGCTTTATACTTAATTCGACTACCTTATATGGCTAGCTTGCATATGTCAATCCATTTCGCCTCTACTTTGATATTAGTTTCCACATATATCCATCACGCTCCATGTGGTAGTCTTTGAAATTCTATAAAAGCACTCATATTCTTTGTTAGATGGTTCATGACTCCTAAGTCTATAGTCTATAAAAGATGAGATACATTAAAAAAAAAAAAAAACTAGGCATTTACTGAACTTACTAGTGCAAAAAAGTATTTTACCATTTTAGTCATGTTTTTTCTTCTTATTCTTGAAATGACCTTTTCCTTTACTTGTTGGTTAAATTGTTGTTTCATGGTGGCTGCCCCTTTACCTTGTTTATATTGGGGCCCATTTAGATATTACATTTGCGCTCCTTTTTACCTTGAGAACTAAAGGAGCCATGTACTTTTTAGAACCCATCTTGCTGGCTTTAAGGTATCTTTTTATAAGTGTCAAATCTAATAGTAAAGGATCTAAGTTTGGTTAAGGATGTTTCTCCAAACTTTTCGTTCAATACGGACCACATATCGTATGTATTGTCACACCTCCATAAATCTTGCATGATATTGTTATCCATATTGCTTAGCAAATTAATGCAAGCAATAGAGTTCTTTTTTCAAGCATCATAAGTTTTACGGTTTATAAATTGTGTTGCCACTTTCTAGATCTTCCAGGAAAATTTTTAAAGATTTTTTCTCTTCAAGTACATTGGGTTTTCATGTTCTAAGTTTTATAATTTCCATCATTCAATTTTTCACTCTATTGAGCTCTACAACAATATTTTTTAAAATAGTTGTCATTTCAAATTCAAGGCTTATGAGTTTATAGACATATATGTAGAATAATTAATGCCTAATACATACATAATCCTAACATTATTAATTTTACAAATAATAATTTCATATTAGGCATAGAATTGAAAGGTCGTTGTGTTCATAATCATCATCAAAAGCCTTGATACGTAATTATTTTATTGTCATAATTTCTTAAAATAAATATTATATTTTAATTAGTTAAAATTATGTTGGGATATAGATGTATTTTAAAATAACATTTATATTTTAAGTGTTACTTAAATAAACATTCTTAAACTTACTCAAAATTAAATTTCAAATTTCCATACCTATAATTTTAATTATCAGATAATTAATAAGGTAAAAATTAAATAATATTGGAACATATGTTTTCACATATATAATCACAAAAGAAATTTTCATTTAGTGATATCCCAACATATCCTAACGAATAAATAAAAAATGAAATAATTTAAGTTAAAACTACCACTTAAGTATATTAGACTAAAATCAAGAATACAATATAGTTATTGGCAATGAATTAAAAAGTCTTTTGTTAAGGTCATTTAAAATCTTATAATCCTATTTAGATAGTAAACATTCTCCCAATGTTTTCTATTTTCCATCTCGGATAGATAGATCAAATTAAAGACTCGCAATCTTCCCTACAACCTAGTTCATATATTCATTAACAAAGCCTCATGATACGTGTCCAAAGTGAACAAGGATAATATTGACTTAGATTTTCTTAATTATTTTAATTCACATTCAATAGAGCACCTTCTTAAATCACTTATTGAATCATATTATTAATCTAGACAAGGGTAGAATTAAGGGGTTGACCCCTGCAAGGAAAAACATTTTTCCAGCCCCCTCTTCAACAAATTAGATTTTTAGCCATAAAAATATAAATTATAAAATTTTTCCTCTTCAAATTTTTTTTTTCTAATTTGGCCCCCCGAACTAAAATTCCTACTATGCCCCTGAATCCAAATGATATGGTTTATAAATTCTCCATCACACATCACTCATCCCCGCCAAACAACCATAAGTGCTTTCTTCATTTTTTTTTCTACCAGGTGTCTAAACTAAGAAGAATTGAGAACATGAATTATATCAGGGTTTCACCAATTTAAAATTCAAGTGATCATTATGTTATACACTCCATTTCACTTATTATCCTACATATCGTTTTATAAGTGTTTCTTTCAATTCTTTTGTTTGTTAATAAGATATCCATGTGTTGTTATGGGAGAGGGAATGACTTTATGTAGGACTATAACAAAATTGCCAGGTTATGCAACAAATTATGATGAAATGATAAATTCTTTAAGGACCATTTGTTGGTTCTCATTTTTTTCCTTCATCTTCCTTTAACCATCATGTTTGATAGTCTAGCCTTGTTAGATTAGACAACTTATTCTCCATTATAGCATTCCTTTATTACTTCCAGGTTGGTTATATAAATATCTCTTTTACTGCAAGTGGTATCAGAACAATAAATCCTCAGAATCAAAACATGAAACCAGATACCAGATCTTAAGATCTTAAAAGACTTAAAAGAATTCTTTTGAAGCCACTAATAAGAAGAAAAAAACGATGAAGTATGATCAAATGATGCAGCTATTGGAAAGCTATGGATAGATCTTGTAAAGCACTAAATCAAACCATGAAGCTAAGTTTAGAGAGCTAAAGGATCTCATCAGTGGGTTGACCTACAAACGAAACTATATTCTACAGAAACTACATGTGACTGTTGTCAAGTACTCCAAAAAATCAACAGAACTCCCATAATAATGAAGATTCTTCCAAAACCTGTTGGACTTGTAAAAGTGGTCACCATAGATATAAGGTAGGTAAACCCAAATGAGACTTTCCTACTTTTGTTGGTAATAATGTGTATAAATAACTCTGTAGATGTAATAAATATTTGAGATTGAAGAAGTGCGTGATTATGATAAACTTAAATTAGCTTTATATTATATGTATAGAAGGGCACTCTATTAGCACTTGAACTTTATAAGAAGTATTGGAGATTAAAAGGTGATATGGAATGAATTTATGGAGGCTCTATGTTGCAGGTTTGGAGGACAAAAAGATCCTTTGAAAGAAATTAAAGATCTTAAGCAAAAGGTTGATTTGGAAATATACATCTAAATGTTTGATATGTTTGGGAATAGAGCAGAAAATACTGAGAAACAAGCATTGGTGTTCTTTATGAGAGGCTTAGAAGTGAAGATAGAGAACTTGGTCAAGATGTTTGAGTTGAAAGTCTTATACCAAGCTTATAACCTAGCTTGTCTATAGGAAAATACTTTATCATATACGCTCTCACCATCTTTATACCAGACATATTTCCCAACCCATAAATATCACTAAATTTACTCAACTATCAACATTCCATAAAAGTCCTTCCCTTATTGTTAGAATTCTAAATTCATCTCAAGTTAACCAACTAATACTTTTTAACCAAAACAACACCAACTAAAAATCCTTCAAAGTAACCAACGCAATAAGGAATAAAGAATTGGATGATAGGACGGCCAAAAAGCTATGCTTTTAGTGTGATAAAAAGTTTGTGACAGGGCATAAGTGCAAGAACAAGAGGTTATACTCATTATATATTATGGAGGATGAATAGGAAATGGAAGAACATGTAGATAATGAAAGGGAATTCAACTCAAAAGTTCTTAATCCCCACATATCCATTAATGCCTTAGAATGGATTATAGGGTTTCACACCTTAAGAGTGATTGACAAAGTTGATAAGCTCTCATTGTTTATCATGGTTGATTCTGGAAACATTTATAACTTCATTAACACTCAAGTACCCAATAAATTACAATGTAATCTCAAGTTTATCAAAGCATTGACAATGAAAATAGCTAATGGGGGAGCCATAATTTTTTAAAGGTGGTGGAATTAAATAACTGTGATATGGTGTTGGGAATATAATGGTTGGTTATGCTTGGGAATATCATGTTAAAATATAAGGAATTATGGATTTCATTTAAATGGCAAGGATGAGAGCTAATGCTTAGGAGCGATAATCCTTCTCACATCTAAATCATAAGATGTGAACAAGTAAATGGCCTATTAATCAAAACTTCTCAATTAGTTGGAATCAACTTGTAGAGCTTAAGGGTGATATAAAAACATGACAAAGCTATGTGTTCAATGGCTATTGTTTCACAAACTAATGAGGTAAAGTCTCCAGACCTTGAAGCATTAATGAAGTCTTATCAGGAGGTATTGCATAAACCTAAATGCTTACCACCAACAAGGATTCATGACCATTTTATTCCTCTTAAGTTATGAGCCTAACCTGTGAACCTAAAGCCCTACAGGTATTATAGTCTATATAAGGATGTGGTTGAGAAAATGGTAGCTAAAATATTGGATTAAGGTATCATTCAGCACAGTAACAATCCTTTTACATCTCTAGTAATGTTAGTAAAAAAGAAAGATAATTCTTAGAGGTTGTGTATTGATTACATAGCTTTCAACAAACTTATTATTAAGGATAAGTTTCACATTCCTCTTGTAAAAGAATTGTTAGAAGAATTAGTTAGGGCTATTATATTCTCTAAGATGGATTTGAGGCCAGGTTACCACCAAATCAGAATGGCTTCTATTGATGTATTCAAGATAACCTTTAGAACTCATAATGATTATTATGAGTTTTTGGTTACGCCTTTTTGGTTTAATCAATGCATCTACTACATTTCAAAGCCTAATGAATGATATATTCATGAGTTATCTAAGGAAGTTCGTATTGGTGTTCTTCAACGACATTCTTAAATACAACACATCATTGATTGATCACCTTGAACATTTATAAACAGTATTTAAGGTACTTAAGACACATAATTTATTTGTTAGAGAAAGAAAATGTGTTTGTTATAGTACTCGGGTTGAGTACTTGGATCATGTTATATCAGGAAAAGAAGTAGCAAACGATCCTCAAAAAAATCCAAATTGTTCTTGAATGGCCAATACCCAAGAACATCAAGCAACTCAGAGGATTTCTAGGTCTTACTAGTTATTATAGATGATTTGTGAAAAGGTATAGTTCTATTAGTAAACCTTTGACTAAATTGTTAAAAAAGAATGGATTTATATGAACTGAAAAAGCTATAGAGGCTTTCATTCATCTTAAATAGGATATGACCAATCCTCTAGTTCTAGGTTTACTAGCCTCAACAAGCTATTTGTGGTTGAAATTGATGCTTCAGGGTCGGGTATGACAGTAGTGTTAATGCAAGAAACGCATTTGATAGCTTACATCGGTAAGTTCTTAAGGCCAAAACAGCAAGCACTTTCAACCTATGAAAGGGAGATGATGGCAATCCTACATGCAGTGACCAAATAAAGATATTATTTATAGGAAATGCATTTCAAGATTCATACAGGCCACGTTAATCTCAAGTACCTACTTATACAAAAGATAACTTCTTTATCTCAACATTTATAGCTGACTAAGTTATTATGGTTTGATTATGAGATTGGGTATAAAAAAGGAAGGGAGAGTCTTATTGCTGATGTTTTATCTAGAGTTTAAAGTATTGAATTAAATGTCTTGATAATATCCACCATTTCTACTGATATTATAGAGGCAATTAAGAAGACTTGAGAGAAAGATTTAATTGTAAAGGCTATCATTCATGATCTATTGATTGACCCTACTATCAATCCTCATTATAGATGGGTGAACATCCTCCTCAATAAGAAGAGGAAAATTATGGTGGGACATGATCCTAATCTACAAAATAAACTTATATCCATGTATCATGACTCAATTATAGGTGGTTATTTGGGTTCTATAGTGATTGCTAAGAGGGTTAGAAGCTTAATCTACTAGAAGAAACAACAAAAAAAAAAACACAAAGCAATTTGTTAGAGAATGTCTTACTTGTCAACGAAACAAGACTGAAAATACATTGACCCTACCCTTCACATGACATCCGCATGGATTTCATAGAAGGTTTGCCCAAGTCATAAGGTAAAGAGGTTATATTTGCGGTGGATGATAGGTTTAACAAGTATGCTTATTTTATGGCCTTAATTCATCCCTATACAGCATCTTTTATGGCTAAGGTCTTTATGGATAATATGCTCAAACAACATGGCTTTCTAGCTACTATTGTGAGTGATAGGGACCTAATGTTCTCGAGTCAACTTTGGAAAAATCTCTTCATTTAGCAAGAGGTTTATCTACACTACTTTACAGCTTACCATCCTCAATCTGATGGCAGAGTGAGGTAGTTAATAAATGCCTTTAGAACTACCGTAGCTGCATGTCTAGTGATAATCATGCTTAGTGGTTTAATTGGTTATATATAGTTGAATGGTGGTACAACATTAATTTTCATTCTTCAACCCAATCAACTCCCTATGAAGTATTATATAGAATATCTCCTTCTATTCATATTCCATACTTTCTTAAGGACTTGCCATTAAAAGTTGTAGATGACTTTCTAAAAAAAAGGAGAAGATACTTAATCAAATCAAGGGTAATCTACTGATCGTTCAAAATAGAATAGTCCAACAAGCGAATCAAATATAAAGTGAAAAAACATTCAAAATCGAGGATCAAATCTATTTAAAATAGTAACCTTATAGACAGAAATCAGTAGCAACTAGAAGATCACAGAAACTAGCACCAAAGTATTATGGGCCTTATTTGATATTAAAAAAGATTAGCATGGTGGCTTACATATTGAAATTACCTCCTTCAACAGGAAAAAGCATGTTGGTAACAAGGTTGTTCAGACCTATATACCCAGTGTTCTTTCATAGTAAAACCTCCAACCACAAGTTGTTTTTGAAAAGCGAATGGGGAAACAAGGAAATCAAGCTGTAACCCAGTTCTTATTCACCATAAAGCTCGTTCTCCTTTTGATGTTACTTGGGATTTTGCAGATGTTGCTTTGAAGGAAGGTACATTGTTACATGTTTAAACTAAGAAGAATGTAGAAAATGAATTATATTATGTTACACGTATCGTTTTACTTGTTGTTTTACGCACTGTTTTATAAGTGTTTCTTTTAATCCTTTTATTTGTAATAAAATATTCGTGTATTGTTATTTTCTTAGCCTTGAAGGTTGTTTTGGGAGAAGGAATAACTTTATATCGGACTGTAACAAAATTTGTGTGGTTATACTACAAATTATGATGAAATGATGAATCCTTGAAATACCATGTGTTTGTTCTCATTGTTTTCCCTCATCTTCCTTTATCTATCATATCTAATAGTCTGGCCTTGCTAGGTTAGACAACTTATTTAAACATTATAACATTCCTGGATGTAGATTGATTCTATAAATATCTTCACTCATGGAATTATCATTTGGGAATATTTAAGCGACCAAGTCAAGCGAGAGCCATAGGTGTTAAGGAATGTCTTGTTACGAGAGAACAAAAGGAGAGGTTTGGCAAGAGTCAAAAAGAAGACAATTCGTGGGCTTTCTTGAAAAAGACTAGTTCTTCTTCTTTTAGAGTGAGTCGCAAAGCATGTATCTATCATTCACTATCTTCTTTAATTCAAGTCGTTTTATCCCTATTCTTTTCTTTCTTCTTCTTGGATTCCTCTCTTGCGCCTTTGAATATATATATATATATATATATATATATATATATATATATATATATATATATGATAACTCTGCCCTTGTGAGTAACGGAATTTCCTTCCCCCACCTTTGAAATTGAACATGGAATGAGTGGGCCTCGATGTGAGCAGTGTCCGTTCAAAGCCTAAGCAATTTTGGGCATTTGCAGGCCTGTTACTTTTTTGAAGGAAATTATTACATTTTGTTTTGTTAAATAGGTCTTTTCCAGGAAGGGAAGGCCTAATCCTTAAGCAAGCAAGCGCTACTGCAGTGCTTCTGCTTGGAGGTCTATCAAATAGGTCTTTTCCTTGGTTACATGTTATCCCGAGGACATGTCCGCCTGAATTTGACAAAATCTACTTTTCATGTTCCTTTCAGACAGGTGAAAGAGGAGGTAGCGCCTCCTCAACTGCGGTGCATGCACCACCTCCTCAACTGAATCCACCCGTCCTCACGACTACTCCAGTACAGTAGCGCTGTAATAGCGGCACGGCACGATTCAGAAACCATTAGGATGCTCTTCCTATTGCTGATTGCTATCTTATCTAGCAGTCTTCCCTTTCCACATCTCCTTTTCGCTTTCCATTCTCTCCTCTCCTTTTCTGCCTTTATTTCTCAACTTTTCATTTAGATAGGCCTGAGTTAGGCCACGCGCTTTGCTTTTTGCGTTTCTATTTTACCGCGTCCGCCTCACTTCGCTGTCGAATTAATGTCGGTGCTAATGGTTAAATTGATAAAAGGGATGCCACTCCATTTACTTTACATACTGCCGCCACCTTTCTCCGTCTCCACCACTCTCTCTCTCTCTCTCTCTCTCTCTCTCTCTCTCTCTCTCTCTCTCTTGTTTTTAAACACACTGACGTTTCTTAGAAAAACAAAGAGAATAAATGACAATCCCGGTTATGGAAAAAGAAATTCTAAATGTTCGTTATATAAGTTTATGAAACATTTACGCAAATAATATTTCTGTATTCATTGTCATCCCAGAAGTTGAGTAAAATGATATTTAGAAAACATCAAAATGGGCCTTTCGATTTTCTAGTTAACGGCTTCTTTTTGTATTGTGGGGATAAATAGGTTATCAATTCTATTTTGTTCCTCTTCAAGATTAAATTTCATCATCTCGCTCAAGATTTTGAATGATTCCAGATTTCTCATCTAATTTTCAGTTGAAATATTCAAGATTTATTTCATCTGTTTTTTTATGATTTTATTACCTAAAAGTAAAGGAAAGTAGGCAAGCCTGAAGCTAAAATAAAATAATTATTATTATTTTTATCAACAATAATATTATTCTTTATTAATATATATAATTTACATTGATGTTATTTTTTTACGTGTTTGTATTTGTAAAAATTTAAGTTAAATAAAAAATACTTTAGATCTCATTAATATTGATAGCATTGACTTATTAAAAAAGTGAATATATAAAGAATATGACCTTATTAAGTCAGAAGACTATTAAAATACTGTTGTCTGCTTTGATCTTAAAGGATGAAGAGAAATTCATTTTGATGGAGAGGATCATCTATTAGAATGTCTAATTGATAACTTTTTTTATATACCATAACAAAACCAAGATTCTTATTTCCACGTTAATGATGAAAATAATGATTGATTTATGCTTTTTTTATATTAAAATTTCTTACTGTTTTAATATTTAAATATTTTTTTAAATTAAAGTTGTCTTAACTTTTAACTATTTAGAATTATTTTAAATTTTAAAATTATATTTAGATGCTTGATATTATATTTATATTGTATAATTTAAAATTAACTTATTTTTATAATTAAATTAGAATTATACATGTTAAATTAATATTTTAAACTATTATTTTTTATAAATATTAGTATAAAAGTCAGCAGATGATACATGTTGAATTAATATACATCACATATATCATCCGCAACTTTTTAAAGGATTAATTTTTAAAAATATTTTTTATTTTATGTTATTTTATTATATATTTCTTTTAGAATGCTAGGGAAAAAAAACTCATAAAAAGCAACATGACAATATCTGAACAAAGAATCTGACACCTGTACGTACGTTTGGATCTTGGTAGCGTATTACTAGTCGTAGAAGAAGATAAGGACCATTTAGGGTCCTAATTAAAGGTGGATAATGACTCCTACACCACTACTATCATGATTTGTCCTCTCCTAATCAAGAGTTTTGTTCCACTAACCCCACACCAATAAATAAACCCCAACTCAATTATGTGCGTTGCAGCCATGCTAAAAATTGAATTTTTTTATTTTTTAAAAATTAATTTTTAAAATATTTTTAGATTATTTTAATATATTAACGTAAAAAATAAATTTTAAAAAAATAAAAAAAAATATTACTTTAATTTATTTTCCAAAAAAACAAAACAATTATTTCGAAACACATCTTTCTCTATCAGTACGCAACTCACGCACGTAGCTAATGACCACCTATTCAACTTCACTTTCCCATACTGCCCTCGCAACTCCAGAAACGACGGCATTCATTTTCATCTTCTTTTAGACAATTAAGAAGGGAAAAAACATACTAAAAGACAAAGGACACACATCCACGTGGCCACAAGCTGGCCAAGGTCCAAGCATCGAACAAGGACGGTGGGTGCCGTCGCCACAGGTTTGCACCGACCCCATTTGCACTTTTTGGACTGTTTCGTTGGTGGGGGGAGGGGCGTTGGAGGTGGTGAGGAATGTGTTCATGGATAGTTATGGCAATAACTTGAATGCGCAAACATGTGGATGGCTAAGAACCCTTGTTAGGAGGGGACTCTCTGCCATTATATGCCCCCATTTTAGGGCAACATCAAAAGTCTTGTGATAATGTTGTCTAGCATCAAAAGATAGTGCCACTAAACTAAGATACACAAAGTAGTGAACTTACTTTGAGAGCTCTAGAGACACAAACATAATGTGGCTTGGAATGGAAGAATCAGTGCAGAGATTGTTAAAAACTACTGCTATTCAAGCTCTTGATGTTTCTTTCAAAGAGGGTTCAAACAGAGTCCTTCACAGGACACATAACCCCATAACACCACGCCCCGTCGTCTTGAAGAGGCCAAAAGCCTCTCAAGGATGGAAAGGGTGGAAGAGGAGCAGTGAATTCTATCAACACTCAACCACCTAAATCCGCTCCTTCATGAGAGAAAAAGAAAACTACCCCTTAATTAATAAGCAAATGCACTGTTTAAACCACTCAGATTCCCTGAACGAGCGTCAGATGCAAATGTATATGACATGAGAAAATGAAATGTTGAGGGTGGAGGGAAAAAAATGGGAGAAATTTTTATTGATTGATAAAATGGCTGGAAAAAGTAACAATATTAATAAACAACATATTCATCCTTCTTTCACTAACCAATAAGTACCCACCAGGCATCCAATCTCCCTCCCAATGTTTCTGTATATATCACATAAAATGTACAAGATCCTCCTCTACCAGCCTGCCAGCCCCCCTCCCTCTCTCTCTATGAAGGAGACAACTTAATCAATTGTACACATTTCTCTCATTCTCTTTTTTTTTTCCTCCTTTTCATCTGAATGGAAATGGGGGTACAAGAACAGGCTGGTCTACAAGAGAACAAAAAAGTGATAAGAAGATGAAGAGAAAGAATAACAAGAGAAAGAGACCGGAGGAAGAACATGAAACCGCAGAGCAATGAGGAATGAATCAATAAATTAAAACAGCAAAAGGTGAACTAAGCTATCTCTCTGGGTTCCTTCTGGCATTGGCCGCTAATAGGATTATTATGTAGCTCTGATTTATGTCATAGGTAGATGGCAGTCCTTGTATGGTGGGAGAAAGAGACTGGAAGGTTTATGTCATAGGTATCTGGTAGTCCTTATATGGTGGGAGAAAGACTGGAAGGGCAGTGAGGAGGTCCCATCTAACAGGGGGTTTGCGTCGCAAGTAAATGTAAAGAACTGGGAGAGTAATGGTACAAGTACAATCATGAGTTCTAAAAGCTGTAATGCCTCACCGAATGTTCCAACATATCATGACTTGGGCAGACAATCTCCTTCACTCGGTTACCATTTTTGTATATCTTGAATGTTGGAACAATCCTCACATTCTCAGCATTTGCAGTTGCTGGATTCTCCTCTACATCCACCTTTAACAAAAACACCAAGCAGATGTATGCAAATTAAGAAAAACACTTGTTTATTTCATTCTGAAACCAAGTTAAGGTCAGGAACTATCCCAAAGCTTAGTACAACTGGGATTATTGAGCTAGTAATTTACCTTGAGAAAGTTTAGAGATGGATACCGAACACATAATGTATCCAGAAATGGAGATATTTGCTTGCAGTGCAAATTAGAGGAGGATTTGAAATGAACCACTGAAACACCTGGATTACACAAATTCAATTTCCATTAGAATTTTGGAACTCTAGAAATGGGAGAGAAAGAAGCAAGCAAGCAAAGAAAAAATGAATTTTCAGAATGTGGGAGGTAAGGCTTGCCTGGTAATGATATTGCAGCTCTAAACTGTTCAAGGCCCAAGACTTCCTCTACTCCACCACCAAACTTCATATTATACACTTCTTCTCCACGAGATTTCTTCAATGCGACTTGAGCATGAAATAGAGATTCAGCAACTCCATTGTCATCTGGAAGTTCCCTCCTCAAAACCTCATAATCTCTCACAGCATCAGCCCATCTTTCTAACTGCAGTTTACAAAAGCACATCAATCTGGAGCGTGCAAAATATATGAGCCAGTAGGCTAGCACATTGAGGAGCAAATTATACATAAAAGCCGAGTCTTTCGAGGAGATTTTACCTTGCTGTTTGAGGCAGCTCTTCTAAGAAGCGCTTTTGTGTAGTTAGGCTGGATACTTAAAGCTTGATTGCAGTCATCAATGGATCTCTCCCACAGTCCACGCTTAAACCAACATGCTGCTCTGTTGCAATAAAGAACAGAGTTTGAAGGATCAAGCCTAAGGCCTTCCCCATATGCTGAGCAGGCTTCAGTGAACCTTTCTGATTTGAAGAGATCATTGCCACGGAGACGAGCTCTGGCTACTAATCGCACATTGTTAAGCAGCACTGCTACTTCAACATTTCGTGGATCAATCTGTCCAGCTTTCTCAGCAGCTGCAACTCCATTCTCAAACCTGCAAGGCATCCATCATCCATTCTCAAGCTCTCCAAAATTGTATGTTACCTAATATCTTGTAGTGGTTTAAATTATGAACTCACCTTCCTAGAGCCATCTCAATCTGCGTTCGAACCAAGAAAGGGTAAGCTTCAGAAAGCATCCCAAAAAATCTAGTCTGTGAGTAGTTGGCATATGATTCTAGTTTTGGAACTTTTGATAAGCAATATTGAGCATCTTCAAGTTGGTGGAGCTTCAAAAGAGCTTCAGTTCTACACATAAAGAGCTGTAAATTCAATTTGAACCAGTTCAGACATTTGTTAATTTACTCTCCATATCAATTTTGCCAATTTTACACAGTAAGGGTGCAGATAGCCATTTTACCTGGGGGCAATAATCAGCTCCAGCAGCAATAGCAGAATCAGCTTCTCTTAATGCACCTTTCCAATCATTAACCTTCCGGGCATCTGAACATTTGTTAAGATGTTTCTCTACTAATTGCAACTTATGCAACTCGGCAGAATCTGGATGCTGCCCTGGGAAGCATAGGTGCTTCTTAGCACTCTCAACCTGTCCTAACCTGCAATGAAATCAAGTTCAATGCTTGCTGTCCCAACATCATAAATCAAACTATTTGCAGCAAACTGTTGGGGAAATAAATAGAAAATTAGAGCCCTGTTAAAATTATAGAACACAGTAAAAAACATGAACAAAAAAATAACCAAGTACAAATCCACAATAGATGGATCGAATTTATTACAATTGGTTCAAGACAGAGCTGCAGAATATGCAAGGAAATAATTCCAAAGTAAGTATTATTGGCTCTAGGATGATTCGAATGGTTTAGGCATTTCAAGACTACTTAATTAGAAGTGTAAGAAAATCAAGGCTTGATAGAATGGTGGAAATTGTTTAGATAAGCAGCAAGCTAGAAGCCAAATCAACCACAGCTATGTTTCGAGGTCATCAATACAGAAAAAACACATTAACGCAACACTCTTAGAAAATAGCATGTTTAGGTGCATCCACCCATACTAGAACCGGCAAATGCAGCAGGATCGATAGCATGTTAAGACAAAATTAAAGCATCTTCAATCCAAGGAGCAAAAAACAACACAAAAATTGCGTCCACAGCCATAACAAACACAGAAGGCAAATGCAAACAAATGAATCAGCTTTGGTAATCGATCAACTATTCTAACCATGTGGATTAACACATTAGAAATTAGAATAACGTACTACAATCCACCACAACTCATTTAGTTCTCAAAACATTTAGAAGCTGTAATGCAATCACCAAGCATCTAAGAAAATTGAATTTCTCCACACTTTCACCAACCTAACAAATCCTAATCAATACAAATTACAACATAACTACTGATACAGATCATAAGAAGACAAACATCACATCCACCAACTAAATGCTCACAAATTCCTCACAAACTCAGCAATCATAAACTAAATGGATAAAGATTAAAACTCCATCAACACGACTTAGAACCCAATCAATCTAGACTTAAGGTTGTCGTTTTCATGGTTCATCAAACTCTCTTAAGTCATTCGAATTGTCCAAATCAACAAGAAAGAACAAAACTTTGAACCTCATTTCAGAAATCTAATAACAAACAGATAAGTATCGCAGCAATGCAGATCAAATCACTGCTAAAACTCACAAAATCCTCCAAAAAGACAAGAACCCCACCACAGAAAACACCCCATGAAAAGATAAAATCAAGCCCCCATAAACAAACTCACCTAATTAACAAAGCCCCCAACCTCTGATGTGCTCTCCAATAATTAGGATCCAGCCGAACAGCCTCCTCACACTCTTTCACAGCCTCCACAACTCTTCCCAATCCCATCAACGCAGCCGCCCTATTACTCCTGTAAGCAGCATTCCCTGGTGCCAAAGCAATAGCCTTATCATACAATCCCAACGCCTCCCCAAAACACCCTTTTTTATACATCTCATTTCCAGCCTTCTTCACCTCCTCCGGATCCACACTCCCTCCACGCACACTCCAAGCATTCCTGCTTGGTGAATTAACAACATCAGAGCTAGCACATTTTGCGCTCCCCCCACCCCGCATTATGCTGCCGTGACCATAATTCGCAGTCCCGGATCCTAAAACATCCGGTTTCGCACTCCGATTCACCATTCCCATGCCTGTCTTCAAGATCCTGCCCGACGGACAAATGTTACCTGTAGGTAACACATTAACAGTTACCGGAGAGTTTACAGCACTCTGGCTGCCAGTTTGACCTGAGTAAGTTAAAGAGTCGGATCTAGAATGACCCGGTTGACCCTTCTTGGCGCTAGTCGTGGGGCTGCTTTCACTCGAGTTCGATAACTCTCCTGAGTGGTTGTTATTGTTGGGTTTGTGAAGTGGGTTTTGGGCACCGGATGCGGATCCGGAGGAGCTGGAGCTGGAGGAGGTGGTGGTCGTCGTTGCGGTTGTGGCGGTGGTTTTATTGGTGAGTCCACCTCGAGTTCGGAGAGGTGAAACGGGAGAGCCCAGATCGAGTTCACGAAAATCAGGCTTGTTGGCTTCGAGTGAAGAGAGTGAGTCACGGAGTTGATCAGTCAGTGAGCTGAGGTCCAAATCTCCTCCAATGGAGGGTTTCGCTGATTGCGGCATGTTTTTATATAGTAATTCTTTAAACTAAAACCACAAACAAGAGTAGTTCTTTTTTATTTTTTTTTCTTAAATAGAGTTGTCTGTCTATGAAACTGGGTTTGAGATGATGTTAGAAATGTGAGCGAATGGAGATTAGTGTTGGAAAACAAGGAAAGACATGAGAGGAAAAGGAAAGAAAAAAAGAAGGAGATGAGGGGATCTCGTGATATATCAAAGGAATGGGAGAGTTTGAGGGGGGGCTGCGTGTTTGGTTTTTGCAGGGAGAGAGAGGAGGAGAGGAGAGAGCTTCTCTTTTCTTTTCTTTTCTTATATTTTGTGGATTCACCTCACCTGCTACTTCACGAGACAGGTTCCATCACTTGATGGCCTGCCTTGCCTTCTCTCGCTCTCTGACTGGACTCTAGCCCTCTTCCTCCTCCTCTTTCTCTAACCAGCATAAGAGAATCCTTTTCTCCCTCTCTCTCTCTCTCTCTCTTAAGCAGTAGGTGTTTCTTTTTTCTTTTTTCTTTTTTCTTTTTTATCTCGTCTCTATTCTTATTTCTTTTACGCAAGATCCTTCACCCCATAATTCCCTTTTAATTTGTTTTTACTTGATCGGAGAGATGATTACTCCACCCACTTCACTTGGAAATTGAGTCGCACTTCGATACGAGTATATACAAACATGCGATGCGATGCGACGCGACGCCACTCATAAAATTACATGTATTACATTGATGCATTTTACAAACAAATACTCTTTAAATATGGCTAATGCTTCGAATTTATTATTTATAAAAACACGCCAAAACATCATAAATGTAATAAATACTCATCCATTGTAAAATAAAATCCCATAGTAAAACATACAAGCTATAATTAAATTCAAAAAATCAAATAAAAATTCAAATTGAATAGGAGTGGACTTTTTTACCGCCTTTTATTTTTATAAAATCACGTTAAATTACTAAAAATTTATCTTATCATTAATTTTAAACTTGTAAGAATTAGTTGAAATACATATAAGCTAACCTAAACACTTCAAAAAAAAATCATGTTAAAGCTTGTCTCTATTTCTAATTAGATTGGATGTAAACAATACCGAATTAGTTCTAGCAAGTATTCGATGGATTGGTTGAAACTATCGTCTTGCTATATACTTATTTCTTTGTATTTTGCTTTTAATTTTGTGAGAATGTTTATATTATTTAAGAAGAGTTGATGAATCGTAATATATATCATAAAATAGGTAAAAATCATGATTTATGTACATGAAAGAAGAACTTTGTTTTACATGATGTATCAAATTGATTGAGTTTCCAACACTCAAATCCGACCATTTACTTTTAACTTAATGTTTAACACATCTATAAAGGTTTTTATCAAGAAAAATTACTTTAAATAAATAAATAAATTATAGGTGAATGAAAAATTAATCTCAAATAATCTTTAGTTTTTTTATATTTAATTATTGATTTACGGTGGCTAATCAATGATTGATAATGGTGGAAATGAATTCTTCAATCTTTTAACTTTCAAAATTTACTATAAAAAAAAGTAAATGAAAAGTTTTTAACTTTAATTTTTTCAATTTTACATAATTTTCGTCACCTTATTTTTAGTTTTATGCTTTGATTTTTCCTCTCAAATCCAGAGTTTTAATTCATCTTGTTGAGATATATTTAAGTTACATAAGCTTTGATTCCAAAACTTGTTTAGAAATGCATCTAAATCAAGGTGATGGTGTTGGAATCTTTGGAATTATATTCCAAACATCTTAGATACACAAGGAAAGAGCAATCAAGTTTTAAGAGCAAAAGATTTATCATTGACAACAATAAGAATTTTATTACTTTAAAGTGCTTCAATAAATAAATACTCTTTTTTATTTTAATTTAAGTATATATATTTTTATTATCAGTATACATGTTACAACTTTAAATTAGTATTAATTATAAGTTTGGATGTATACTTTAGTATTCATGCTAGTATATTTGTGTTTTAACATGTTTATCCTGAGTTATTATTTTACATACTTATAAATTTATAGTTTGTTTGGTAGTGTGGTAGTGGTTGTTTTTTAAATAACTTTTCGTGCTGAAATGCATGCTAATGATGTTTTTTCATTTTTTTTTAAATCATTTTTGACATCAACACATCAAAACGATCCAAAAAATACAAACCGCACTCAATTTTAACAAAACAAAAAAATTGAAATTTTTGGGAACGCCAGTTAAACCGCGTTCCCAAACTACCTCTTAAATGTATATAAATCCTAGATTTTAATTAAAAAAATCTTTTTTATGTTTGGCCAGCTTTATTAAGATAAAATAAATATCGAATATCTACCACGCTTTACAATGAGTTAACCTAAAATTTCAAATAAAATAAAACAATAAATTACTTTTTTCATTTATTTCCTCTCGTTTTGAACCGAACCTTCAATTTCTTCTTAAGCTCCTAAAAACCGCTAGATCCAGACCCACAATTTGCTGAAGGCAAGGAAGAAATAACTATTTGTTGTGCTCTTGCCATGCTTGAAGGTGAGTACCATATTCTGCAAAGTCTTCCAAATGCAACCTATCTTAGACGACGGAGATGGTGGATGTATGGTGGCTATGATGGCTAGACAATGATGATCGGCGTAGAGAAAGAAAAGGAAAAGAGGTGGTGAAGATTATTTCATCATTGGAATGTAATGACTTCGGTTATTTCTTATGGGCTTGGTGGAAATCGAAAAGGAAAAGGACAAGGAAAATTTTCAACAAGTTAGCCATGGTAGCTAGTATTTTTTTTTTCTAATTCAATGGGAAAATTATAGTATTTAATACTATAATTTTTTTAGTTATTAAATAAAATATAATAATAATTTTATAAATAATCCTATATTTTTTTTTTTTATTGTGTTAGTGAGTATGTAAGGTTTATGAATTTAAGGCACTTCTTGTAAATTAACCATATTTCAATATGTTATATTGATTTTATATTTAAAACATTTATCAACACTAGGTTATTTAAAAGAAAAAAAATATTGAACATGCATAAATTTTAACATTAATATCGTACGTTTTTTATTATATATTCTTTTGAGATAAAAAAATTTTTTGAATTAGTTTTGGTTAAAGACAAATTATTTACTTGAAATGTCAGAGGGAGAATATACCATTTTAAATTACTAATATTTGTCCAAAGATATTATTGGCATTGAAACTCTAGTTCAAGAAAAGTACAATGAATCAGTATTAATACTAATTATTTGACCCGCGAGAGTCTCATATTTTGGGTTATGATTTAAAAAAAAAACAACTTGGATATATAAATTATTTTAATATGTATTTTTATATAAAAAGATTTGAAAGGTAAATTAAAAAGTTTATGTAGATATCTAATTAAATAAATCAATAATTATTTATATAAATAAACAAAAAACAATTGTTAACAATAACTAAAAGATAAACTAAAAAAATTAAGAGATAAATATAAATTAATATATTTGATCCAACAAAATAAGATATCTACTCATTAATGTTTATTGAATTTATTTATTAAAGTCAATAAAAGATAATGAAAATAAAAACACATATAAAACTAATTGAATAAAATAAAAAGAAAAACATATTATGCAAAGTTGGATATATATGAGATATTATTTCAAAAAAAATCTTCAAAAATTAAATACAAACAAAATGTTTTTTTAAAAAAAAAAACTATATTCAAAACAGGCTTGTAAAACCTGTGGCATAGTTTATGAAATCAGGATAAACCGATAGAAAATAAATTAAAGATAAATACAAAACCAATCTTTTTTAAAATATAAAATAAAATAGAATTATAAAATCATAAAAAAAAAGGATGCATAACCGCATTGAATTTTCATACTTGTGACGTGTGTCATTAAATCAAAAGCGCTACAAATAAAAAATTATGAAGTTCAATCCTTAATAAACCAAATATCAAAGAATGAAATCGGGAAAAAAGTCAATCACACAAAATATTGTAATTAAAAGAATGAAGCTAAAAATTAAAATAAAAAATAAATTATAGGGAATTAAGAAAATTTAAATTGGAGTGTTAAATTGAAAAAAAAAATCTAAGAAAAAGAAAAGGAAATAAAAAGAATGAGTGCTACATTGAGAAAAAAAAACATGAACTTTGTTTGAATGATGAATTTAAAAACCAATTAAACTTTAACAAAAGAGATAAGGAAGAAAATAAAAAATAAAAAATAAAAATAATACATGATAAATTGTAATTTAAGGATTAAATTGAAAATAAAAATAACTTTTATAAAAGGGCCAAGGACAAAAATAAACAATTAAAAACATAAGGACTAAAATAATAATAATAAAAAACCAAAAGAAAAGAGGACATACATGTACTTTCTCTAAAAGAGAGATAAAATAAAAGAAAAAAAAATGACCATCGGCAACAAACCACCCATCACGAGCCACACCAGCAAGAGAAAAACACGATGGCGCTTCAAAAGACACAATGAAAGGGAGGGTCTGCCCATCTAATGACATCGCATACATTGTCCAAAACGCGCATACACCACCTAAACGCTAGGAAATAATAATCACATGCCAACAATTTTTTTAAATAAAAAATTATTTTTTCAACTAAAATACTAGAACACCCTTCATGATCCTAGAAATCACACAAAAAAATATGTGAAAGGAAAAAAAAAATGACCCTTGATACATGTATTTTTTTTTCTAATGGTAAAAATATATTTTTACTGCATTCTAAGAAAAGAAAAACCCAAAAATCTCTCGGTTAAGAACTCTATTTTTTTCATCCAAGGGTAAATAAGTAATTTGATTGCTTTAAAGTTTTTGAAAAGACAAAATAACCATTGGTCAACAATTCTATATTTTATTGACCTTAGAGGTAAATACATCATTTTAGTGTGCAATGTTTTTTGAAAAGACTAGTATACCTGGAATAATCTTTTAATGTCCAATTAATCATTAAAAAAGATCAAGTTACCCCAACAAGGCTCTTATTTCTTCCACCCAAGGATATAATGGTAATTTCAATATAACAATCAATAATAAACTATATTTAGAGCTACAATAATAATAATAATAAAAAACACGTTCCATATATTAAATATTAATTAGGTTCCATTCCATTAATGATAAAGCATCATCAACATAAGGCATGCTACACCAAGGAAATTTCATGCTTTAATCCTTACTAGGCATCTTAACTCCATTGAACTTGCTGATAGAGAAGGAGAAACAAAAATCTATTGAGAATTTTTATACATATATTATTATTTTTTTATAAAAAAAATTAAACTAAGTCAGAATCAAGGCAAACGAGGGATTCTTCCTATCTGGTAATATCGAAGTTATTGCGCTCGTCCAATGAACGCGCCAAGAATGGGGCGTGGCCGGAGAAACAATCTGGAAAATAAAAACAAATTGTTTTTTACCTCAGGATTTTCTTCTAGGGTGGAGAAGTGCGCAGGTTACGCCCCTTGTGCCTCGGGGCTCATGTTAGACTCGACCCCTGAATTTGATGCATTTAATACTGTATTCCTACAACGGCAATGAATGAATAATCACTCATCCATCCCCATACGAAACAACTGTACATTGACCCCACGTTGAATATACCCCCCCCTACGACCATCACAAGGCTGCATGGCATCAAGCTCAAAACAAACAGAATACGTGGACCGTCGGATTTGAGGCGATCCCACCATAAATAGGACACATTGCCGATTTATCATGGGACCCACGCTGTGAATAGACCCAAGCTAGGGCTCCTATTTATCCTGGATTCATGTGCTTTCTTCGAGTACTCGTAGATTTTTCACTCTCCTGCGCAAAGCCAGAAGCCAAAGCTTGACCGTTCGGTAGCTTGTTCGTTTCTGCCTTTTATCTTATCATAAAAGAAAAAATAATAGCTAAATGGATTGTATTTATTATTTATTGGCTTTATACATAATTATATTTTAAAACTTAATTCTTAGAATAATATTATATCTAAAATAATATATATATATATATATGATATAAAAAACAATTTACCACTACATTTTTTATTTTTTTCTTCTAAGTTATGAAACAGTTATATTTAATATTATATATATGTTAGATAAATTTGAAAAAATATCTGAAATATTAATAAGTGATTTTTCAATTTATTTTTTATATATATGTATATATTAAAAAATATTTTTTAAATTATTTTTCATGACATGTTCTGATATCCAAAAAATTATCTGCTATTTAAAAATCTATTTTATAAAAATACATTACTTTCCAAAAAAACGTATTATGTTTTCCTTTTAAAGAAAACAGATTTGATCCATACGCGGGTTTTACAGCAAAACCAGACGCAAAGCTGAAACCCGGGCAATAAAAGAAGCTTGCTGTCTGAATATATGTTATTTGACTCAATTACCCTTGTCAGCCTGTTAATTACGGAAACTCTTAGACGAGTTAAAAGCACCAAATGGGGGCCTTCGATAGGCTCGAGGAAGAGTGAAAATGGTATTGTTGTAAATAAAGACTAGTTTGTGTGGTGTCCTGGTAAATTAGGGTGCAGTAAATGCTAGACAAGAGTAGCTGGCCACGTGCAGTGGGGAGTGGAGTGCCAGCTGGCCCCATACCGAGGAAGCCCACAGTGGCATCCAGCTAAGCAAATAACGGAGAGAGGTGATGACGTTGGGAGGATACCGTGAATATTCCCAAATATAGAAAGGCTAGCCTGTTGGGTGGTGAATAAGGAAATAACGAGGCTAACGGGAAAGAAAAAGGATGGTGACAGGAGAGAAGGAGAGCGCATCCAGTGGAAGGCAGAAGAGAGGGAATGATGAGCAGGCGATCGATTTCACGCCAGGTAAGCAAATCCACATATGCCTTTTTTTATTTTTCTTTTATTTTTTTAATGAGAGAAGATGGAAGGGGGAAATACTTCATGCTTTGTGATGCATTTATAATTAATGACATGTGATGTGTGACCTTAAAATATTGCCATAAGCTATGAGAAAAAAAGGCCAACATGTTTTATGATGCATTAAAATCTATAGTTTCATACCATGTTTTTTAACTTTAGATTTTGTTTTTACCTTTCCATTCTTTTTTAAGAATGGAATTAATTGTTAATAAGCATCGAATTAAATAGTTTTTGACATTGCAATAACATTGTTTTTAAAAATATATTTTTTAAAAAAATATATTAAAATAACTTTTTTTAATAATAGTATATCAAAATAATCTAAAATTATAAAAAAATAATTAATTCTAAGTAGAAAAAAATCAAAAATGTTTTTTGAAGTAAAAACAAATGCTATTACTGGTTTTGAAACAAAATTCTTTATATAGGACACTCAAAAAAAATTAAAATTATTTAAAAAAAAAACACTTTTAAAATAAAAAACAAACGATCAAGAGCTGTAAAATATGAATTAAACTTATCAAGATTTTGTTGTTGTTAGTTTTACGGTGTCCCTACCATCAAGATTTGAGATCCATGTTGAAGCAATTCTTGAAATGAAGTCGTATTAAAATTTGAATTTACAGCAAGTTGATCCACATAAAGGCATACTTTTTAATGAAAATATATCGCCACCATCTCCGTTCATTGCTTGCTTCTATTACACATTTGGCATCATCTCAATTTAAAATTGCATATAAGTAGGATGTGGTTAGGCTTGCATTGAATAGACTCCCGTCACGATTCCTTGTTGACGTCAAAAATTAATACTAATCTCTACCATATAATATATGGTATTTAATTTCCTAAGAAGAAACAAAACATATAAATCACGCAACATGTGAGATGTAGCTGTCCCTTTCTCCTGATCATTTTTCTATTTTCTCTAAGAGTCGTGCATACTAGATTTAGGTCTCTACTTATCTATATCGGGGCGTCTCCGATGTGACTGAATTTTGGCAGGAATATTTTGATGGTCACCGCTTTTAACTCGTCAATAAAAGATAATATGATGATAAAATAAAAATAATTGATTTCTGTGATCCACATTTCTTGCTATGCTTATCAATAAATGGACCGTTTAGCGTGTGATTAATTATACGGTACATGATAATTATGAGGGTATAATTCAGTTGTTCAGATTTTAAATTTGTTTTTTTATAGATTACCGATTTAAATATCACAAATTTTAAGACCATTAAAAACTTAAATGATTGTTAATCTTAGAGCTCATGGGATTCATCGAAGTACACGCAAGCAGGACCGAACACCCACATTAATCTAAAAAAATAATACAGTACATAACAATACTTTTTAAAGATATTTTTTAATTAAAAATTTATTAAAATAATAATTTTTTAGATTTTATTTTATTATTAATATCAACACATTAAAATTATAAAACAAATTAGAAAAATTAATTAGATATTTTTTCAAATAAAAAAAAATTTAAAAATTACTTCAAAAACACAAAAACTATGGCAACACTAAACAATAAAAAAATTAAATTAGTAATTGCAATATTATATCAGGGTAATCTCTAAGAATCAATTTGCCTTTAATATTTAAATATGGTCTTGGGCCTTGGATGCTCTATTATTATGACCCAATTTTGTGCTCCATCTGTCCATCACTCCATAAGGAAACACGGTGGTTCTTAACATAAACAAAAATAAATCATTAACAGTGGATATTTTTTAAAATATTTTTATTTAAAAAGAATATATTAAAATAATTTAAAAATATAAAAAATTTAAAAAACGACTAAAAATAAAAAAAGACACAATTTGAGGCTATTGATCCAGATTTTTCAGAACACCATCGACCCGGTAACAACACAAAAAATAAATAAATAGATTAATCAATAAAAAACAACACAAAAGAAAGTTTGGTGGTTGGCACAGACAGAAACGAGCCTTTTAATTATAGTGTGAATGAGATCATTAGCTGTCAAAACTTGGTTGACAAGGCTTAAAGGTTACTCCTTTTTCTCGACATCTCGAACCAGACATCACCATCGACGAACACAACACAAGACACAAGTCAAGCATCTGGGATTCAGTAAAGTAAAGTATAAACCTGGGAGGTCGGAAGGGTGGTGGTCTTGTCTCTAACTGAATCAGAGCTGATCAAACTTGCAATATATAGAGCGATAAACACCTCCTGTTTTGTCTATTTTCTTAATCTTAGCAACGCCATATCTCCTAGCTCATCTTCTTTCCAATCAAGATGAACTGCAGAATGCAGGCTTATATTTGTATAAGAAGTAGTGTATATTACAAGACATGATTTTGCTAGCTAATGGCATGGTTCCCCCAACAAATTAACATTAATTTATGTAGAGAATCATGCGTTCTAGGGAAGGTTCACTGTACTGTGCCCAAAGATGCATCCTCATAGGGCATTGGATCATCTTTACATGATTATATATATAATTAGTCTCTTGAATTCCTCAATTTGTTTTCTCTCTGGTTCTCAAGTTAAAAGTTGGAAAGCAGTAAAGCATCTTATTTCCTTTTGGCATATATATATAGATATATATTCTTGGAAAATGCCAAGTTCAACAGTATTATTTTTTTAATAAATAACCCCCTTTTGTCTCTTGATCAAGTGGTTATGCAGGTTTTCTCTCCTCCTAAATATTCACACCCACTCACCGGCCGAATGACACCATCACTATCCCGGCTGAGCCCACCCCCACCATTCAGTGGGTTTCTTGGTTGATCAATTATGAACCGAAAAATTCTTAAACGCGTATTAATTAAAAAATAATTTTAACAAAAAAATTATGAAAGTGCCCTATCTGCATCATATTTTTATCGGCAGACAACGGAAACCCACTGTTTGTTTCTGCGTTTCAAAAGCGCTTTTGAAAAAATTTGAAAATTTTTTATTTTTTTATTAACTTCAAATTAATATGTTTTTAGTGTTTTCAAATCATTTTGATGTGCTGATGTCAAAAATGATTTTTAAAAAATCAAAAAATATCATTGGCATGCATTTTGGCACGAAAAGCTATTTGAAAAGCAACCGTAACCACACTGCCAAACAAGCTCTCAATTTCTTCTTCTTCTTCTTCTTCTTCTTTTGAAAAAGGGTGTTTAAAGAGTCAAACATTTCTGTAATTTAGGGATTAGGGTGCTCTTTCCAGCAGTTGGAGGACATATGGCAGCACCCTAATTAAGCGAGTGCACAAATGTGGTAGTGTCATAATTTCCATTCGCGGCTTGTCTTAGACGTTAATCTTAAACCAGGTGAAGCATCCGGTGTAGTTGTGTACCAGCCAAGCCAAGGCTCGACTATTTTCAAAGTCAACAAAGCGAAGAAGAATACTTTTTATAAGGTGGTTCAGAGATCCAAATCATTCGGCTGAGTAATTTCGTCACGTATATCATGACTATAGCAATTGCTACAAGCAACAGATCATCTTGTTTGACTTTTTGGCTACTTGAATCAGCAATATATTATCCACAGCAGCGCTCTTGATTACTTCTTGAAGACCAGAAGCTGCCCAGTACTGTTTAGCGAACGGCCATTGTTGATTGCACAGAGAGACACGACACAGAACTCGAGATAATTAAGGTTTGTTGTCTAGTGATCCATGATTTATCGTGTGTGTGTGTGTGTGATCATGTTATTTTGGCCTGGTTTACCTGAAGGGTCAATGTATAGTTAGCTAGCCATAACCTTTCCAACTTGTTGCTCAGACATATATTATTCAATCCAGACCTCAAATCCTGGATAATCCATCTCTCTGACTTTTTATCAGTCCATGATGACCAAATGAGTCCAGTTTCTTTTTTTTTTTTCCTTTTTTTTTTTCCCTTTCTAGAAGCTATATATCCCTAAAGCTAAGGATGGGTAAAAAACCCAAAAAACTAATTAAATTGAGAAAACTAGAAAAACAATAACTGAAAAAATCGAATCGTGAAAAAAATTCAATTAATTAAACTGATTAAAATTTTGAAAAAACCGACCGGTTCGGTTTCGGTTTTATAAGCCTGAAACCGAAAAAACTGAATTGAACCGAACCGAAACAAAAAAAACCAGAAAAAACCGAGGCAAACTAGAAAAACCGAGCCAAAACCAAGCCAAATTGGTTTGAACCGGTTTTTATCATAAAAAAATTAAATTAAATCGAATCGAACCGAACCAAAAGCAGTCGGTTTGAATCGTTTTCGGTTTTATAAGCTTAAAACCGAAAAAACTGAACCGAACCGAACCCAAAAAAAATCTAGCCAAACCAGAAAAAACTGAGCCAAACCAAAAAAACCGAGGTAAAACTGGAAAAATCGAGTCAAAACCAAGCCAAACCGAACCAAACCGATTTGAACCGGTTTTTGTCATAAAAAAACCAAACCGAACCGAAAATGATCATCCCTACTTAAATATTGGAGACAAAATCTTGACTCTCATGATAAATAAAAAAATAAAATACAGCTGTAATTTGATCACTAGCTAGCTTTTAAAATGATATGTATTTGTTGGGCAATATTCGGTTGCCTTGAGTCATCAATGGAGATAGCCAAGATAAATGAAAACCCTGTCCGAGTAGTAATTAAAGGATTTGCCGTGATGGTTTGATATCCCCTCCTCATGTTTCTTTAAAATCACGACCATTATGTTCATTAATATATATATATATATATATATATATACTGGATTTAAATTGAATAAATAATCATAATTTAATATATGATAACAATAAAAAACAAAATAATTATTTATTGTTTTATTTCTGTAACCTAATTCAAATTATTTATAACCACCAATTATTACATATTTAATCAAATTGCAGTTCATACGATAGTTTTGCAAAGCACACAGAATGAACCTGGAGTTTGAGTAACAGATACATGAATCATTAATTAGCTAAGTAATAAAAAGACGAACTCATAAGGAAATTAAAATCTATTTTTTATTTTTCTTCCCTCAAAGATTGAAATCTCTAATCTTTACTTGCCCACAAATCAAGAAGAAAAAAAAAGCGCACCGGCAAATAAATATTGCCAATCCCATACACGAGTTTCTTCCCAATTTCCAAAAGCTCTGACTTATGCCATGTGAGAGACATGAAGAAAGGCAGCTGCACAACCTTAGAATGTCTCAAACTTCGGACCCTCACTTTGTGTAAGAGTACGGATACCTATGTTTTTAATTTTAAGGATTATTTTTGCAGACCCTATAATCATCGGTTCAGTAGTAGCTAGCTAGCAAGTTCATCACATGAGAGAGAGAGAGAGAGAGAGAGAGACTGTAGCCTAGTGCGTGTTGGGTTTTGCTCAAGGGAATTCTCGCTGTTAATTTTGTCCTCAGTAGACTATATAAATTGAGGTCATGGTACTTAAGCAATAGAGTAAGAACATTATTTCTTGAACTTTCTTTGGTTCTGTACAAAATTCAACCCAGAAAGTTTAACTCTGTTGTGCAAAATCTTTGGAGCCATTAGAAAGAAAAAGGAGGACTGATAGTGGTAGAAACTGGCAACTGTGTCAGTGTAAGAAAGGAGGTCGGTCTGCAAAGATACTAAACATATCTATCATGACCAGAACATTGTGATTAGTTACATATGTAACTGCCCCCCCCCCCCCCCTTTTTTTTTAAGAATAATTGTATTAAAAGGAGAAACTGGAGGGTCATACCCCGGGAATTACAACAACTTGTTACCCTAATCTAACTACAATAACAAGAAAAAAAAAGTAAAAACTATAAAAGAAACTAAAAAAGAAGAAGAGAAAAATAGATTGTGAAGATAAACAACAAATAGACTGATTGAATGGTTTCTAGAAATTTTTTAATTTGTTGATCGGTTGATTATAAATAAAACCGTGTTAAATAGAATCTTGAAAATAACAAAAATAATGGTATCTCATGACTATTGGAGGTGCCAAATTGACCCGAAAACAGTTGAGATGTGAAACCTTGGTTAAAGCTTTACTAAACAGGATTGTACTAAATTAAAAATGTTCTTGCAAATATCTTGATGAGATCAATAAATTTTATGAAACTTTGTTATTTTTCTCATGCTAGATGAAGTAAATCGAGTTTTAAAGGGCTAACTGAGCAAGGAGATGCGTCAATCCCTTCTTATTTTTCAAGCATGTGTATGTTCATTGGAGTAGTTGATGCCATGTTGAAGAAGGTCAACTCATAAAAGTCCTGCTCATGATAACACCCAAAACTATAATAGAGAAATGACACTAAAAAAATAAATATTCATGTGTTTCAACTCGCGACTCACAAATGATACATGTTAAAGAGGAAATGACTTGAAAAACATGTTATTTGTTCATAGTATTGAGACGACCCATAAAGATAAGCCACATGATAAAAGAGTATCTCGGGATGAAACTTGAAAACCAGAAAAGATATTGTATAAAGTTTGTAGGTTTTTAATATTTAAAAACATCCCATGCCAAGTCAATAGAGAATCTCCTAGATGAGTGGCTCCAAATGTAGTGGTTTGGTAAGATATTTTTGGGGTTAAAAATAAATGAGTTTAAGATAGATTGGAGCTTTGGACTACCTGATACAAAAATCCAAGTATTCTTTTCAATAATACCTGAGAACTTAGCATTCCACGATAGCCCAATAAAAATGAGCATCCTAAAAAGCACTACATCGCATAACCGTTATCCATCTGACAACTAATAATCTAATTATAGAGAGGTAGTAGCTAGTTCCATCACCAATACTAGTCTACACCAATCTCTACTTAGTAGAATCTTCATCCATGATTAAGAAAAAGACATCGAAGGAGGCTTGACATGCCAGAAGTTACAATTTTGCTTTGGCCTCTCTGATCTGGACCATAATGTTTTCATATTTCTATCTGAATTCGGAGACATAAGTGGGCTAGAACTTTTGTCATTGAGCTGCAAATTTAAAACACATGTGATGGTCACATGGTAATGGCAGTGTTGAATCCTTTTCTAAAGCTTTTGTATGTCTCTCATAGAGAGCTAGCCCGTTAATTTCTATATCGTTCCCCATCCTCAATCCTTATCTCTCCCAGAAACTAGTCGTGGATTAGGAACAGCCATGATTTGCTTTTTATCCTATGATCTCTTTGCTTGAACATTGAAATGCCAGCGCTGCTCTTTTGTTGTTTTTGCTTTTGATTTGAAACCCAACAGCTAGCTTGTGATTAACCTTGACCAAGGGTTGCACTTAGTGCTGTCATTTCCCAATCTTCCATTTGAGAAGTGGGCGAGTATATATATGATGGTCTGCAACAAAAAAACAAGAGATAAAATTGGAGGTATCCACGAATTTTAATTTCTCCATGACCATTATTATTATTATTATTATTATTAGGTGGCGAGTACGTGGATGGATAGCAAGCAGTGAACAAGACGTGCATTATATAGTACTTGGAATCTGGCAATTCCCAGGATCCAACATTAACATGCCATATGACCTATAAGGAGAGGATGCCATTACTAGGAATGTCTGGTCAGTGAGGAACCCTAGCTCGAATGGCAACATAGTACGGAATGGATAAATTTAAAGTAATTTTCAGACACCAATAATCATATGGGTTGCAGTTCCATATGAACATTGAAGGGCCAGTTGATATATATATATATATATATATATATATATATATTGATTGTTTGATTGCTATGTTTCACAGGGAAGGGAAGACCCACCCATTTAGGCCTTGATGTGGGGCTCCTAAGAACACACCCATTTATCATCTGTTCAGCTAGCTATCATGCGTTGCTCCTCCATTTTGCCAGGTCCCGTTTTTTCTCTCAAGTCACAACCCTAATACACAGAGGCCGATCATTTTATGAAGCCTCACGCCTCCGTCATAACTGATATGTCTTAAAAAAGAAGAAGGCAGCTAGCTGTTATTGATAATTGATAGTTAACCCACTTTGTTGGGCCATGAAATGGTATAAATGTCAACTGAAATCACATGCATAAAAGCATGCAAAGATTTTTAATGTCCTCTCGAAGGGCACATTGGATTCCTCTCTGGATAGAGAGAGATTGGATGATAACACAAAGGGATGAGGAGGCTGTTGTTTTGTCCCCAAGTCCATTTTTGGTCCAGTCATTGTTTCTTATATATCGATGGCATTTTCTTACAGTCTTTTAAGATTTACTTCATTTGTATAGTTGTCTCCTTACCTAATAAAGATTCAACAGATCCCTTCTACTGAAGAAACATTTGGTTAAATTTCGAGTGAAAATCTGAAGAAGTCTGTCATCCAAGTCGTGAAAAAGAAAGAATCACTGATCATGAAGGGCAGAGAGTTCCAGATAATCAAAAACTCAAGGAACAGTACTGCATATATATTCCCTCTCCCTCTCTCTCTCTCATATGATGGAGTAATTGAGGAACTGCAAAGGCACGTGATGCCCATTTAGTGAGGGAAGAGAACACAATCATTCTGGCTTCCCCTTTTCTTGTGTGTGCAAGCTTGTGGAATTAATTATTGTATTTGGTGTGAAATGCAATTAGTACTTTCTTAATTTGTTTCTTTGTGGTTGGCTGATTAATATGAAAAGAATTTAGTGAGGAAACTTCCTCTGATTAGGAGGAGACATCTAACAAATCTTGACATTATTAGATTGCTTGAACTTGAGAATATAGCCAGTGCCATGCCCTAGTCATTTCTTATGTGATAAAAGAGAGTACATGAAGTTGATTTTAAGCAAACACAACTAGAAACCCTAGCAATGTCAACCCTTGAAGGAATTGTAATAAGTAATAACCAGGCCTGCTTCAATCAAATATAACGTGCCTCGGGAGAGTAATTTAGGTTGTACTGTGTTGTGATTACAAGTTAAATATTTCTAACGCCGGAGAAGAAGATACTAGTGTCATGAATACCCTTTATTAAACTCTTCTTTTCAAAATAAACTAATTAGCATTAAAATTAGTCTTTTATGACTGTATAAGATCTCTCTTTCTCTCTCTCTTTTTTTCGTGGCCTTCTCTATTTTCTCTCTACAACAAGAGACCTGAACGTAAAGAAAATAAAGTTTTAGTCTTGAAACATAAACACCTAAGAAATAAAAAATCTGTAGGACTAAATTGAAACTTTTGAAATTATACCGCAGAGGAACAATACAATCCATAATATTTCGTGTCTCGGTGGACATTACACGCCCTATGGTGAAATGCCCATCTCTTTTAATTTACAGTATACTTTTCTTCTTAATGTTTACCTTCCTCATTCTACCGCAAGACTTGCACATGCATCCTCTCATCTTTGTTAGTGCCATCAATCGGGTTTGGAGTTAGCCCACACTTCTCTTTTTTACCATTTCTAGGGAGCAAGAGAAAATACAGCTGAAGACTCCATTCTTTTCTTCTTACAAAGAGTGAAAATCCGAGGTTCAAACATGGACAATAAAAGGTACAACGAAAAAAAAAGACAAAAATAATTGTGAACTGACAATAAAAGGACAACCATGGAGACCATGGCCCAAGTGCTCCAATGATTGAAAAGCTTGCTATTACAGACCCTGATTTGCAAAAAGAAAAAAAAAAATAGTAACAGGAAAATAAAGGATGGCGGCAAAGCAATGAACGAGGGCATTTTGTGCCTCCTCCTTCCTCCGACTTAAAAAACTCATCTCCACGGGCCATATCCCCAGTGGACTGCTACAAGATAATTGATAATGGGTAAATAAATTGACTTCTCAAGGTCTAAATTGAAAGAACCTGGGAATGATGGCAGTTTTATGGCCCAATCAAATGCTCCATCGTTCGTTCATAGGCCTTTAATGTCACAAATTCCCTTCAAAGTTCAGTGGCCCTCCTCTCCACTCCCACTATTTTATGAATCATTTGCAAATCACTTTGTTATCATCGCCTTAATTGTTCTGTTTGTTGTTGTTGATGAAACTTCACTTCAACTACACTCCTTTTGAAATCTAAAATTAGCATTGATTGATTCTAGAGGATGTAATTTAGGCTGAAAAGTTTGGTTGGAGGCTGATGTTCAGTTTAACCCGTGTTTATATATATATATATAAATTTAAGTCACGAGCATAAAATATAAAATGTAAATTTTTCCATTTCACGTGAGAGAAGAAACGAGTGATAAGAGAGTTTCACTTTCATATGAAAGTTTTATTAGATTTATACGCAACTTATACCCCGTCAGGAAATAGGGATAAGACTTGCTGACAGATTCAGGCAATTCAATAGAATGGTTTTTTCCTGCCGCTGTCAACAAATATGATTTTTATTTCATGAAGGGAACTGAACGTAACTCTATTATTAACATATCAGGGTAAGAACTGGAGGATCTGCTAACTCTCAGGCAGCCACAGGAATGGCTGCTGTGAATATGCACTGGCAAATGGGAAGCGATCATGGACCCCGAACACATGGACAACCATTTGATGAAACGAAACAAAATGGGAAGCAATCGCATGGTGCTTGTAGCTGTATTTCAGGGAGGAAAGAAGTTGACATGTTATTTGTCCACCGACAAGTCTTTTTCAGTGAACGTTGTTTTCGCTTTCTAATGATGTTCATGAGTATCAATCGTCAAGACAGTTGTTAGAATTTGAGTTTGCCAGAAAGAAGAAGTGCAGAAAGCAACAGGGCATCTCGCAGTATCACATGGCAAACACTTGAGTAAATTATTGAGTGGATAGGCTTGAGCTGTTGAGCACATGGCAAACACGCCCCAATGACAGCAATAGATCATGAGTTTAAGAACTGGTGCGTCAGCATGTAACACCTTAGAGACAGCAAAAGAAAATAATTAATATGGTCTGCTGTTCTTAGCTTGGCCAGGAAAATTCTTAGCCGCCTTGAGTGTTTTCCTTTTAAATACATGATTTTTACATTTTTCCATCCAGTAACAGATACGATTTTCTCAGTAGTTGATGTGTTTGTGTTATCAATAACAAGTGTATCAGCTGGGGCTCTACGAGAAATTTAAAATAAGAAAAAAAATAAAGTTTTTGGCATTATATATCTACAAGATCAAGAACCTGATTTTCACTTTTGAGTATGTTCTGATTTCCAAAGCCATCATTACAAGCAAGTAACCAAATGCTGTGGCTCGCAAAACCATGACACAGCTGGAAAAGTGCTTTTATCAGAACACGTCTTGGCTACATCAGGCGAGTATGGAGTCTACAGTAACCCTAATCCTTCTCCTTCATTTCATCTAAGAAATAATATAGGAATACAACAATCAATGTAACTACTCATTAACCTAAGGTGCATTTCTTATGCCTGGGAGCAACATTCTCTGGCTTTAAAAGTTGGTTGAATTATATATATATATAAGATTTGTACATCTGGATTTGCCTACACTGCCTTCATCCAAATCCATAAAAAAGCTGAAGTTTGGTCCCGTAACTTGTTCTTCAGGTTACATTTTGCCCTCATAATCTGTTTTTTTTTTTTGTTACCTTTGCCCCCATAAATTTAGTTTAATGAAAAACCGTCACCACCAAATAACATTGATCTCCTAAATATACATGTTCTTGACAAAAGTAAAAGAAGAGTGCACAGTTTTTTTTTTTTTTATGTTTTTTTTTTCACGCCAACAATTTACATACTTACTTAGTATATGTTTTTTTATAGTTTAGAGTAAATTCATCCTCTTTTAACATATCATTTAATATTTTGATAGTGATTGTATTTCAAAATATTTAGAAATATATTAAAATAATATATTTTTTTATTTTTTTAAATTTATTTTTGATATCAATACATCAAAATAATTTGAAAATATAGATATAAAAAAATTAAAGCAAAGAAAAAACATAATTTTTTCTTTTTTTTTTAAAAATATTTTTAAAACATGTAAAAAAAATGGGCTCAAAGTAATATTTCTGGATATATGCCCTGCATTTGGAATGAATATATGGAAACTATTAACATGTGTTGTAATATAAACTTAAAAGTATATAATGTAATTATGCCTCTCTTTTTTTTTTTCTTTTGCAGAAAAAATAGAAAAGAAATAAAAATCTTTGCAACAGATTACAATACCAATAAAAAAATTTAATTTTTTTTGTATCATTTGATGTATTAATATTAAAAATAAATTTTTTAAATAAAAAAAATACTATTTTAATATTTCCACAAGAAAAACACTTTAAAAAACAGCTGCTACCACGTTACTTAACGAGTAAGCTTCTCATGGGCCAAGACCTAGCTCACAGCCCAGTAATGCTCTCCAAGGTTACAAGATGCCTCCTTTCAAGGTCCGGTTCCAGCCCTTGAGTAGTTGTCCTATCCTAAATTGATGGCAAATGCACATTCATGGGAATAGCATTAAAAGCTGTTTATTCTCTGGGAACTCTCTTTTCCAGAAAAGGAGACAACTTGTCGCGCCTCTAAAATGCAGGGCGAAAAAACTAATTTGAACGCTACAAATCTCAAATTAGCTATCTCGTTGACATGTGGCTGCCTCATAACTGCCTCATAACGCATGAATATAGGTCTATTTGTTTCTGCGTTTCAAAAGCGCTTTTGAAAAAATTTGAAATTTTTTTATTTTTTTATTAACTTCAAATTAATATGTTTTTAGTGTTTTCAAATCATTTTGATGTGCTGATGTCAAAAATGATTTTTAAAAAATAAAAAAATATCATTGGCATGTATTTTGGCACGAAAAACTATTTGAAAAGCAACCACAACCACACTGCCAAACAAACTCTATATACGGTGAGCAAATGCTTGCACACACAACCATGTAGTCATGCTCCATCTTATGACATGGTCATTCAAGAACAGTAATCGGATGTCAAAAAATTTGATGGGACTGTATATTCAATAATGGAAGTTTACAGGGCGTAATCGCTCTCAATAACTCTCACATCTCCTATAGTCTAAACCTACCAAAAGGTTTGTGACAATGTATAAAATTTTGAAAAAAAAAAAAGATGGACTGAAGGAGATGGTAAGACGTATCTGTTAGCAGCACTACCACCTTCACGGAGTATGCAATTCATAAATCCCACTCCAATCTGACTCCTTTGGAAGAAAAGGATAACCAAAATGCTAATCATCAGATTCCATAGTGGGATTCTTTGAGCAGCTCTCCTGCTGATGGAGTTCTAACAATCTATCTTCTGGATTACAAAGCCCTGCATTATAATTAATAGCCGTCATCAGAACATATACGTTTACAGTCTCCGGAAAAATATTCAACACGCCATCTTGTGAGAAATCAAATGATGCAGTTTTATAAAAATGATTTGACAAATTCTGCATAAAAATCTGAAGCAAGGCAGGTTTTCCTTGCATTAGAAATGAAACAAAATCATCACTGTGTGTGCATGTTCATGCCTGAAAAGTAATAACGGAGAGTGATACTGATATTGTTCATTTTGATTCTGTTTCCTTTATGCCCGATAAAGATACCGACCTGAACATTTGGGAATGTCCCAGACTGCAATTGATGATGGTGTACACTCTGGTGAGCACAGCGCTCTGTTATCCTCATGATTAACATTCATTGCCAGAATCCATGCACCTATTGTAACATCTTCATTGCTGAACATTCGGAAACTGATAATTCAAGAAAAAAGGCAGTGTTACATGGAATGAAATGATCATCTCCAATATATGTTGAGAATCTGAATCTAGAAGTTCCTCAGTGTACATATTATGATCGTCTACTGCCAATTTTCAAAATATAACGTGGCATTTCATGTTCATATGTATACAGACAAGCAAGCGGGGACTGCTCATGGTACATTCAACAAGGCATGTTCTTGCTATTTCAGGTCAGAAGCAAGGCAAGCCCCAAACAAGCTTCAGCCGGTGATGGGCCTGGTTAAGTCAACCAAAAAAAGCTTCTTCATATCTAATCCAACACAGCTTTTTCTTGGGTGACTTATCCATTGTGCCTCATTGTGTCATCTTGATTGATCATACAGTTTGTTTGAAGTGAACAATAACCTTTTCAGCTACTTTATTTATTTATTGTAAATCAACGACATGGTTCTTTGAATGAAATTGCCTTTCTACCATGAAGAATTTTGTCAAAACCAACATATATAACAACTACAAAGATTAAACAGCAATAAACATTTTTATGCAGTGAAAAAAGCTTGCAAACTTAATTGAAAGCAAGGAATTGTGTGGAATGCATGTGTTCTTGAGAGACAAGCAAAGTATTCTCTCTATATGCCTGCCACTTTAAGTTTAAATTACAAGATAACAACTAGTTTTGGGTTAGGTTCCCCAAGCCCAACCTTGAATCAAGACCATCTCCCTAAATATCGAGCTCCACTCCCCTCTCCTCGTTTTCAAATTCTTGTTTTCAAGAATTGTAACTGTTATTTTCCTTGTGTTGTAAAATCAGAAAGTTGAGATAGATCAGAGAAGAAATACATGGCAGGGAGTAAAAATGAAAGGTTTGGCAGGTGAAGATTAAGTCCAGGACCTTGTAGTATCTAAAGTACAGTGTAAACTTAAATTCCCTGATATCCAAAATACCAAATAAATGTCAGCTTGCTTTTAGATGCATACAATCAAGGTGGACAGGTTCATAATATCACAAGTAACATGTGACGGCATGGTTGAATATGACTTAACATGCCAATTATCAACGAAGTTCCAAGGCAGTGGCGGAGCTCGAGCAATGTTTGAAGGGGAGCGAACTGAATATGATATAAACTTAAGCAATGGAAAAATTATGAATACAAAAACAGTGGAATATCTAATTTAACAAATAAATTATGTAAAAACATTCTTTATGCAAGTTACAGTCAGATACATTTTCATGGAGTTAAATAGGTTTTCTATTAAGATTATGTAAAGAGTTCTAATGACTAAAGAGGTCTATTGTAAAAATAAATCCCTGACATAAAAAAGTAATAGAATTGCGGTCAATATAAAATTCTAAAAATTCTGACCAATCATAATTTTCTGACAATAACATAACTCTAATTTCTTCAATAAAACAAAGCATAACTCTAATTTTAATTACAATAGACTAAGTTCTTTGATTTTTTTTTCAGCATACAGTTAAAAGATGGAAAATAAAGAGTCATCTCGTGTCAATAAAGTTTGAAAACAAATGAATCTTGGTTTGCAGCCAGTTGAGAGAAAAAACAAAAAATAAGATACACTTTCACGTTTGATTTTATATATAATTAAGGATGTTTATGTAATTTACTAAATTTGGAATCGACGAGGATACCAGTTAAGAAAGCATAACTCGTCAAAACAAACAAGTTAAGAAACTATATCTTGCAAGTATTTTTTCGCTAAATTTCAGTGACTTGACAGGATCTACTTGCATTTGATGCTACTATCATAACTAGACCCAACATATTGGCACTACATCATCACAAACCATTCATTTGTGTGCTTGGTTTTATTTTTTGGAATGTGCAAGTGTTTTATGTTGGGAAGGAACTGAAATGCAAGTGGAAAGGAAGGCATAATTTGCATATACAGTATGCATATAAATAATTTTTGGAAGAGGTGGAAAGCGCCCCGCTGTTGTTCCAAAGTAACATGGGATATTCACATGGTGCATGCACCATGTGAACAAAGAAAGGAAACATGATAAAACTTGAAAAATTGAAGAAATAAGAGAAGCATGAGCTTTATCCCAAAATGGCAAAAAAGCCAATAGCTCTTGAAAGGCATTGGACAGCTTCACAATTGGTTCCATGTCCCTAAAATTGTAGCTTGAATAATCATTATTGTATAACTTATCTTAAACAAGCTTTACAAGATTGGCCAAACACTCAAGGGGATGTCCTGATAAAGGTAATAAGCAAGCTAACCTGTTGTCTCTGAGAGCAACTAAACTTGCGACAACATCTGCAGAAAGAGCATATATTGGACCATACGCATGAAGAAAGTACTCTGTCCCAAGCAAATAGGATAGTGGCTCATACCTGCAAAAATCAAGATTCCGTGATTACTGCAAAAGTCATGGCTATTTCAATTTGGGATACTAATTCTTTTGGAGATTATTAAGCCTAGTGGTATTGATGCAGTGCTTTTTGGGTAAACCAAAATCTCCAAAAGAAGAAGGCATGATGATGAAAACCCTGAAATGATTCCAAATAAGTCTTTGAAGTGGATAAAATTTTTGTATGAATATGGTACTAAATTTAGAAAATTGGGAATAAAATAAAGCTCAAATAGACTCCAAAACCTCATAAACATTAAATTCTAATCCTACAGAACATCAAATCACGAGGTAAGATTCAAGTTAGATAAGTAAAGTACCAAGAACAAACTTTTCACAGCAACAGCTCCATGAACAGCAGCATTGCTGTTGATTAGTAAACAGTTTCTTCTATAGTATCGCTTCAGTTACGTGACTTCAACTCAATTTTGATGTATACAATGTTAAATCTAGTAAGAACAAGATTCAAACTACCTAAATACAAAAAATACCATGATTGATTTAGAAATTGTCATGTTTATATATAGCCATGGTCTGCAACATAAGAAACAAAAGAGGAAAATGAGCTTACCATTTGAGCTTTGGATCAGTGAAAACTGGTCCCTTTTTCAAGCATCCAAGATAAGTTTGAGAGTGAGCACGCTCTTTTGCCAAAAGAGTTGAAAGACGATCTGAAGATATATTGAAAGACAGCAATGTGATTTATATGGAACTGTACTACGAAAGTTGGTCTCCAGAACAATGCTACTGAATAATAACAAATATAAAAAAGTTTCACATTTACCCACCTGGCCTCAAATATATGTCATCATCAGCTTTAACATAAAACTCAGAATCAAAAAGTGCATAGGCAGCTTTAAAGAATGCTAACCTGCAAAAAAAAAAAAAACCCAGCTGAGTACAATTATCCAATAATTAACTTGATGAAAAAAAAAAAGGTAAGAAAACCATGCAGCTCATCATCAGTACTAACGTTTTATATGGGAGCTGACTATACTGTTCCTCAATATCTAATAACAAGAAATCATCATATTCTGCAATCTCCCTTTTGAGCTCCGCCGTCTTTGATTTATCATTAGTTCTACCAATAACAAACCTGAATGCCAAACCAGTGGATTCTTCCAACCTGCAAGCCAATGAACTTATAAACAACCAAAATATGATACAAAGAAAAGGCCTTATACAAGCTACTAGTTTTCAGGAAAGTTCAAAAACATGAACAACGAAAGTCTGTGAAAAAAGAAACTATATAGCACGGTTTTCTAAAAGGAAGTTGATCAAGAGCTCAGCAATAGCAACAATATATTAGTATGAAATAGAAATCATCCGACTAAACTATGATGTACATATTGCTTTTCAAGATCACATCCGCACCTCTCTCTCTCTCTGTTTTTTTTTTTTGAAAATCTTATTCTCCTCAAAACATGTTTAGTGAGAAAACATCAAATCCTCAATTGTTTCTCTACTCATAACTAGCATATTATGTACTATTGAAATTGAGAAACTTGAGACCTCTTGCTGAAGGCTAAATTATGTAGAACATCAGTTACAGATCAAAATTTTCTTCTTTCTTTTATTAGAGTTCTTGTTTGCTATCAATGAATAATAATAATATATATAAAAAAACCTAATTCATGAAACAAGAAAACCAAGAACTCATTTTAAAAATGTGATTTCTAAATCTATAAGCAAAAACCTATCAAGATTCAAACAATAGCTATCAACAAAGAAAGAAAGAGAATTACTCTATACCGTTGAAGTCCCTGTCGATCGGATGGCATCCAAGTCTTCCTCAAGGACCGTCTCCGACCCGTTGACCCGAACCCAGTTTGAATCCCAACAAACCCCATAACCTTCTGTCTCTCTCTCCTTTCCTCACCATCCAAAAGGAGGGCGTTTCCAACACCATTGCCATTCTTGTTGCTATTGGTTCCCCAGACGACACGGACGGTTCGCGGCGGGGAGTTATTGAAACAACGGTAGGTGCGAGAGCAGGTAAGAAAGGAAGTGAGGCCGAAGATGAAACCGGAGATCCCGATAAGAAGGCAAGAGAGAATCAGAACTGTTGATATGCGAGAATTCGAGGGTTGTGATAGGCGGGAGTGAAAGAATTTTGGAGAAGAAGGCATTTTTTTCTGAGTTTGATTTAATTATTAGTAGAATGTATGCTTTACTTTGGTTATAAAAGAAGAAAGATGATTGCACAGACGGAGACAGATTTTGCTGACAAGTTGTCAGTGTTCATGTTCGGTAAGAAGAAGAAAGTGAAGTGAGGTGGGGGAGTTTCTTTCCGTTATTGGTAGTTAGTTACCTCGTTCTTGTTCGCAAGTAGCTGTACCTTAGTGATTTCATGGATTGCGGCACCTTCTTGTTGTTAGCATCTCCTGGGTTGCAAAAGCAAATTTATATTTTAATATATTTGATATAATTTAATTAATTTCTATATGATATAATCATGTTATTAATTATACAATTAATATAAGAAATTTATCATAATTAAATATAAAATTAATTAAATAATACAAAAAAGATTCAAGCTTTAAAAAAATAACCACAAATTTCAAAATTTTAAAAAATTAGTTGCCAACATTTCAAATTTTGATTTTTTAAAACTTGGGAAAAAAATACATCTATAAATATGCTCATATACTTAAACATTTTTCTTCATCATTTTCTTCTCTACAACCTTGACTTTATTTACCTTAAAATTCATCATGAATCATTCTAATTTTAGTTTTTAAGATATTTTTGATTTTGACGATAAAACTCTCATGAGAACCATCCTAGTTGCTATTGTGGTGGTTGCTAAAGAAGAATCAAATCATCAAGAGTGGAGAACAAAGTCTCATGGCTTTGTTCTTGATCACAATATCAGCAACCATTATAAAAATAAAAAGTGAAGTAAGGCTATATAATGATTAGTTTGCTAAAAATTCTAAATTCACTAAAATCTAATTTTGAAACAGATTTAGGATGAGTCGTCGTCTTCTCATTCAGATCACAAATGCAATGAAGCTCACAATCCATACTTTAAAAAGGGATAAGTGTTGTTGGTGTTCTTGGCTTATCTTACCCTCAAAAGATAATTGCAGCTCACATGATATTTGCATATGATATTCCTGTATATCTTATTAATGAATATCTTCGAATTGAAAAAAGCATTGCGATGGAAAGTTTTAAAGCTCTTGTCAAAGCAATTGTAAAAGTCTTCAGCGATTAGTATTTAAGGGCACTAAACGAGATCGATATTGCTTGATTACTATCGGTTAGAGAGCGATATGGATTTCTAGGAATGAAAGAAAGCATTGATTATATGAATTGGAAATGAGAGATATATATTGGTCATTATCATGAACTAACTATAATTTTAGAAGCGATAAATTCACAAGATCTTTGGATATAACATGCTTTTTTTTGACATGCGTGAATCACTAAATGATATTAACGTTCTTGATCGATCATCCATATTCACTGCCAATAACTTATTATTTTATTATGATTTTCTAGTATTTTTATGTTGTTTTATTTCTCTTTATGATTGTTATCTTTTAAGTTAATTAATTCTAATTATTGTTGTGTGTTAGAAGAACTTAGAAAAAGTCTTATAAATATATATCAATTTTATAACAATATAAAATTAAACACTAGCTAATATGTTTAAAATAACCAAGAAATTTTAATATATATATAATTAAAAATACATTAGCAGAAACAATGCATCAGTCTGGTTAATTAAACACCAAAACCCTTTTTTTTTTTGGTATAATTTCTAACTTTCTATTTTTAAAATATGTTGCAGAAATTGAATCTAACTTAGAAATATCCATTTTAATAATGTTTTCTTCTTTCTCAATCCTTTCCAATTCTTGTTTCTTTACTTTGTTGAATCATTATAGCTCGTTGCTCTAACGTAACTTTAATGTCTTGTTTTTTTTTTTATTATTCCTCAATTTCAATTAGAATATCCTTGAATTGTTATAAAAGGTTTGATGCAGTTATCTCTTCAACTTTCTCTTTTCTTTATCTATGTTTAAGTTTTTTCTTTGCAACCTTCTAAACAATTGATCTATTTTAAAAAATCAACGGTTCACTATCTTCTCATAAACTAACATAATTAGGGGTTGATAAAGTTGGAGTTGCATTGGCATAACTTTTTTGTTTCTTATTTAGCCTTTGTTGTTGGCTTGCACGTTTATATTGCCATTTGAGTTTTTGTTTTTTTAAGATAACCCAACAATTTTCAAATTGAAATCATTTGCCAACATAATAAGCTTAGATTTTCTAAGCATCATTAATTTGGTAAAAAAAAAATAGAAAAATTCAATATGATAAAAAAATATATTAAACAATTTAACATGGAAATGAATATTAAAATTATCCATGATTCTTCGTTCATTCCACTTTGATGATGGTTTTCAATTTGGGTAAAAAATCGAACAAACTTACCAACTTCTCTATTTATTTCTTAACATCCACTTAAGATACTTACTTGGGAACAATTGTTCAAACTCCCTCAATTCTCGACTAAGTAATCATATACTCTAGCCTAAAATTATTTTGTTTGTTTTTTAACTCCCGCAATTGGATCTTCTATTTAACCATGCAGTCAAAAGTAAACAATCTTTATCTAGTGAGAAGTTTTTACTTCTATGTGATCTTTTTGACTAGTTGGAAAATTAAATTAGAGTATATAGAGTCATCAATTATTTGATTGAGATAGGATATAGTCTTACTCTCTAATAAGAAAGTTGTGAAAGAGCTTGAAAAATTTGAATCCATCTACATTGAAAAAAAATTCAAGGTAGAACTAGAACGTTTACAGTGTCATCTCTACCGAAAAGTCAAGTTAGAATCTTAAAAGACAAAGGTACTGTTTACACATATGATTTCATTTTCCCCTATAATATCATGTAAAGTCTTTTTTATTACAATAGTAGAATCAAGATGTATCATGCAATAGTTAACTCAAAATGATGACATGAGAACTTCCTAATTCATTCCATTATTTTTAAGATGTCATGTAATCCTTACAGGTGCAAATGACTATTTCCTTAAAACAAATATAAAAACTTTTCCTTTAATAACTCATATGTTGAGATGCTCAATTAATTTTTTTTAACATAATTTTCAATAACAGTCAACCAACTTTCATATATCTCCCATAAAAATATATAGATGTCCTGTAACATAGAAAAACCAAGTGGTATGGTTGATTGACTTGGAAAGATAGAATACATAAGCCTAATAAGAAGCATAACCGTATCTAAGCCAATAATGGCAGAAAAATAAACTTTTTCACACAGACAATAAATTATACTATAACGTATCTGACATGACATTCACAGAGTGAAATTGCTAATGTTTAGTAATGCTGACCTTCAAAATAAAATAAACTACTAAGAATTTCAAATTTTCACTTGCAAACATAAAGGTGCAGGGTTCGAGAATATAGAGTAGCCATCTCATGCAAAAAAAAAAAAAAAAAACCTCAAGAGTAGGGCATTCTCTAAATTCTTTATAGATCTCATTCTAGTCAGAGTAGGCAATACCATTTTTGCACTTGAAATTTTAGCAACCACTAATTTCAAAATTAAATATGTGAAGGTCTTAATATCATTAAATTGACTATGTACTCCTCTGATATCTCTCTACATACAAAAGCATATATTCATGTTCAATTTATAATGTTTCTCTGTAAAAAAGAAGAAAAGAGATTAGGCTTTCAAAAAGATGACACCATATTTCTTATTGGTTTTGAAAATACATAAATTTGCCTACAAATAGATGTTCCTATAGTCTCGTCTCTATCAAAAACAAATAATTGAGAGCAATATAAGTTAGATCCATGTCCATGAAACATAAAGTTTATCTATTAGGTTAATATGATAGAATCTAGCAGAGGTTTTCCCAACCAAAGAAAAATTCAAAAATTCTTCCACGAGTTATAAAAGCTTAACTTTGTGAGTAGGCTTATGATCTTTTAAAACTTTGCTTCATTTCAAACTCTCATATTGTTGATTTTCACTTCACCCTTTCTCTTTTCTAATTCTAGTACATTCTCTCTTCTATTTTCTTTCCTTTTCCATTCTATCTTTTATTGTATTATTACTTACAATACAAGCTTCAAATTAATCCAAAAATCACCAAAACTAACACTCAAATTTTGTAGAGACTACCAACAAAAGAAAGCAACCAGTTTTTTTTTTTTTTTTACAAAGGAAAGTCTAATAAAAAATCATCAAAATATATCACAATTAAAAAAAAAAACCTATTTTGAGAATTGTCTCACTATCTAAAATAACTTAAGCAAGCTAATTGAAAAAGTAAATTAATAACCGATGAGCAATTAATTGATGAGCAAGGAAAATAATCACCTAAAATGAGAAACTAGGGCATAACTACAAATAATTAACATGTAAGGAAAAGTGAATGATTGTTACTTCTTATTCTTCCAAACCACAAATAAGCTAAGACATAGGGATTTGATGTTTAGAGGCTTTTTATTTTTTTTTGGAAGAGGACAACAAGGGAAAACTATAAATGAAAGAGTTGTTGGCCAATGTGTATATGTACCTTATGTTGACCTTAAGGGGGCATATATATATATATATGATAACAATAATAGGAAAATTAGACTAATAATATACTTGGTTGAGAATACATTTTAAACAAGTTTATACAAATATCATATCATCAAGCAAGAAGGATTTCATGAAGAAATCAAGAAGAAGTTCAAGAAGAAAGTATATTGAAGAATTAGAATTAAATATTCATTTTTAGTGCTTGATGTAAATCCTTTATCTCATCTTGGTAGCATAAAATTAAAATGAACGCACACACTTTACTATGCACACATTTAAAAAAAATTGATAAAACGGTTCTAAAAATTCACCTAGGTTAAAAGTGATAAATCTAGAATTTTGCATGAATTGGTTGACCATTTGATGATACCAAATGACTTAGTTGACTACTGGTTCATCCATGTTGAACACTTAGGAATCTTTCAGGAATTGATCTACTAATTGACTTGATCAATCTAAACTAATTGATCGTTTCAACCGTCAATGGGATTGTAACGACTATAAATAATTAGTTTTTGTAAGAAATATATATATATATATATATATATATATATATATATATATATATATATATATATATAAACTTGTCTAAGTTTAAAATCAAGAAGGAGATCCAAACCTATATGATACAAGCTATTCTAAGTGTAAAAACATATAAAATCTTCAATCTTTGATTATACTCTAATTGGTGCTATTAAACTTTCATATTCTAGCATAAACATATATAATCTCATTCTCACAACACTCAAATACTTTCAAATCCTTTAAGTGTACTCTAATTGGTGCTATTAAACTTTTATATTCTAGCATAAACATATTTAATCTCATTCTCACAACACTTAAATACTTTCAAATCCTTTAAGTGATATCTTGTGAGATATAGAGATATGAAAACTTTCATTTGTTTTATCCATTATATTGAGAGAGTTATTTGTGATAACAAAAATTACACTTATAAACCTTTGAGAGTTAGGTATAAACTTTTAATATTGGTGATGCAATTTCACTAAGAAAAAATCTTGAAGAGAGCATATCTTCAAGTGAGAAAAATCTTGGTGGATTCATCAAGTGGTGAAAAATCTTGAAAAGAAAATATCTTCAAGTGGTGTAGAAAGCTTGGTGTGAATTCATCAATTGGCGTTTATAATCTTAAACTTGGACTAGTGAAGGAATACAATACTTAAGACCATTTTGGTATTTGAGGTGTGGATGTAGGCTTGCCAAACCACGTTAAAAATCGAGTTTGTAAATTCTATCCCTTACCCATTTATTTTAATAACTTTAATTATATTTTTGGTTATTATGTTTAATTAAATTAAATTACATTGATTGTTAATATTATTGATGCACCTAATTCACTCCCTTAGGTGTTACTGTTACTTTAATCCTATAACAACACCTTTTCCATGTTCTTGAATTTTTTTCAAGTATGTGTACAAATAGCATTTATGTAAAATAAAAGGTATTTTGGATATTGATATAGTTATCCCATTGGAGCTGTTAAAAGAAAAAATAATAGCTAAAAGTATGTTTTTTGGTTTTGGCTTTCCTTTTGCCTTTTGTGTTGGAGATGCTCTTAATAGCTATACATATTACATGAATGAGCCTTTACATGATGGCATCGGCTATATGTTAGACTTTAAAAGATTATGCATGTCTGTTGAAGCAAAAAAGATTATGAATATCTGTTGAAATTAAAAAAAAAACTTTAAACTAAACTTTTCTTTTTCCACACCTAGTTTAGTAAGTTTTGGTGATTTTTTTTTAAGTTTGGCTAAGTGTGTCACTCACTATTTATTGTAATTTTTTTTTTTATCAAGACAAAGGATTCTACAATGTTTAAGTTGGCAAATACATAGGAAAAAAAATAATACATAACAAATAAAACAATAATATAAGAGAGTGTATGTTGTGATTGTTGTGTATGTTTGTGTATGGTGTTCTGTATTGTTACATGATGACCTAAGGTATTTATATACCTCAAGTTACATGAAACTATCTCATGGATTGTGGAGTTGTAGACATAATGTGCAGAAGTAATCATGGAGAATAAATACCTTCATTGTGTAAATAAATTGTAAAACAAGTTGTTCATGTAAGTTTCACTCTATTCAATTTGATAAACAAGGTAAATGTTGTATTGATAATTATGAGATAGAGTTGATGTTGTATAGATAATTTGTGTTGTATTTGTACTGATAACTTGTAGTGGTAAGACGAGTAGGTGGTTTTATTAGAAATTTTAGCAAATGCACTGGTAACTTTTGCAATGAAGAATTGGATGGGCATCATGTAATGCTAGTAAATGGTTGCGCGATGAGAGCATACATGTGATTATATTTCCATATATATTGTCCGATTAAGCTTAATTAAGTGACTGAATTGAACAATCAAAGACTAAATTGGACTCTTCCTTACATGTTGTCTGGTCAATTTAATTTGGGGATTGAATTGGAGAGTTGTTGAAGAATCAGAGACTAAGCTAGAGAAAAGAGGAAAATTTATCATGTGTATTACATGTACTAGCATATGAACTAGGTCATCACCTTGTGGCAACGTATAAAGTGTCATCCTGGCTTTAATATTGGCTTTTATTGATGTCTTTGGATTTGTCTCAATGAACTCTTCCTCTTAGTGTAACATATTTTGTTATCAGAGACATAATGGTGCACCGATGACTTGTCATTCATTTCTCATTTTTTTTACCCATTTTTTTAGGCTAGTTTATTCTCTCTTTCTTATCTCCCTTAGCCCAAATATTTGTTTCCATTTTTTTTTCTAATTTTTTTTTCTTAGGCCTAACCAGTTGTTCGAATAACAACTATCTAGTCTTGGCCATTAGGCCTTTATCCCAAAGCTTGACCGAATAATTATTGTTCGGTCTTTCATCTTATTTTTTTTCTAGGCTTTTGGCCCATCAGTTAACCCTTTTAATCTTTAAAATTGAATGTAATTTAAAAGACTCTTGAGTTTTTCTCATAGATATAAAAAGCACTAGTAATGTAATATGTTACAATAACAAAGCATTTATTGTAAAAACTTGAGTTATGATTGCATCATGAGGCACATTATAGTTCTTTGGTTTTTTTTTTTAAAAAAGGCTTGCCCAAGGTGTATTTGGAGAGTGTGAAATCTCATACTCAAATGTAAGTTATACCCAGAGGAGAAGATCATTTTCATAAAGAGCAGATAATACTTTATGCTAAAGTGAAAGTGATATCATGGTAAATGTTGTGCCAATACAGATGAAGGCACTATTATGTTGTTTCTTGTATCTTTATTGTATTAGGGTTAAGTGTTATACTAAGCTTGAAGAGAGAATAACAAATATTTTATACTAGGTAGAAAAATAAATAATTAATAAAGAAACTGCCACGATAAATGTTTAGATAGATCATTATATGGAGACATGAAGATTTTGTTTAGAGATATGGAGATTTCTAATCAATGGAGAAACTATCACAATGAATTTTTAGGGAATCATTACATAGAGACATGAAGATTTTGTTTGAAAATATGAATGTTTTTTATTAAGATCATTTTTGTTTTCCATAAAGCATGTTTATAAATCAATTAAAAGTGTCTTGTACCTAAATAAAGACCATATTGTGTCAGAGAGGGTACCTATATACATTTGAATAGGGTGTTTATAACATAAAGAGTTATTTATGCTCTAAAAGAAATCATTTAGAGATTTCATATAGAAAAATGATGACAAGCAATACCATAGAGAAAATATCTGGAGAATAATTGAAGAGACACTATTATTATTTTTTATTGAAAACCTCACAAGATTTTCTTACACGAGTGGAGGTATAATTCCTAAAAATTATTTGATTTTGGACAACGTATTATGAGATGTGTCAACCTCATTCCTTTTTTATTCAGGTTGCATTTCCATTCTTATAAACTATTGAATATAAACATTATAAATCAATATTTTTATCTTTTTTATTAAAGCATAACAATCCTTAATATCATGCTCATTATTGTGATGAAAGAGATAAAATTTTTTCAGGTTCCATGTGTTTGTGTCAATTTTCATGGGAGAGGTGTATTGCATATATTCTTTTCTTTTGATAGTAGCTAATACCTAAGTATATTTGATGTTCAGTGGTATGATCATAAACTTGGAGAACATCAAGCAATCAGGAATGAACCCTTTGAGGTTTTCATAGATGTCCTAGAAATGCTAGGAGATCGATGACATTTTAGATATTCTTTTATCTAACACTAAAACTAGGGGTGCCCTTGCCTAGTCACACTCGTCTTCTCTACATGTATATGGTTTCCACTATTTAACTTTGAGAAAATTTAAACCGAGGAGAGTGTATAGTTGTTCTTATATAGTATAGTTATAGACCCTATTAATTAGTGCCTTAGTTAGAAACAGGTCTGAGAAGACCTTCCACATTAAACTTTTCCTTTTAAAACCTTTTTAGATATGATCCAATGCTCTCGTCTTCTTGTTGTGTGATGATGAAGAGCTCACTTGTGGTTTTTTTAACTAGTATATATATACTGAATTGAGATATGAGTCTGGTGTGTAAATCATAAAAGTCAAAGATTGAGTCAGGTTCTGGGTTATGGTACCACGCTCAAGTAGATGCGTATAATGTTGTTAAAAAGATTTTATATATAGCATCTCTTCTTATAGTACAAGCTCCAAACTACTTTATACATTTTGTATATGTTCCATTGGGTTTGTAATTTAATCATAGTTGTCTAAGTTTGCCTTTACGAACATATTAGAGAAATATGTGTATAATACTTAATTGCAAAGTGGGGAATCTTTTACTTGGTAAGGGTGATATTAATTTTTGAAAGCTCGTCTCACATAGTTATTGATTCTTCTCACTTCAGGATCTTTTTTTCTAATAAAAAATATATAAGTAAGATTTAAAGAGGGATGGATCATGACTATGACTTGTTGAAGCTTTACTTTTAGATAGTTAGAGTTCATATATGAGGCGTTTAGTTTGAGAACACTCTTTGTCGCTAAAACAGCTCCTATGTAGGGTTAGAGTATGAATGATTTTGTGCTTACTTTCCTACATATTTTTCTACTTTATTTCTTTAGGAAACTAGATTGTTTACATGCATTTGGTTATGAATTCAATGGACCTAGTTATTGTGTCATTTGTGAAGGAAGTGACAAAGTTTGAAACTATTCTTGTATGGCTAGAATTACTTATATGAGCATTTTTATTTGATGGGCGGTTTATTGGAGATTTGGAGGAGCCAATACACTTATATTAGGGAACTCATTTACTCTCTTATGTCCTAGCATTTCTAAGTTGTCAAACATGGAAACAAAATGAACTAATATGATTTTGTTCAAGTTCTCATAAATGGAACCATTAACAAAGTAAAACAAATTTCAAATTGAACTCGAACCTTTCCATAACTAGTGCAATGGGCTTTGTGGATTTTTTTTTTTAATTTAGGCTAATTTTATGGCTCATGATCTCTTGCAAAACATATTCTATATTGGGATAAGAGACCTTTCGATATACAAGTTAACAAATGCATATAATGAAAATAATATACAACAAAGAGAACAAGAACATAAAATAATATATGTTGTGATTGTTGTGTGTGTGTGTGTGTGTGTTTTTTTTTTTTCCTGTATGTTGTTACATGGTGACCTTAGGTATTTATATACCTTAGGTCATATGAAATTTCCACGTGGAAAATAGAGTCACAAACATACCATACAAGATTAATCATGGAAATAATTACCTTCACCATATAGGTAAGCTATAAAACGAGTTGTTCATGTAAGCATTGCACTATTCAATTTATACTCTGACAATTATGAGACAAGGTAAGTGTTATACTAACAACTTATATTGCGCTCTTATTGATAACTTGTATTGTTTGATAAGGTAGGCATTCGTTCTAGTAATTTGTGTACCCACATTAATAACTTTTGCAACATAGAATTAGGTGGGAGTCACGTAACACTAGTAGACGGTTGCATGATAGAAGCATGTGCGAGATAGTATTTCCTTGCATGCTACCTAGTAGAGCTTAATTTGAAGATTGAAATGACAAATCAGGGACTAAATGGGAATCTTTCTTTCATGTTAGCTAGTCAAGCTAATTTGGAGATTGAATTAGAGAGTTAATGAATAATCAAGGTCCAAGTTGGAGAAAAAAAAATGAAATATTTTCTACTACGTTTATTTTACACCCCAACATGTGAATTAGACTCATTGTCTTGTGGTAACTTGTGAGGCATCTCTAAACACCAATGGCAACCTTAACCTTCTTTGATGATATTGGATTTGTCACTGTGAGCTCCTCTCTTGATTTAGCGTGTATCGTTACTAGAGACATGATGGAGCTTTAATGATTTGTCCTTCTTCTCTCTCTCTCTCTCTCTTGTTTTCTCAAGTTGTTATATTCTTTTTTTTTCTCCCTAGCATAATCAACTCTCATTCTTTTTGCCCAAATAACTATTTGATTTTTTTAGGACAGTTGAGCCTTTAGTCAAACCAGATGATCAGACAATAACTATATAATCTGCTTTTAGCCTAGCAGCTTGACTAAATAATAGTTGTTTGGTCTTTTTGTTTTGTTTTCTAGGCTTTTGGCCCATCAATATCAATCTATAGATTTCAAGATTGATAAATATAAATAAATTAGCAAATTTAATAATTGACAAAGATAATTACTATTGTCTCTATGCATGTTATATAGGATTGGTATTACATTGATGTTTCAAGTACCAATGTGATTTTGAAAACTATTAGACTATTAATTTTTTAAATTTAGTGAGATATGTTTTTGCTATTTTATTTAGATTTATTGGGGTGCTTAAAGATTAGATTTTTTTTTTATATTTGATACGCTTCAAATATGGATATTATGTATTATATAATAGAGTTAAGTAGTTTTTGTATTATAGTTGTTTTTTTTTTTAAATATAATTGTTTATCTATCGGTGTATAAATATGTCACTCAATATAAAATAGATAGAAATGGATGATTATAGATTTCCATTATGGTGTTGTTATATCATATGGAGCATGAATTGATTTGAATGGAAATTATTTAAAAAAAATATGTATTCAACAGTCAAAAGTGCAATGTATGAAAAACACAAAATCCCTCTCAAAGGTCTCTCTATCAAGGATTCAAGGTTTGTCAAATTGTGACCTTTCCGAGCAATATGAAGATAAGTTTTTCGGAAACTACATGTAAAACAATGACTTTGCCTTGATTTTAGTACTCCCTATATTTTACAAACTGCTATTCTCAATTTGTTAAAATCATTTCATCTCCTCTTTGAGTGGACAAAACTTTCAGAAGTATTCTAAATAATAAAAAGGGCAGAAAGTAATAGGGTAGAACAGCTCATTATTTAGACCATTCCCGCAAATAAATATGCATTTTGTGCGTTAGTTTTTATCCTTCTCTGTTTTTGTTTAGTTTACCCATGCATAACTGTGAGACATTGCTTTTGTTCCCTTTTGCAAGCCTTAAGGATCAGAACCATCCCGAAGCTGCCGAAACTTTTAAGTCTCTCTGCTCTATTCCTATATTTTCTACTGCCTTTATGCTGCAAGATGAGTGTGTGTAGGTGTGAGGTGATGAGCAACAACGAGAAAAGAAATAGTTTACAATTTTGTTTCTATTTCTCATTTAACTTACAGACTTGCTGTGATGGTGTGTCCGGAGAAGGAACATAACTAATACATTGAACAATACAGGCCACTTCACCTGGGCCTGGTCCTAGGGCCTTTGAAAGTTGTTCCTGCAAATCACTACCTTGGGTTTCTGTCTTCTTGTCTTCCTTTTTAGCAGCATGTTTGTTAGGGAAAAATTTTCTGTCAGACTCGACAAAGGGCATTCCATCAGAACAGAGTCCTACTTCAGACGAAAGGTTAGTTACCATGGGTGGTGCTCGTCCTAGTCCTTCAGCACCATCATGAGTTTCCCTTTCACTGCTTGGTTCAGATTCTTGCAATTTCTGGCTTTCAACATGTTTGAGCTCTGCTGAGATACCAACTTCATCAAGGTAGTTACCTTGCCTTTCACTGCTAGGTTCAGATTCTTGCAAATTCTGGCTTTCACCATGTTTGAGCTCTGCTGAGATACCAACTTCATCAAGGTAGCTGTTCTCATTGGATTGCTGCACCAACTCGGTGACATGATCCTCCATGGGGCAAATATCTACTTCAGTTAAAGGTGCTGCATCACCCAAGTCTGAATGACCAAAGAAAATTCATCGATTTCTCAGAAAATTGGAGATGATCAACAGTAACCTCGGTTTCTGTTGAAAAGGGAACGAATACTCACCTGATTGTGTATCTGCTTCTTTTGTTTTGTACAACTGTTTTTTCAACAATATTGTTCCAGGGAACACCATGAAGTTTATCTTGTTCAGACTTTGCTTTTCATCTTTACTCACTGGTATGAAACCAAAACCCTTAGTCCATGTCTCAACTAAATCTGGGATGGCGGATATAACAAGCTTTTCCACCTTGAAGGAAATTAGCATCTGGGACCACCATCATTGAGGTTAAAAGGAACGAAATGGAAATGCAGATCACAAATAGGCTTGTTATAAGAGAAATAAAAAACTCAACATGCAGCAGACATGTGTGAACCATGACAACTTGAAAACCAACGCCATTAAAGGTGACAACACAAGCTACAGTATGTAATGTTAATAATCAGTATAGAACGGTGATGAGCAAAAGAATATAACAAAAAAGAACTCAAAACACGAGGAGTCTAGAGAGCCATTGAAGTACTACAAGGAACAATCTGAAATGACATTGGTTGGGGTCATAAGGATATGATGACCTAAACTTTGTAAAGAAGGGGACCAAAGATAATGCAGAGTAGCAAACATGCAGGCAACCCATACAAGTTCAGATATTAAAGCTTTGATGGTATTGAAATTGCTTTTCTAAAATCCAATTAAATACAGAAAAAAAATGTTGGATCAGTAATTAGGCCTTGCCACCCAAAATAGAGCCCCAAGTCCAAAAATACAGACACGTAATATCTTCTTTTTCATTTTCATTTTTTAAATTTCACAGATATATGATAGATACCTAACATGGGTTTGGTTTGAAATATACCTCTTCAATAGCAGTCATAAGGTGTCGACACATCCCCTGACGGCGGTAGTTACTGCAAGTTGCAATGAGGGGCATCTCTGCAACTGTTACTCCATGCACCCTGCAAAAAAATGAGATTTTAGTTCCAATATAAAATTGCAGACAAAGCAAATGCAGGGCAAAGAACACAACTCTCAAGATCAGAAAAGCTAGGAACATTTCTCATAAATACTCCAAAAGCTGAACATATAATGACCATCCCATCCCAAAGTAGATTATCAGAAAGAGTGATTCTGCAAAATCCTAGCATTTATCACCATTCAAGCACAACAAATAACTGCAAACACTGCACATCACTAAAGTTTCTAGCCATTCTTCCCTTCTTAAACACGGAAACAATTCGATATCAAATCCTCCGAGGTTTTTGGCCAACACCACTTCCTAGCCCCAAATAAGGCACACATCATAATTCCATGTATTTCTTGGAACAAGGCAACGGAAAGAAAAAAGGGTGATTCAACACTCCAGTGCTATTAAGATAGATGACACAGATCTGGAGACAATGTCTTATCCAGCCTTCACTGCACCTGAAACATATGGAGGATAATAGACCCAGAAAAAGTTTTCAACTAAGATGGAACCTTATTCTTCCAAATATGGTTTACCAGAGTGATATAAGACTGGTGGAATAGGTAAGGTGGGTAAAACAAGATTTGCATCCCTCAGCATCCAGTTACTCTAAAAGGTTAAACCCTTAGATGGGGAATTTTAAATACTATCTAATGCATAAATGACACCAGACTGCCTAAGAAATAGAAAAATTGTGGGCTGTCTTGCATAGAAAAAGTGGAAAGGCAATTACAGTTTGAGAACAAAAGTAATAAGATTATGAGTACTTATGGAGAGAATAGCATGCAAAGAGGCAAAGGGAGAAAACATAAAGAGGGAGAAAAGCACAAAGAGAAGAACTAAGAAATCAAGTCATCCAAACAAACTAGAGTAATTTCATTCAATAATCTAATCTTGATGTGCAGGAGCTAGAACTGCAGTAGCTTTCATATAATTAGGGTTTTTCTTTTAATAGTTTATTTGAGTAATATTTATGATGATAGTTTGGACAGCTAAGATTTAGTTATTTTTAAGGGTAAGAACTTATTTTACTTGGTTTCTTTTTTTTTTTGGTATTTGAAGGACTGCTACTACTGTAAAAAAACAATTCTGATATTTTGATATTTTATAAAGAGTTTGTTATCTTTTTTCTTTGGTTGTGTTAGCTATCTTTTGCCTTTTCTTCCGATATCAGTTGGTATTAGGGTGCTAAACCAACTCAAGCAAAAGGTGTTAACCATGCTTGAAATTAGAGTGGAAGCCATAAAGGAGACTTTGGAAGCTGACTACAACCCCTTATACATCCCAGAAGGTAGTCATAAGGGTCAAGGCTCTTTTCATGATGTTGAAGCCATAAACCATATGGTGTGAGGTGGATTGAAAAAAGGGAAAAACACTGTATTTCAATAGGGAGAGAGAGTTGAGGAGCAACAAGCACTATTTGTTGAGGAAAAAAAGAGTTATGGATCAGAGTTTTTTTGCCAATATATGATGATCCATGTGGATTGAGATTCTCCACCAATCTACTATGTTTATTGTGATGATGAACTTGATAAGGAGAACAATGAGAACTATAGCAACAACCATGAAAAAATAGCAACTAAATGCAAAGATTGCATCGTTGTAGTTGTTTCAGAAAAGGAATTCATCAGCTTAAACCGTTACCTGCTTCATACAAATTCAAGAATAAGCTTCTATAGAGATTACAGTTTATTATCCATGACAAGAATTGGGAGGGAATGAATTGCAAGTACAACTTTGTAATCCTAACCATGAAGTAAAACTACTAACTATATATGTATATGAAACGGAAAAAAGGTTGGCGATTTGTAATTGGACACCCTTAGGATTGAGGCAAGAACGGCTTCAACTCGAGGACAAGTTTCTTCCAACCCAAGGAGAATGATTCAGGAGTTAGAACTACAATAGCTTTCATATAATTAGGGTTTTTCTTTTGATAGGTTATTTATGTAATACTTATGATGGTAATTTGGATAGCTAAGATTTAGTTATTTTTAAGAACAAGGGTTTATTTTACTTAGTTTTGCTAGTATTTAAAAGGTTGCTACTACTGTAAAAAAACAAATATGATATTTTGACAATATTATAAAGAGTTTGTTCTCTTGTTTCTAGTTGTTTAGCCTAGACAACCAGCCTTTGACGGTGTTGGTTATCGTTAGCAATCTTTTGCCTTTTCTTCCTACATCAAATCTCAACCATGCATCAAATTCCAAATTTAGAAACCTAAATGATAAAGATACCTTAAGGAATAAGAGTGATTACAGTTAACAATATTGAGAAGATTTGTATAGTTTCAGGAGTCTATACAACTCTGCATCATAAATGATGTTTTTCTTTTCTTTCGCCCTCATTGAGACTTATAAGAGCTAGATGATGTCAAGGACAAATAAATGAAAATAGTTGTGTTAGGAAGACACTGCATGCCTTTGGTGGGGAATCAAGAAAGTCAACAAAGGGAATTATTATTTGATTATTTAGGAATTTTAATATTGTATGATAATTGTAGATATTTAGTATTGTTAGGTACTAGCATTTTATATTTAGTACTTAAAATAGAATTTTAGTTTCCTTATGGAACTATAACTTATTAGTTTTTTTCTATTTTATTAGCATCATATTCCTACAAGTTCCAAACCATTCTTTAACTTTGACCTTTAAAACTCATTATACTTTTAACTGTGGTCAAACTACAAGCTGCAAACCCTTTTCTTCTACCATCCCAAAATCTAAGTGTTTCTAACTCAACCATCAGATGATCGTAGACAGTTTAATATGCCACACATCATGAAAGAAGTTTCATCAACAAAATACGGTTCATAAATGGAGATAAAACCTGTCTAACTGAAATCCTAGAAATATTTCAGCATCAAATATAAAATCATAGAATCGAAGGAAAATACTTGAAAGTAACGTAATTCCTACAGGCATGATTCAAATTATAAAATGTTCAATATTCTGAGCAAATAATGCATATCACCTGACAGATGCTGCAGATACAAGCACATCATCTTTCTCCAACACCACAGTGTAAAACCCAAAGAAATTTAGACGAGCAAAATCTGACCTGAAGATCATACAAAAAAGAAAGCAAATAATAACAATAAAACATCAAGTGCAATTATATTTTCTCTAGGATAGGATTGAAAGAATTGGCAAAGACAAGCATCAAAGATCAATTATAATCATCACTTCTAATCTCTAAATACAGTAAGCTAAATTACATAACTCCACCTATGATATCAACACTATGAATTAAGTGTCATAAGCTTTCTTATAGTTCCACTTGGTAATAGTCTTTTAGGATAGGTAACCTCTATCCTCACATTTCTAGATCTGTCATGGAAGGAGATCTGAAACAAGTCAAGAACTGAAGCAAGAGAATGCTTAAATAAGAAACTAGATGCATGAGACTGTTTTATATTTTAGATGATGATTAAGCCAGGATACTCTCCATCCATATAGGCTCACAACTCTTGTTCTATAACAACATAAATTTGTCAACACTTATGATGAAAAAACTTAAAAGTTGCAGTTTGTTGAAAGTGAGGCATGTCTAGCTCAATGCAATATAGACAATAAACCAAATCCTACGTTGTCTAAACTCTGGCAAAACACAAAACAAGATGAATGATATTTACATAAGATGCCTATCTTTTAACAGAAGATCTTGAAAAGAAAAGGATTGCAAACAACAAGGCACTCACCCCCAATTGTATAAAGCATGGGGTATCATGTCTATGCCTGTTCTTGGGTCTACCATAGATTGAAAGCATTCCTCCATAATGGTAAGAGCAACAGCTAATTTTGAGTTGCATTCTGCCTTGAGGGCAAGTCTTTGAGCAGAAAGAACCTTTTGATCTTCATGAATGCATCTGAGAAGAGTCCAACAAAAGCCATCAGCTATTGGATTATTGATCCCAACACGAGAATGAAGACCAGAGTACACCTGCAAACACCAGCAAACCAAGTCCTTAATTAGGAATCAATAAAAACAGACGCAATGAAAGCTCATTCAGCAGGCACTGTTGGTTTAAACACAAAATCTCACAAAAAAAAAAATCAGAAAAACTGGGAAGCAGGCATGGAGGATGATTTAGTTTCTATGTTGGAAATAGCAAACTACATCTGTTTTAAAATTCTATTCTTCTGCAAATTAGCTTCTGCTAAGCTTTTACTATTTTAAATTGATAGTTTTCTATTAGCTTTATCCAGCTTAGTTTGCTTTGCTTTATCAAGTTTGTTTGGCATTATAGTTATCCAAATAATTAGCTTGTTAACCCCCTGTAAATGGGACTGTGCTAGTTCACAATAAGAGAGAAATAAATCATTGAGATTGTTTGTGCAGAGGAGTGTCGTTGCTTTTGTCTAAACCAACATCTGGTATCAGAGCTTGAAGAAATAATCTTGAAGAGATGGCATCTAACCTGGTACAACTTCAGGTACATGTAATAGCAATAGAAAACCATGAAAAATGGTGCATTCAATTCAAGGCACTTTTTAGCTCACAGGATCTGTGGGATATAGTTAGCAATGACTATACTGAACCCACCACTAATGAAGAAGGTGCATCCACTCCATAACAGAAGAATACTCACTAGGATTAGGGGAAGAAAGATAATAAGACTATCTCTTGTTTATATTTGAAAAGATCCCAGAAGCTGTCACAAGTGAAGAAGTGTGGGACAAGCCGAGAATCATCTAGAAAGGAGTAGAACGAGAGAAGTCTGCACACATTAAAAGGAGTTTGAAACAGCACACGGTGAAAGAAGGTGAAGCTGTGTTAGATTATCATTCCAAATTAAGTGGATTTGTTAATCAAATGAGTAAGAAATGGAGAAAAACTCAATGATACTTGAGTGTTTGAGAAAATGCTACAATCAACAACGCCTAGTTTTGAATAAGGTGACAGTAATAGAAGAGTCCAAAGACTTGGAAAGCATGAGCATGCAGGAGTTGTTGGGATCACTTCGAGTGCATGTATTGCGCATTTGAAAAAATGACGATGTTAACAGCTATCAAAGCTTGTCCTTGAGAATATCAAAAGACGACAAAGAAGAGGATGTGGTGGCTTCACATACCATGGGCGTGGAGGACATCGTGGCTCAATGCACACAAGGAATGCTTAGTACAGTGAAGGAAAAATGAATGTTCAGTGCTGGAATTGTAAGCAAGGTATTATGCCAATGAATGTCCAAACTTTATCAAGTCTATTTTATGCGACAGGTTCTTTTAGTTTAGGCAATAGATGACTCTAATCTTCTGTAAAAATCCTGTGAGTTAGGAATGTGGGGCTGGTGCACCATTTATTGCACACTAATTTAGCATGTAGAATGAAGACTTTGTTTTCTAACATAGTATCAAAGCATTGATGATCAAACGGTTACGAATTTGAATCTTACCACCTTCATTCTAACTAATTAAATTAATAAAATTGCACAAAATAATGGTGGGTTTGTGCAAGTTTCAAACCCAAAAAGCTTTTATTTGAAGGGGTGTGTTAAATAGTATTATAAAATCATACTTGGAGTCTTACCTAATAGTTTAAGCTTTTGAGTTAAGATGGTTTTTGACATGATATCAAAGCCTAACCCCCTCTTCATATATGCTGCCTTAATCTTCCATCCATGCTTTGTGTGGGGATGTTAGAATCCCACATTGAAAATAAAACACCAAAGTTAATACCCTTATAAGCTCTTGGCAAACCTCATCTCATAATGTGCCTTTTGAGATGAGTTAGGCCTTTTGTCCATTCTAACTTCCTGTGGACTCGGCCCTTTAGTCTCCTCTAGGCTTTTGCTTGTTGCCCTTCTGGCTCTTCCAAGTTATGCCACTTTAAGCTTCCTATCTCACTCCCTCTCTTAAATTCAACATCGTATGTCTGTTCTGGGCTCCTGCTTGTAGCTCTTCTGGGTCAGGAGTGGGCTTCCTAAACCTCTCTCTCTCTCTCTTAAATTCAACACAAACAAAGTTGACAACATGGCAAAACTTTGCTAAGGAATCAAACAGCACATAGGAAGAACCAACATTGCTAGTAGTTGGCAGTGGTATGCTTGAAGGTGGGAATGTTTGGTATCTGGATTTAGGAGCAAGAAATCAAGTGTGGAAGGACATGAATTATGGAGCTGCAGGAGAATTTTCGTCAACATGTTAGTTCTGAAGATGCTTCTAAGTTGCCAGTTGCTAGGAAAGGAAATGTGGCCATATATCAGAAAGATGGAACAACTGAATTCATCTCATATGTGTATTACATGCCTAACATGAGAAACAACATTCTGAGTCTTGGACAAGTACTTCAAAAAGGACATGAAATTCACATGGAAGGGAATTTTCTAGAGTTAAGAAATGTTGAAAGGAGACTCACTGCTCAAGTGCAGATGACGGAACAAAATGTTTCCATTGCTTTTGAAAACAGTAGCTAGGCATTGCCTATCCAACAAGAGTGATCATGAGATTGAAAAATGGCACCTACCTTATGGTCATCTTAATGTCCTGAAACTTCTGTACAAAAATGATAAGTTGAGAGGACTACCAAGCATAAAGGAGCTGGGTAGTGTGTGTACCACTTGTGTACTTACTGTTATTGAGATTGTATGTGCAGAGAAGTGTTTTTTTTCTTCTTTTTTGTATGTGAGAGTTTGTGTTTAAACCAACATCTGGTATCAGAGCTGGATAGTGTGTGTAACACCTGTGTACTTGGGAAGCAGGGATGTCAAGCTTTCCTCACTAGAAAGACATGGAGAGCAACAACACAATGGCAGCTCGTACACACAAACATATGGGGACATTTTGAACCTATGTCAATTGGAGGTTATGTGTACTTTGTTAAGTTCATTGGGGTTTATTTTCTTAAAGAAAAAATTGATGTATTTGAAGTGTTTAAAAGGTTTAAAGCTTATACTGAAAATGAGAGTGCTAGGAAGATTGTCACAATAAGATTAGATCGAGGTGGGGAGTATACCCCAGCTGCATTTCAATCTTTTTGCAGGGAACATGGGATTAGATACCAACTTACAGCTGCCTACACATTGCAGTAGAATAGGATATCATAACGAAAGAATTGTATGATCCTGGATATGACCAAAGAAAGAATGATGCCAAAGATGTTTTGGAGAGAAGCAGTAGCATGTGCAGCACACTTGTTGAACAAATGCCCCACCAAAAGTATTCTGCACAAAACACTTTATGAAGCATGGAGTGCAATCAAGTCAAGTGTAGCACATCCATGAAAATTTGGAATTGTTGACTATGCACAAGTACCCGAGGCCAGACGAATGAGACTAGATGATCGTGAAGTAAAGTTAGTGTTTGCAGGTTACAATGAAGATTCTGAAGCTTACAAGTTGTATGATCCTCTTTCAAAGAAGCTGTTGGTTAGTAGGGATGTTATTTTTTATGAGGCAGATGCATGGAAGTGGGACAATAATGACAAAAATGTGGAGAAATTTGTACTAGAAGACAATGAGGCTGATCAACATCCAGGAGATGGGACAGCAGCAACATCACCATGTCAATCAACACCACAACCAGCAATACAATCAAAGGAACAAGTGGAAACTGTCACTTCCCTTTCAAGCTCAACACCAACTCTACGAACAAGGAATCTAGCATACATATATGAAGCAACTAATGAGCTAGTCTATGATAAGAAATGGATTCAAGTCTGTTGTGTCTATATGCTGATCATGAGCCCCTAAGCTTCTAGGAGGCAAATGAAATGGAATGTTGGAAGATCGCTAGGAAAGAAGAAATACAGGCTCTTGAAAAGAATGACACCTGGACAATGACTACACTCCCACCTCAACACAAATCTATTGGTGTTAAGTGGGTTTACAAGATTAAGAGAACTGCGGATGACAATGTTGATCATTACAAGGCTACGCTTGTGGAAAAAGGGTACAGACAGAAATATAGGATTTACTATGATGAGGTGTTTGCTCCAGTGGTCAGATTTGGTACAGTGAGACTAATTATTTTAATGATCTCTTGCTGTGCAAAGACACTTCTCTGCACAAACAATCTCAATGATCTTTCTCTTGTTGTGCACTAACTTTCATAGTCCCATTTGTAGGGAGGTGAAAAGCTAAATATTTGGATAATTATAAAGCTAAACAAACCTGTTAATGCAAAGCAAACTAACCTAGATAAAGCTACTCAGAAACAATTAGTCTAGATTCAATAAAGCTTAGCAGAAACTAATTTGCAGAAGAATGGAACTCTAAAATAGATCTAGTTTGCTATTTCCAACAGACACAACATACTCTACAAACTTCATTCATGATTATGATCAATAAAACAAAGGGTTCGGTATCTTTACCAGGAAGCTATTTATCTTGGCATGATTATTTCAATTAATTACTAAAACAAGGTAGAAACATTGTAACGGAACAAGTACAGAAATTAAAAGAAATTAAAATATGTAAAAGCAGGCAAAATTTGTAGAATCATCTAGGTTCATTCAACAGTGATAAAGATGCAAGCAATAACTATCCTAAATCAACATTACAAAAGCACAGGGCTCCATAAGAATCAGGGAACTGGCATTTTCCAAAACAAGTGCTTTTCATGTCTGACTCCAGGAAATTAGAATAAGAGTCTGCATTAAATGCTACATGCCAAATTTATGGAAAACATAAATAAGTTTTTCATTAGAAATAAGGAAACCAAATTGTGATGTGTTATGTCAGATACACAAGATCGACATGTTAGGCAACAATTAATCACTCTTAAGCAGGTGAAGCTTCACACTCCTAGAAGGGTTCAATTTGACATCCAACGTACTTAACAAATTAACTAACTTTGAAAATAGAGCCAGAGTACCTCTTGACAGCTTCCACTACAAAACCAAGCATCAGAAACCAGTCCTTCGTGTGTTTGTTTTCCTTTTTGGCATGCCCCATGATCTGTAAAAAATATAAACACCCGGTAAATTAGAGACTCAATATTATGGAATAGGGTAGCCGAAGGGGTACAAGTCCACATACCATTATGAAACGCTGTGAGAAATCAATTACCACCAAAGATGAAAATAAAATCCTAGTGATTAATAGGATAGAGAACCACAAACAATAGCTCACTGACAGGATTATTATGCCAAGCTCATTTAGCACCACCCTACTGAAGTGAAATAGCTCCTCACTCTATACATCAGGAAAATTATTGGAAAGATTGGTGTACAAGACTTATTTTTAGTGGAAAAAAATGCATTAATTTATGCTTAGATTTTCTAGAATAGAAGTTGAATCTCTTAGGAAGTTGGCAGTAGCAGTGTAAGGTTGAAAAAGATTAGATTTAGAACAAGTTATGATCCAAGAAATTAGTGTCATCAACTTGCAGTTCTAACTAGTTTTCAACATTATTGTCTATGACAGTAAACAATATAAAAGTGTCCCCATTACACGAGAAACAAATCTAGTTCTATTTTAACATGTATGTCCACCAAAAATAATTTCAAGCCACCATAATACTTAGAAATTACCCACTCCAAGAAGCATGAGCTTTAATTTCATGTACAATTCATACTTTAACATGTGCATCCTGAATCAATTCTCAAGCCATCCATGGACGTTGCAAGGAAGTTTAGATTCAATGAAAACAATCAAGCTAAACAAAATGGAGGTTGGAGATGTACATTTGTGCTCACACTGCAAACATTTATAAGCACCAACAGAGCTCAAAGCCTCTTTATCATTGACCAGATCCCCACATATCCAACAGGTGCAATTCGGGCAATACCAACTGCCTTCAGGAAGATCCTGAAGTAAAATAAATAAATTAAAAAAATGTTGATTTAGCTACTGTAGCTGGAACAAAATAATCTTAACTCAAAGAGAGAAGTCATCATGCTCCTTGTGTGTAACTAGTCACATTGACATTCATAAAAACCGAACAGCACAATTAACATGGTCGTTCCACCACTTGCACATTTTCCTCCATTCTACTCTGTTTCAGAACTAATTATCTGTGAACTCTTACAATACTAAGAACATCAATTATTTGGAATCCAAACAGGAAAAATGACCATAAATATTGCTATCAATATGCTATTTATTCTTAAACCACAACTTAGACCACTTGTAGTTGCTAAATAGTCTGCTTGAGACAAAAAAGAACAAAGAAAAAAGAAACAAATAATTATAAGAAATCTATGGGAAAAGAAAATGCACCATAAAACACAGCAGAAAAGCAAATGGCAAACCTCTGTACACAAGCAAGCTTGATGAAAAGTAGAGGGGCAATTATCACAGCATATCAACTCCCCACCATCACCGCACAGCCCACATGAATCATCATTCTTATCATCTTCATCAGCACGAACCACTTGGGTACCACTTTTCCTGATCTTGTATTCAGCAGACCATGCTTGCAGCTGACATAAAGTAAAAGGCTTTCCAGATTCCATGAAAAGGTTTGAACATGGTCGGTTAAGCTTGAACCCAGCATGACTGTTAAACTTGGTAACTGAAAGCACCATATTGCAGCACTTACACATGATGCCATCCTTGGTAACCAAACCATCTTTAATCACAAAATCGTCTTTTAGATTTCGGTACTGGACTACATCTTTTACAGACAAGACCCCAGCATCTATCAACCATGACAAAACCGTCCTAGATCCCATTCTTGACCACTTACCACCCACATAATGCTTTCCTAGTTTGCCCAGATTTCTTGGGAGTAGCCTGCAGCCGCCCTTTTTCCGTTTGCGCTTTGAGCTAGCTCTTAATATGCAGGATTTCTTTTTAGAAATAGATCTGGTGGCACCTGGGCTAAAATCTTTGTTCTTGATAATGGCTGCAATCAACAAATCATCATCATCAATTTGGCAGCCAGTTGTTTTCTTTTGTTTGTATTTGGGACCATAACTATTGCCATGCATACTCTTTAATTTTGTACCATTTTTCACCACCTGATGTAGGCAATTATCCAAAGGGGAGGACTTCATGCAGATCTTTTTAGTTCTTTTGATAAGCTTCTCTTCAACTTTGTTTGACTCTAATGGATTGCCAAGCACATCAATATTTTCACTTTGGCTTAATGTGGTTGATCTGATTTCTGATATTTTTCTGGACTTTCTACGTATCTTTTTCATAGCTGCTTTATCCCTTGTTTTGAACCTCGAAGCTTGAATGCACTGTAAACCCTCCTCTTCACCAAATCTGGATTGCTGCAAAACTCCTGAAGTCACAGCTTGGGCAGAAGTTGGCTCATCATGGTGGATGGAGTCCATATGACCAGTGCCATCATCTGGATCAACTAAGTTGCTGTCTTGATGAGGGGAAACAGATTCAGACGCCCCATGCACTATAATGTTCCCAGCAGTAACAGGAAAATCATTACATTGGCAACTACACAACTGGGCAGAAGTGCAATCTGTCCCACAAGTTAGCCAGTCAGCCATATCCACACCGCCTATCTTGTCCTTACACATGCTGCAAGATTGATTTCCCATCCCATCAGAACACATGCCTTCTCTGTCATTCATATGAATAGATACATCTATCTGACCTTTCACCATTGATTCATGTCCACATTCTGAGAAAGTCCTGTTGCCAGATTGTACATCACAGTCATGGCAGCTTCCTTCACAAATTGTTGATGCACTTTTAGTGACCGGACAAGAATCACTATGCCAAGCCAACAAATTTTTCTGAGCAGACTCCTTTCCAATGCCATCTTCCCTTTTCGAATTTCTATCATTCACTAAGCTTTGTGCAGCTTTAACCATGCATCCCTTTCTCAGTACGCCAACCTTCCGATCAATGAACACAACATTAACAAAGGGATCTAAAATACTCCACTGATGTGCCAAGGCGTTGGCAAGATCTGATTTATCCATGTCTTTCTCAATAGTAGTCAATGTATCTGAGAGGTCAGACCAAAAGTGACTTATATCAGCCCATTCCTTACCATTGCCTTCCTGCACCACCTTGTATCCATTTGCGAACAAAATTTGACCACACAGCCTCCACACTTTAGGGAAATCACGAATTAATCTCCCCTCAGGTGATTGATAAATAGACTCCATATATTTTCGACTGGGTCTCTTGCGCTTTCCAATACACCAACCCAAAGCTGAAAGTAAGCGGGTGATATGACTTTGGAGAAAAGGACGAGGATCCATCTTAGAATCTGTCTTCGAGATAATGGAGACATCCAATCCTGATGAATTGAATGCCTTCGCTCTTTCCTCTGCATTTAAAGGGGATCCAGGTTTCCCAACAACATCTACAGGTCTTGCAAGCAATATCCTTGTTGCGTAGCTCTCTTGGGAAACAGGTGAAGCAATAGCTTTTCCAGCAACACCATCTGAGTTTGGCAAACTGCACTTCAGAACATCTGGCCCGCGTGCATCACCTTTTCTGTCTATTTTTGCATGTTGCTTTAACAGATAGCTGGTGGATACAACACCCTGAGAGGATGATTCGACTAAATGTAATAATACTGTTTGGCTCAGTGAATCCATATCTGCAGCACCTGTACCACTAACAATCTCTTTAGGCAGTAAGGATGAAGTCAGAACTTTCAATGTATCAGGTTCAGTGTCCGAAGGTTCATCAACTGCAAACTTCATTCGCTTGACAGTCTTATTCTGGGTAGTGCCCTCCACAAAGGTAAATCTTTCTGTAAAACAGCCTGAAGCAGTAGCCCCTATAGAATTCTCATTCACATCAGAACCCTCGATTGACAAACTTACAGGAGAAGAAAGAGTAGTGACAGCTGAGTATTCATTGTTAGTATGCAGCGAAGGATCTGCAATCTTACAGTCCTGGCTCTTTAAATTAATAACTCCAGCACCAATACTCCTCTTACCTGTCCCACCAGTATCTTTGCCAAAGAAAATATCTGCAAAAATACAGCGCTCTTGATGTGACCCCTCAAAGCCATCACCCCGAAAATCATCAATTGCTGAACTGGTCATCACTACAGCCTGACCAAACTTCTAGATTCTCCAAACTTTTCCACGCATATGCTCTCAAGCCAAATGCAACCATCCATTAAAATTTAAAAGTTACATAAACTGGTGAGAAACAACAAAAACAAAAGGAGTAAACAACCAGGTCTTAGTGACTGAACAATTATGCACTCCTATTAGCAAAAAACTAATAGTAAAAAACAATGTGTATGGTAAAACTCTACATTAAGGAGGTATAACATAAAAAGTAAAAAACAAAAGAAAAGCAGATGCATATAAGGTAATGGCATGTTGAACTTCTAATGTAGTTCGTGTTCGCTCTGCACCTACAATGCGTATGGATGAACAAATTCCACAGAATTCCCTCAAAAGTTGTAAAACCTTGCATTACATGCAACTCAAGGAAATCCAAAATCCATTGCATGCAAAGAAATAATTTCCACTCCAATTGCACCAGGAAAAAAATAGAGGCGTGATGGGAAATTTATGGATTTGCATGGCAAGAGTATATTACTGATGGAGGGAGCACCTAAAACAGATCATTTTAACCGATCCTAAGTTTAAGAGGAAATATAAAGAACTAATCAGGTAACCAAATGCATTTAATAAATTCCATGCAGAAAAATTGTCACTGATATAACAGAAAAAACCAAGATGAAAATCCCAAAATTTAATTATTTCAACTGCCCTGGTTGTTAGGGAATCATTTTTCAGCTGGCTCATGAGGAGTTAGACCATGAAAAGATAAAGCCACTCCTTTTGTCTACACCACCACCCAATAGACCAAACCAACAAGTAAACGCAAATTAAGAAAAAAATCAACCAAGAAAAAGGAGGATTCAAGTTTGGCTATCCAAGCTGCCATTTCCAATTCAAAGAAAAGTGAAGACAACATTCCCAGATAAATCAAATGGAAATGCTAAAGCTAATCCCGCTCTATGTACCTCCATCTGCTGTGTCAAAGATAAAAAGAAACAAAAAAAAAAAAAAGAGGTCTCCAGAGGATTTTAATGCACTTATGACCTCAATGGTCATTTACAAAATCCAATGCAAGAGAATTGGATACCCATAATTCACCATGTGCCATGCTCTTTTGTTTCATTAACATAGGACATCAATTAGCAATACTTCCTCCATTCAGTTCTGTTAAGGGCTAAGTTTTTTGTAAGTTTTCATGATTCTAGATTATTTTTTACCACTTAAAACAAGTCATATTACCCTCCAACCTAAATGCCATTTATCAATGTTACTTTAATTAGAGAAGCAAGATCAATAGATGGACAGGAAGATAGATATATAGATAATAGAGAAGGAGTGATAGAGAAGAAAAGCCTTGAAGTAGGTATAACTATCTTTCTGCCGATAAGTTAGGAAAGTTAAGAATCGTGATATATTTTATGCCTCCCCCAATAGACAGTTGACCAAGCAAACAACATCTAATTCCATAAGTCAACAACTCCTTCCATCTGTATGACTATCATCAATCAGTAACAGCATCATCAACATATATTAAAGTATTTTTCTATTTGCTAGATGGCAACACAGCATCGATTAAGCAGTGTATCTAAAAAGCCTAGAGAATGCATAAGGTTCTCTGCTATTTAGCTGAAAATGTGATATAGATATAGCAATTCTTAGTCCCCAGTACGGGAATAACAAACATGTCAAAATGCAAGCTGACATGAGCAACTGTAACTGTCGTGTGCTTGAAGTTTTTCACCCACTGAAATCATTACAGCCCATTTCATAATAAATTGCAACACATCAACAGTCTAAAAAACTGCTAGATGTTATCAGAGTGCTTAAAACCATGGAAAGCTTCTATGTAAACTAGTAGAATCTATTCTTGCATACGTAGTTTTACTGTGCAGTTGGATTTTTGCTTGAAAGTTTGTGTGCATCTATTCATAACAGCAACTTTAGTGAGGAATAAATATCAAAATTCGCACATTGAAAGATTATTATTTGTGCATGTTTACCATAAAAAAGCTAGTAAAAAATGACAAGCTACTTAATCATCTAAAGAACAATATATGTGATTATTGACAGGTTTGTTTAGGAAATATTATATGCACAAAAACTTCAGTAAAATGCTGATCATTCCAATTTGGCGCTCTCAAAACTCTCGTAGTCTCGTGTACTATTTAATTCTAAATTTTCCTAAGACTAGTGGAAAAAGAAAAGCTGGGGGCAACATTACAAAATGTAATCCAAGCTTGAACTTAATTGCTAGAACCATGGACTCAAATAACAACCATCACAGGATGGAACTGAAATCCAATGCCAAATGGAGGTAATTTTATACTCACAATTGTTACAAATCACGACAGCTGTTACCATGCTAGTAACAAATTTGGTGACTATTGCAAATGTTACATGTACAATCAATGATGTTGTGGTGTCAGACCATTACCTTAGAAAAAAACCTGAATTGTTTAGTTACATTTTTCCTTTCACGTTATAATTGAAGTCAAAAGTGTTTTACTAAAATGAATTAGTTTTATCTTGTATGTGTTACAATTAATATTTTGTAGTCGGATTTTAGATTTGCGTACAAGCACATTTAAGAAGGTTTTTGAATTAAATTTTTTGGTAGTTCTTTTGCGTTAATATTTAGACGTAAATGCTAGATTTTGGCTTAATCCTTTTCATCAATGCATGTCTTAGGAATTGGCTTATGCAATTTGAAGCTAAATTGTTAATCTTGATCGTGTGATTAGGCAAGACAAGTACTTTCATGATAATATGATATTCATTTAAAGTTTTCAGACCATAATATAAACACATAGATAAATGCACAAATTGATAAAGAGGGAAAACTAGCACATGAACCGACAAAAGATGACCTCAACAAAGAACCCCCCTGCACAAAATTTATGGAAAGAACAGAACAAAAAAAGGAAACAGATAAAATCCCATACTTCTGTCTTACATATCTGTATGTATCTCAAATACGCATGAAAAGATCAACCAGAAAATATGGAAAAAATTAAGTTCGAAGATTAGGCATCACCCTAAGAAGAAGAAAATGACAAAATCTCAACAACTACAAAATTTGGTGGAAATGCTGTCCCTGTTTTTCTCAAGAACCTTTATTTTAAACTCCCTATCTACACTTTTTCATCACTCTTGCCTTATTTCCTAGAGAATTATAAATCTTACTAATCACATACTGAATAAAATCTTCAGAAAGGCTTGTTACCCACCATCTCCATTCAACATTCATGGTTCATTGGAAAGGAAAAACCCATGTCATATACCGAGTTCATACGATCCTACAGTTGCGAAAAAATCTGCATTAAAACACAGCCAATTTAGACAAATACGGAGATGCATTTTAACACCCAGTAAATCACAGTTCAACATACAATGATAGAACGCTAGAAAAACCTGCATTTAAAAGAGGAAATCAATTTAACAAAAATAAAATAAATGGCACATTAAAAAGATAAGATAACAATTAAAGAAAAGTGCTAGGCTTGCCTGACTTTATAATATAGTGTCTTTCCTTGTAAACTAGACAACAATCAATAATTACATCACTAGGCACACATGAATAACACAAGGAACTAAATCGTGTCTGAAAAAGGAAAAAGGCCAATGCCCAATTTTGGTCCAAGTGAGTATCTAGGATGGAGCTTTTGGAAATAGCTCCACCCCTCAGTATTTTTGTATGCAGACGTTACACTTAAGACTCAAACTTACATGATGTGGTTACAGGGCCAAATATTGTTGCACCAAAAAATGACCTCTAAACTGAAGAAAGACTAGGCATCACAAAGTTCCAAAGTATCAACGCAAGAGATCATAACTATTAAAAGTCTAAATCCAGATACTGAAAAATCTATCATCTACAAATCCCCAAAGCATCCCAAAGTTCCAAAAGTATCAACGCAAGAGATCATAACTATTAAAAGTTTAAATCCAGATACTGAAGAATCTATCATCTACAAATCCCCAAACATTTCAGATTTCACAAAAATCCCATAGAAAGAAGATTGGGCTTAGGTCTCAACTCAAACCATAATATCACGTGGGATCTCAATCTTACATACAATTCCAACCAATTTGAACCATAAACGTTCGTCCATTTTCCCATTACATTTTTATGTCACATGAGGCTTAAGGCTAAAAAGGCTTCATAAGTTAAAATTATGTCCAACATAGATAATTATTTCTCCATGGCAATTAATAGGGAAAACCCCACAGTTGAGCTTGACAGCATCATTTCTTATCTTATAGTATGCTTTCTTCAAGCATTAGAAAACAAACAAGCATCGAAATGGGACTTGAAATTTCATTATTGTAATAAAAAAAGATCTACATACTTAAGGAATATTTATGTTCTTTCCTCACAATCAAATTCAGCATACAAGAGCTATGGTAAGAACATTAGATGTGAAGTGACAAGCCTTGTTCAGAAAGGCCTATCATGATACATAAATAGAAAAACAAATGTTTTGATGTCTAATTAGCGTGTGTAGAGAGAGAGAGAGAGAGAGAGAGAAAGGAACTGGCTTGGCAAATGCATGTCAGCAAACAATAAAAGAAACTATGATGAACTGAATAATACCCCATATTCATTCTGTTTTGGGATAAATAACAAATGAATAAGATGCCCAAAATTCTTGGATTTAACAATCTTACTACAGAAAATGAAACTTATTATTGCATCTTCTGTTATGCCTCCAAGTTCTTTATGTGACTACATGCCTGAGGCAAATCGATGAGAATTGGATATGGCATGGGCCTTAGTGTTTTATTCATCATAAAGTTGGTTTATCTTCGCAATCCAACATAGAAATCCCTTGATCCAGAAAACAACTGACATGACACAAGGAACATTAGGGGAAAAAAGGAAATTTAGCATATCAAAGGATTATTATAATCTATAATTCCAACTACCCAAATCACACGGAGATATAGCAACCCAAAAGATTACACTAAATCAGCAAGTTCTCTAGTAGTCAGATGATCATATTTATATTCCACAAATCACACGGTGATATAGCAACCCAAAAAATTACACTAAATGAGCAAGTTCTCTAGTAGTCACATAATCATATTTATATTCCACACACCTAAACAAACATATTTGTGTTCAGATCATCAAGATGCTAGAATTTGGATCTTACCATAATTGCAGCTGTCTGGATTTCATTCTCTTGTTGGAAAAAAAACGAAGGAACCTTTGCAGAGCAACAAAAGCTACAGTCTTAGCTTCAACACTGGTATAATTGAGTAATCCAAGTTATATAACAGTGGCCAGCCCTTGGAAAATGAAACAGTGCTACCAACTGCTCCAGGTGACAATAATTATACCTGTAGACTGTATGTAGTATACTACCCTCTACCTTACCCTGCTACCCTCTGCTTATATGCCACATCATACCCTCTGCTTATACTACCCTCTTCCCTTATACTACAAGTATCCCAAGGAAGACAAAAACTATCAAGCTAACTTACAACTATTTACAATTTACTTAGCTAAAGCTCACAGATAAGGGGGAGAGAGAGAGAGAGATCAAGTATTATTTCTATCCCACCAATGCAAAACCTTCAACCTGCATAAGGAAGCATCCCCCCCCCACCCCCTCCAAATCAACCAAAATGATCAGCAAATGTCAACATTTCCTTTTCTTTCTGTGTAAGACTTCTGGTAGCAGAACATGAAAACTTTCATCCAAAGTGGCTTTTGCAAGTCCATTACTCTACACTTGAACTTGGCTAATACAAACAGTTCCCTCAAATATGGTTTGATATGAAACAAACATAGTTCTTTGTATTCTCCATGTCTTTACAAGCTTCACTTCTATAGATTAGTAGGGTCATCTATTATTGAAGACAGAGAAGGAAAGGTTGACATCAAATTAAATCTAAGTCATTCTTCATTCACTTGTGTGTCCTAAGCAAAATCCCATTTCACAAAAGGAACCATCCTACTTATGCCACAACAATATATAAAGCCAGATAATGAGTGCATTAAGTATTGAGCTCTCAACTCTGCTTTCCAAGACCTTAAAAACTCAAATAAAAGGCAAAAATCTGCCATGCAAAAAACAGCAGCTACTCCTGATTTCTGCCTCGAAAATACCAGTAAAACGTACCGAATTCTCCTAACAGAAAAGCACTAGAGCTGATATCCATAATCTAATAGGTCATCTGGAGATCTCATTATAAGGGCACTAGAATTTTACACATCTTATGATAATCAATGAGAGAGAGAATGAAGTGCCGCAGATATAGCATAAAAACCCCATGCATTGAATCAAAAGAGGATAAAACAGCACAAAAAAGAAAAACAAATTAGAGAAGGGAACCCATCAACTTATATCCAGAATTCACAAATCTGAAAACTCAGGTAAGCACAAATAGCCAAAAGCCAGAATCCAAAAGACCCAAAATTTACACAGATCACCAAACGCCAAATCAATTACCTCCAAAACCCACATTCAAATTCCCACATTTCAATCAAATAGTTCAAAAACATATTAAAAAAGCGTAAGAAAAAATGACCTTACCTCAACAATGCAACTTGGGATCAACATGCAAAGAGGAGCAAAGCAGAGAAATTTGATTGAAATAAGGGAAGAGGAGTTGAAGATGACAATGGGTCTTCTTCAAAAGTGAGATTGACATTAAAGACAGAATATTTAAACCATAGAGTGAGCAATAAAAAATGGTTTTACTTTTAGCCTCATCAAGTTTCAAAACTGGCTAAAGAGAATGAGAGAAAAGGGTATCTATAGCTTCGGAGAACCCACAGTGGTGCTCTCTTCTACAATAGATGCATATACCTCTCTCTCTCTCTCTCTTTCCTTCTTCCTCTCCTTTTCTCTCTACAACTACCATGTGCATGTATGTCATGTGGACACAACACCCTCTCTTGTGCTGTTTCTCTCTCTCTCTCTAAAACTGACCTGACCACTTTGGTTTTTTTTTTTTTCCTGTTTTGGGTTTTCTTTTTTAAAAAATATATATATATTATGTCATTTACTGTCCCAAAAATCCCAAAAAAATATGTTTTGGGATACCGTAATTCTATGGTTTTTATGGCAAATACAACAAGAATGAGATTGATATGTTTTATTTTCTTTCTTTTCTCAATGGATTGTGTTTGTGTTTTCCGATTTTTGAACGGGAAAATAGCTCCACGTATTCTTATAATTTGTAACTAATATATTTTATACGTTTAATTACATCTATTTTATCATTAAAAAAGTTGTTATGTTTTTAGATCCACGTATTCTATTTTAATCTTCATATTTATTTTAAATTAATATTTTGTGTTTTAAAATTATTTTGATGTACTAATATTAAAATTAATTTTTAAAAAATAAAAAATATATATTATTTTAATACTTTTCCGAGTAAAAAACACTTTGAAAAGTAACCACAATCACACTTTCAAACAAGCTCTTAGATCCTGGCATGATGGATTAACTCGAAGATTCATTAATTGATGATCTAATTTTGGATTAAAAAAAATTTAATATACTTTTACTAAAAAACCCTTGCTGGGGATTTATTTTTAAGAAAATAGTTAAATATTTGATATAATCTCTCTCCTAATCAAATGCAACTTTTGGGTTGTATCTTGTAATTATTCTCCAATCTATTCTTTCATCATATTTTTACCATCAGAATTAATGAAAATATATCAATTAATCAAGTTAATATTTTATATATTCACAATAATTTTTTACAAAAAATGAAAATATAAATGTTAAAAATATTTTCAAAATTTATCACATGTAGAATAATTTATATGTACAACTTATCAGAATTAAATATGAAATTTTAATTTATTAAATTGTATTTGGAATTTTAAATATTTTTTATTTTTTATTTTAAAAATATAAAATTTAAACTTGGTTATGTGCAAATTATTTTTATTAGTTTTGATAATGAGAATCTAACAAAATAATAAATGGGAGATACAATAACTTATTACAAATAAATTAGATACAATTAAATATATATATATATATATATATATAATCTTTGTAGTTTTTAATTTGACTTTTTTTGTCCACTATTGAATTTTATTTCACAAGTCCTGCTTGGGGTATAAGCATAGTTTTGAAATCTGACTGATAGGTTGATTTGGGACCCGGCTGATCCAGGGCTAAAATCGAGCTTGGTGGGTCAATTTGGAACTGAAACTTAGCCGGGTTGAAGAAAAAATAGTGAAAAAAAACCTGGTATGATCCAGCTGACCCGACGGGTTAACCCGGCAAGACCCAGTCAAAAACTCGGTTGCAACTCGTTAACTTTTGTATTTTTGTTCTACTAAAACGACATCGTTTTGATTTAAAAAAAAAAATTGACCCGGATGATCTTGTGACCCAATCAAAACTCGAAACCTTAGCCTTGGACTGAGTTGGGTCTAGAAACTATGGTTGTGAAAACTTTGTTTCATATATATATATCAGTCCAAGATATCTAATATATAAAAGAAAAAAAATGTTTATATTGAAGAAAAAAAGAAAAAGAGAATAATGAAAAATAGTTGATTAATTTTGGGGGGGAAAGGGTATTTAAAATGATTTCTTTGAATCTTGTTCTTGTCTACAAGATTTAGAAAGAGAGGAAAAGGAAAGGTCACGATGAAAGAGGAATTGCAAGGAGAAAGCAGTTCCAATTTCCAATGATAACTAGAATATTGTTTTTTTGTAAATATGCGGCAACGTGGAAGTGATAATGACAATGAACAAAGGATACATTGCTAGAATGAAAAGTATGGTGTTTCTTTGAGAGAAGTAAACACTTGAATTTATCAACATTCAGACTACTTGACTCCCCTTAAGAAAAAAAACATAGGAAAATTACTTTTTATTTTACATCGGTTTATTTACAAATTTCATATTTTTTTAAAAAATTAATACACCTCTAATTTTGTTAGTCTCATAAGAACTAATATGTATTTAATAAATATTTATTTGATAACAGAAAATAATTAGTAAGCAAGAAACTTGAGATTTTTGGTTCAACTATAAACATAATAAACTTTTTTAGTTCTCTATGATAAGGATAATTTTGAATTAGTTTTTGCTTACAAAATTAAATCCTTACGTCATTAAGTTTTATGTCAATCATCATCATTATTATTATTATTATTAGATATTGAAACAAACTGTTTTTATGTACAAATGATAAAATTGTAAATTTTGTTAATTTTCTTTATTGTAATTTTTGGTTTTTTTTAAAAAAAAAAAACAAAATTTCCTCATAATTTTCTGCTCTTTATAGTTAGAATTTTTATCCTTTTATACTTAGCCTATTCATTACAATTTGTTTTCTTATTTTCATTTTTTTAATATTTTTTTAGTTTCTTTTTTTTTCTTTACATTTTTTTTTTGGAAAAGAACTATTTTTTTTCTTTACACTATGAATATTTATCACTCTATATTTGGCCTAGTTATATCTTTTTTTTTTTTTGTTCTTATCATTATTCTTTTGTAATTTGTTTTTTAAAAAAATTCTTTACACATTTTTTTTGAAAAATTATTATACAAAAAACTAAGGAAATAAAGTTTCATTGTAGCAATTGCAATATTATTCCATTATTCTACTACATTAAATATTAGCTTGAGATCTTACATGTTTTTATTAACATATATGATATTTACTATATTTTATTATATATAAGGATCGAATTTTGATTCACAGTTATATTTGTTACTTAATGTTAAAAAATATCTTAATAATACCTACATATTAATTTTTTTGAGATAGAAAAAAATAATCAACTTGCAGCAAGGCGAGTTGATAGATGTTTTAAGACTTTTTTTTTTTGCATTTATTAACACAAATGGTTCTCGATGTATTTAATTAAATACATGCATAATCTTTTTGATTTATAATTCGATTTTTTAAAGAAAAAACCACATTGAAAAAACTTGCATATTTATTTGTTTTTTGTCAAAAACATTTTCTAACCCACAGTAAAGTGTTGGTAACATAATTAGTCCTTGTCTAAATTGATGCATTCATTCAAAAATAGTTTATTACATCATAGACTAGAATATTAGAATATATTTTTTTAATAAAAAAAAAGAGCTGAAAGGGATTCAGTTATTTATTTTGGACATAGACTCTAAACATTGTGGATTGAAACAATGTTTTGACCTCTTTTCCCTTCTTGACAAAATTGACAAAGGTTGCCTTCATGGATATTTTTGTCTTTCCCAAAAGGTTCATTAGGTATTGCCTAATTAATCAGGGGTAAACTAGCCAACATATATATTTTTGCACAATATAATGAATATTTTATCCTTGAAAGTAAAATGGCATATATCTCTCACTTGGGGGTATATTTTTACTTTTCATGTGTATTTGCACAATAAATTATTGATGTTATCCCTGAAAACAAATGTTGTAACTTATTTTTGGGTCCCCACAAAAAAATAATAAATACAAAAAAAAAAAAACAGAAAAAACTCAAAACGGTGCCGTTTGGAAACGGCACCATCGTCTTCTTCCCTTGACACGCAGAGAACAGGGGAGAAGAATCATTTTTTTTTCTCTTCTCTTTTCGCCTACTTTCTTTTCCGTTTATTGCGCAAAAAGACGCCCACCATGGACACCCACTTGCCTGGCATTGTTATCCGTTGAAGGTAGTGGAGGGGGCGGCCAACAGTTAGCCGCCCCTACACGTTCGCCCTCCCCTGTTTTCCTATAAATACAGGGGAGGGCTGCTGAAAAAAAAAAAAGAGAAGAAAAGACCCGAGAGAGACGAGAGGAGGAAGAAAAGGAGAGAAAAAGAGCAGAGGAGAAGAGAAGAGAGAGAAGGGAATAGAAGAAAAAACCAAAAGAAGAAGAAGAAGCAGCAGCAGAGAAGAAAACAAAAAACAGAGAAGAGAGAGAAGGAAAACGCAGAGCCACCGCCGGCCACCCCACTGTCAGCGCCGCTTCCTGTCGCCATCAGCAGCTTCGCTATCGACGACAGCCACCACAGGTCAGCCCTCTACCCCTTATCTCGTTTTACTGTTCATCTTCTTGCATGCAGAACGTGCACTGTGCACGTCCTGCAAGCCATGAATTAATTACCCGGTTACTGTGCATGTGCACAGTAACTTGGCAAATTAATTCACTGGTTACTGTGCACACAGTAACCAGCCCATGTAAATGGGCCAGGTTTGGCCCAGCCCATGCAATTGGGCCCGACCCATTAAAAAATATTATTGTTTTAAAAAAATATTTATGATGTTCCCATTTTTTATTTATGCTATTTTTATTAATATCGGGTAGTATTTTTATGTCGTAAAAATACAAATCGGGTATTACAATATCCGGTTTTTGTCACAAACTTCCAAAAATACAAAAAAAATTTAAAAAACATTTTTGTGCATACGGCCAAGTGTCTCTAATCTAAAAAATCATATCGTATTTTTTATATGTCAAAAAACAATATTTAGCATGCATTTTGGCTTTAATAACCAGTTTATTAAAGTCAAGAGAATATTGACCAAAATTTCAAAAAACATCAAAAAAATTTATTTTGTTTGTCTCTTAGTATCCGGGGTATGACTTTACACGTAATGCATATTCCGGATATTTAATTTTTTTTTTCGGACAATAGAACCTGGGGTATGACATTACATGTAATGCGTATTCCGAACAATAAGAAACCATAACACAACCTTAGATTTTATCAGACATTAAAACAATGCAGCCTACCTTAGGTAGGGCGTAGTTGGGGTGCTAATACCTTCCCTTTACGCAACCAGTCTCCGTACCCGATCTCTAAAGACCAGTTAAGGTTCCTAGTAACCAGAATACTAGGTGGCGACTCCCAGTCTATATTTTCACTTGTAGAGACAAGAATTCATTGTCTCTCCCTATTTTCCGGGAATAAATATTCTGATTTTTCCTTGAGGGTGGACGATCGCCGCGCCGCCGCACACGTGCGACAAACAAAACAAAGAAGCTATCATGCATGGGCATTTGTGTATTTTCTCTCTTGTTTTTTAGTAATAACCAATTTGATAGAGTCGGTGTGTCTTTTACTAAATATATAATACTATTTACATAATTTATAGGAAGGCACGTGGGAGCTCCAAGAATGTTGCAGCATCATATGCGACAGATTTACTTGGTCAAACAATGGCTTTCAAGGCGGTGATAAAATCCTTCAGGTTGTCCCTACCTTTTAAGATACGTGTGTAACTTCATTAACTCTCGTTCGTTGTCAAGTTTGTTTCTTCTTTTTATCTCCTTTTCTCTTTCAACCTAAAAAACCACGACGACTATAAAAAAATTAGTGCAACTCTCTGAATCTTCAAATTTAGTCCATGTTCTTGTAATTAGTATTTTTTCTATTTGAAATAATTTATAAAATTAGAATTTTTTTTCAATTTCACACCCATGGATTTTTTTTTATATGTTAAATTTGGTCCATATTCCTTTAATTGCTATATATTTTATTCGAAATGGTTTTTATTTGTTTTTTCGATTTAATCCTCCTTTATTTTTTTTTTCTATCAAATTTGGTTCTCATTTTTTATTACTATTTTTTTACCTTGAAAATGTTTTTTTTTTTAGGATTTTATCCTTCTAAATTAAATTTATCGAGTGTTGAGTTTCTTGATTGAGCTCGAATCTAGAGCTTAATGGATTGTGAGTTTGAGATATTAATTCGGATTTAGGAGGTTTGTCTAAGTGTACTTTTTTTTAAAATTTCATTCTCCAATATTGTTTTTTGTTTTCTATGAGTTTTTGTCTTTTTTAGAATATGATGGACTGCCTTGAGTTTTTTTCAAATCTTTTTATAGATCTAGATTTTTTAAAAATAATTTTTATTAGATTAAATTAATTTTTTACATCTTTTAACATTAAATTGGTCTGGTATTACCTTGGGTTTTTCCCTGTCTTTGTTAGATTTTGCTTTTTTAATTAAATTTATTTATTTCATCCTTTAACATCAAGTTGGTCGGATTTTGAGATTTTTGGTTGAGACCAGGTAGTAATTTAATGGATTACGGGTTTGAGAGATTAACCTGAATTTAGAATGTTCAAACTTCAACCAGATTTGCTTGGATTTTTTCCTTTTTTTTGAGTTTATTTTTTTTCTCAATCTCATCCTCAAATATTTTCTACTTTTTTTCACATCCTATGGGAATTTCTATACATTCTGAAAAAAAAACACAAGTTACCTTAAGCTTTTTTTATATTTGTTGAATTTAGCTTTTTTATTTTGTAATTAAATTAAATCAATTGATTAAATATAAGCTTGGGATTTGCTTTATAGTCTTTTTTATCTTGCTTTTCAAGTCATTGTTCTAATAACATAGGTGGTCCTTCTCAATTTCCTTAAGCTTAGATTTTTCTTACTTTTTTTGAAAATGTTGATGTAACATGAATATATTTTTTTGTGAAAAAATTGGCTCAGACCGCAGTGTAGCGCGGGCCATCTAGCTAGTTAACATATATTAAAAGGGCTTAGTTTTTCACTATAGCAATGAATAGTGAAATGCCAAGCGTTTTTTCACTTTGGTCTTTAAAAGTTTTGAGGAATTTTTTTTTAATTTTAACTTTTTTTTCAATCTCATCCTACAACATTGAATTTATTTGTTATTGAACTTCATAATTTATTTTGATTTGTTTTATATGGAGTTATCTCACTCACATGACTCGAGTTGCAAGTTTTGTGGGTTAGTTGTATTGACTTGGGTTAACTTTTTATTCCTTTTTTAATTGATTTTTTTCCTAACATCACCCTTCAACATTAGATTGATTAGGAATGCAGTTTTATAATTGTTTTTTTGATTTATTTTATGTAGGGTTATCATAGTCTCAAGATCCAGGTCACGTGTTTTGTGGGTTAGGTAGGTTGACAAAGTCCTTTTTGTATATATATTTGACACGACCAAAAGATTGATGTTTTCTTTCAAGTGTAGGAGTGTCGAAGAAATAAATAACGCGACAAGACCGAGATCGAACCACATGGAGGTTAATTGTATAAATTATAAATAACAATAATACAACAACAACAACAACAATAATAATTGTAATAATATTAGTAGTAGTAGTAATAAAGAAGAAGAACTTGATGAGAACTTTGAGATAGAATATTAATGTGAGGATTAAACAATTATAAAAATAAATGTCAAGGTTAGAGGATCCACTAATGGTATTTCAAACAAGTATAGTATAAACTCTTATTACTCAACTGGAAACCACACACAAAGGAGGTTCCAATCGAATGATTTATCATTAATAGCTCATTATAAATTGTTAACATGATCATATTAATTATCTTATTTATGTAACACAAACTTTTAAATATTATCAGGAATTCATGATGCTAACTTATGTTAACAACAAATCAAGTTCCTTTAATAACACAAGTGTAGGTAATACCATACGGTTGGGCTATGAGAGTGCCGAGCATTTGTTATACCAAGTGTTATATAACACAAATCTATATTAACCATTTAACAAGCAATGTATTAAGAATTAGTAAGATAAAAAGATAAGACATGTTAATATTAAACATTAAAGTCCATGTTGAGTTTACACCAAATTTATTCTTATACGATTAGTATAACCTTTTCACCTTGACATAATAAACTTAGCTAAACATAATAAAAAATAGAAACATAAAAAAAAAGAACATAAATAAGATACAAGTTAACTAAGTAAAGGAAAGGAAATGAAAAGCATAAACAAGATATTAATGAAAGCAAAACTTAAGAATTACAAAAAAAAAATATAAAGAGAGAGAGGAAGAGAAAGTTCTTGATCTAAACCACCAAGCCCCTAAATGCATGGCAAATGCCTCCTTTTATAGGCCAAAATTTAAAACTATTGATTAGATGACTAATTATTGAGTGGGTGGCTAACTCTTGACTTGGTGAAAATCCTTATCTTCTTGTCTTAATAAAACGTATTGCTAGCATCAGAACTGGAACCACCTGTACCATGAAAGTTATAGGAAATTATCTTATCTTTCCAGAAAAAAAAAATTGAGGTCATTTGGACTTCTAGAACTCGAGATATGGGTTGAACACTGAACAATGTCTGGGCTGCAGGACAGATTCAGACTTCTTTGTTGTTGCTATAATTTGGACTTGAAAACGATCTTTTTAAATCTTGGACTCCACATGAAAGTTATAGGTCTATGTCTTACCGAATCTATCCAAAAAATGGAGATGATTTGGATATCTAGAACTCGAGATATGACCCAATTACCGAACAATGTTTCAGTTTGGACTGCACCAACATCTCTTTTCTAAGTTTGGCCCTCTCTTTTCAATTTCAATACTTAAACTCATCAATCAATCCTTTCATTTATGTGATATGTCTGCATATAAAATGAACATTTACCATAAATTAAAGGCATCTTATATTATTAGGTATGTTATTATAATATATGCTTTAGTTAAGGAGTTATTGATACTTCAAGTGCAAAATAATGATATAAAACCTTGATAAAAATGCACTTTTAAGTACTAATCACTAGTCTCTAAAATCCTGCAAAACAAGTTTCTTATTGAGATAGGGGACTCTTCAATGCTTAAACTAGCAAATCGTAAGAGAAAAATAATGTATAGACAAAAGAATGAGAATAATATAAGTAGGAGAGTAAATATTGTGATTTTGATGTGTTATGTTGTTTTGTGATCTTGTGTACCTAGTGACTCGGGGCATTTATGCACCTTGGTCATATGAGATTATCTTATAGGGCATGATGTTATAGACATACTATGTGGTTATAATCATAGAGAATAATTACCTTTACCATACAAGTAACTTGTAAACTGAGTTGTTTAGAACAAGCGCCACATTAGACAATGTAGGCTCTGTACTTATTATTGGTGGTAGCTATTGATAGGACATATAGACATGTAATAGCTATTGACAAGGTGTAGCTAGAGAAGTAAGTTTGCAATATTGGTTTGACTTCTTGAATATCGTAACATTGCATTGTGGTGTGTGTAAGTCTTGCCCCTATGAAATTTGTGTGGGATTTAGACCCAATTGAGATAGTTAGGGGTTACATTGAGGTTTGGCTCAAATAACGAAGCCCAAACAACATAGCGGACAACTTGGATATTCATTGTTTGTTGTTAGGCTAAGGCCCAAACAACTTAATGGATAACCAAGCTATTCACGCGTTATCGGGCCAATGGACAAGTGGATTGCCAAGTTGTCCATTATTTTTTTCCCCATCAAACACTAATAGACCATGTTAATCCTTAAGATCAAACTATTATACAATAAAGGTGCAAGTTTTCAAACACATAAATGATTAAAAACTTACAAATGATGTGGCATATGAGACTACACGACACAAGAGTAAAAAAAAGAAATTGAAATGGTGTGATTGTAGAGGTTGCATAACATAAGAGAAAGAATAAGAATAAGAGTAGGTTATGTGGTTACGTGAGGCCATATAACATATGACTAAAGATTGAGCATTATAAAAATTACATTAAAAAAACCTATAACATAAAATACATGATAAGGGTACAAATCATAGAGGAATAACCTAACAATTCAAGGTTGCATCGCTAAGGAGAAATAAGGTGTTGCGTGCACATCACAAACAACAAGAGAAACTTGATTTGAAATTTGAGAATATGCATTAAGGAGTGTTGAAAAATAATACACATATTTCATGGAAAGTATTCATCTATTTTCAACCAAATCCTCAAACACTAAAATATTTCAACTGCATCTCCATCATATCTATGCCATATCTAACCTTACACCAACACTATGACCACATCTTATCTTGTCTTTTTTACTAAATTTAGGAGTCTTGATTTAGTACACTAAAAGCTTTTGAATTACATTGCATAGAGGTACATATCTCAAATCAAATAACTCCTTTGTTTCAGGAGCATGTCAAGAATATCTTTTCAAATGATATTAATTACGGTTATTATAAAGAGTGATAAGTCTCGACCTTAATACATATCCCATATTTAATATCAAATACTCTTAAAAGGAGTAATAAATCTTAACCTTAATATATATCCTACATCTAATGAATCTAATGAATAGAACTTATCTAAAATAAAATTAAAAACATTATTTGATGTATTGAATTTTTTTCCAGCTAATCATAATATAAATGAATTAATAATGTTAGCCAAAGGAATTCTTATATTGTCTTTTCTAATTAAATCATTTTCTAAGATTCTTAAATAGGAAGTTGATCCTTCTTAAATACATTTTAGGTTAAATGTGTAAGTAAATAACACATTCATTATAGGATACTGATGAATCCAAATAAAATGGATCAAACAAACCTTCCAAAATAGAGCCAAAGAAATCCCTTAAAATAGCAAGAATAAAAAAAAACCCTAAGAAGCATGGGATTAGGTAAGGAGCTCGAGCCCACGCACTAGGAACATGGGCTCAGGTAAGTAGCTAGAGCCCATTCTTCCTGCATAGGTATACGGATGTCTAGTGCATGGGCACCATGCAATACACTGGGTGTACACCCAGTGCACCCTATAGGTGTATGCCTAGCTGGTGTTGGCCATGCTGCCTAGTATCAAGAATGTTAGGCATACACCTAGTGCTTTCGTGGACTCGGGATGTCAAGCTCGAACCCAATATTTTTAGGTTTAGGCAGTGCACCCAGACCCACTTTCATCTTTAATGGGCTTAGGCAAGGTGTCCGAGCCCAACATTCGCTAGGGAATTTTTCCTGGACCTCAAGCGGGTGCCTTAGTATTTTATATTGATCTAATATGTATTATTTTGAGTAGAATACAACTCAAAATATCACAAGAATAAAATTACATTTCAGTCCCTCCTCTCCATAAAAGGATACGATTTATGGGCTATAAATACACCATGAATTCTTTAAGTCAAAGGTTTACAATCTCTTCATTCTCAATATTTTTAGCATATATATTTTTAGAGTCTATCTCTTTAAAAAAAATCATTGTATTTTCTCTCTCTACAATGTTACTGACTATACCATCGAAAAATCCCCACGTCTATCAAAGAAAACCTTTTGCAGGTACCAGTTACCGGTCACTTGACTTACTAGGCATCACCTGCTACTACAACAGTTACTGACCACCTGCCTTACCAAACATTACTTGATACTACTCACCAACCTCAATCTCTTTATTCTAAACATTTTTAGCACATATATTTTTAGAGTTTACCTTTCTAAAATATCATTGCACTTTCTCTCTATAAAGTTACTGGCTTTACCATCAGAGTCTCCATGTCCATCAAAAAAAATCTTTTGTAAGCCAGCTATTGGTTACCTGACTTACCAGGCATCACTTGGTACTACCACAATACTGGTCACCTGTCTTATCAGGTATTACTTGCTATCATTTATCAACCTTCTGGGTTTTTTTATATTAAATCACTAAATACCTTAATTATGTAAAAAGGATCTGATTGCTTGAACTAGAATAAATCAGTCAATTATCTAATAATCAATCTTATTCCTAAATATTTGAATATTGAAACTCTTCTCTCTCCTTCCTTTATATCTTTACACACTTTATTTTGGAATCTTTACATGAATGTGTGTTGCATTGATGGCACCAATCAATACTGTAAGAATGACATGAAAAAATTGATATAGATGTACTTTTATACCATCATGAAATTGGGGATAAAATCTCCCTCCATTTTGAAGTATTTTTGAAGGGATTGTTAAATCACGTGGTTGTATAAAAAATTGATCTTCAAGCATTATAATTTCTCAGAGCACTTGATAAAAATGGTTAATTGTCTAATAGTCTAAAATATAAGTTAATCTGTTTTTATTTATCTTTTATTTATACACCATATAAAATTCTAAATAACACAAGATGAGCCATTTAAATTACTCCTAAACTATATAGTACTATATTTATGTTTTATATTGACTATCAACTCTAAAAATTTAAAAACATGTCAATACAAAAATATAGTATAGTCCTTATAAAAAAAACTAAAGGAGATTACTTGAAATCAATCATGTTTATTTAATAAACATTAAAATTTATTTATTTATAAATAATATATTCAAATTTGAAAAAAATATGATAAATTTATTAAATAGTATACATGCTTTTCAAAGACAAGATTTGGGCCAGTAAAAGCTATGCTAAGAGATAACATTGGTAAGTGTTTGTTAACGTATTGTAGAATGTTTTTATAATAATATTTTTAATTAAAAATTTATTTTAGTTTTTTTTTATATATTTTAAATCAACATATTAAAAATATAAAAAAATATATACTAAAAAAATATCAATTTAATATTTTCATATGAATAACAATTTAAAAAACACTTTAAAAATAAATTGAACCATAAAAATAAAAACAAATTAGAAAAGTAGAATAGAAATCACGCTTATCAAATGTGATAAGATGAAAGTGTGTAATTTTTCAAATGATAGTATTCATTTAAATTCTTTTAATTACTGTGATAATTTTTTTTTTTTTTAAATGAACACTACCTAAAGCAACTGCCGGGACAGCAGCTTGGAAGCTAAATTACAGAAAGTTCGAATGAATAACGTCTGCTATTCCTAGCATGAGACCTTTAATAATGTGGCATTGAGGAACTCATACAAACTTTATGAGATTGTCTTCCGACAGTTGCTTGAACACGAGGTCTCAAAAAATGTGTAATATTAAGGCCTCTTTTTTGGATACTATTAATTAATTAATCCACTAAAATATTAGTGTAGCATTCTTTTTGAAAAGAAGAAGAAAAATCAAATGGGTTTTCTTAGCTAGACACATAATTTGGTTTTGTATGTGAAGATAACAAGGATGGGCAATTTGTCTGGATGATATAAAACACAAAACTGTAAGAGAAATAATAAATTATATATCCAGTTTTTTTGAATAATTTAAATTTTTTAGTTGAATTGATTCATTAATATAATATCAAAGTCTAAATAATTAAATAGTTATGAGTTTAAATCTCACTATTTTTATTTATTTGATAAAAATTAAACACAAAATATATAAATTTGTGCAAGTTTCAAGTTTAAAAAACTTTTATTTAAAAAAAATATTTTAAAAAATAATATAAATTATATATTAAAATGTCACTTAACGATTTAACCTTTTGAATTGAATCAAATCTTAAAGTATTTAATAAAAATTAATTGAGTTAGTGTATCAAATCACATCGATTAAAAGACTTTAGGGTCTTGATCCTGGACCAAACCTTACCTTTCTTGTCTACCAAACAATACCAAACTTCCTCCCGAGTGATTCTCGAACACAAGCACAGCACACAAGCAAATCTTATTATAGCCACAGCTTGCACTCTTTACTATTGCATTATTATTATTATTCCTTCATGTCTGCATCCCTCCATAATCTCATAGAGAAAATTCCAAAACACGCCCTCTCTCTGTTGATGGAAAATATACCTGAGGCATCACCATCACCATCACCAGAGAGTTCTTCCTTGGCAAGTCCAAGCATTCAAATGGTTTCGAAATCAGTCTCCGAGAGACTTCTTGGTAAGTTCTTCGATGCATCTCAATATGACTTCGATTATGAGCAAAGTGGTCTTTGGTCTCCACCAATACCTGCCAGAAGGGTTTTCTTGGCTTCACCAGCAGGCCATATTTACTCCAAAGATGAGTTTTTCTCGGAGCTCAAGAAAGGAAAGAGAGCCTGTAGAAAGCGCATTGCTTGCTTCAATGTAAGTTTACTAATAATTATGGCATTCTCTTCATTATTATATCAGTAATTCACCACGGTTACTTCTTCATGTTCTTAATACTTCTCTATATTCCAGTTTATGATCCACTCTCACACACTCTTTTTTTTTTTTTTATGTATGAGCAATTTTAGATGACACGATCTATGCTTGTTCTTCATTTTTCAATCTGTTCACTGCATTTTCTGGAAAGAAAAAATGAGGAGCTGTTTGCAGATCTTGGATCACAATTAATTATATTCATCCATGTGAAATATTTTATATGTGTGTAGTTACATTTATAGATATCAGTTATATCTAGAAAATGATTTTGGGATGCTTTTCTTTTTTTTCTTTAATTCGCAGGCCTTTTGGTGCACTTAAAGACGACAACCTTGATTGGTGCCATCCCCGCCTTATTTTTTCTTTTACAAAGGCATGCTAGGCTCCGTTTGTTTGCAGGAAAGTGAATTCCTTTTGGAAAGTGAATTCCGGGGAAAGTGAATTCCTGGAAAGTGAATTCCGGGAAAGTATTTTCCGATGTTTGGTAGTGTTATGGAAAATGAACTGGAAAACACTTTCCAGTGTTTGGTTATGTCATGGAAAATGAGCTGGAAAATAACTTATTAATATTTTATTTTTCTCAAGTTTATTAAAATAATGAGGAACAAATCTTACAAATTTAAAAGTTGAATGAGAATGAAATTGAAAAAAATATATAATTTCATAAATTATCTAAAATAAAACAAATAATAATCAAAATAATAGGGATCAAATCTAAAAAATTTTAAAAAAATGAAAAATGAAGAAATTAAAATAATAATAATCAACATTTCATAAATTATTTCAAATAAAATAAGTAACAATAAAAAGAATGAGGATCAAATTTGATAAATAAAAAATTTCAATAAAAAAATGATAAGAAAAAAGCAAATAGCAATTATAAAAATAAGGACCAAAGTTAATATAAAAATAAAATTTTAAGAGATGAAATTGAAAAATAAATATTCAAAACAAAATATATATAGCAATCAAAAGTTTGAGGATCAAATTTGATATAATCAGCAAATAATGACATTTCTAAAATATTCACAGCTTCCGGAAAGTGTTTTCCCCTCAAATTTTTCAGGAAAACACTTTCCTGAAAACCAAGCCAAATTTTCCTTTTACTGGAAAGTGTTTTCCATTGACAAACTTTCCTACTGGCAAACAAACACAAGAAAGTTTGGAAAGTGCTTTCCCGGAAACCACTTTCCGGAAAACAAACACAGCTAAAAGGAAAACACTTTCCTGAAAACCAAGTCAATTTTTTTTTGACTAAAATTGACTGGAAAGTGTTTTCCGTTGACCGGAAAGTGTTTTCCGTTGACTAGAAAGTGTTTTCCGCTGACCGGAAATTGTTTTCCGTTGACCAACTTTCCTAATGACAAACAAACACAGGAAAGTTTGGAAAATGGTTTCCCGGAAACTACTTTCCGGGAAACAAACAAGGCCTTAGTCTCAATCACTATTCCCAAGCTGCATTGGGAAGCTTAATGGATGATAGTCAAAAAGGTTCAAGTCAAAAATATTGAACCCCACTATATATATATATTAAAGGTGGAAGAATTAGGTAAGTTTCATACCCATATTATGGAGACAATTAAGTGACTGACTTGCCACATGAACTGCTGATTTATTTATTTATTTTGGCTAATTAAATCTACCATTGAATTGTTACATGTCTATAATTGTATGTTAGTATCCAACAATATAAAGACAAGTGTATTTGATTTCGTATTTGTGTATTTTATTAAAAAAAAGTGCATTAATGTACTCTTAGAAGAGAAATTAATTATTATTTTCCAACCAATACTTTGAGTGAATGTTTCTCAAAATACATATGTTGTTAATTGTTTTTTATTTAAATCAAATTAAATTTAGTATTGCAGACCTTAGATTAAGATGTGTATTGTACAGTTTTTATTAAGTGTAAATTGATTAAAAAGCAACAAAAAATACAAACTCAACCAATCTTAAGGTCCTTTAAGTTTACAAACTTTTTATTATAATACATGAATTGGATTGGATTTTTTGCTTACGTCCTTATAGTATTTCAATTAAGTCTTTCATTAGTAAAAATGTGAAAATAAATGGATAAATGTAAGATATGCTATTGATAAAGATAAAGGTTCGAATAGTAATGTTAATGAAAAAGTGGTATGTTCGATGTAGAAGTGAAAGAGATAATACTTAGATAATCGTGACAATGATTCTTAAGAAAGTTCATGTTTTAAGATAGTGATAGTTATTTGATATAATTAAGAGTTCATGTATTTTTTTTTATATTGTGTTTTTATTCTAATTGTTCACTTCTTATTTTTTTTTAAATAAAAATAAATGTTCTCAATAAATAGTTTATGAACATATACTTACTACGCATGAACATTGAAAACATCTTATTGCATTGTTTTATATTGTCAAAAAATTATTTCAATCCAATAACTTAAGTTGTTAGGTGAAGTCCCAAGATATGATTTATATTATTCTCTAACACACACCCTCAAGTGAAAGCCTTTTAGATTTGAAACTTGCATAGGTTCATACTACCTTGTGTTTAATTTTTATCAAATAAATGAATATGGTGAGATTTGAACTTGTGGCTGTTTGATTATCAAGGCTCTGATTCCATATTAAAGAACCATCTCAACCTAAAAGTTTAAGTTGTTAAATGAGGTTCCAATATATAATTTATATTAGTCTCTAAAACACCCTCTCAAGTGAAAGTTATTTGAGCTTGAAACTTGTATAAATTCACACTACCTTGTGCTTAATTTTTATCAAGTAAATAAGAATAATGAGTTTCAAACTTGTAACCGCTTGGCCATCAAAGTTATGATACTATGTAAAGAAATGCAATATGTTTTCGATTAAATTTTTTTGTACTATATTGATTGGTTAAAGATCTAATTTATATACAGAGTATATGCTAAATGTAAGGAATTACATCAAGCTAAATATGGAAGGATTTACAATTGTTTTCCTAGAATCCTATTGCACTATCTATTTACATTAATAATAGAAATCAATAGCGTTCTTCGCATGATCTATATGATTTGAGGCTAGAAGTCTAATTTATTATTCTTGTCGTAATTTGCCTTGATAGAGCACCCATTAATCTTTTTTTTACGCCATGATGACAAAATAAATAATTTATTATCATTTTCATATAATATTTTAATATTTAAAGATATAAAGACATATATAATGTTGTTAAAATTATGAGTTAACTCGTAAAATCATATAATTTTATAAGTTAATATATGCTTAATATTTAAAATCGCTTTAAAAACTCAAAAATTAATAAAATTAAATTAAAATTAGATAAAATTAGGTGAAATCATATAAAAATTAGATTTTAAAATTGTTTTTATGATTTCAACAAAAAAAATATATACTTAATGCTCCAGCCCACCAGCCCCCATCAACATGACCTTGGCTGTACCTTAAAGACTATACTTATAGTATGACGTGGCCAAGTAAAGTTGTAAAGACTAAAGACTATACTTATAGCATAACGTGGCCACGTAAAGTTGTCAGAATCAATCTCATATTAATGGATATTTGGCAATTGGCATAGTTTTTGTTTGCGTTTCTAGATTTTTTAAAAGTGTTTTTAAAATTAAAAAATATTTTTATATAATTTTAATATATTAATAAAAAAAATTATTTTAATATAATTTTAAATTAAAAAATATTTTAAAAAAGCATCATTTATTATAATTTTTACACATAATGATTTGTATTATTCTTACACTATAACAATTAATTAATCAAATTCTTCCATCAATCAATTTAAATGATGTTTACGCGCTCAATTATACATATAAATAATAATTTTTTATTTTTTAAAATTTATTTTTGATATTAGCATATTAAAATGATCTAAAATCATAAAAAATTTATAACTTTTTTTTAAAAAAATTTAAAATACAAAATAAATATGTTGAATGATAAAAACCATAAAATTTACGGTCGTGACAGTAAAAAACCTATCAATATTAAAAATGGTTAGGGTAGGGTAAACAAAAAAAACCGCAAAGAGAAAAAAAGGAATAAAAAAGAAAATGGTTTTGAAAGAGATGAGAGGATAAGGGACAAGTTGACCTGGTTTTAGATTGAAGGTAAACTATTTTAGCCAAAGACAATTGCTTTGCTAGGCATTATCAAAATTAAGTTTGGTGCGGACTTGAGTGCCTTTGGGGTTTACCCAAAGAGAATGAGTACTTTGTCATTATTTATTGGTTAGATAATTTATTTTCATGATAACGATAATTCTCTTGATGATAATGATATTGATAAATGTCTAAGGAATAATGAGAAAGATAAAGGTAATAAAGCTATTTTTAGTTTACATGACACCCCACCAGATTATTTGTTTTAAGTTTATTAATTGTTAGTTAATGAAAAATTATTTAAATTATGTATGAATTTTTATTTGAACCATATATTTTAAGATGCTTGAACTATATATGAAAAAAAAACTTCCATATGATTTTACGATTCGAGTTTATTTTGTATTTTTCGTGTTGTGTTAAAAATGTGTTTTTAATAACCTTGGGCAGATGTATTTGTTTTTTTTAATTTAAAATTTTCAGTTTATGAAAAAGTTTAACAATAACTCCCGGAGAAGATGAATGGAGGGAAAACTTGACACAATATGTGTTAATTATATAAAAATGCTTGAAAATATAATATTTGAATCGTAAAACTATATGTATAATCCAGTGTTTTAAATATAATCAAATTAGCATTCTAATCATGATCATAAAAAAATCAACGTTGATATTATCAAAGCTGACCATGACAAAGCGGGGACATCGTAGAGTGTGTTTTTAACTATGTTCTTGTCGACGTATTTTTTAATGATACATAAGGCCACATGTAATCTTCTCCTAGCTAGCTACTTTCTCGTTTAAAATTTACAGCATAATATATACAAGATGGGTGTTATAATTATAACCAGCACTAAATAACTAATAAAAACTAAAAGTACAATGAAGTCAATAGTTCATGACAAGAAGATAAAGTTGTGTTGGTAATACAAAAAACTTAGAGATTGAACAAAATGATTTATAGTAATTCATAGTGTTTTGTAAAGAAAGATATAGTGCTTTCGCCACATGATTTAGCTTTTTTGTTAATAAAAAAAATACAAAGCTAAATTCTCTACCAACTTAATATTAAAAAAAAAATCGACAAAGATAATTTTGGAAGGAAAAAAACCCATGAGGAAAAATATTGTAGCAATTGACAATGTTTTGTGAGGAAAACCACAGTGTTTTCCTCAATAAAATCAAAAAAGACAATTTTAGAAAAAATCATAAAAAAAAAACCATATTGAGAAATACTATAGCAATTCACAGTGTTTTGTGAGGAAAACAACAACACTTCCCCAATATGATTTAGTTTTATTGTAATTATAATTCTTAACCAACTCAATATTAAAAAAAAATCGAGAAAGATAATTTTGAAAAAAAAATCATAAAACAATTCATATGAGAAAACACTGCAGCAATTCACAGTGTTTTAAAGAAAAACAATTACAAAGCTAAACTCTTAACCGGCTGAATATTAAAAAAATAAAATCGATAGAAACAATTTTACAAAAAAAATGCAAAAAAACAGAGAAAAAAATCCCATGTTGGAAACACTGTAGCAATTCATAGTGTTTTGTGATGAAAGCTACAGTGCTTCCCTGCATGATTTAGCTTTATTTGTAATGACTTATAATTGTAATTCTCAACAAGCTCAATATTAAAAAAAAATAATAAAAATTGACAAAGTTAATTTCGAAAAAATCATAAGAAAAAAAAAATTATATGAGGAGACACTGTAACAATCCACAATGTTTTGTGAGGAAAGCTACAATGCTTTCCCCACATGATTAAGCTTTATTACAAAGTTAAATTCTAACTAGCTCAATGTTAAAAAAAAAATTGACAAAGATAATTTTTTTAAAAAAAATATTACAAAAAAAAACACAAAAGAAACTGGAAAAAAAACCATGTGAGGAAAAACTGATCAATCCATAGTGTTTTGTGAGAAAAGTTATAGTGTTTTCCCCCACATGATTTAGCCTTACTTGTATTGACTTGTATTTGTAATTCGTAACTAGCTTAATACTTTAAAAATAAAATTAACATAGACAATTTTAGAAAAAAAAAAACTATATGGGAAAAAAAACATTGTAACAATCCACAATAATTTGTGAGGAAAGTTACAGTGTTTTCCTCACATATTATAATTGTAAGTCTTAACCAACTCAATATTAAAAAAAAAATTAAAAAGGATAATTTTGGAGAAAATTATAAAAAAAGCAAACAAAAAAAACCATGTGTAGAAACACTATAGTAATCAACAATGTTCTAAAAAAAAAATTTACAAAACTAAATTATCAATCAGCTCAATATTTAAAAAATAAAATGGATAAATATTATTTTGAAAAATAAAAAAATAGAATAGAAAAAAAAATATGGAAAAACACCGTAGCAATTCACAATATTTTAAAGGAAAAAAATTTTAAAGCAAAATTTTTAACTAGCTCAATATTAAAAAAATATAATTTTACAAAAAAATAAAAAAATAAAAAAGGGGAAAGTGTTGTAGGGACAAAAAAAAAGGAAAGAAATACACCGTGAGTGAAAAAAAGAAAGTGCAAAAAAGAAAGTGAAAAACTAATGAAAAAGTAAAAAAAAAATGAAAAAGTAAAAAAGTAATACACTGTGGATTATAATCCACAGTTACATGGGTGTGGATGAGCAATAATTTCTTCATATCCTTTAACTTTATATATAATATCATTCTTATTAACTGAGTCAAAAGGGTTTTCAAGTTCAAAATCAAAGAATCTTTTCAATGGAACAATATACCTTTTCATGAGATTAATGCATTTTAATTTCAATGGGACAGTATATGGTCTTGTATTTGATATATTTAAATACTGCATTTTTTACTGCGCATGCAACATCTCAAGGTGATGTAAAATAAGTTTTTGCCGTTCTCATTTGGTTCTTCTCCATGTCCTTTTTTTAATTAATGGTGCATGACATCTAAAGGTGGTCGATTTATAGCCGATGGCCTTTCCTTCTCACCTTTATTTCTCTTTCCTACCCTAGAAAATCAATTATCGTCCTTATTGTTATTGGTGTTTTCAATTTAGTCCTTTTAGTTTTGATTTTTGATTTTTGTCATTTTTCTTTTTTAAAAGTTTTATTTGTTTTCACTTTAATTCTTCAATTCTAATTTGTAAATGTAAGTTTTTCAATTTGATCCCTCTACTTTTGATTCCTTTTTTTTTTCTTTGTTTTTTTTCAAAGTTTTTATGGTTTTTAATTTTATCTCGCATATAAGGTTTTTGATTTTTTTTCTCAATCAGAATAATACTAATTTTAATTTGGTCCTTTTTCTTTTGATTTTTTTTTTCCTTTTCATTTTGTCAAAGTTTTTATGATCTTTAATTTTATCCTTCAAATCAAGTTTATGTTTTTTTTTTGTTATTTCAGTAGTAGCAGTAGCAGTAGTAGCAGTAGCAGTAGTAGTAAATCATTCTAAATTTTAATTTAGAATAATAAATTCTAAGAAATTCTAAATTATATTTTTTAATAAATACTAAATGAAAATAAAATTTAATTCTATTAAAATAAAATAGAATAAAAAATTAAATAAATAAAAATATTATATAAATCTAAATGTATTAGATGTAGTCTTTGCAAAAGAAAAGATGTGGTAATAGTGGTGGTGTAAGAAGTAGTAGTGATACTAATAATAATAGTAATAGTAATAACAGTGATAATAATAATTAAATTGATTAAAAAAACTAAAAAGAAAAGGGGTTTCCCTGTAACCATATAGACAATCCACTATTCACTACAATAATCAAGTGATGTCAATGCCCTTAAAAAAAAAATGCACTAGCCTTAAAGTCAGGGGTATTTTGTATTTTCACATAGTTTATAAGCAAGGTTATTAAAATCACGGTTTGACTCCTAAAATCATATGATTTTACGAGTCAATATATGCTTAATGTGCAAAATCGTTCAAAATACTAAAAAATGGGTGAAATCGTTAAAAATCGGGTGAAATCACGTAAAAAAGTGATTTCAGGACCGTTTTAACGATTTCATCAGAAAACATATACTGTCGTAAACCTTTCCTCCAAGCTCTAGCTGTCCAGCGACTATTGGGCCATTGGCTATTTCACATTTGCGCGTTCTTTCATCTTTCTTTCAGTTGCTGACACACACACACACACAAAGAACAAACAAAATCTAAATCCCTAAAATTCTAAATCCTTAAATCTAATCAATTTCTTTATAAACAGCTCACGGTCACGGCCTCACGCCTCACGGCTTCCTCTTCCTCTTCATCAACAATGGCATCGCTCTTCTGGTAACAATTCACGCTTGCCAAACATCGATTCACGCCTCACGGCTTCCTCTTCCTCATTATCAACGGTGTTGTAACCCATTTTTGGGTCCCCATAAAAAAATAATAAATACAAAAAAAAAACAAAGAAAGCTCAAAACGGTGCCGTTTTGAACGGCACCATCATCTTCTTCCCCTGGACACGCAGCGAAGCAGGGGAAGAAGAATTATTTTTCTTCTTTTGTTCACCGCCACGTTCGCCTTCAATAAGACGCCGCCTCCCTTCAAAAAGACGCCGAAAAGGGACACCACTTGCCCCGCTTTCCATGTATTAAGGCATGTATTAAGGGATAGTGGAGGGGCGGCCAACAGTGGTCGCCCCACCACGTCGCCCCCCCTGTTTTTGCCTATAAAAACAGGGGAGGGGGAGTAGAAGGAGAAAAAAAGAGGGGGGGGGAGAAGAGAAGGGAGAGACAGAGAGAAGAAAGCAGAAGAGAAGGGGGAGAGAGCGAAATAAAAGAAGAAGAAGAAGAAGCAGAGAAGAGAGTAAAACAGAGGAGAGAGGAAAACAGCACCGCCGGCCACCGCGAACAGCCAGTTCCGCCGCCGCCACCCTTGCCACATCAGTTGCTGCCAACATCACCATCGCTCCAGGTAGCCTTTCCCGTCGTTTTTTTTTGGATTCAACGTTCTGCATGCAGATGAAGATTAACAGCACAATAACTCGCTAATTAATTCACGGTTACTGTGCATATGCACAGTAACCCGCAGATTAATTCTCTGGTTACTGTACACACAGTAACCCGGTTACTATGTGCACAGTAACCAGCCCATTCTTTGGGCTAGGTTCGGCCTAGCCCACATATTTGGGCCTAATCCGGCCCATTTCAAAGAAAAAAATAAAAAATATTTGTTCAGCATTTTATAATTTTTCCGTGTAATTTTTATGTCATTTTGATTAATATTTGATGGTATTTTTTTATGTTGTTAAAAATACAAAAATCTGATTTTCAAATACCCGGTTTTCGTAAAAAACTTCCACAAAATACAAAAAAATTAAAAAAAGAGAAAAAAATGTTTTTGTGCATACGACCAAGTGTCTCAAAGCTAAAAATTCATATTGTATTTTTCATACACCAAAAAAAATGTTTTAGCATGCATTTTGACTTTAATAACCAGTTTATTAAAGTCAAGAGAATATTGGCCAATATTTCAAAACAACAAAAATTTTATTTTGTTTGTCTCTTAGTATCCGGGGTATGACTTTACATGTAATGCATATTTCAGATATTTAATTCTTTTTTTTGGACAATAGAACCTGGGGTATGACATTATATGTAATGCGTATTCCGAACAATAAAAAACCACAACACGACCTTAGATTTTATCAGATATTAAAACAATGCAGCTTACCTTAGGTAGGGCGTAGTTGGGGTGCTAATACCTTCCCTTTACGCAACCAGTCTCCGTACTCGATCTTTAAAAACCAGTTAAGGTTCCTAGTAACCAGAATAATAGGTGAGGACTCCCAGTCCATATTTTTCACTCGTAGAGACAAGAATTCCATGTCTCCTTTTTTTTTTTCAAATTATAAATATTTCTGATTTTTTCCTTGAGGGTGGACGATCGTCGTGCCGCCGCACACGTGCGACAGAATAGCGACTCCACTGGGGACCTTGTGGACTAAGCATTGTTTTGTCTAGTTTTTTTTTCTTTGGATTTATTGTGTTTTATTTTTAAGATGAATTTCCCTTAGTTATTTGCTCATATACTTTAAATTTGTACATATTTGTTCATGCATTATAGATTGTGTCATGCATCATTCATTGAGAGTTTGTACTGAAAAACTTTAAGTTAAGTGGGGGACTAGCAGCTTACCTTACGACTTTTAGTCAAGGTTTAAGTTTGTGTAAACCCCAACTCTTCGCTGAGTGCTTAGACTGGTAACGGTTGGTACACGTGCCATCTCATTGCCTACAAGCCCCCATATTGCCTCCACGAGGGCGATCACTGGGACAACAAGAGACCCTTTTGAGACTAGGTAGAAAACCTATTCATGAATAGACCCTGTCTTTAGTTTGTATGCGCTATCTTTCTTTACATCAAGGCAAATCCTTCCTGACACATTTTGAACTCAAGACTGTCACTCAGAAAATTTTCATTGAACAGTATGGGCAAGAATCAAGATTCTTGTTTCATCATGCAAGAGTTATAATCATATGTCATCCCTCGAAGGGCAAGTTTATCATATAAATTACATGTTCATACATTTAACAAGCATATATGTCAGATTGAAATATAGGTCCCCAAAAAGTCTACAACACCCGACTTCGAGCAAGAAACATGGAAGATGAAGAGCGTGCTCAACGTGATGCCTATTTGCGCGAGGAGTTAGAGTCTCTGAAAATAAGTGTGGCTCACCTCACTAGCTTACTCAATCAAACACTAAGAAATACCTCTGATGAAGGTCCTTCTAATCAACCGATCACCTTTGATCCAACTCCTACTTCAGTTCAGCCTGAGGAAAGAATGAGCGAACATGGTCAAGAACCTCAGCAAAATCCAACATTTGTGCAGTCAACGACACCTGCACCATCCCCAACAGTTGTGAAGGCATCTGCTAATGTGTCCCACAAAGCTAAGTCATCTGATAACATTGATCAAGCTAAGATAGAGGCGCTGGAAGCCAGACTCAAAGCCATTGAAGGGGTAGACTTATATGACCCGGTACGGGCAGCAGAGATGTGTTTGGTCCCAGACGTGGTTATCCCAAAGAAATTTCGTGTACCTGAATTCATCAAATACAGTGGAACACAATGCCCCATGACTCATCTCAAGTCCTACTGCAATAAAATGGCTGAGGTAGTACATGATGAAAAACTACTAATGTATTTTTTCCAAGACAGTTTAAGTGGGGCAACTTTGAGTTGGTACATGAGATTGGATAACATAAAAATTCGCAACTGGAAAAATCTTGTGGATGCTTTCGTCAAGCAATACAAATACAACATGGACATTGCGCCCAACATGGACATTACGCCCGACAGAACCAGTTTATCCAATATAGAGAAAAAGGATAAAGAAAGCATAAGGGAATATGCTCAAAGATGGCGAGAATTAGCTGCTCAAGTACATCCCCCACTTCTGGACAAAGAGATGGTCTCTTTATTTGCCAACACACTCAAAGCACCATATTACGAACATATGATGGGTAGTTCAGCCCAACAATTCGCTGATGTTGTGATAGTGTGTGAACGCATAGAGCAAGGTGTCAAGAGTGGTAGAATTTCTGTACCAACCGAGAAAAGAGGCTTCAAAAGAAAAGAGGTTCACCATGTTGAAGATGGCTACATGGGTAAAAATAATACATCCCAAAATTACCATACTCCATCCCAAATTGCCAACATACAAAAATCTAAACCCCAAAACTTTCAAGCCAAAAGCCAAATTGGAAATTTCCAAAGGGTTCAAGAACAACTGCCTCCACTACCGTTACCCCTGAATGAGATGTATCAAAAGCTATTAAGCATTGGGCAAATAGCTCCAGAACCTCTAACACCTCTGCAGCCACCTTATCCTAATTGGTACAAGCCAGAACTCAAATGTGAATACCATGCCGGTATTACTGGGCATAGCATCTATACCTGCAACGCCTTCAAGAGAAAGCTTCTGCAATTAATCAAGGCTGGTTGGATAGAGTTGGAAGACACCCCCAATGTGAATACGAACTCGCTGCCTAATCATGCTTGAAGCATATTAGGACGGAATGTTTGAGGAATTGGAAAGCAGCAATGGTCCAGCATGATAGCTTGAATTTTTTACAGTGGTGTTGTTCCGCATTGTCTTTGAGTCCTCTACGCAGAGCTTTTGAGAGGAGTTTAGCCTATGAACAGATTCGCCAAAATAGAGGAATGAAGCCTGCCTTGTTATTTCCTTTTGTTAATGCTTTTGAATGAGACTTTCTCTGTTAATGAGCTTCTCTTGTGAAATAAGATCATGTGTTTTCTTGTGTTCACATCACACTCTTCTTTGTTGTTATTACATGTAAATAACATTTTGAGCGTAACTTTGCTCACAACACTACAACATAAAGAATCCTTTGGTGTTCCTTTCTTCCAAACCCATACATTAATCTCATATGTTTTCAAGGTTTTTTTTTTTTTGGGACCTCCAAAGTGAGTACAAAAAGAAAAATCGTGTTGATATTTGTCCAAAACAAATGCATTTTGAAAATTCAAGTGATTCCTTAAATAGGTACACATATACCTAGAAAACTTGAAAGAAAAAAAGACAATAAAGACAAACAACACTATGGGGTGACTCAAAAGCTGAGTTTTATTTGACTGAATAAATCACTTTGCATACGCGCATGAAAGCAAGACCTATCGATCCTCACTGCAGTGCCTTTGAGATGAGGAAAGGCTATCTTTGATAATCCTTTCACAAGACTGAAATATATCCTTTGCAGTCTCATGTTGAGCCTAGTACCGTTTTTTGGAAATAACCTTGACTAGGATCACACCCCACACTGGGGGGCAAAATAAGAGAGTTTGTTGTTTTTACCATCCAGACAAAGCAGTGAAGATGGATGCTGGAATTGATCATGTAATGTTTCTTCTTTCATTATCATCCAAATGAAACAGTGAAGATAAATACTGCGATTGGTTAAAAGATTTGAGCTTCTCATAAAAACAACTGATATGATTGTTCTCAACGAAACAAAAACGAAGAAAACAAAGAGAAAAGCCCAAACCCGACACTGGGGGGCAGGACAAATCATTTTTTTTAAAAAAAAAACAAATCCAAAAGACAAAGGTCAGGAAACAAGCACAAGTGATTCCTAGTTTTTGAAATCCCTTAAACACTTTTTGAGCCTGCAACATATCCATTTTCTTCGTAACCAATAGCTAAAGCCTACATTATATACCTGATAAAGCCCTTTCTGATCAAAGGCAAGCATTCTGGATAGGTAGGCAGTGCTTTCTCGTGCGGGTCAAATCATTATTCATGCAAATAAAATAAATGCTTTGAATCAATTCGGTTCTCAATAACCCTCAAATTGAAATTTAAACCTTTTGTGACCAACCAGATGTCACTTCATCTTTAAACCAAAAGCAAAAAGCTTTCATCACTTCAAGAAACCTGTCCATAAGAATCACTTGAATTTTTTAGAACAAGTTTATTTTGAACCAATGTCAAAATCATTTTTGTGATTGGAATAACTTGGATGTTCCAAAAATTTTGCATGAAAACATTTCATTGTACCAAAAAACCCACTTTCACATATCCTCACTCCAAACTAAACCCAAGTTAAACACTTAGGGGGCATGATCAAGCTGGGGGGCAATCAAAAACACATGGTAGGGCTGGCTCCATGATTCCTGTTCTAAGGAAAATATCGGGCAAAATTGGTAACTCTTGAGATAATGGGTGAAGGACAAAGATGTATGATGACATCAAACCCTTCCCAGAGGTCAAGATCACAAGATGTAACCCGAGTAAGCAAAAGTGGAAAAGCCATCGAAGTTTACTACCAATACTACAACTTTTGAGAGAAAAGAAAGACACCATGAAAAAATGGGGGCCTATATTTCTCAGGTAAGTATACATGCATATCAATCATAATGCATTTGCTTTTCAACATTGACAATCATTGTTTCAACATCTTCTTTTAGGTAGTGCGTTTTATAACCCTACCTCCGTTTGAGTGCGCCTTTGAGCCCTCACCTCCATTTTGAGTGCGCCTTTGAGCCCTCATCCCTTTGGTAGTGCGTTTTCTAACCCTACCTCCTTTTGAGTGTGCCTTTGAGCCCTCAACTTCTTTTGAGTGCGCCTTTGAGCCCTCACCTCCATTTTGAGTGCGTCTTTGAGCCCTCATCCCTTTGGTAGTGCGTTTTCTAACCCTACCTCCAGTTGAGTGTGCCTTTGAGCCCTCACCTCCATTATTGAGTGCGCCTTTGAGCCCTCACCTCCATTTTGAGTACGCCTTTGAGCCCTCACCTCCATTTTGAGTGCGCCTTTGAGCCCTCATCCCTTTGGTAGTGCGTTTTCTAACCCTACCTCCTTTTGAGTGCGCCTTTGAGCCCTCACCTCCATTTTGAGTGCGCCTTTGAGCCCTCATCCCTTTGGTAGTGTGTTTTCTAACCCTACCTCCTTTTCAGTGCGCCTTTGAGCCCTTACCTCTATTTTGAGTGCGCCTTTGAGCCCTCACCTCCATTTTGAGTGCGCCTTTGAACCCTCATCCCTTGGGTAGTGCGTTTTCTAACCCTACCTCCGTTTGAGTGCGCCTTTGAGCCCTCACCTCCATTTTGAGTGCGCCTTTGAGCCCTTACCTCTATTTTGAGTGCGCCTTTGAGCCCTCACCTCCATTTTGAGTGCGCCTTTGAGCCCTCATCCCTTGGGTAGTGCGTTTTCTAACCCTACCTCCGTTTGAGTGCGCCTTTGAGCCCTCACCTCCATTTTGAGTGTGCCTTTGAGCCCTCATCCCTTTGGTAGTGCGTTTTCTAACCCTACCTCCTTTTCGGTGCGCCTTTGAGCCCTTACCTCTATTTTGAGTGCGCCTTTGAGCCCTCACCTCCAATATTGAGTGCGCCTTTAAGCCCTCATCCCTTAGGTAGTGCGTTTTCTAACCCTACCTCTTTTTAAGTGTGCCTTTGAGCCCTCAACTCATTCCAAGTGTGCCTTTGAGCCACCACCATTCAGGTAGAGCGTTTTGTAACCCTACCTCCTTTTGAGTGCACCTTTGAGCCCTCACCAACATTTTTCTGGGTAGGTCACCCATTACAATGCGACCAATTCTCCATGTTTTATAGCTGGGTAGGTCACCCATTACAATGAGACCACACTTCACATTCTTTCCTTTTTTTCGGGTTAACGGGGATTGGCGAAAGGAATCTCAGTTTAGCCCAACCATACACAGGACTTTGGGTCCGGTTGAAGTTTTAGGTCAATCAAATTTTGAGACGACCAGTTTCGGAAGACCAATGTTGTTTTTTCTTTACAACACTTACTATGCACAAATCTTTGCTCCGTAAGCATTGTAAAGAGGGGGCCAACTGTTGTAACCCATTTTTGGGTCCCCATAAAAAAATAATAAATACAAAAAAAAAACAAAGAAAGCTCAAAACGGTGCCGTTTTGAACGGCACCATCATCTTCTTCCCCTGGACACGCAGCGAAGCAGGGGAAGAAGAATTATTTTTCTTCTTCTGTTCACCGCCACGTTCGCCTTCAATAAGACGCCGCCTCCCTTCAAAAAGACGCCGAAAAGGGACACCACTTGCCCCGCTTTCCATGTATTAAGGCATGTATTAAGGGATAGTGGAGGGGCGGCCAACAGTGGTCGCCCCACCACGTCGCCCCCCCTGTTTTTGCCTATAAAAACAGGGGAGGGGGAGCAGAAGGAGAAAAAAAGAGGGGGGGGGAGAAGAGAAGGGAGAGACAGAGAGAAGAAAGCAGAAGAGAAGGGGGAGAGAGCAAAATAAAAGAAGAAGAAGAAGAAGCAGAGAAGAGAGTAAAACAGAGGAGAGAGGAAAACAGCACCGCCGGCCACCGCGAACAGCCAGTTCCGCCGCCGCCACCCTTGCCACATCAGTTGCTGCCAACATCACCATCGCTCCAGGTAGCCTTTCCCGTCGTTTTTTTTGGGTTCAACGTTCTGCATGCAGATGAAGATTAATTAGCGAGTTACTGTGCTGTGCACAGTAACTCGCTAATTAATTCACGGTTACTGTGCATGTGCACAGTAGCCCGCTGATTAATTCTCTGGTTACTGTACACACAGTAACCAGCCCATTCTTTGGGCCAGGTTCGGCCCAGCCCACATATTTGGGCCTAATCCAGCCCATTTCAAAGAAAAAAATCTAAAATATTTGTTTCAGCATTTTATAATTTTTCCGCGTAATTTTTATGTCATTTTGATTAATATTTGGTGGTATTTTTTTATGTTGTTAAAAATACCAAAATCTGATTTTCAAATACCCGGTTTTCGTCAAAAACTTCCACAAAATACAAAAAAATTAAAAAAAGAGAAAAAAATATTTTTGTGCATACGACCAAGTGTCTCAAAGCTAAAAATTCATATTGTATTTTTCATACACCAAACAAAATGTTTTAGCATGCATTTTGGCTTTAATAACCAGTTTATTAAAGTCAAGAGAATATTGGCCAATATTTCAAAACAATAAAAATTTTATTTTGTTTGTCTCTTAGTATCCGGGGTATGACTTTACACGTAATGCATATTCCGGATATTTAATTCTTTTTTTTGGACAATAGAACCTGGGGTATGACATTATATGTAATGCGTATTCTGAACAATAAAAAACCACAACACGACCTTAGATTTTATCAGATATTAAAACAATGCAGCTTACCTTAGGTAGGGCGTAGTTGGGGTGCTAATACCTTCCCTTTACGCAACCAGTCTCCGTACCCGATCTTTAAAGACCAGTTAAGGTTCCTAGTAACCAGAATACTAGGTGACGACTCCCAGTCCATATTTTTCACTCGTAGAGACAAGAATTCCATGTCTCCTTTTTTTTTTTTTCAAATTATAAATATTTCCGATTTTTTCCTTGAGGGTGGACGATCGTCGCGCCGCCGCACACGTGCGACAAACGGCTCACGACTTCTTCTTCATCAACAGCGGTGTCGCACGTGTGCGACGATCACCCACCCCTCCATCATCAAGGTGTGGTATGTATCTATCTATTGTGGAAAATATGGTGAGACAAGAAATTCTTTGTCTCTTAGCGGTGAAAAATGGACCGGGAGTCGCCACTTAGTATTCTGGTTACTAGGAACCCTAACTAGTCTTTAGAGATCAGGTACAGAGACTAGTTGCGTAAAAGAAGGGTATTAGCACCCCAACTACATCCTACCAAAGGTAGGCTGCATTGTTTTGTCTAATAAAATCTAAAGTCATGTTGTGGTTTCTTATTGTTCAGAATATGCATTACGTGTAATGTCATACCCCGGGTTCTATTGTCCGAAAAAAGAATTAAATATCTGAAATACGCATTACGTGTAATGTCATGCCCCGGATACTAAGAGATAAACAAAATAAAATTTTTGTTATTTTTGAAATTTTGGTCAATGTTCTCTTGACTTTAATAAACTGGTTATTAAAGCCAAAATGCATGCTAAACATTGATTTTTGGTGTATAAAAAAATATAATATGATTTTTTAGCTTGGAGACACTTGGTCATATACAAAAAAATAATTTTCTCCTTTTTTAATTTTTTTTGTATTTTTGGAAGTTTTGACAAAAACCAGATATTTTAATATCGGATTTTATATTTTTAGCAATATAAAAAAATTGCTTGATATTAATCGAAATGACATAAAAAATACGTGGGAAACTTGTAAAATTACAAACAAATATTTTTGTGAATTTTTTTTTACAAAAATAAAAAATAAAAAAAAACTAGGCTGGATCTGGCTCAACCATCCTGGGTTGGGCCTGACCCGGCCCATATAGTGTGGGCTGGGCTGATGTTCCAGCCCGTAACCAATAAAAGGGCTGGTTACTGTGCTACGCAGAGTAACCAGCAAAAATATAATTAGCTAGTTACTGTGCACAACATAGTAACTAGCTAATCAATCTTCATTTGCTGCAGAACGTTTAAGCCGAAGCGAAAAACAAACAGGGGAGGGGAGAAAGTTACCTAAAGCGATGGCGATGCTTGCGGCAGGGGTGGTGGTATAGGCGGCGGCTGTTCTTTTTCCTTCTCTCCTGTCTCCTCTGTTTCTCTTCTCATCCACCCTTTCCTCTGCCTTTTTTCGTTGTCTACTCTTCTTCTCCTTTATCCCTTCGTGGTTGTCAGTGGCGGTTGGAGATGGCAGAGTCAACGGCGGTCAGGTGGTGTGCTGTGGCGGTGGAGAGGAAGCACGGTGGCAGCTGCGGTTGTTCTTCTTCTCCAGTATATATATATATATATATATATATATATATATATATATATATATATATATATATTCTTGTCACTTCCCTTTCTCTCCTCTGCCTCCTTTGCTGGTCTCCATTTCTCTCCTCTGTCTTCCCCAAATGTCCCCCTCCCCTTTTCTGTAATACTTCTCATAGGTTGTTCTCAGCTTTCTCTTCTCTATTCAGTCTCTCTACAAAAAACTGTCGGTCCTCGCTCTCGGTCTCCCTTACTTTCTCTTTTAAAAATCCTTCCAACCCTCCAACTTTCCTTTCTTTCCTTTTTTTTTTTCGGCACTCCCTCCTCTGGTATTTATAAGCAGAGGAGGGGAGGGCCACCTTACCCCTGTCATGGCGCAGGGTAAGGTGAGCTGGGGGTTGTTCAAAAGCAGGGTATGACTCTTTCAGCGCGAGGGCGTGGTGGTGTCAGTGAAGAGACAAGTCGAGTCGTCGTTGGTTTTTTGGGTTTTGGGAGAGAGAGAGAGAGGAACAAAAGACAGGGGAAAACTGCTTCTTCTTCCCCTGCTTTCTGCGTGTGCAGGGGAAGAAGAAAGCTTATGGTGCCGTTCACAACGGCACCGTTTGCTTCTTTTTTTGTTTTTGGGAAAAGCGTGAAACGACACTGTTTTGACCAAAACGTGCCGTTGCGTTTAAATGAAAACGGGCGCCAGAATGCATCCAATTTCAAATCAGCCCTTCAATTTGCGTGCTTTTTCATTGTAGTCCTTGGTTTTGGATTTCTTCAATCAAGTCCTTAATTGGCCACCAGACTTCAATAAACATGCAGTTAAGCCTCTGATTTGATCAAATCAACTCTAAAAAAATATAATTTGATCCCAGAACTTCAATTTCTTCCAATTAAAACCCAAATTGACTTAAAAATCAAATTTTCTTACAATCAAACCCTCTAATAATTCAATTAAACCTTCAAAAAAATTTAATTGAGTCCATAAACATCTGATTTTGTACTTTTCTTCCTCAAATAAAATTTTCTTAATCAATAGGGCTCTCACTGGTCAATGATATACTGACAAATTTTGACATTTATATTTTTGAACCTCCTTAACCAATTTTGACTGTTTTTTGGGTGCTCTGGCATCCTCTTTTCATTGATATATTTTTTGATATAATATTATTATTATTTTTCAAATTTTTTTTAATAAATTTTTATTTTTCTCTTTTTTTATGCGGGGATCCAAAAATGGGTTACAACAATCGGCAACGCTCTTCAGTCTTCAGATTGTTCACTCTTCATCAACAATGCTCTTCTCTTCAGTCTTCAACAACGACTTACTATTCAACCTTCATCAACAATAATCGTTTTTTTTCCATCATCAACGGCTTCCTCTACAGTCTATACTGTAAGTTGTTCCATTTATAATATCATTTTGTTTGGTTGTTGAGAAAGTTTTGGAAAAAGATGTGACCTTTTTATTGTTATATGCTGATTAGTTGAACTAAATTTAATTAATTTCTTGATAAATAATGTGCTTAATATCGGTTTGGTTTGCTAATGATTTAGAGGTGATGAAAGTTTAGATTTTGACAAACCAGAAGTAGATTGTGATAAGAAAAAATATATGCAACATGAAATTATTCAAATCAGGAAGAAATTTAGAGGATTTTATGGGTTTTTTATTATTATTTTCTATTGTGGGCTGATATGTGGGTTGTGAACTTTACGCCCTTCCTTTTCATAAATATGGCTTTGCTCTGTGAATAAGCTGTGATTAATGGAACTGGATTTACAATTTATGGCTAATTAACTTTGTGGATAGTTTACTGCTTAAACTATAGTTTGAGTGTTAAATTATAGTTGAGCTTGTTGACTGGAGATGATAACTTTCTTTTCTTGCCCAGATTTCGGTGGTGCAATATGATTATAGTCTAGATGCACTCTACTTAGGGGATTTATATTACTGGTCATGATTATAGTCTTCTAAATTGTTTCTACAATTTTTATAATTGTCTTCGAATTGCTGATAAGGTTTTGGATAATACTAGCTGCATAAATCACATAGAACAATCTTGGCTAATTTTATTGTCACTATTGATTTATATTACTAGTCATGATTCTCTTTGATTTAAAATTTATTTGTTTTAACCTTACAAATGTATGGGGAATAATGAGCAAGATGAAGAAAATGAAGTTAGTTTTAGTTTACATGACATACCAACAAATTGTTTGTTTTAAGTTTGTTAATTGTAGTTATTGAAAAGTTACTTAAATTATGTATAAATTTTTATTTGAACCATGTATTTTAAGGTGCTTGAATTATGTATTAATTTTTATTTGAACCATATATTTTAAGGTACCTAAACTATATATGAAAAAAAAATTCTTATGAATTTACGATCCAAGTTTATTTTGCATTTTCTATGCCATGTTAAAAATATGTTTTTGACAACCTTGTTTATAAGTCATGGTAGATTTGGCTAGGGGTATTTTTACTATTAAATATTATTAATTATAGTAAGATAACAAAAATATCATCAAAGATAAAAGAATCTAAACAACAAGGGCTAGAGTAACTTGTAAGAATGTAATTAAAAATAAATAAAGAGCAGTGATCAATATAAAAAGAGATAAAAAATTTCAGGACTGAAGATGAAAAACATTATTCTTTTTTTTTTGTCTCCAAATTTTTCATTTCATTTTATTTTATTTGTTAATGTTAATTAACTGAGAGCATTGAGACTGGGAACCCTAACCCTAACTATGATTATTTTCGAAAACCAAGTTTATAAAAAGAGTAGAGCAAATGAATTCACAAAACATATATATCCGGTTGTTTGAGGTGTACAAAGTATTTTTGAAAACCACGTGATTCCGGTAGAAGATTGCCTTTTTCCAAGAAAAGTTTTTTGAAAAAGAAAATATTATTTGAAAATTAGCCAGTTTCATGACTAAATACAGAAAGAGTCAACATTAAACTATTAAGCAATCTAATGAGCTTCTTCGGAAACAGTAACATTGTAAAGACTTGCACGTAACTAGCATCTTCTACTGTTTGGGGTCACTTTTGGCTGTCATTTCTGCAAGTAGCTATTGAAATTTAACTAAACCACAAGTCTAAATTCAAGAATATGATGTATGGGCCAATCAAAACAAACTAATCAATCAAAATACTATTTTTGCCCGTGCATCTCGTTTATATGTTAAAAATAATAATTATTCTACAGCGTAGCGCTAGTCAATTCAGCTGCAGGGACTAAAATCAATGTCTTCAATGGAGAAATAAAAGAGATGTTGCGCATGGATCCTCAGCAGCCAGGATTATCGTTTAGGCTTGCGAGGGCTATTTTAAAAATTATTAGTTTAAGTATTATAAACTATAAAATAACTAAAAATTTTAAAAATTATTCAAAATACATATAAACTTACCCATCCAGATACCAACTGTAATAAAAATTTATTGCAAGGGAAGTACTGCTAGAAAAATAAAAACAAAAAGTTACCAAGAAATATTTAAGAAAGGCCGGCAACAAAGTCCAAATGTACCTAACCCAATTCCACGAGGTATTTCTTAGACAGGCCTGCAAATTTGTCAACTTCTAAGAACTTGAATCTTTCTTCCCTCTCAGCTTATAAATAGCCAGCAATATTCCACCTACGGTACACAACCTCTCTGCTACATATATATAGCCTAGATTTAATTCTTTTTGTAGCATATTTTACATAAATGGCTCGTTTGAGCACAGTCCCTTTCATCTTCTTTCTCATTTTGACTTGTCACGCACAGTCTTTTGAAGCCAGAAAGTTCTTGAGCTTGGAGAAGAAAGAAAACCCTTCTTTGAAAGACAATACGACGTCACCTTACCATCGTGTTAGTGAAGGCCATGCAATAGTTCTCGATACAGGGTTCATCATTTCCCACCTCTCCAAGATCGATCGAATTTTGCGTTCCGTCCCCAGTCCTGGAACAGGAAACTAGATTATATTTCTTTTGTATCACATTATATATATATATATATATATATATATATATATATGATCATCCTGTGGGGGCATGCTTAGTTACTTGAAAAAATGCTTTTTAAATTGCAACTTTCAGTATGTATATTTTATGCAGAGGTGGTTTGAATAAAAAGTTGCTGTTTTGGCAGTTAGTATAGCATGTATTCTTGCGTTAGTTTCTCTCGTTATTGAAAGAGCCTTTTTATGTAACTGTTGGTGGCATTCTCTCTTGTTCATAGATATAGAGGGATTCAAAACATAAATAAAATAAATTTATAGACGAAACATAAAAAGTCCAAAGAAAAGGGATCGAATTTAAAAAAAGCGAAACTTAGTGGGCCAATCTGAACCTTTTCATGCCATCCGAACAACAAATGTGCGGGCAGGTTTTTTTTATAAAATGTCAATTTTAATCCTTAATTTTTCAATTTTAGTCTTAAGAACAACATGGAATTAGGTTTTTTTTTTTAAAAAAAAAAAATTAATCTTTAATTCAACGTTAAAATATTTAACGAGAAGTGAAACATGTGAAAACAAATAAATTAATTAAATAATAATAAATAAAACTATGTGAACTTAATTTGTAGTGATCAAAATAAAAAAAGGAGAAAGATTTCAGGACCGAAAATGAAAAACATCTTTTTTTTTTATTAACATAAGTATTCGGGTCAGCTTGCGTGTATTTCAATTAATCCTACAAGTTTTGAAATTAACAACTATTTAAGTTTTTAATGGCTCTAAAAAAACTCAAACTCACGATTATTAAAAACAAACTTAAGGTATAACCACCTTTCAAGGTTGGAAAAAAAAAAACTTTATAAACTAACAGGCTAATAAATAAAAAACACTTTTCAACTACTGAACAATTTTTTTTCCTTCAATTTTTTTATATTTGTTAATGTTAATTAATTGAAAGCATTTAGCAGTGAGAACCCTAACCTTAAGTATGATTATTTTAAAAAACCAAAAAGATATCAATGTCTAGTTTATAAAGAGAGTAGAACATATGAATTCACAAAACATACACACACACACTATCCATTTGATTTTTCCCCTGTAATCTAAGAAAACTACAGTTCTTTCGTGATTCCGGTAGAAGATAGTATTTTTCCTATAAATGTTAAAAAATATATATTATTTGAAAATAAATCAGTTTCATGACTAGTCAACATTAAACTATCAAGCAAACGAATGAACTTTTTCGGAAACTGTAACATTGTAAAGACTTGCACGTAACTAGCATTTTGTATTGTTAGGGGTCAAATTTGGTTGTCATTTCTTCAACTAGCTATTGAAATTCAACTAAAAAGTCTTGCTCCATTAAGTGGTTACTATTCAAGAATATGATGTAAGTGCCAATGAAAATAAATTAACTAAATTTGTTTTTTTTTTTAAAAAGAACATGAAAATACTGTTCATCTAGTCACATTGCACCGTGGAGAATAGTATTTTCACCTTCTTATCAGTTGAAAAAAATATAAAAACTAATACGCTAATAATTGAAGGTAGAATTTTCCTTGTGATATAATCATTTTTTTTTTATTTTTATATTGATTGAGGACATGATGGGTATTTTATGTGAAAGCACAATAAATTTACATCACTACCCTTATAAATAAATTGTTAAGTTACGATTCAGGGTTACTTTTGTATTTTCATATAAAATGTGCATACATAGCACTATTGTTCTTTTTTTTTTTGTAATTAATGGGTTGGGTGGGGGTATTTTAGTCTTTTAATAAATCAAAAGTATTTTAAAAAACATGTTGTGCAAGCGTCAATCGCTCCATCATTTTCAGACAACTCATTCCACTAGCCAAAGTTTCTGTTTAGGGGTGATGTCCGATTTGTCTAGGCATTTCATCAATGACCCCGCGGCACGTGCACATAGAAGATCTCAAGTTTGGTGCCAACAGCCATTCCTGGTTTTTCTTCTTTCTTTTATATTTCTTCCTTGGTGTTTGTGCTGCTCCGGAACTTTTCAAATTAGCCACTAAATTTTTTTTTTTTTTTATTTAGTCATTGTTTTTTAATTATTATTTATTTTATTTGAAATAATTTATAAAGTTTAAATTTTATTTTGATTTCATCATCATTCAATTTATTGCATTGTCAAATTTAATCCTCATTCTTGTTATTTATAGAATCTAAGATAATTTTTAGAATTGATTTTTTTTTAATTTTACTCTTCATTATTTTTTTCCTATTAGATTTCATCCTTATTATTTTGATTGTTGTTTTTTCTCATTTGTAAAATTTTTTAGATTGATATTTTTTTTAATTTGATTTCATCATTCAACATTTAATTGATTTGGATTAAAGCTTCTTGATTAAGCACGTATCTAGGATTTCACCCGGGATTGCTTTGCTCTTTTTTTTTTTATCATCTATTTAAACTTATATTTTTTCAGTTTAATCATTCAATATTTATTTAATTGAAGGTTGGATTTTATTTTTTATCCAACTTTCTGCATCCTTTGCTTTTATTTTTTAATTGGTTACCTCAGATTTTTTTATTTATTATTCTTTGTTAAATTTATTTATTTTAAAATAAATTTTATTTTTAAACTAAAAAGAATTAATTGAATATAGGTAAATGTTCACTGTCCCGAAGTGTTGCTCTCGCGATCTTTGGGACTGTTTTCAATGTCGTCAAGTAGTCTTTTATAGTGGGGTTGAATTTTCTCAACAACCTCTTATAGTGGTGGTTATCTATAATAGAATGATAGGGAGTCTCTAATAATTTTTTTCTTCTTCTCATTTCGGGTACAATATCTGCGTCTTATTTGATTTAATTAATTGTTATCAAATGTTTTTTTTATTTGTCTATTACCAATACCTACAATTTAAATTATTATATTACTCAATTTATCCAGTTAAATTAATAAATTGGGGGTAAAATTTTTCAGCCTGCTGTAAAAATAGTACTTTTAACTAAGCATCTCTTTTGTATGGTAAAAAACATTAATTGGCCAGCGTGGGGTCACCTATCTCTATCTACCATGTATGTAGCTATAGCTAGATTCGGCTACAGGGACTAAAATCAATGTCTAGATCCTGAGCAATCATGATTATTGGATGAAAGTACTGCTTGAAAGAAGAAGAAAAAAGGTGAGCAAGAAATACTTAAGAAAGGCCTGCAACATAGTTCAAAGGTACCTAACCCAATTCCACGAGGTATTGCTAAATTAACAAAGCGAAGATTTTCCTTAATTTGTCAACTCCACGGATATCGACTCAACTACTAGCTAGTAGCTACTTTAATCTTTCTTCTCTCTCAGACTATAAATAGCTAGCAATATTCCACCTATGCTACACATCCCCTCTGCTACAGATATATAGCCTGGATTTAATTCTTTTTGTAGCATATTTTACATAAATGGCTCGTTTAAGCACAGTCCCTTTCATCTTCTTTCTCATTTTGATTTGTCACGCACAGTCTTTTGAAGCCAGAAAGGTCTTGAGCTTGAAGAAGAAAGAAAACTTTTTTTTTTTTTTAAATTAAAGTGGATGTCCGAACTAATTTATACAGATTTTAACTAATTCCACAGGTCCTAAAATTAACAACTATGTAAGTCTCCAGTGGCCATCATATTATCAACCTCATGACTCGAACCTGAGACTACAAGAAAAGCAAACCCCTTGATTCCAAACTCTTATCACTTGACCACCTACTAAATGGTTAAAGAAAACAACCTTTCTTTAAAAGATAGATAATCAACTGGTGAAGTCTTAATTTAATATGGTATGTAGTTAATTAGCTGGTTACATGTTGTATTATTATATTCATGTAAACATATATTTATTATTAATAAATGCTTAATTTATCTTTAATCTAGAGTAAAGATAAAGTTCATGGGATAAAAATACTTTATAAAAAAAATTATAAAGTTGTTATAATTATAAGATTTCTATTGCATCAAAACATTGTTCCTAAAATATTTTTAATTGATGCTCTCTTAAATATTGGACATTCATTAGAGCCATAAAGATTGATATATATTATGTTCTCTCCTTTATAAAAGGAAGTATTTGTTCTCATAAGTTGAGATATAAGGGGTATCTATAATTAATATGTAGGTACTTGTCATAAGACATGTACACTGAACTGATCTGCATGAGAATTTCATATGGAGAGATCACTTATACCTATGAAAAGACTCACATGGCGATTGTGTAAGTGATCATTAAACTTGAGATCACTAAATCTTATATAGAAAAATATTAGGTTTTGATCATGTTAAATGTTATCTTAATTGAGGTACTGAAAGGACAAACATTGAGTATAATATGAACTACATGAATATACTTAAATGATCAAGAGAGAATTCATCATCTTAGGTGAATTAGGGAAAATATTCTATATATTCTCAAATACTATTGACTAAGAAATACTTGGCCAATGTAGAATGCGATTTGAAAAGAGTTTCATTTCTTATTCAAACGATCAATGACTATTATACGGATAATAAACATGATTTGGCATGACAGATATATTTCATGCCTTAATGTTAAATTAGAACATTATTGATGAAATGATATTAATTATACTGAGAAACCAATTACTGAAATGTTAAGTCAAACCACTAATGACTTTTCTAATATTTGGGGGATCATGACACGTTGCTAGACGATATACATAGTCTTCAAATATAAACTAATCAATTATTGAATTGATAATAAATTAAAATTTTTAATTTATTTAATTATAATTATAATTTATATTTGGACCAACATATTAGAGACCTAATGGATCACACACATTAAGAACCATTAGTCATAAATTAAACTGAGATGATTTAATTAAGTATAATTTAATTCAAATATATTTTAGAAATTAAGGATTAGAATATAATTAATAAAAAGATTATATTTCTAGACCTAGAAAAATCAAGTAAGGACTTGATTGAGTTAATTTCTAAAATTTTCCTGAATTTATATATGAATATTATTTAGGGGGCAAAATGATATTTTGCTAATTTATAGGGTTTTTTATATTTTTCTATAAATAATAAATTATACCTCTTATTTAAAGAGTAGTTGTTTGTGTTATATATAAAAATTATGTGAACACAATATTAGAGCTAGCACTTTAAGCATAACAATCTCTCTTCAAAATAGAGATTTAGATGATTTTTAACGAGAGGTTTGTATAGATTATTGTTAGAGCATATATAATTGACAACTTGTAATCTATAGCAACACAACTTTTAAAAAATTATTTAAAGTTGAAGAAAATCAAATCATCAAATAATAAATTTATAAATAATTCTAGATCTATTTAATATAATTCTAAAAACTCTAAAATAATTTTATTTTATAATTTTTTATACATATATATGTAATAGTAATCGATAAAGGGTTCATCATATCCCATCTTTCTAAGATCGACTGAATTTTGCAATATCTTTCAGAGAACTGATCATCTTGTGGGGGCATATTTAGTTACTCGAAACTTTGCATTTTAAATTGCAACTTTCTGTATAGCTTGTATTCTTGCATTAGTTTCTCTCGTTATTAAAAGAGCCTTTTTGTATAATTAATTGATCAAGTTATTGGGTCATCAAGTGAATTCTAAAATGCTATAATTTTAATATATATTTTTAATAAAACAATATTATTTTGAATAAAAAATTAAAATACTAAAATAACACAATTTTAAATAATTTCTTTTAAAACATTATTGTAGTTGACTCAACCTAGTAACTAGATCACAAGTTGATCCACTAATTTGCAGCGTATGAGAAGAAGACTCCGATATTGTGAATATTTTTTTTTTGGTATTACAAAAATAATAGACTGTGAGTATAAATAGTGACAAAAATTTCTATCTGTAATACTGTCAAATCTGGTAATATGTGTTTTTTTTTATATAAAATAACATGTCTTTTCAAAAAGTAATTTTTAAATTAAAACTTATTTTAATATTAAAAAAAATGATTTGAATAAAAATAAATAAACAATCAGTATTTTTTTATATGAAATATCAAAAAATATAAAACCTAAGAAAAATCATATAAAAACTAATTAAGGAGTTATTTTATCTACATTAAATGTTCATGAGGGAAATATTAAAAAAACAAGCATGTTTCATATATAATTATTAAAAAAGTAATCATTAATATTCTGACAAAAAATATATAATATTATTTGAAAACTATGCCATAATCGAATAATTATTTAAAATCAGTCCTATAGTAATATATATATATATATATAGGGTCATTTAGAAGAAAAAAAAAAAGCCAATCATGACTGTGTATAGGCTATAAAGCCAAGGCATTCTTGGGTCTGGAATGCCAGACTTGCACGCTTAAGTTTTTTTTGTTGTCATCTGCAGGTGTTTAGTCCCAAAAATCCAATTTCAATCTTATTGATGCAAAACATGAAAATACAATTATATGGACCTTTAAAATCCCATTACTAATTACAACAATATATTTTAATTAGATAAAAAAATTAAAATCAAACCAAATTAAAAAACATTGAGCTTCAACTACCTTGTCAGTCATCATTGAAGGCAGAAACTACCTTCATTGATTTATCCTCGTAAACAAATTCAAAAAACATCAAAATAACAATTATTGGTGGCTAGAATTTGATTGTCGAGAACTTTCTCTCTCTATTTCTTTTTACTACTTTCTCTTCCTTTCCTGGACATCTAAAGACTGAAATGAAAAAAATAAACTTACAAATGAAAACATAAAAATCTCATAGAAAAAGGACTAAAAATAAAAAAAGCAAAACTCTAGGGACCAAATTGAATATTTTCATGGCATTTAAGCAACAAAAGCGTGAAAAGGTTTATTTTTTTTTAAATATCAATTTCGATGCTTGATCTTTCAATTTTAGTTTTAATAGCATCATAAAATTTATTTTAGTAAAATTGGTCTTTAATTCAACATCATAATTTTTAACAAAATATCATACATGCAAAAATATGAAAATAAAAAACATTGAGCTCCAACTACCTTGTTGGTCATCATTGAAAGCAAAAACTACCTTCATTGATTTATCCTTTTTTAAAAAAATCAAAATACATTAAAATAGCAATTATTGATGGCTAAAATTTGATTGTCGGAGAACTTTCTTTCTCTGTTTTTTTTTTTCACTACTTTCTCTTCCTTCCCTGTACATCTAAAGACTAAAATGATAAAAATAGACTTACAAATGAAAGTATAAAAATCTCATAGAAAAAGGACTAAAAATAAAAAAGCAAAATTCTAGGGACCAAATTGAATATTTTCATGGCATTTAAGAAACAAAAGCGTGAAGAGGTTTAGTTTTTTTAAAATATCAATTTCGATCATTGATCTTTCAATTTTATTTTTAATAGCATCATAAAATTTATTTTAGTAAAATTGGTCTCTAATTCAACATCATAATTTTTAATAAATTGTCAGATATGCGAAAATATAAAAATTAAAGCAGCTAACAACAAATAATACATGTCAATAAAGCTTATAAGAATATAATTAAAAATAAATAAAGTTCAGCGATCAAAATATTTAGGAATTGAAAATTTGAAAAAACCATTATTCATCTTCAAGTTATGTTAATTCATAAAATATCTTAATAATTTATATCCTTATAAATGAGAACAAAAATCTAGGGGTTAGCAAAACCGGTTCGGTTCAGTTTTTAACAAAAAAAGTAATCAAACCGAATTTTTTTTTAAAAAAAACCAAAACCGAACCGAAACCGGTTTGGTTCGGTTTTTTCCGGTTTGGCTCGGTTTTTCGATTTTGGCTCATTTTTTTCGGGTTTTGGCTCGGTTTTTCCGGTTTGGCTCGGTTTTTTCCGGTTTGGCTCGGTTTTTTCCGGTTTGGTTTGGTTTTTTTCGGTTTTATAAACCTAAAACCAATACCGAACCGAATCGATTGGTTTTTTCAAAATTGTAATCGGTTTAATCGGTTTTTTTTTCGGTTCGGTTTTTTCGGTTTTTTTTTCTCGGTTTTCTCGGTTTCTCGGTTTTTTTGCACACCCCTACAAAAATCTACTAGTTATGTACTTGTGTTACGTCACGAGGTTTTTCTGCGTTAAATATAATATTTAGCTAGTGCATACATATTTTAAAAAAGAAAAAAAAATTGTGATTCAAATCATAGACGAATTAAATCAAATAAATCACTTTTATTTTAATCAGGTAATAAAAAATAAACAATGATAAAAAAATATATATCAAATTAAAAAACAAATGCTAATGGTAACCTGAATTTTTTTTTTTTTTGTAAATAGAGATAAATGATGTAACTCAAGTAAAAAGGAAGGATCATAACTGTCGCACCCGACATCGCGGCGGCTCTAAAAATAATTCTTTCTCTTGAATTACGGAAAAAAGAACAGATTTCTGGGATCCGGTTCTTTTAAGGAAAAGGTCTTGTTTGAGGAGTCGGCACCTAGTATTATGGTCACTAGGAACCCTAACTGGTCAACAGAGATTCTATAGCTCGGGATTGGTTACGTAAAAGGGAAGATATTATCACCCCTTAAACGTTCTGCCTAAGGCAGACTGCATTGTTGGTTTTGTCTTAAATTGCTAAATATTTATTAATTTATGCTGTGATGATTTGTTTATAATATTCCTGACTCTGGCGCCAGTGAATATTCAAGCTCGAATAATTCAAACTCTGGCGTTGGTAAAAATTCGTAGCTATGACAAAAATTAGATCAATATATTTTTTTATTCCCTACTCTAGCACCAGTGAATAAATAAATAAAAATGAATTTATTTTTATGCATGCACACATTTTTTATTTTTCTAGCTAAACAAAATAAAAATACAACGAATAAAAATAATATAAATTTAAACTAGTATTTTTATTCCTGACTCTGGCGTCAGTGAATAAACCAATAAATTTACATTATTTTTATTCATGCATAGACATTTTTTATTATTTTTTATTTTTTTATTTTTCTGCTTTCTATTTTTTTATTTTTTTTCTATTTTTTTATTTTTTGGGCTGGGCCCAGCTCAGCCCACATGGGCTGGGCTGGACCCAGCTGGGCAAAAAATGAAAGAAAGCAGGAAATGAATTAAATCTAAAGTGAACAGTAACCGGTGATTTAAAAATAAAAAGCGGGGAAAGATAAGATTACTTACCTGGCGCTGCACTTGAAGATGAGGATGACGGGGATGGAGGACTGTCCGGCTGATGCTATTTTCTCCTCCTCTTTTTTTCTTGGTGTTCCTCTGTTGGCGTCTTCGTCCTCCTGTGTTCCCTTCGTGTCCTGGGTTCTGAAGTCGAGGGCGAAGCTTGGTGCGCTGGCTTTTTCTGGATTTATACTCTGTTTCTCTGGTTCTGTTTCGTTCTTCTCTGTGTTCCCGTCCCTCTCCTCTATTTCTGGTTTTCTCTCTTCGTGTTTTTCGTCTCTGTTTCGTCCAAAATCCCTTGTTTTCCTCTCTGGTTTTCAGTGTTCTCTCCACTGGTTCCTAGCCTTCTCCCCTGGGTTTCTCTTCTGCTCAGGACAAAGGAGATGGTGATAAAAGCATGACGTTCTGCCGGTTGAACGTGAGCTCCCTCTGGTTTTTCTTTGTTTTTTTTGTTTAGTTTCTCCCCTCTATCCTCGGTTCTGTCTTTTTTTTCTCCCCCTCTCCCCTGCCGTGCATGGCTTTCTTTCTTTCTCTCCGTTTTTTTTTCCTCCCTTCTCCCCCTCGCTCTCTCATCTTCTCTGGCTTTATAGCCAGGGAATGCCAAGCATCTCTGCAATTGAAACGGCTTCAAAGCCATTACTGCAGAAACTGTTCCTGTGGAAGGAGACGAAGAAGGCGATGGTTGGTTTCTAGAAACGGCGCCGTTTGTGTGATGGGAATGGTCATTTGCAATCTAGTCACTGAAGTTCTGAAATCATGCAATCAAGCCCCTAGATAAAATTTCATTGGATCCTTGTATTGCTGCGCCATTTTCAAGCTGGTCCTTGGATTTTAAGTTTTGCAACTTGGACCCCAATTAAACTCTAAACTTTGATATTCTTCAATTAAGTCCCTAATTTCATCAATTAAATCCAAAGTCCAATTAAGTCTCAAAACTTATCGATTCTCCAATTAAACCCTTAATTGGATTAATTAAATTAATTCTAAGCTTAATTAAGTCTCAAAACTTATCAATTCTCCAATTAAACCCTTGATTGGATGAATTAAATTAATTTCAAGCTTAATTAAATCTCAAAACTTATTAATTCTCCAATTAAGCCCTTAATTGGATTAATTAAATTAATTCCAAGCTTAATTAGATTAATTCCAAAGTTTAATTAAACCCCAAAAACTTATAATCATGTTGCCCTTAACCCAAATTTTAATTCATTCTTCATTTATTTCATTTTACTTGTTTTCATCATCATTATTATTATTTTTATCATTATTTTTTATCTTTTTCAGTAAATAAAATAATAAAAATAAAAATGGTCAAAATTTGGGTTATGACAATAATAATAAACGGGCACAATAATTTTTTTCCCTTCTATAAAATACATTTACTTGATCCATTCCCCAAGCAACACTAGCTACGGTTTCAATGAGGTTCCTCCCCTTTTTTCCCTCAAAGACTCTAGCTACGGTTTAAATGCAAGGAACATGAATTCACTAATGAGCGCAAGCTTCCTCCTTGAACTGCTTTCCTGACTAGAAGAAGAGGTCTGTAAAGATGGCAGGACATTTAGACTCTTCGGAGTAATTGAATCAGTCGTAGATCTTTAGATCTTCCAAGCTAGCTTCACCCCAGTTGAAGACCCCACCTTTTCCGATTTGATATTGGGATTTCCTTTGGATTAAACTGGCAATTCCGCCGGGGAAGAAGGGCATTCGCCGGCAGCTTTCGAGAAGGAATAAGCGGTTGTCAGGCCTTCCCTGTCATGTGCCTCCTAAAGAAAAAAGGGTTTCTATCTCCACTCATGATGTATGTTAATTTATCAAAAACTCTCTCTTCTACATTCAGGGTAAGAATCCATCTGAGCTTATGCAAGAAAGTCTACAATCATAATAATAATTACTTGGCTGGTCGAGACTGAATTGCTCTGTGGATTCAGCTTACAATGTTTCAGACATACCAACAGTTGGTGAGACACATCCTTCTGGAAAAAAAGAAAGGATTAATTGGATAGGTCTTCTTCCTCCTCCTCCTTTTGAATTACCTCTGTACAGTTTCGTTAATCTTTTGAAAATGTAATTGGCATCCGGGGATAGAATTGTCTTCTCAAGCTGGGTCCTGTGAGACTGATTTCATGACAGAAATTCAAAGTTGATATATATCAAATCAAGAAACACAACTGGTCAAGAACATAATTAGTAATTTCTGAGATCACTTATCAAGACGAATATTCGATCAATCATGAAAAGACTGGCATGTCGTGGAATTCCTCGACTAGCCCGAACAAGGAAAGATAGAACCTCTGACTTCTTCGTTCTCACATGTCATTATAGTGCGAAAAAGATGATGTTAGCCGGATAATATTGGCTGTTATTGGGACTTTTTCAACAAAAACAGAGTTACAGATGAAGTTGCCATCAGGTCCCATCCATGGTGGTGCAAGAAAAACTACATAACATATAGCCATGTCGCCCCAAATAAAATATCTAAATCCATTTTAAGATTTCAAATATCTTTTATTCAGGAATCTTGGTTATTTTCTTATGTTATTTTTTTATGGTTTTACACCTTTTGACAAACACTTTTAACATCAATATATATATGTAAAAAGAATTCTTAGTTAAAAGACTAGCTGAGGTGTTCACCCTTCGTCATAGAGTTAGGTGTGTGTGTGTATATATATATATATAATGTTCATGATTTGAAATGGAATAAAAAAATATATAAAAATCATGATAAACTTGTAATTATGTTAATTAAGACCAAGATATGTCAAATTTGTAACTTAAATAATATGAGTGGAATAACTCAATAAAAAAACTATAAAAAATTATAAAGTCCATCATATATTGAATGATAAAATTGAAAAAAAAATCTTAATTAAATAATTTTTTTTAAAATAGCAATTAAAAGAATGTATTTCAAAATTAAAATACAAAATAAATTTTATATTTAATTGAAGGGTATAATTAAAAAAAATAGTAAAAGAATAATGTTTTTCTTAAAAAATAAATGAGGCTCAAAATTAATATAAAAAACAAAGACTTTAAAATAAAAGGATTTATAAAAACTGTAAAATAACCTGATGATGATAAACTTTAGTGGAGCCTTGAATAAGATTTCTATTCACAATCATACATTATATATATATATGAAAAATCTACGGCATAGATTTCACGTAGACAATATATCTTATCATATTTCATGCTCCAACTTGGAACATTAGGCATTTTTATTATAAGATTTTATCAATAACGAACAACTCAATAGATGAAAAAATTAAAATCCAAACACGCAATTATGAAAATTAAAAGACTTTAATACTTAATTAAAAATAAGTCTTCATATAATTTTTCATATAAGCATACTTAAAATATTTTATTTTATTTTATAGCATGTTCTTTTTTTTTGGGGGGGGGGGCAGAATTTTTATATCTTGTTGTTATTGCAAAGTTTCATATTTTGTTTTTTTTTTTTAAAGAAGAGAAATAGAGCTTTGTTATTTTTTTTTAAATAGAGACAAATTAATTATTTTCAATTAAAAATAAAAATAACTTGTCATTCATATTTAAAAATAAATTTAGTTTGATTATATGATAAAGAAAATATAATCAGTTATAAAAAAATGATAAATCATAATCTAAAATATATTTTTTAATTTTTTAATTGCTTATATTTAGTAATACATACCTATAACTTACAAGGAACTCTTTGCTCAAATAAAATTTATGGTTAATCAATCCATCTACCTTTATATTAGGCGTGCTCTCTCATATGTTATTTTAAAACATTTTCTCTCATGTGCCCTTTATATTTATGTTCTCTCTCACATATCTTTTTTTTTTAAAAAAAACTTGTGAGACTAAAATATCCCTCAAACTACTAAAATAAGATTTTATTTTTAATACATAAAATATTAGAACAATTAATTGTGAAAAAAATGAAAAACCAAGAAAGTATAAAATTTCAGGAAAATCAGAGAAAAAAAAGGCATACAAATTGGAACATCCCAAAAAAAGCACTATATATATAAAAAGGAAACTAATGAAAACTTTTAAAAATCCATGTTTTACAAAATTTATTGTAGGCATATACATATAGGCTTTATTTTTTAATACACAAATTTATTAAGGGCTCCTTATTTTTTAAAGTGATTTTTATTTGAAAATATATTAAAATAATATCTTTTTATTTTTTAAAAATTAATTTTGACATCAACATATTAAAATAATCTTAAAACATTGAAAAAAATATTAATTTAAAATAAAGCAAATTAAATAAAAAATTAAATATTTTTAAAATACAAAAACAATCTATCCTTAATATGAATATTAATAAAGGTTTTACAAATCCATTGATTTTGAATAGTTCAGTTTTATTACATGCGGGGATTACATAGACACAAGTAGGAAATTTATGCTACCTTTTGACTGGGAAGTCTTTTGTAATATTAATATAGAGATTGTCAAAAAGGTATAACCCGTTTTGTCTAAAGGAGTCAATGATAATATAAGACTATAATGAAGGATCCCTTATAAACATATTTTTTTGTCAAACAGTCCAATAATAAAACATGTGTAGAAATGTAATTATAGTTATTTTTTAAAGTAATTTTTATTTGAAAATATATTAAAATAATATCTTTTTATTTTTTAAAAGTTATTTTTGACACCATTATATCTAAATATCTAAAAACACAAATAAAATATTAATTTAAAATAAAGTAAAAAATAAAAAAAATTAAATATTTTAAAAAATATTTTTAAAATATAAAAACAATATTCAAATACATTGATTTTGAATAGTTCAGTTTTATTACATGCGGGGATTACATAGGCACAAGTAAAAAATTTATGCAACCTTTTGACTGGGGAAGTCTTTTGTAAGATCAATCGAGCTTGTCAAAAGGTATAAAGTATAAACCATTTTGTCTAAAGGAGTCAATGATAATATAAGACTATAACGAAGGATCCCTTATAAACATATTTTTTGTCAAACAATAGAGTTCCTGCAGAATAATTTCCAATATGTATTCTTATCTAAAACATATATATATATATATATATATATATATATATATATATATATATATATATATATATATATATATATTACGGGTGAGTAAAAAAATAAAAAAACTGATTAAACTAAGAAAACCAGAAAAAAATAACCGAAAATATTGAATCGTGAAAAAACCCGATTAAACTGATTAAAATTTTAAAAAAATCAACCGGTTCGGTTTGGTTTCGGTTTTATAAGCCTGACCGGAAAAAAACTGAGTCAAAACAAAAAGAACCGAGCCAAAATAAAAAGAACCGAGCCAAATCGTAAAAAACTGAGCCAACCGAGCTAAACCGGTTTGAACCGGTTTTTATCCTAAAAAATTAAACCAAATCGAAACTGGTCGGTTTGAATTAGTTTTGGTTCTGTTTTAGGTTTTTTTTTTTAAATAATCAAATTGAATTAAAAATGATATATATATATATCCTAAACATTAGATACGTAAAATAAAAAAACAAATTGTTTCTATATCATGCCCAACTTGCCAATTATGCCATAAAACAACATCCTGAAACAGCCATATTAGCCAGCAGATTGAATAAATAAAAATTGTATAATCTTGTCATCAAGGTACTCTTTATGAAATGACGATTAACTTTAATATATTTAATGCGATTATGTTGAATAAGATTTTGTACAATGTTGATGGCTGTCTTATTATTATCACAGTGAAGATTTATAAGTTTATATAAAAAATATTTTTAAAAGTAACTATTATGATAATATTAAAATTATTTTACAAAGTATTTTTTATTTTAAAATATATTAAAATAAATTTTTTTATTTAATTTTTAAATTTCATTTTTTACATCAATATTTCAAACGAAAAAAAAAACAAAAAATGGTTTTATGCATGCCGCAAACGAAAGGGAGTTGCTTTGATAGGTCGGCACCATCTCCATCCGGTCACCGTCCCAGTGGAAGACTGTGAAAAGACCTAAAGGGCTGTTTCTGCCAACTCACGGGATTTCTGTAAGACTCTTCTCCTCTCCCTCTGCTTTGTTTTTTGCCCTGGATAACAACTTGCTTTGATCTCGACATTTCTGCTTCTGCCGTACGTCTGGCAATACCAACCAAATCAAGGTAAGCTAGCTAAATTAATCTGCTCTTCTTTGTGTTTGCAAATAAACTTTTGCATGAAAACAGTAGAAAGCAAATATGGGTTTGCCTCCTTAGTTCTTTTGCTGAATGGAGAAATAAAGAAAATTCAACTTGCCAAGTCAAAAGCTTTTATTATGAAGAACTGCTTAAACAACAAAGCTTGAATCTTTATCTTTTTTGTTTATAATGTCGTGACTTTTATGCATTCAAAGGAACAAGGAAGGTTCTTGTTACATATCAAGGCTTAAATTGTGCAAAATCCTTGTATAAGTTTAATTAATGACTTCTGAGCTTCTTTGTTGTAATCCCATTATGGAGCCATCTGCTTCAGCTCAATGAAAATCGCTAAATTTTTTTCTTTCTGTAATTTTTTTTTTGTGGAAGTGGGTTTTATTTGGTGATGAAGAATCTCTTAGAATTTGTTGCCTACATTAATGAGAAGTTTTATCGCTAGTTATAGAGATATTGTGTTCATTTGGATGCTTACTTGGTTTCTGGGTTCAATTCTCGGTTTGCCAACTACTTTATACGGTCCAATTTAATACCTATAGAATATTACTCCGATATTTACTTGAAGAAGTTTTCAAATTCGCAGTAGGATATTCTGGCTAACATATTGATTAAAAGGGGAAAATCTTTTTTTTTTTTTTTGCGTTATCCATATGCATGTGCCTAGCATATTGATTAAGAGGGGGGGAATTAAAAAAAAAAAAAGAACCTTTGTAATGCGATTATTGTTGCCATCATCATTTGACTGACAAACTCCTTTATACCTTTTCCCTTTCGAAGTGTCTGGTTAAGCAAGAATAGGCTTACGGGAGAGGAATTTTATAATGACATGATTTATGGCTTATTTTTGCAGGGCTGGGACTCGATTTTGGTGGAGGCATTCATTTGTCTAAACAATCTGGTGATGACTTGTTTTTTTTCATTTTGCAAAGGGAAGGGAGTTTCAAGAGCTAGACAAACTCTAGAAGCTGATGATGGAATGCAACTCAAGGGTTAAAAATTTATTAGCTAACACTCTATTATTTAGTTTGAGAATTTTCTGAATCGATTTCTCACAGACCTACTTATCGAGCAAAAGTTTCTGATATGAAATAGCAGCTGTCACATAAGCTGCTCACAGCATGATTCTCTGACTTGCTTTCCCTTCGTTTTTTTCCCTATCCTTTTCTTCTATGGAAAAATGGGCACATTCCCTCTCACACGCATACACTTCATGCTCATTGTAAAACTTTTTCTCCCATTTGTTTTACATGTGTGCAAAAGCTTATAATGGATTTATATGGTACAGAGGTTTCGGGGTCACAGAACATTTGCTGTTACACTCATAGGGAATTGCAAAGGGCAACTGACAACTTTGATTCAGCCAATAAAGTTGGAGAGGGAGGTTTCGGTTCTGTCTTCAAGGTGATTTTACATGCTTATGTCTTTATGAAAAATCTTGAAGGGATTCCGAGGGTTTTAATTTGCTACTATTAAACTTATCCTTGATCTGAATTCCAGTAATTTAATGGACAGGGAATACTTAAAGATGGCACCGTGGCTGCTATAAAGGTGCTGTCAGCTGGATCAAGGCAAGGTTTACGGGAGTTCTTAACAGAAATAAAAGTGATAGCAGATATAGAGCACGATAACCTGGTTAAATTGTATGGTTATTGTGCAGATGGAAACCATAGAATTTTGGTCTATGGCTACCTTGAGAATAACAGCCTTGAACAAACACTTCTCGGTAAGCACATCATTCATTCATGGTTTTTGTTTTCAAAGAGCTCAGGTTATATCTTCCCTTTATCCTTAAGGTGGAGGCCATAGCAGTATCAAATTCAGTTGGTCTACAAGGCGCAAAATATGCGTTGGAGTTGCACGAGGGCTTGCATTCCTTCATGAGGAAGTCCAGCCACATATTGTTCATAGGGATATTAAAGCAAGTAACATTCTCCTTGATACTGAACTCGAGCCCAAAATATCAGACTTTGGTCTTGCAAAACTTTTCCCATCCCACCTGACTCATATAAGCACACGAGTTGCTGGAACTACGTAAGTTCATAAACCTGTTATATTTGCTTCTCACAGGTATTGTTGTTCAATGCATTGTAAAATGAAAAGCATCTCCTGTTGCTTTTTATGATCTCTAGCAGTTTGTTTTGCTAGCGTCTAGCCTAATTGCTGCATAGTGTTCTGGATAGGTTGATTTGATTGAATGATGTTCCTATCTAGTACCTTAAACATGTCATACTATTGCATCTTATCTCATAATATTTCCCTTGTTATATCTCTGTGGGGTGGGTGGGATCATTTAACATTGGTTCATACCTTCTTTCAAAATCTGGGTTTCACAGACTGTTACCATACTTGATTTTTTATGATTTCTAATTTGTTGGAATAATCTCTATGCAGGAATTAAATTGTGACTTGAAAGCTACTGTGGAGCCAGCCAAAATATGTATTATGCTTATTAGAAAGTGAAAGTACAAGTCTTCGATGATATGCCATAATGTTTATAGGCATAGATAAACTGTGATTTTCTTTTTGCGTATTTTACCGAATTGTCATGTTGACACATTAAACAATTTACTGTTCTTGCACATGTGCAGAGGATATCTGGCTCCAGAATATGCAATTCGAGGTCAGCTGACAAGGAAAGCTGATATTTACAGTTTCGGTGTTCTATTGTTGGAAATTGTTAGTGGGAGGTCCAACACAAATTGGCGGTTGCCCACTGAAGAGCAATGCCTGCTTAAAAGGGTATGGTGCCTTCTAAAACTCACTGCAAATTTGTCTTAATGCTATTAAAGAAAATTCAGATTTTGTTTTTAATAGAGTATGAAAGATGATTCTCTTTAACCAAAAGCAGGGATTCTTTCCTTGATAGCTAATCACTATTAAGCAAATCCTGGTTTAATTTTGTTCCAATTTGAGTTCAAAAAACGTGTAGACTTGTAAACCAGGTTCTTGATTCCTGCATCTAAAATTTATTTTTGTGATGCTTTATTTTCCTGAAGTGATATTTCTTTGTAGGCTGCATTTGCACCTCTGATATTCTGGGTATAAAATTCAAATCGACCAGGCCATGTTTCCAAACTAGCTGGGAGTGGCTACATTGATTTCCATTTTCTGTTGAGTTCATGTTATGAACTAAATCTCATTTTCAAATGGTATTGGGTCTTAGAGTGCTCTTATTTTGTGGACATGGCCATGTTTTTTGTTCCATGACGTTTCGTCTAGGCTTGCTTGAGTTTTGATATGGAGTAAATTGGTGGTGTTTGGTAATTTCCTTGTAAGATTGAATCCCTAATCTTAGAAGACGACTGTAGCTTTCAGTTTTATTAAGGTAGCCTATTCTTTTTTCAATGGGACAAGTGTTACTTGTGTTGAGCTTGGGATAGCTGTTCTGATGTCCTTTCTTCTGCATTTTTCTTTAGAATAACACTGCAACTGATCTTGGCAGAATAACTTAAAGTATCAGCCAGCAAAACACTCCAGAATAATTGCTCATTCTTGCTCCATGTTGCGTGGATCCATTACCCATTTCAAAGTAGAAACATCACTCCCATCTTCAACCTACAATTCTGCTTCTTGACCTTTGAGCTTTGTGGTATTTTAGGGAGTCAGTATACAGTCAATAGTTCTTATGAAGCTTTGGTCTTTCACTTGCTGTCATGCTCTAGTTTCATAATCCTTTGTTCCCGATTCCTTATGAAGGTTTAGCGATCCTTTCAGTTAATCAACAGCTTATGAGCATAAACTGTGCAATAATCTTGTTTCATTTTCTCCAATCAAGTCTTAACGGATTTCAAAGTAGTTGTCCTCTGAATTTGTTCACATAGAGATCTTGTCAAGTAAAGATGCAATCTGCAGGTATGGGTATTTTATGAGAAAGGGGAGCTGGTTAACTTGGTGGACACATCGTTGGGAAGGGATTATGATGCTGAAGAGGCTTGCAAGTACCTGAAGATAGGTCTTCTTTGCACCCAGGAAGTGTCAAAGTTGCGTCCCTTGATGTCTAAGGTTGTCTTGATGTTAATGGGTGAGATGGATGTGAAAGACAAGATATCAAGGCCTGGCTTGCTGTCTGAATTCAGGGGTTTCGAAGGTGACAAAAAGCAGAAAGACAGAGAACAGAATGACAAGTGGGAAACGAAGAAATCATCTCCAAATTCAAGCAAGCTCGAAGGTTCATCTTCTTCATCAGGAATGGCCACTTCATATGCTACCATGACCTTCAACTCAATATATGACCGGAGCAATTAACAGCGATGTCCAAGTTTTGTTTTTGGGAGCAAATGTAAGTGCATACTTCACTTTCAAAAGCAATTTTTGAAACAAGTATTAGACAACTTTACGGTAGCTTCCCTGCGAGTGACAATCTCCTTGTAAATTCTTTTATAGAAAAAAACCCCCTTTTTTTCATTCTGTTGAATACTTGAATATAACTTTTTTGAATCTGATTTTTTTTTTTATTTCAATCAATGTCCTGGGGTCTTCTATTATTCACTTTGCAGCATAGATTTTAGACCCAATCTGGTGGCCGGTCTAATCTAAAAACCGGATTCTAGGTTTTGACCAGGTCGTTTAGGTTAATTCTTTTTTTTTAAGAAAAAAATTCAAAATAATGTCGTTTTAGTAAAAAAAAAAATCAATGGGTTGCAACCGAGTTTTTGATCAGGTCTTGCCGGGTCGTCGGATTAACCTACCGGGTCACGCCGAGTTTTTTCTTTCCCTGTTTTTTTTTTTCAACCTGGCCCGATTCCAGTCCTAAATTGACAGGGTTTCAGGTCGACCTGTCGGGTTGGGCCGAGTTTCAAAAGTATGTTTTATAATCCTATATGTCTTTACTGTAATAGTCTTCTATTGTGTAAAGCTGGTATGCAGTGTGTTTGATATCTTGTAGTTTAAAAAATATTTTAAAAATAATAATTTAATTTTAGTTTTTATTTTTAAAAAATAGATTTAGAACTACTTATTTTAGTTTATATAAAATTAAGGTTTGAAATGTAATTATGTATAAGACCAGTTACAAAATACAAAAGTTATTTAATTAATTATTAATTTTTTTTTATGGTCGGATAAAGACTAGAAATTATATTAATACCAATAAAGACTTTGAAAAAAGCTTGCAACAATTAAAAATTAAAATTGCCATCCTATTGATAGTGGCCGACCTCAACTCCACCCTGTTACTGTTACTTGGTAGCATCTATCTATATCCATTAAAGGAGGGCTTGAATTTTGCTGTGATGATATGTAAATAAAACCAATAAAACTTAAAAGTGATTAGTCTTTCATTATAGATGCAGAATTATTGTATTGTGAATGGAAATAATGTAATAATTATTTTTCTATTTTAAGATCAAATCATTAAATTGATTAACGGAATAATATAATATATTCACAAGGTTTATTGATTATCATTAGAATGATCGAAGACAAATCAGTTTTTAATATTTTTAAAAATAATAAAATAACTAAATTATCCTTAAAAAATTAAATTATTACCTAGGTTTTGTTTTTGAATTTTTACTTTTTAAATCAGAGTAGAATGACTAAATTATCCTTATCATCAATTTTTTTTAAAATTGGCATCCAATGATATTTTCACCCTGATTTTTTTAGTTATAATCAAGTTGACTAAGAAGTAATTTGATATTTTAATAATTATTGTCGCACGTGTGCGGCGGCGCGGCGATCGTCCACCCTCAAGGAAAAATCAGAAATATTTATTCCTAGAAAATAGTCAGAGACAAGGAATTCTTGTCTCTATAAGTAAAAAAAAATGGACTGGGAGTCGCCACCTAGTATTCTGGTTACTAGGAACCTTAACTGGTCTTTAGAGACCAGGTACGGAGACTGGTTGCGTAAAGGGAAGGTATTAGCACACCAACTACGCCCTACCTAAGGTAGGCTGCATTGTTTTAATGTCTGATAACATCTAAGGTTGTGTTTGTGGTTTTTAATTTTATTGTTCGGAATACGCATTACATGTAATGTCATATCCCAAGTTCTAAAATATATATATATATATATATAAAATTTAAATTAAATATCCGGAATATGTATTACGTATAATGTCATACCCCGGATATTAAAAGATAAACAAAATAAAATTTTTGTTGTTTTTTTAAAATTTTGGCCAATATTCTCTTGACTTTAATAAACTGGTTATTAAAGCCAAAATGCATGCTAAAACATTGATTTTTTTTTTTGTATGAAAAATACAAAATGATTTTTTTTTGAGACATTTGGTCGTATGCACAAAAACATTTTTTTTAAAATTTGTTTTTATATTCTTGAAAGTCGAAAACCGGGTATATCAGTACCGGATTTGTATTTTACGACATAAAATATTGTCCGATATTACATAAAAATGACATAAAAACTATGCGGAAAAATTATAAATGAAACAAGTATTTTTGATTTTTTTTTATGGGCCGGATGAATAGTACCGTATGAACAGTGGATATTAAGCAAAATGATAGAAGAAAATGTGCTTTTTTTTTTAAAAAATAAAATATAAAAATTATAACAAACAAAAAAAAAATAATAATAATAATAAAATAATAATAATAATAATAATAAATAAAAATATGGGCCGGACCTAGCCCAAATGCATAGGCTGGGCCAACCAAGCCCGTTTACAGGGGCTGGGCTGAACGGCCCAGCCCAGGCCCAAATGGGCTGGTTACTGTGCATCAGCACAGTAACCAGCCCACGCTGCATTTTGCAGCAGAACGTGAATTATTCACGTTCTGCATGCAAGTGCAAGCCGGGGCAGCAGGAGAAGAAAATGATCGGGGAGCAGGAGGGTACCTGGGGCGGCGTCGAGGTGGTTCTGCTGGTGGAGGCGGTGCTGCTGTCACGGTGGTTCCAACGGCGGTCCTCCTTCTTCCTCTTTCTCTCTGTTTTTTCTTTTCTTCCCTCCTCTGCCGCTTCTCTTTCTTTTCCTTTTGTTCTGTTTTTTTCTTTTGTTTCTCTCATCTCTCTACTCTCTTTCTATCGTTCAATCCTTCCCCTTCTCCCTCTCTCCTTTTTCTTTTTTTTCGGTTCCCTTCCCCTGTTTTTATAGGCAAAAACAGGGGAAGGCCGAATGGTGGGGCGGCCACTGTTGGCCGCCCCTCCACTATCTGTTCAAAAGGTGGCAAGTGGGCTGGTGTGGTAGGCGTCTTATTGCGTAAAAACAGGGAAAGAAATTAGGCGAAAAGGGAGAAGAAAAATCTTCTTCTTCCCCTGCCTCGCGCGTCCAGGGGAAGAAGAAGACCTACAGTGCCGTCAAAACGGCGCCGTTTTGGGCTGCTGTTTTTTTTTTTTTTTTTTCAACAGTGAATGAAACGGCGCCGTTTTGGTCAAAACGCGCCATTTCATTTAAAAGAAAAAAGGCGCCAAAACGCGTCAGATTTCAAAGAAGGCCCTTAATTTGCGCGCGTTTTACAATTTCGTCATTGGTCTCGGATTTCTTCAATTTAGTCCCTAATTGGCCATTAAACTTCAATATTTATGCAATTAAGCCCCTGATTTGACCAAATTAACTTCCAAAAATTATAATTTGACCCCAGAAAATTAATTTCTTCCAATTAAAGCCCAAAATAACTCCAAAATCAATTGTTTTTGCAATTAAAACCTCTATAAATTCAATTAAACCTTCAATAAAATTTAATTAAGTCCATAAACTTCTAATTTTGCATTTTTCTTCCTCAAATTGAATTTTCTTTATCATCGGGGCTCGCATCAGTCAATGATATACTGTCAAAATTTTAATTTTAATTTAATTGTTTTTTTGAACATCCTCAATCAATTTTTGAACATTTTTAGAGCGCTCTGGTATTTTTTTTTCACTGTTATATTTTTGATAATATATGTTTTTGGAATTTTTTTGTATTTTATTATTTTTTATGTGGGGACCCAGAAATGGGTTACAACAATTATAAAGTATTATTTATAAATTAAAAGTGGATGATGTGTGCAGTGTCTCCCAATGATCAAACGCTGACTTCCACAATGACAAATTGGAGTTGTAAACGAAGCTTTTCTAGGTGGTGAGACGCGTGCTGGTGAAAGACCAATGGTGTAGCTCCGACAATTGTTTTTTTCTCCTTCCTATTTTCTCTCTCCTTGCCTTGGATTTTGTGTTTGACCTTTCATAAATGTGTATTGTCATTTTGTATTTGTATCAATTTCAATCTTCATTATTTTGATTGTTTTGCTTTTAATGTTTTTTGAAGTTGATTTTATTTTCAATTTCATCCATTAACATTTGATTTCATTTAATTTTTATATTCAATTTAGTCTTGAATTTTGCTGTGATGATATGTAAATAAAACCAATAAAACTAAAAGTGATTAGTCTTTCATTATAGATGCAGAATTATTGTATTGTAAATGGAAATAATGTAATAATTATTTTTTTATTTTAAGATCAAATCATTAAATTGATTAACGGGATAATATAATATATTCACAAGGTTTATTGATTATCATTAGAATGATCGAAGACAAATCAGTTTTTAATATTTTTAAAAATAATAAAATAACTAAATTATTACCTAGGTTTTTTTTTTGAATTTTTACTTTTTAAATCAGAGTAGAATGACTAAATTATCCTTATCATCAATTTTTTTTAAAATTGGCATCCAATGATATTTTCACCCTGATTATTTTAGTTATAATCAAGTTGACTAAGAAGTCATTTGATATTTTAATAATTATAAAGTATTATTTATAAATTAAAAGTGGATGATGTGTGCATTGTCTTCCAATGACCAAACGCTGACTTCCACAATGACAAATTGGAGTTGTAAACAAAGCTTTTCTAGGTGGTGAGGCGCGTGCTGGTGAAAGACCAATGGTGTAACTCCGACAATTGTTTTTTTCTCCTTTCTATTTTCTCTCTCCTTGCCTTGGATTTTGTGTTTGACCTTTCATAAATGTGTATTGTCATTTTGTATTTGTATCAATTTCAATCTTCATTATTTTGATTGTTTTGCTTTTAATGTTTTTTGAAGTTGATTTTATTTTCAATTTCATCCATTAATATTTGATTTCATTTAATTTTTGTATTCAATTTAGTCCTCATTCTTTTGATTACTATTTTTTTTTATCATTTTCTTGATGTATTTTATTTTTTAATTTTATCCCTCATTATTTACTTCATTTAATTTTTATACTAAATTTGGCCCTCATTTTTTTCATTGCAATTTTTTTTTAGTTTTTTTTATTCTTTTATTGATTGATTTTTTTTTTCAATATCATCCCTCAGTATGTGGATGATTGAAAATTTTACTTTGTGATTTTCTTATATTTTTCTTATATGTGGTAATTCTGGTTTCATTACTCGGTTATGAGTTTTGAAGATTAATCTGATTTGATTTCAGTCTTTTTAGGTCCTTTTTAAATTTTTTTTTTTTAATTTCATTCTTCAACATTAGATTATTGGGCTTTGAGTTTCTTGATTTTCTTTGTTTTTCTTTCTATGGAGTTATTTCAATTTTATGTCTTAGATCGCGAGTTATTCAAGTTAACTCGGGTTGACTCAAGTTTTTTTTTTTTTATGTTTTTTTAATTTATTTTTGTTTTAATTTCACTTTACATCATTTAGTATCTTGAGAGTTGACATCAATTATCTTATTCAATTGTTTTTATACCAAATTATTTCGGATTGGGCTATGATTTTGGCATGTTCATTAAAACTGTTTTTTTATTTTTTTTTTATTAGTTTGTCTTTCAATGTTTGATTTGCTAGTAGTTAAGCTTAAAATTGTTTTTATTTTTATCTTTATAAGGTTATTTCGTTTTCATTTAATGTTTTCTCTGTTATTAAATAATATTATTGAGACCTTCTACAAATATTTGAAAGGATAAGTTATTATAAAATTCACAAGTATTTATTTTTTTTATTATTAGTCATTGTCAGGTTTTTTATGTTGTTGTTAGTGTTGGAACTTGCCTTAGGCTCTAGTACCATTTTGTTAGAAAAAAGAAAAAGAAAAAAAAAAGAGTATGTACTAACAAAAATATGGTGGAAGCATACTCAGAAACATATTATATAAGAAGGAAAGTACATAACTTATTTATATCATATTACTCCTTTAAGAGAGAAAGTTCAATTGATTTAAACTAAGATTATAATTCTTTCAATACATGTACTTATACTATTGTAGGCATAATTTTAGAGAATTAAAAGATAATGACATCTTTAATAATTATACATGCATCTATAATAATTAAATACCTTCTTTGAATATAGACTTCAAAATTAATTTTAATATTCCTCTAAAATTTTGAAAATCTCAATATTAAGCACAACACTCTTGAAATTTGGAATGTGTCGAGGATTATCTTATCATGGTTGGGCACCTTTCTTATCTCTTGACAAATTGTTAATTTTTTTTAATATTTTTTTGACAAGTCAATTTGGTGGCCACTAATTTTTGGATTTTCCGTTTTCATCTTTAAAAGATCTTTCTTGGATCTTTATCGTAGTCACTCCATAGTGAAAATAAATTTTTTAATAATTAAAATATTTTTTTAAGAATTGGTTTAATATTTAATAATTAAAAATACAAAAATAAAAACAAGGCCTGGTGTTTTATCAAGTTTTATTTTCTTTGAAGTTTTTAAATAGTTTTAAATTATAAGTAATTAAAATTAAAAAAATAAAAACAATTCATATCATATTTATCATATTATTATGTTTATATTTAATTATTTTTATTTATATCATATGATCAAACTAACTTTACTTTTAAATAAAAATGATAATTTATGTGTGTTGTAAAAAATAATGATACAACATCCTTAAAATGGTATGATATTAAAAATGTTGTTTTAACTTTTACCTATGTTTATAAGTAATTATATGGAATTTTTAAATGTTATATATTAGAGGTTGTTATCACACACACACACATCTTCTTCTACCAAACTTTATATTAAAATTACAACATTTGTTAATTCCTTTTATTCAAAGAGTCATTTTTTCAAATAAAATTCACATTTAATACAAATGCATAAGGTTTATGATTTGATTAAAAGTTTTATATAAGGCTTCATTAACTTTTAACCAGAATATTCACATTCAATTTTTTTGAATTATTTTATTTTAATGAATTTAATTTTTATTAGAAATATAGGCATGGATAAAAATCTTATATTAACTTTTTATTATTTGAGTCCGTTTTCAATATTAGCAGAGCTTGTCAAAAAACATAAATTCTTTAATCTAAAGAATCCAAAGATAATATAAGACAATAACCAGTGGTCCCTTATAATAAAATAGCTAAGGTATAATTTAATAATTTACTGAATTTTTACATAATTTTATTATTTTTTGATTTACTAAAATCTTATATAATTTTACTATTTTTTTTAACTATACATATGTGAATAGAAATTAAGAATAGAGGCATGAATAGAAAAGTGATGAAATATTTTATGTAAAGGATTCTTTTTAAAATTAGGAACGATTATAAAAATAAAATAAGATAATATATGTTATAACCTAATTTTTTACTTTTAATATTTTTCAAAAACAAAAGAGCAAAAAAAAAATATATTTTTCAAAAACAAAAGAGCAAAAAAAAAGAAAAGATTTTTGATGCATTTCAACCATTCACATTCCATTTTGAAATTGTTAACTATTTTTCTTGTTGATATCTTATCAAGAAAATAATTTTTTTTTGACATATTTGCACTCATTTCAAAATTTTCAAGGTCTTTTTTTAAAAATAACATGTCTGTTTTATAACTCTTAATTACCTTCTTAATTAAACTGATGTTGATGTTGTTTTTATTAAAAAAAAAAACAAAATGAGAAAATAACAAAAAAAAGGTCAAATAGAGGGTAAAATGGACAAAGTGCTAAAGTGAAAAACAAGAAAAATAAGGGACTAAAATAAAATTGAGTTTCTTAGGGACTAAATAACTAAAAAACAAAGATGATAAAATTTATGGATTATAAATAGATGAGTGAATTGTAGAGAAAATAGAGAGCCACCACATAAAAGAAACTTATTTTTTCCGTAAAAAAAAATCTCTAACCTCATTTCTTCCACAAAAAACCTCAGCCACCAAGAGATAAAGAGAAAAAGAGAATAAGAAAGAAAAAGAAAGGAGAGAACGTAGCCTCTCACACCAAAAACAACCTACCAAAAAACCTCGCTACATATCTTCCTCTTCCTTTTTGATAACAAAACCTTAGCTCCCATTGAAGAGAAGAATAAAAAATAAAAATAAAGACGGAGCAAGAGAGATAGTTAGCGAGTGTGTGTTGAAAATTTAGAGAGAAAAAAAAAACATAAAGAAAAAATAGAAGAACAAAAAAAAGAGAGAAATTATCCTTTTCATCTCTCCTCTTCACCAACTTTAGCCACTTACACCTTTCACTTGCCATCATAAGCTCTTCCATGACATCTTTAGCAACATAACAACCTGTGATGTCAATATATAAAAAAGAAACTAGAAGAGAAAGAAGAAAAATGAAACAATAATAAAGAAAAGAAAAAAGAGCGTACAACCAGACTTTTTTTTAACACCTCCCATTCCAGAATAAAACGACAATCTCATGTCAATCGAAAAAAAAACATAAATTTTTTTGTATATATATATATATATAATCATGGTCTTCGTATTAAAGTCTACCGGAATTTCGACGGAGTCCCTTCCTATACCGGAAGGTCCCAAGTTATTGACATGGAATCTATTTACACTTTTAATAGCTCGCATCTCATAACTTAATTCCCAACCCAATCATCCTAGGTTTCAATTTCCACACTTATACTCACACCTATCAACCACAATATTTATGATATGCATTATGTAACAAAATATCATTATTGATGGATAAAAATAAATAAATATAATTACATAGTGTTACGATATCGCGATCGCACAAATTAATTACCCTAGCTTCAAACACAACACACAAGATAGTATATAGCAAGCAAGGGTCCGATCCCATGAGGAAGGTTCAAGTCAGATTTTTATGCTAGATGATATGCAATTTGAAGAGGGGGTGGATGTTATCTAGGCTAAAACAAAAAAAAACAGAAAAACTATCAAACAAAATTTAATAAAATCAGAAAATTATCAAGAGAACAAACCTTGGTCGCAAGCACACATCCACCTATAGAAATCAAAACTGATCATGTAAACAAAACATCAATTTATATTCTGAATATATATCTCTTCTTAACATTGATTAGTTAATGGATCTGCCGTATAACTAACCCTAACCATCAAACAACCACAGTGTCCGCACTAGTAATTTAATTCAATGGCAGCCTTAAGAACTAGATAAGTCTATGTTTGATTTGATTGAATATTCTTCCTAAGATTAATAACATAGATCCGCCACAATTATTAAACTCATTTACTTCACAAGTTCATATACCACAACTCCGGGATATCAAACTTAGCAATAAATTATCTACAATAATAACTTAGAGTCCGCTCTAGCAATTAAAATAAACAATCATAGAAAAAATAAGCATAGGAGAACAAACATATTCATCATATAAACTAAAAAAAAAAGGTAAAATAAATCTCACTAATAAAAAAGATGGAAGAATGTATGATTTGGGGTTTCTTAGAGGAGGGGAGGTGTTTTTCTCTTGTTGGCTGGTTGCCCCCCTTCTCTTCTCTCATTCATTTTATATGCTAGGAAACCCTAGTCTCTATTTTACAAAATAGTCCTCCTTTAAGTAGACAATTTACATTTAAATAGTTCAATAACTATTTTCTTAAAAAAGGAGAAATATCCTTGCATGAAATCTTCAAGCTTTCACTTAGAGCAGCTAAATTGCTGAAATAAAAACTTGGGTGTCGGTTTAGATGCTTCGGAACGTAATTTGGACTCGTTTCTTCACAAAACCTGTTTGTTGGCAGAATTCAGTTGTCATCTTTGAAAAATCATATCTCCCTCATATGAAATCGTGTTTTGCTGAAATTATGTAGGTGAAATGTAGGTGAAACTATCAAATAATATGGTTGCATCACATAGGTATGAAGTATGGTTATATGAACTACATGGTTAAATTCATTCAATCAAGTTTAAACATTAATTATACAAATTAAGTTATACAAACATTTTCATGTTTACAAAATACAAGGGTATACTCCTTAAAACCTAGAATTACAAGAAGGGAACATAAGCTAAGATTTACTCTTGTCGTGCATGCGATGATCCTGAAACAAAATACATATTATTGAAAGATGAATATTACAATAAATATAACAACACGAATATCTAACAATTTCAACAGGGTAAAATGCATTCATAGTTCATTCGCTTCTCCCTTTTAGTTTTTATTAGAATCCCTACCTTATCCAACTATTAATAATTGTTCCCTCTACAACTTTCAACCTTCATTCCAGACTTTATGAGATCGAACATGATTATTTTTGCTTATCACATTTCCGATACCAATTTCACTGGTATCATCATCATCACCCCATATGAGTCAATGCAAGGTGATTCTCTTACTCGGGATCCTAACATACACTAAATGTATGCTAGCCAATACATGGCGATCCTCTTACCCGGGATCCTAACATACACTAAATGTATGCTAGTCCAATCATGGCGATCCCCTTACCCAGGATCCTAACATACACTAAATGTATGCTAGTTTACGCCTCAAATCGCACTTCTCATATTTTCTTTGTCAGTGATAATTTCATCATTTGACAATTCACACAACAACTTTTCACCTTGAATACACACATACATTTTGTAATTCAAATTTCATATTGGTAATATAAATAAATCATGGAATTAACTAGGGAATATAGGTATGATTCACCTACCTGTAATATAAGCTCTACTCGTGCTCCGCTGTTGATGCTGCTACTGTTGCACCACATCTATGGTCCCTCCTGCAATTCACATGTTTATCTCCTAAATTCTCCTCACTCAAGGATATGTATCAATAACCAATAAGTCTTTCTTTCAGTCATTTCTTAATATTTTATGTTTTTCTTATTTCACCCATTAATATTGTCATTCTTTGTCCAACTGTAGTTATCATTCCTTTATATATATATATATATATATATATATATTTGAATTGTTTCTGTTTAAATCCCAAGCAGTTATTATCTGGACATTGAACTATTACTGTCAACTTGTTACTGTTTAGACATTGAATTGTTACTGTCCCATTTTGAAACTGTTACTATCTCGTTTTTGAATTGTTACTGTCTCATTTTTTAATTGTTACTCTCTGACCTCTCCTTAGATTTTTAACCATATCTAGAGTTATAGAACTCCGATTCAAGCGAGATTAGTTTTGTTGGAAAGCTAAGACATGAGGCTACAAGTTCTCTGAAGGAAGGAGAACCCAATTCTGCCTCTAAGATAGTCAAAATTTCTCATCAACGAACCCGACCTACTACCCTATAGGGTCTGTAATGACCTAGTCTCGGTTGGTGACCTATAGCTGGAGTTCTATAACTCCAAATTAAGCAAGACCAATTTCATTAGTTAGCCAACATTCAAAACTACAATTTTTATGAGGAACCTGATCCTAATTCCTTCATCATCCTGCCCGAAATCTCTCTAAAAGTCAAGAGACGAAACTATCCAGATTCGTCAACCTTTCCATTTACATACAACACATAAAGTTTTTTAATTTAGCAACTCATACTTTTTTCTCAATTCAAGTATAAGAACTCAAATCTATAAATTAACATCCAGGCATCCATTCATAATCAACTTGAAATGACACATAAGAGTAGGTTTAGAATACCTTACCCGGTACGAATCAAAGTTTCGATCCCTCCTTTTCTTTCTAATGACAGCTGGCCCTCCCCTCTCCTCTTCTTATTAATCCCTTTCCCACCAGTGTTTACTATACCTCTAACCCTTAATCTTGAAGGTTTTTTTTTTTTGAAATTTTAGTGTTTCTCTTTTGATTTGTAAAAATGAATATAAAAACTCCCTCTTTTCTTTCTTTACGTTATCTGCAAATCTGTTTTTTTGGTGAGAAGAGGAGTACTTATGCTTTATAATTATTCTTATTTGCATTTAGGCCCTATTTTCTTTAAGTGTATTCGTTTTGCCCCTACTTCTTTTTAGTTTAGTTTATTTCCTTTAATTTAATCTAGCCTTGATTTTTTATTTACACTTTTAAACTACGTGATCTCCTCTCATCGATGGTGATGGCTTACACCATTACCACCAAGAGGAAGGTTAGGGAGTGGGGCAACCTGCCAGGTAGGCCACGCGCCTCCCATCTCCACTATTAAGCTAGACTAAGCATTGGAAGCAAGGTTGTCCGTAATAGACAACATCAAGGACAAAAAAGGGCAAACTTTGAACAACCAAATTTCCTTCTACCAGTGACGATGACTTACACCGCCACCAATATTACAAAAAAAAAGAAGAAGAAAAAGAAGCGGTGCATCCCATGGACTAGACTGCATTCCTTCTCTCTTTAAGATTTAGATGAACGACGCGACACAATCTGAGTCGCGCTGCTACTTTTTTAACATTATTTTGCCACTTTCACATACTATTTGAATCTCTTTTGACCCTCTTATCCACTCTAAAATTTTTATTTTTAACTTTAAATTTTTATTATTAATTATTTTGATTTATTGTTGATTTGGATGTGTATTGTGATGAAATTTTTTAGATTAATCAAACTTTGAGATGGATGGCTTATGTGTGGATATTTGAATTTTTTCTGTGTTTAATTTTCTAACATGATGTGTTTTATATACAAGTACCAGATGCCAAGATCAGTTGTTCCTCTAATGTACTTCAACACCCTTTTAGCAATTCCCATGTGAATATTGCTAGGTGAGCTCAAGAACCTTGACAGCAAACCAGCTGGAAACATTAAGTCAGGTCTAGTTGCTGTCAAGTATAGTAAATTGCCCACTAAGCTTCTAAATCCAGAGGGATCTTCAAGTTTCTCACCATCATTCTTTGAAATCTTCTCATTATATGTCAAAGGAGTTGCTACTTCTTTGCATGCCTCAAGTTTGAACTTCTTGAGTATATCAATAGCATATTTCCTTTGTGAAACAAAAATACCCGAATTACATTGATGTATTTCCATTCCAAGAAAGTAGTTCATAATGCCAAGATCAGACATTTCAAAAACATCTTGCATTTCTGTTTTGAACTCTTCTAGCAACTTTGCATTGCTTTCAGTAACTAGCATGTCATCTACATAGAGTGATATCACCAGCTGTAGACCATCTTCATCTTGTTTCAGATACAAAGTAGCTTTATTTTCACTTCTCTTGAATCCTAGTTGAATCAAATGAGTGTCAATTTTGCTGTACCAGGCCCTTGGTGCTTGCTTCAAGCCATAAAGAGCCTTGTGTATCTTGTATACTTTCTGTTCATTACCAGCAACTACAAAGCCTTCTGGTTGCAGAACATAAATTTCTTAAAGAAGTATTCCATTTAGAAAAGTAGACTTAATATCTAAATGATATACTCTCCATCCTTTTTGTCCCGCAAGAACAAGTAAGAGTCTTATAGTGTCATGCTTAGCTACTGGTGCAAAAGTATCTCCATAATCCACTCCAGCAACTTGAGCAAAGCCTTTAACAACCAATCTAGCCTTGTGTTTGAAGATTGAACCATCTGGATTGAATTTGGTTCTGAAGACCCATTTCACTCCAATTTCCTTTTTATCTTCAGGAAGTTCAGTCAATCTCCAAGTCCCATTTCTTTCAATGGAATCAATTTCTGATTTCATTGCTTCAATCCAAGCTGGAACTCCTGCAGCTTCAGTGTAGTTTGTAGGCTCAGCATGTACAAGATTACATCTTTCATACACATCAGACAATGGCCTAACTTTAAATACTACTGTATTTGAAGTTGCTTCAAAGTCTTGTTGAACTTCAACACCAATACTTCTTACTGCTAGTTCAAGTGCAGCTATAATATTCTGATCAACTCCTTTTAAGTCCCAATTCCATCAGGAATTCTCATCAAAATGCACATCTCTACTGACCTGAATTCTCATCAAAATATACTCTCCTCCATTATCAGTTCTCAACACCTTGATCTTCTGACCACTTTGAGTTTCAGCCATGCTTTTAAAGTTTTTGAACATAAATAATGCTTGTGACTTGAACATAATCACGGGATTTAAGGCTATGTGTATTGTTGCCTTATTGTCATAAAACAATTTATCTGGTTGCTCATGCTTAACATTCAAGTCCCTTAAAATGTATTGCAACCATGTTATTTCATAGCATGTAGTAGCCATGGAACGATACTCAACTTCTGCACTCAAACATGATATTGTACTTTGTTTCTTTGTCTTCTATGAAATGGGAGCATGTCCAAGGAAAATACAATAGCCAGTTGTTGACCTTCTAGTGTCCTTGCAATGAACTCAGTCTGCATCACAATATGCCCTTAAATCCAATGACCCTTTTGAAGGTAAGAGAATTCCCTGACCAGGTGCTTGCTTAATGTACCTCAATACCTTGTGTGCTGCTTCTAAGTGAGGCTGCCTGGATTTGTCCATGAACTGGCTAAGTATATGAACTGCGTATGCAAGGTCTGGCTATGTGATGGTTAGATAAATGAGACATCCAACTAGTCTTTGATATTGAGAGGCATCTTCTAATAAGTCTTCATCTCCTTGTATAAGTGTCACATTTTATTCAGCTGGAAACCGTGAAGGTTTAGCACCAAGGAACCCTGTATCTTCAAGAATTTCCAATAAATATTTCCTTTGACACAAGAAAATCTCATGCTTGTATCTTGCTACTTCTATTATAAGAAAGTATTTCACTTGCCTCATATCCTTCAGTTTGAAGTGGCTTGAGAGAAAGCACTTGGTCTTTGTGATGTCTTCTAAATTGTTCCCTGCAAAAATAACATCATCAACATAGACCAACAAAGTTGTGAAGATGCCTTGATGGTTTCGGACGAACAAGGAATAGTCGGACTATAATTGCTTGAAGTTGACTGATTTGAGGGCTGGGGAAAGTTTCAAAAACCATTGCCTTGAGGCTTACTTTAAGCCATATAATAATTTGTGTATCTTACAAACCAAATTCTCCCCCTTTCGTCCGAAGCTAGGAGGAAGCTACATATAAACATCTTCATAGAGATCTCCATTGAGAAACACATTATTTACGTCCAATTGATGAAGGTGCCAATTCTGCATGGCTGCAAGACTGAGTAAGACATGAACTATTGTGAGCTTAGCAACCGGCGTAAATGTTTCCCTATAATCAATCCCTTCAACTTAGCTGTAACCATTTGCCACTGACCTAGCCTTGTAGCGCTCAACTATGCCATCGGGATTATACTTGATTTTATATACCCACTTACAACCAATTGGTCATTTGTGAGTTGGAGGAGAAACCAAACTCCAAGTCTTGTTAGCATGAAGTGCTTGAACCTTTTGCTGCATAGCTGCTCTCCATTTCAGGGCCTTAATTACCTGAGAAAATGAGGTAGGCTTTCTTTGTATGGTCATATTAGTAGTAAAGGTTCTGTGAGAGGAAAAAAGATTAGCATGAGATAGGATATGAGAGAGGCTATGAGTCGTACCTAGAGAGATGACCTTGTTCAAGGAAGCTGACGGATCGGGGCATGAGGGGAGAGCTGCATCAATATGAAAGCCCTACAATGCAGTTGGAAGTTTTATGGCTCGAGAATACCTGCGTGGTTGTGGTGAAGGCACAGTTGGGGAGGTTGCAAAGGTGATGAAATGGAACTAAAAGATGCGTCAAGTGCAGGATTATTTATATTCTTAAGAAAATTTCCAAACCCATTAACCGTCCTGTCAAACAAACCATTGTAGCAAATTTCCCTTCACTAGAAAAGAGAATTGTCTTGCTTTCTTGATAGTCACTAAGGGATTTTCTTTCTCGATAGTCACTAAGAGTTTATAAGAAAGAAAAGATATGGCTTTTACTCTTCACCACGATTAACTCCCTTTCTCACCTTTTCTCCATCAAAACACAACCTTCTCTCTTCAATCTTACCAGAAATCCACCATAGAATCACAAAGATTGTTGATAACTGATTTCTCCATAAACTAGAATAACAACAAAACTCTCAGAACATGCAAGTACTGAAAAACCCAGTTTAACCCTTCCTTTAACCACCCTCGAGCTTGTTGCTACCACACTGCTCATTTTGGAGGTACCTTTTTGTTCAACTTCTCTTATTCTTTGATGGGGTTTTTTCATTATGAGGTGTTTTGATTTTGATTAGATTATTGCTTCAAGATAGAATTTTGATTGTCAATTCATTATAAAGGATTTCAACATCAGAGAGTAATTTTTGCCTACCACTTTCTAAACAAGTTCAAAATCGAAGCCCACCCATTCTTCCTATTCATTTTCCCAAATCAAAGAACTACTCTTAATCTGTTTCCCGTGCATAAAGCCATCAAGAAAAAGCTATAATTCTCAATCATAAGCCTACAGGCTACATCCATCACTCCCATAGCTTACAAATATATATAATTTATGTAGTGTTTATATGCAAGAATATACACAAAAATTATAGGACAACGCAATGAAAAAAACTTCAAAGTTACAGATCACAAATCACTCATCGTAGGTTGCAATTTGCAGATACAATTCTTTTCCACCTAGATTGATTGATTTGCTTCCAAGAATACAAGTCAGTGGAGATTTAGATTTTGGAGAATAGTTAAAAAAAATAGAGAGAAAGGGCTGAACTCTAAATGTGAAAGAGAGGCAGATTGCAAAAATGGTTTGTTACTTTGTTTTGAATTTGGAAGTTTGGTTTTTGGAACGCTGAAAGTGGAGGCACTTTGAGAAAGAGAACATTTTTAACCTTTTGGTGCAGCCATGCAGTTACTGCATAGTAGTATATAATATATTCCTTATAAACTCGTGAAACCAGATTTAAAATCATGATTTACACAATTTCAACCGGTTTCATGATTTTAATACGATTTTGTCATTTTTAAGTTTTTAAGCTGATTTAACACGATAACATATATTGACTCATAAAATCATCTGATTTTACGAGTTAAATCGAGATCTTAACAACCATGGGTAGAGTAGTATCAGGAGAGTGATGGTCAGTAGAAGATTAGGGATTTTGAGGATAAGGTGTAGGAATGGAGTTGTGCATGGAATGTGGATGAGAAATTGCAGGAATGAAAATTGGTAAGTGGGGCAAAGAATGGGAAGCATAATTTGGTTTAAAAGGACACACATGCTCAAAGAAAATCACATCCCTTGAAACGAGGATTTTCTTAGTTGTCAAGTTATAAACCTTATACCTTTTTTGGCCATGTGGGTAGCCAAGAAAAATACATTCTGTGGACCTGGGATCAAATTTGCTAGGACGGGTCGGATGCGTGGACACAAAACATTGATATCCAAAAACCTTTAAATGGGAATAACTTGGTTCCTTATGAAAAAGGTTTTCAAATGGTGTTTTCCCTTTAAGAATAACTTGATCAAGTAAGCCGCAGTGAGTATGGCATCCCTCCAAAAATGTTTTGGTAGAGCTGCTTGAAAAAGGAGAGCTCTAGCTACATTTAGCAAATGTCAATGTTTGCGCTCAGCCACACCATTTTGTTATGGTGTGTTGACACAACTAGTTTGATGGATAATGCCTTTAGATGAATAAAATTGGGAAATTTTAAATTCTGAGCCATTATCACTCCTTACAACTTTAACATTTTTTCCAAACTGATTTTCAACCAAGTGAATAAAATGAATGAGTAGAATGCGTGCTTCAGATTTGTGTTTTTATCAAATATACCCATGTGCTTCGTGAATGGTTATCAACAATGGTTAAAAAATATTATGCACCAGAAGAAGTAGATGGGACATGATAACCACCTCAAATATCAATGTGAATTAAATCAAAGCAAAATTCACTACGTGTAGTGCTTAATGGGAAAGGTTGTCTAGTGAGTTTGGCTAAAAGACAGATAGAGCAAGTACTTGAAATACAAGTTTTATTGGCAAGGAATGGAAATAATGAAAATGCTTTATTTGAAGGGCGACCAAGGCGTTGATGCCATAAGTTGTTTGTGTTGGTGTGTACTGCATTGCATGTTCCTTTCGTTGAGTAATTGAGGCAGTAGAGGCTCTCTTTCTCAGTTCCCATCCCAATCATTTTTCCCGATCGTAGGTCCTGTATGACATAAATTTGTCTAAGAAAGATAGTAATATAGAATGAATCAAATGCTAGTTTGCTCATAGAAATCAAGTTGAGATAGAAGAGTAGGACGCAAAGGACATTTTGAAGAACAAAGTGGGGAGAGAAAGATAATGCGCCAATATGAGTAACGTGTGTGGAGGTTCCATTAGGAAGCTTAACCCAACGATTATGGATTGGTTTTAGAGAGGTAAGCAAATTTGGGTTACAAACAATATGATCACTTGCACCACTATCCAATATCCATGTTGTTTCTTTACTACTGTGTGAAAACCGAAAATGCTTTACCTAAGAGTTCCTCATAATTTGGAATGTTACCGACTAGATTGGCTGAGGCAGACTTTGTTTTTGTTAAAAGTTGACTGAGAAGTTGATGGCACTCTTCTCGTGAGAAAGGAAAATTAGGCAAAGCTTCCTTACTATTATTTTGAAGGGCTATATGATTTGCTTTCGATCTTGTTTGTCCACCTTCAATAGTGTTCTTTCTCCTTTAGCAATAATCATAGGTATGTCCTTTTCCATTGCTATATGTGCATTTGAGATGAGCTTTACAGTTCTTTGTGTTGTGATTATTCATGTTGTATTTTTCATAAAATTTAGCTTCTCCTTCTGTAGAGTTAAAATCACAGGTCACCTTCTTTATTGCAAAAACAGATGCTTTTGATGGTGTCATCGACTTTCCAGTAAAGGCCTCTGCCTGCTTCTCATGTAGTAAAGCCATTTCATAGGCTTTGTCCAGGTTCGGAATAGGATCCATGCCTATTATATTGCTTCGGGTCTGTGTATAGCTTTCGTTAAGCCCCATCAGGAACTTCATGGTCTTTTGTGTTTCCATGAAAACCTTAACCGCGGTAGCTGCCTCACAATTGCAAGGAGGGAATGCATAGAGGGCATCCTTCTCATCCCACAGCTTTTGAGCTTCGTGAAAAAGGACGTGACTGAGTTTGTACTTTGTTCACAGTCATGAATGGCATTTTCTATATGGAACAATGAAACTATGTTAGTTTGAGAAAATCTCTCTTTCAGTTCTAGCCATATACCTCTTGTGTCCTTGCAATGGATGACACTGCTTGAGATATCCTTCGACATGGCTCCTAGCAGCCAGGTTTTTACAAGAATGTCACGGCAGTCTCATTGTTGTTGCTCATCAGGATTATGAGTCGGTCTCTTGAGAGTTCCATCTACAAAGCCCTTCTTGTTTTTTATAGTAAGTGCCATGCTCATTGACTGTACTCATGTTGTGTAATTGTCTTCCATCAGCGATTGTGAAATGAGGACAGCGTCTGGTTGAACTGAGTGATGGAGAAAAAGTGAATGATTGGAGTTCTCCCATGGTTCTGAGGTCTTGAAAGAGTTTGAGCTCTTGTTTTGTTCAAGAAGCTTTTGGTTTTCGTCACTCGCCATGAGGTATTTGGTTGTGTGGATTACTGGGTTGTATTTCTAGGTTCTCAGAACATACCATGATCAGAATGATAATATTATTGTATTCTGTATTTAGTGTCTTCATATAGCAAAGAAGCACGATATATATATATACACAGTTTACATATAATCAGATACACTATTTTAGGAGATATTCTAGGAGCTATTCTAGGATTAACTTTGGTAAATTATTTAATCCCATTGATTACAGTATATCTCCTAATTACTTGGGATTGTTTCCTTCAATACACACATTAAACATTATGCCTTTATTTTTTAAGGTTCACACACATGAAAAGAAACACAAATGGGCAAGCAAACATACGCCCTTACTTCTAGAGGCTTATACGATAATGGGCAAGCAACATTATTTTTTTGAGGTTCGCTCAGTAATGACCAAACACACAACATTACATTACATTACATGGGTAAACAAGTACAACTACCCTTATTCACACATAGATAGATAAGTCGATATCTTCTTTTGATAAATAAGACTGTTACAATGTGAAGCCAATTTGTATCCCATTGCCAATGAAACAGTAGGAATTACTTCCACCAATCAAAAACATATTCGCAGCACCAACCTTGAAATCATCATCATCATCACCATCTTCTGATGAAGGAAGCAATGAGGAGAAGGAGCTACCGCTGCTGTCATCTTTAACAGAGTTACTGCTGCAAGGGTTACCTGAGCTCAAATGTATTAGAAATCAGAGGAATATTTTGAATCTCTAGCAAAATCCAGCAAGGTATGTGCTCAAAAAAACCATTCAACATAAGACTGTTCTGCTAGGAAAATATGATATCAAACTTTTGAACAAATAGTACAGCATCAAGTCCAAATATATTCACAGCTCAAAGACACGAGTCTCCATATTCTTTCCACCCGTTATTTCTGGTCCAATCTCTATTAATGCTTGAATCTTCATCTATTTCAGATACCTGTAAAACCAAGTCAAGCATGGCATGCTCATTTTAACTTGTAAATCTTATTATTGAGCGAAACAAGAAACAAACACGCTAAAAGAGAGGCAAGAAATTAAGTCAAATCAGCAGCACCTCTGATTGAGCACTCATTGAACCATCTGGTGCAGTAGCAAATTTTATGGTCAACTTTGGACATTGATGGACCTTCAACTTCCTTAAACAAGGGAATAAGAAATCACAAGATCCGAAACTAAAACAGACAATACTTGATAATTGTTCTAGCGACAGCTCCCACAGATTAGGAAGCATCATCTCCTTCTCGACGTTGACAGGTGAAGCATGATCATCCTGCCCAAATACTCCCAATAATTGAGAGGCTTCACTTATTCTCAGTGTTTGCAGCTTTGGGAGACCTGAAGCCATGGCTACTGGGAAGAGACTCTTCAACTTGTTACATTCTCTAATCTCAATTCCATACAAATTGGGAAAGCATAAAGATTGGAGATGATCTCCTAACAATATCTGGTAGTTTTCATCATCATCCTTAGCGATGATTTGCTCCATTTCCTCACAGGACAATATCTTCAGAACTTTCAGTTGAACTAGACTGACAATCATGCTGCATGTGAATACATGTGTCAGTCTCTTACACTTAACCACCTCCAAAGTAGTCAATTTGCTCAGCACGAGACCCTTCCATATACTCCTCATGTCAGGCAGGGATTCCAAGCATAATGTTTCCAAATGTGTCAACCCCTGCATCAAGAGACAGGGAATGATACAGGTAGACACCTCCTTTTAAATTTAGTGGATGGCTAAAGGATTTATCTCCACTCATCAATTACTTCAGTTTCAGAAATTTAAAGGAAGAAATCAACATGTGAAGTTGACAATTTAAATTAAAAAGGAAAAAAAATATTGGAGAAATATAAAGGACGTACTTGGAGCTGTGCAAACAAATTTCTCAATTCTTTGTGGCCATCAATTTTTAGAATTTGCAAAGAAGGCAATTGGGCAGCAAAATTATTTGGACCAAAAAAGCTGCAATTTGAAAGAGACAATTTTCTTAGTCGAGGGAACTTGATGATGCCAACTGTGGTGAGTGCATCTCCTTCTCCACCGTAAAATATTGGCTTTAAATTGTCAGCATAAGAAATCGTCATCTCCTCCAGGTTCGGAAGGCTTAGAGACATAGAGACAGCGAAGACATATTCCAGTTTACCACAGTGAGATATGTAGAGAGTTTTTAATTCTGGGAAGCGAGGAGACTCTGGAATTATTTCCCTTTCACCATCCTCTTCTCTGATAACATGCTTCAATTCACCGCAATCACGTATGTCAAGTCTTTCTAGCTTTGGCAGACTTCGAGCGAGGGACGTTGTGAAGATAAATGTCAGTTTGTCGAGAGAATACAAATCCAGAAGAGTAAGACTTTGGAGGCTGACATGTCTGGTGGGCCCCTTCCATATACATTTGAGCTCAGGTAATCTGTTTAGATGTAACATTGTTAAAGATGACAGCAGCGGCAGCTCCTTCTCCTCACTGCTTCCTTCATCAGCCTCGCCCAATTCAAATACCTCTTCCAATGATTTGCAGTCCTCAATTTCCACCGTCAGATTTTTCAGAGCTCGCAACAATTTTGCTGGAAACGGAGCGCGAACATCCCCGCAATCCCTCACTTGTACAAATTCTAATCTTTGTAAGAAGTCGTTTTGCTGCCCATGGACGGCCATCTTATCAGAGAACAATTTATATGATGTATAAATAGGAGAAAAAAACAGGATTAAATACTTCTTAGAGATTACATATTATTGTTTCAGTTGTTTCTTCTTAATTAGAGATAAGTTGAATAATAATTAGATTTTTGCGGAAAAAAAAAAGGTTAATACAACTCCTAATAATTAGTTTCATGTAAGAAATAAAAATAAAAATAGTAATTAATTAAATACTTGAACACAAAATTTATGTTCGTATACATTAAATCTAACAGATAGTATGATTTCTATGATTAATTTTTGGTATTAATAACGCAAACAACAATGAGGTAGTTAATTTTCTTATATTTATATATGTTTAGATAAAAAAACAAATCATAAAAAAATAAAAATAAGCTACTATGTTTGTTATATAATTAAAAAAAAAATCAAACTTGGATTTCCTAGCATTTATCAATTACTTTACTTTAAGAAATTGGGAGGAAGAAAGAATAAATTATCGCAATTGACAATTTAAATTAAGTGGAGAATTATAAATTACTTGTAGCTGTGCCAACCAATTACCCAGTTCTTCGTGGCCTTCAATGGTTAATTTTTGCAAAGGCAATTGAGCATCAAAATTCCGTGGACCTAAAAAGCTGTAACTTGATCTGAGCCGAAGAGACAATTCTCTTAGTTGAGGGAACTTGATAATGCCATCTCTGTTATGTGCATCTCCTTCTCCACCGTAAAATAATTGCTTTAAATTGTCAGTAAGAGCAATCGTCATCTGTTCCAGGTTCGGAAGGCTTGGAGACACAGAGACTGGGAAGACATATTCCAGTTTACCACAATCATATATACGGAGAGTTTCTAATTTTGGGAAGCAAGGAGACTCTGGAATTATTTCCCTTTCACCATCCTCTTCTCTGATAATATTCTTCAATTCACCGCATTTACTTATGTGAAGGCTTTCTAGCTTTGGCAGACTTTGAGCGAGGGACTGTGTGAAGATAAACGTCAGTTTATGGAGAGAATTCAGATACAGACGAGCAAGACTTTGGAGGCTGACATGTCCGGTGGGCCCCTTCCATATGCGTTCGAGCTCAGGTAACCCTCGTAGCTTTAACTCTGTTAAAGATGACAACAACGGCAGCTCCTCCTCCTCACCGCTTCCTTCATCAGCCTCACCCAATTCAAATACCTCTTCCACTGATTTACACCTGTCAACAATCACCTCCTTTAGATTGTTTAAACCTTGCCGCAATCTTGCTGGAAACAGAGTGGAAACATCCCGACAACCTCGCATTTCTACAAATTCTAATTTATGTAAAAACAATTGCTCAAATGTCTTCACATTTAAGAATGTACCGGCCAAATTTAATCTTGTCGAGGTTGGGTATCCTCCGGCCACAAACCCATTCCCTAATATTATATGATATTTGAGCAAGCTGGGAAAAACAAAATCTCTGGGAATGCATTCAACCTTCGGTATCCTCAATGATAATACGGCTAACTGAGACAACGAATTTAGTTCTGTTAGGCTTGCATTCATTCCTCCTGTGCTGTCACATCCAACAACATCCCATCCATCAAAGCTGCGATGCCCGATCAACAGCTCTTCTAACTTCTTCAACCTTCCAATCAAATTCACAGGGATCCTTCTTAGCCTTTCACAACCAGTCACATCCAACAACCTTAACTCCTTGAGCTCTCCTATTTCATCAGGTAATTCTTCAATGGATAAGCACCACATAAGACCAAGAATCTTAAGTCTCTGCAGCTTTCTCAACCAAATGAGGTCCTTGCATCCACACGTGATCAACATCAACGATTGAAGTTTCGTTGAGAGTTCAAGTGATTGCAATGACAAACACCCTCCCTTCAGAGACAAAACCTCAATTTCTTTCGTCCCTTCAAAAAACCTCTGAGGAACATTCAAACCATCATCCACTTCTAGCAATAGAACTTTGAGCTGTGGACATTCCAATGCTTCAGGAAGTTCGGTTAGTTTATTGCCCATTAACGAAATTGTTTCACAAGCTTCAAAGCTTTTGATACTCGTCGGCCACTCCTTCAACCCAATGCCAGCCTTTACCATGAATCCATATTCTTTTGATGACGCTATCCGAATAGCAACATCACGAACCAAGTCATGCATTTTCACATGTTCATCAGATTCAGTGTCCAACAGCATGCAACAATCTTTGAGTTTTTTTATTTCCACATAAACTCGTTTCCTTGCATCTCCAATGGACTCCACATCTTGATGTAACTCATACCCAACTGTGTATCTCGTCAAGTCATCGATTGGAATGTTATAATCTTCTGGAAATAAACAGCATAGCAAGAAACATAACTTGGTTTCCTTGCTCTTCAAATAATCATAGCTCAACTTAAGACATGCATATGCAGTTTTTTGTTCCTCAATGTGTTCCATGTTCAGAAATTGAGAGTTTTTTAGCCGTCTAAATGCTACTTCCCACTCAACTTCAGATTTATCTCTTAGAGCCTTTCCCACTGTCACAAGTGCTATAGGCAAGCCTTGGCATTCTCTCGCAACCTCCCTTGCCACTGTGTTCAAGGTAGAGTCCTCATCACGTAAACCTGCATTGATTCTGAATAAATCCCATGCTTCATCTTCAGGTAAGACTCTTAAAAACACTTTTTGCTGGCACTCCATAGAAGAACATATGCCTTGAAGACGTGTTGTTAGAAGAATTTTACAACCCCTGTGATCATCACCAAATGGGATCCCTATCTCTTTCAAGTCAATATGTTTCCAAACATCATCCAGGATAATAAGCATCTTCTCCACTTGCTTCAGTCTCTGCCATAATCGATCTGCTCTCCCTTCTTTACTCTTTTCTTTAATATCCAGACCTAACTTATCTGCCAGTCGATCCTGGATGTCTGTGGCATTTGGATTCTGGGACACCGTAGCCATCAAAACTTCAGGAAAAAGCTGCAACTCTTTGGCTCTCCTGCCTACTTCTTTCACCAGGGTGGTTTTACCCACCCCTCCCATGCCGTACAGTCCGATCATATTGACGTTGTCATCTTTGAGAGCTTTCATGATCTGTTTCAAAGCTTCTTTTGAGGATTCTGAGGGCGTGAATTCCTTTGATGGGAGAAATTCTATGGGCTGAGGATGAGCTTTGTGGGCCACTGTTTTAAACTTTTCGCTAATTTCTCCAAGTTTTCTGAAAGTCTCCGACTTCTTGGCCAGTGCCTTGCTTAACTTGAATTGTCGCATGCAGTTTGGGCACCAAGTAAAGCATTTTCCATTTTTTCCTATTTCATTTTCCAAGGGCTTCGCACCTTCAATTTCGTTGTTTGCATCTTCCAGCCACTTTTTGACACCTTTCTTAATTTCTTCAGCATTCCTTTCAGCAGCTTCGACATCTTTTTGCAGACCATCTAGTGCTAAAGCAAGGTTCTCCTTTCGTTCTTTGAATTCTTCAACAAAATTGTTGAAACAGAACATGTAACGGAACTGCCTTCCTACTGGTTCCACCATGAGTTCTGCTATTTTAGATATAATGGATCCACCAGCAGTTTCGAGAGCCATTTTCCGCAGTTCTGAAAATCAAAGAAATAAGAATACAGAACGTGAGGGTGAGTCACTACAAGTAAAACAGGCGCAGAGAGAATGGGAATAGGAATATCATTACCTTAATTTGGGAAAATATGTGCGAAAGGCACTGGTACTGATTGCTCAATGAAATAGCAGGTGGAAGAAAAGGAGAAGGCCTTCAGCTCTATATGGAATCCAGCTTCAAAAGCAACAAGGCAAGGTATAAGTATAACAATAAAATAGTTCCCATAAAAAATGCATTTTGATGACATAATTAAGATAATATAGAGACAGTGACAAACAAATAATAATAAAAAAAATAATGTGTAAAAGTACTCACCTAGCAAAGAAAGAAACGAATGAAATAAAAACCTTAAAATCACGGCATGCATGATAAAAGGAGAAAGAAAGGAACGGGACATAGAAGGAAGAATTAAAAAAACCCCTAAACTCACGGCATGATGAAAAAAGAAAGAAAGGAACGGGACATAGAAGGAAGAATTAAAAAAACCCCTAAACTCACGGCATGATGAAAAAAGAAAGAAAGGAACGGGACAAAGAAGGAAGAAAGTAGGGTAATTAAGATAATATAGAGACAGTGACAAACAAATAATAATAAAAAAAAAATGTGTAAAAGTACTGATCACCTAGCGAAGAAAAAAAAAAGAAAAAGAATGAAAGGTTAGAATAATCACTTAATTAGACATCTCCATGGAAGATACCAGCTCGTTTCCAACAACAAATATAATTAACCTAAGCTATGATAGGACAAAGTTCTTTTTAGCTTTTAGTTTTTTTCAAAAAAAAAAAAACAGATCAAGAAAAAGACTTGCAAAAAAGCAATTATATGTAATTTTCCATGATGATCATCTCTGTGTCACACACTCCCGTAATATGATTGACCTATTACAATATTTTTTTTTTTTAAAAAAAAGAAGAAGCTAAAATAACTATGTTTTTGATGGCATCTAGAGTGCGGTTACTTTTTTAATCCCTCTTTTGTGGTTTTATTTTATTTCAGTCCTTCAAGTCTTTTTCTTTAGCTATTTCATCGAGTTGTTTTGCTTTTGAGTTGTTGTGCTTGCCCTCGAATATGCATTTTGCTAGGAATTACAATTACATTACATAAAACATTATAATTACAGATTATAATTAGAAATTTCGGTTTTTTTTTTTTAAATAAATTTACGAGAAAGGACCAATATTACAATGTGAGCAAATGAAAGTAGAAAGTAGAGTAAGGTCCTCTTTATGACATGGAGTAAGGTCCTCTTTGTGACATGGTGACCAGGTAATCAAGGAACCAATAGATTTTCGCCACTTGCTCAACCTTATCTGCACATTAAGATAGGGGTTGAAAGTAAAACAAGTTCTTGTTTGTTTTTACGTTTCAAAAATAATTTTAAAAAAAAATTATTTTTATTTTAATTTTTTTTTAAATTAATATTTTTTTGATATTTTTAGATTATTTTGATGCGCTGATATCAAAAATAATTTAAAAAAATAAAAAAATATTATTTTTATATATCTCTAAGTAAAAAATATTTTAAAAAAACAACTATAACCACCATTCCAAACAAGCAACAAAAAAAGGACGTGGAAATAGAAGAAGAGGTTGAGGGAGGCAGAAACGGAAGTAGACATACAAAGATAGGAGGAGAGTAAGAAAAATATATGAATATGTGATGTCCTATTTCTGATAAAAATAATTTGTTTTTGTTTTTTTCTTTTATTTGGAATTTCTTTGGACACTTTAATAATATAATAACAAAAAAAATTAAAATATTGGTGAAATTATTGTTCATTCAAACACAGATTTACTTTGGACTACGATAGTGTTTTGAATTTTAGTTTTTAAGAGCCATGCTTGTTTGATTTTAATCACGGCAGCGAATTAAGAAGAGAAATAGCGTGGTTGTTTTAATTTTATTTTTTAAAAAAAATAATTTTTTGAATTTTTATATTGATATTAAAAATAATTTTTAAAAAATCAATAAAATATTATTTTAATATATTTTTATATAAAAAAATATTTTAAAAACAACAACTTATTCAAACACTTAAAATAAAAACCTTAAAATCACGGCTTGCATGATAAAAGGAGAAAGAAAGGAATGGGACAAAGAAGGAAGAATTAAAAAAACCCTAAACTCACGGCATCATGAAAGAAGAAAGAAAGGAACGGGACAAAGAAGGAAGAAAGTAAGGTAATTAAGATAATATAGAGACCATACTTAGGGGGCCATTATTGGAGATGAAAATTAGTATGAAAAAGAGGATGATAGAGTGGTATGACCATACTGGCAAAAATCTTAAAGGGTTCTAAATTATCTCTGTTACTTTCCCTCAATTTTCTAGACAAGAAAAAAGAGCCAAAACGTCAAAAATTTCAGTAGAACAAAAGAAGAGATTATTACTTGATAAAAAAACAAGTAGAAAACAATCAATGAGAGAAAAAGACTGATAGCTAGAAAACAATAAACAGAACCCTCTTTCTCCTCTTTCAGCGTTCAAAAAAACAAAGAAACGTAAAAGAGGACTTTTCAAAGTCAGCTAAGTATATGGTTTCTTATATTCATAGAGAGAGGCGGAATTTTATAAGCCTTGCAATATATATCTTTTTTCTTGGCAACCAAACACAACCACAAGCCCAAATGAAAACAATCTTGACGAATTCCCACCAAACAATTGAACTGCTGCTGTAACTGAGATTTTCAGTTATATGTGTTAAACTAATTGAGATCAAACATAAAAAGGATGCTGGAATTCTGAATAATCTGTATATTATGAATGCATTGTCTTAACCTAAATACAAATAAAGTATATATAGGTTAAACTGAAAGTAATATTCTACCCTTAATAAATAAGACTATATATATATATATATATATATATATATATATATATTATTTAACATCTCCCTTCAAACTCACGATGCGGCAGCAACAAGCATCGAGAGTTTGCCAACTAGAAAACAAAAACGAGAGATGGAATGCGTATTGGTAAAGAAATCTGCAATCTGCGAGGAAGAAGGAAGAAAAGGCAAAGTAATGGTTCCATGCTTGAGATGATGACGAGTAAGATGACAATCGATCTCAATGTGCTTAGTCCGCTCATGAAAAACCGAGTTGTGAGCAATCTGAATAGAACTCTGGTTGTCACAATACATAGGAGTAGGATGAGAGAAAGAAACTCCCATATCAGCAAGTAACCAACGTAACCAAATAATCTCTTTGGTAGTAGATGCCATGGCACGATATTCTGCTTCGGTGGATGATTGAGAAACAATAGATTGTTTCTTGCTCTTCCAAGAAATAAGAGAATCACCTAAAAAGATACAAAACCCGATAACAGACTTGTGATCTGTGGGGTCACTACCATGATCAGCTTCAGAGTATGCACGCAACTCCAAGGAAGAGGTGGATGAAAGTAAAAGACTTTGAAAAACTATACCCCAAAGATATCGCAAAATACGAAGAACAGCCCGGTGAACAGTAGTAGGAGAAGCAACAAACTGACTAACAACATGAACAGCATATGCAATATCTGGACGAGTAATGGTGAGATATACCAAACTCCCAACAATAGTGCGGTATAAAGTAGGATCTATCAAAGGTAAACCATCAGAAGAAGAGTATCTTGCGTTAACCTCAATAGGAGTATCCACAGTCTTGTTATCAGTAAGTCTAGCTCGCTCAAGAATATGTGCAATATATTTTGACTGAGAAAGAAGGTAACCTCTAGGTGAGTATGCTACCTCAATACCCAAGAAATATCGAAGATAACCCAAATCCTTCATCTCAAATCGTCTAGCCAACTCTGTATTCAAAACAGAAATACCATCAATGGCATCACCAGTAATAATCATGTCATCAATATATAAAGACATAATGATACGACTTGCATCAGTGCACTTGATAAAAAGAGCAGAATCATGACTGCTAGAAACAAAGCCAAGAGACAAGATCACAATAGAGAATTTCTCAAACCAAGCATGGGGTGTTTGTTTGAGACCATATAATGCTTTCTTAAGCTTACAAACATATCCAAAGTCATGTGAACTACCAGGAGGGGTGCCATAAAAACTTCTTCTTGAAGATCTCCATTCAAGAAGACATTTTTAACATCAAGCTGAGAAATATGCCCACAACAAGAATTCACAGTTTTACCGACAGAAATATTTTGTCAGTCTGTGATTGATAGTACGTCGGTAAAATATTTACCGACGGAATACGTCCGTCAGCTTACCTTTCGTCGGTGATTCCCCATTTTGTCGCTATATCGGTCGGTAAAACAAAAAAACCATTTACCAATGCTCTTACAGACAGAATATGCGCGCCAAAAAAAAAATTCCCGCTTCAATAATACCGACGGATTGTTATTCCGTCGATGATATCACAATTCACCGACGGGTACTTTCCGTTGGTAAAGTAGTCGGTGAACTGTTGAAATACCGACATAATGTATCGTCTGTAAATTCGTAGGTAAGATATAATACCGAGGGAATTAATCCATCGGTAAATCTGTTGGTGAGTCATGAAAACACCGACCGAATTTATCCGTTTGGAAATTTGTTGGTGATGGTCGCGGCTACTGTCTAATGCCGACAGATTTATTCCATTGGTAAATCCCTTTGCAATTGTTTTATATATATATATATATATATTTTTAATTATTTAGAATACATAATATAAAATGATATAAATTAATGGTAATAAAAACCAATTATGCAAATAAAATTTATATTAAGCATCAAAAACAAAAAATGAAAGATAAATAATATTCATTACAAAATGAAATGTTTCAAAAAAATATTAAATTCAATTTTAAATGTAAATAATGTTTATCAAAAATTAATATAAAGGAGGATCAGGAGGATCAGGAGGAGGAGGAGGCTGGTTGTTATGCGTTGTCACCGAGCCATGAATTGGCCGATTCCGGTTGCCAGCACCGGACTGTGAGCGTCGTGTGAACCGCTCAGACATCACGTGCTCAAGATAGTGCGGCCATATATCCTCTGGGATGTATATCGGTTTGAAATCCCTCCAAACCACAACATCGTTCCAGCCTTGGAACCCCCTATCCCTCGCAGTTTTTTTTGCCTTTTTTTGGGCTTCATACCAAAAATCACGCAACCTACTTAACGTAATAAAAAATTACATTTCAAAACATAAATTTTTTTGTAAAAAAAAATTTGTATTGTTTTCGATGTTACCTAGTTGCCGCGTGATTTTCCCACACCCTCCTCACAACATTGTTATGTTCTTCGTTCCAGCAGAATCGATTCTGTGTATAAAAAATAATTTTTAAAAATGTTAATAATTTATTTACAATTATATTAAGAATTTATTAGAAAAAAGCTGAAAATTATATATTAACACGAACCTCAAATCTGGAAAACCATGCATTGATTTGAGGCATCCATTCAGGATGCCTGGATATCTGACTCCATTGAAACAATTGAATCTCCATCTACGCTTTAAACGCCGATGATATTACTCGGGCGGCCTCAATGTTTGTGAACCTGAAAAAAATTGAAATTAATTAAATAGTGACTTCATAAATTTGTTTTTTTAAAAAAAAAATTAAAACCTTAACAAACTTACATTGAAAGATCGTCCTTCCATTGTGCCGCGTACTTGCGGGTCCATCGATTCCGCTGCGAAGGCACGCCGCTTCTACGACGTGAAACATCGTTGGAAGAGGCAGCATCAGCTGACGGCGCAAATGATGTAGGTGCCTCTTCTTGAGAGGCACCTAAGGAAATGTCTTCGTCGCTACTAGACGAACTAGATGCGACCGTACGTGATCGTGAAGCTCTGGTTTTCATTCTCTGCATTATATAACCAATTTTATATCAATAATTATATAATTCAATTGAAATGTTAAAAAAAATTCGGTAGCACCTCCCCTATACTTGGATATTACCCAAATCCACAAACCTGCAAATATTAACAATAGCCACAACCAATTGACCCAATCTATACTAATTATTCCAACATATTCAATTACTAATCCTAAGGTAAATTCTACATTAACAATTACAATTCAACAAATTATTCAATAATTATGTCAATACAACAAAACTATAAATTCAAAATAAATAGAAACAATTAAACACAAATCAACAAGTTAGAGTAAAATTAATAATTCTTCCAACATATTCAATTACTAAATCTAAGATAAATTCAACATTAACAATATTAATTCAACAAATTATTAAATATTCATTATGGAAATACAACAATAAAATATATTCAATAAATTTAAATAAAATATAAACTAAAAATTAAAAACATATGCAATTACTAATTATTCCAACAAATGCAATTACTAATTCTAAGGTAAATTCAACATTAACAATATTAATTCAACAAATTAATCAATAATTGTATATGGCAATACAACAATAAATTAAAAAAAAATATAGACCAACAATTAAAATCAATGGAAATAATTAAATACAAATCATGCAATAATAAAGTAAAATTACTAATTATTCTAACATAGTCAATTACTAATTCTAAGTTAAATTCAACTTTAACAACAAATATCCAATAAATTAATTAATACCAATTATAACAACACAACAATAAAAAATAATCAAAAAAAAAACCTACATCAAGAAAAGGAACGAAATATACATACCTTAATAATATGTCTAATTCAAAACTTTATCTACATTACAAAAAAATACACCAAAACAACAAAATAACAAAAATAAAAACAACTACAACTAAAATAAAATAAAATAGAAAAAACCACATACCTTTATTCAAATCTTGCAAGAGATTCAAGGTGAAAGCCTTGAAGGATTGAGAGCAAAAAACTGAAAGTTATATGGCAGCGGAGGAGAAGAAAAAATGAGGGGAAGTGGCGGGCGCTGGAAGATATAGGCAGATTTACCGACGGATATTAAAAAAATATTATTAATTTTTTAAATCCGTCGGTAACAGGTAAAAAAATCCGCTGGTAAGTTTGAATTTCCCACCGAATTTTTTAATTGCCCTCCAAATTTTTCGCGTTCCGTCGGTAATCTGACACGGTCAGAGGTGCATTCAATTCACACCCTTTGGGATTCGTGCATTCCGTCGGTATTTTTGTCGGTAAAATTTTCCCACCGACAACTTACCGACGGATCAAGTCCGTCGGAATAGACGTCGATAAATTCATCGGTATAGACGTCGGTGATTGTGGCATTTCGCTGTAATTATTTTCGAACTTTCTGGGAGATGCCGACGGACTAGTGTCCGTCGGTATGGACGTCAGTGATTGTGGCATTTTGGTATAATTATTTTCGAACTCTCTATGAGATGCCGACGGACGGGTGTCCGTCGGTATCGACGTCGGTGATTGTGGCATTTCGGTGTAATTATTTTCGAACTCTCTGTGAGATGCCGACGGAATGGTTTCCATCGGTATTGATGTTGGTAATTGTGGCATTTTGGTGTAATTATTTTTGAACTCTCTGTGAGATGCCGATGGACTGTTGTCCGTCGGTATGAACGTCGGTGATTGTTCAATGTACAAGAGGTGTTGTATTTGTATTTTCTATTTACCTTCCTGTAAAAAATTCAATGATAAACTATCTATCGCACAAAACAATATCAGCAGTGCTTAAACAATAAATATATATTTCATGTTTCAAAATATATCATCCATAATGTAAATTACATGAAGAAAAGGGTTTTACACAGGGCTTCGTTTTGATAGTTAGTCAGAATTATCTTCTTCTTCGTCATCAATTGAATAGTCATCACCTTCATCGCAATCTTCAATATGGATATCATATTCTTCATCGACATTTGCTTGTCCGCTAGAGCTCAAAACAACGTTCAACTCCTCTACATCAACATCAACAAGATTATCATCGGAAACACGAAAATTTGAATTTTCTTCCAATTCAATCGAAGGAGCAACTCGATATGGTTCAACCAACTCACTAACTTGAAAGACTTCATCCCGTACAAGCCTCTATGTTAACAAGCCTTGATATGTTCGATGCATGTCCATCCGGAAAACGCAGACTCTTAAGCCATTTGTAGACTAGCAGTTGTGCGTTTTTCTCTAACACGAAGCTTGCCCTTGGTTTTGCGACCCGTGACTCCTTATAAACCAACTCCATATTTTTATGGTTACAGTATAAAGCTATATCTAATCTAGACTTGATGTTGTCCTTTGTCTTCCCCTTCACATCCATGACGGTGTTGAAAATATTCTCAAACACGTTCTTTTCGATGTGCATGACGTCAAGGTTATGGTGGAGAAGATTGGTCTTCCAATAATGAAGCTCCTAAAAGATACTTCGCTTTACCCAATTATGGGTCAAACCAAAACCAGGAAACTTTTGCTTACCTGATTGAAGGCCAAACACAATGTCACTGTACTCTGATACAACATGATGCAATTCTTCACCAGAAAGAAGCGGGGATGCAACATCTTTTTCAACTCTGCCAACAAAGAAATCTTTTCTATTTCATTCTGAACCTGTGATTAAGTGGCAAGAAGCGACGGTGACAGTCAAAAAAACCCTGAACCCCGTTACAATAATCCATCCTCCGTAATCCTTGGGGTGAATCTAGATACATCCATGAACGATCATCCATGACTTCTATCGAACCTCTATAAAATTATGATGACATCATGTATATATTAATTAACTAAGTTAGGTAAATAAACTTGTAAATATATTACTTTACCTTGAGATTATCCAACAAACCAATCACAACTTCTCATAAATATTAAATATTCATTATCATTTATCAACGTCCATACAAATTAATATATATATATATATATATATATATAAATTAACAGAAATTACCACTCTGCAATACCATCGATAAAACTTAAAAAGGACCCATTAAGCAAGCTATTAATTATTTCAAAACATAACATGTAATTCGGTAATTCCACAAAGTTTTAACAATTTACAAAGAAAAACAATCTTACAAAATCTAAAACAAACCATAACAGGTATAAAATTATACATTCATAAACTACAAGTTTGTTTGAGAAATAACAATAAAACATGTACATCTACTAATAAAAATACATATACTAAAAAAACAATAAAATTTACATTTAAATGTTAAAATTTAAAAAGATAGAATTACTTACAAAAATTGATAAAATTCGTCGGTAAATCAGAACATGGATGCTGTGACCACAAAACTTCAAGAAATACAACTGCTGAGATGAGAAGGATTTTTGTTTGGGGGCGAGGGGGGGCTGGTTATTTGCAGATGGGGAGACTTAGGATTAGGAAGAAGGAGACATGGGGAAGGAGAGTGTGGGCAGGGCGGCCATATATTCACTTTTTCCAACGGACTCACCGACGGAATAAAACTGTCGGTGAATACGTCGGTGAATCCGTCGCTAATTGTGACGGGGGATTGACACGTCACCGCACGGACCTGCTTTTTCAAATCCCTCGGTATTTTTTTACGGTGCACCTGTCACGTCACCCGTACGGATCTGGCATTCAAAATCCGTCGGTGATTCCGTCGGTATTTTTGACGATGAACCGGTCACGTCACTCGTATGGGTCCTAGGTTTTGAATCCGTTAGTGATTCTGTTGGAAAAATCACCCGCCAAAACCTCCGCCTCAAGTACCGGCCCTTTTTTCTTTAATTCTGAACTTTTCATCCGTAATTAGGTCGGTAATTACCGATGGAATATAACCATCGGTTATTACCGACCTAATTACGGACGGAAATATTCCGTTGGTAATTTCGACCAAAAAATACTGACAAAAATATTCCATCGGGGATTCCATTGGTATTTAGCGAGTTTCTGATTGTGGCCACTGACGAATCGAAGCTACAGCAATAAGAGTACGAATAGTAGTCATTTTTGCAACCGGGGCAAATGTCTCCTCATAGTCCATACCATACTGTTGAGAGTATCCTTTTGCAACCAGCCTAGCTTTGTATCGCTCAATAGACCCATCATAATTAGTCTTGATCTTATACACCTAACAACAACCAACAACACTCTTACCAGGAGGTAGAGGAACCAGATCCCAAGTATCTGTCTTATGCAAAGCAGAAAGTTCCTCATCCATAGCTTGCTGCCAAAGTGGATCAAGAATTGCCTCTTTATAGGAAGAGAGCTCAACAAGACAATGAATAGAGGCTAAAAAGGAAGTAAATGATGACGAATAACAAGAATAAGCAAAATCTGGTAGTTTTGTGGACTTACGAATATGGATGGACTGACGTGGAGGTGGATCCATAATCTCAGATAAAGCTTGAGGGGCTGTAGATGAGAATGGAACTTCAGGTGTGCCAGAGAGTAAAGTACCAGTACCTGTAGAGTTATGAGTACAAATTGATCGAACATGGGGAGAGATATCATTATCAGAATCCTTAGAAAATGGATCTATATTAATAAGATCAGATTTAGTCAGGCTATGAGTAGTGGTTGGAATTGAAAAGAAAGGTATATGCTCAAGGAAGACAACATGACGAGACACATAAAGTTTATGAGTTATTGGATCAAAACAACGATAACCATTTTTACCTTCACCATAGCCCAGAAAGACACAAATAGCGGATCGAGAGGATAGACCCATATAACTTTCCAAAAGGAGATATACCTGAACTATAAGAAGATGGAATTATATTAATCAAACTTACAGCAGTAAGAATAACTTCTCCCCAAAACTCACTAGGAACAAAAGATGATAACAAAAGAGAATGAGCAGTTTCAACAATGTGCCTATGTTTTCTTTCAGCAACACCATTTTGCTCATGAGTATCTGTACATGAAGTTTGGTGGATGGTTCCATCTAGGGCAACCAATTTGCAAAATTTATTAGAGGCGTATTCCCCACCCAAATCACACCTAAAGCATTTGATCACAGCAGAATGTTGAGTTTTGATAAGAGCTCGAAAAGCTGCATATATCTCAAAGAATTCAGAACGATGTTTCATTAAATAAACCCAACAATAACAAGTATGATCATCAATAAAAGAGACATAATATTGAGAACCTCCTTTTGTGGCAATAGGAGAAGGTCCCCATACATTAGAATGAATCCAAATCAAATGGTGAAGAAGAAACAGAAATACTTCGATTAAAAGGTAAGGCAGAAAATTTTGCTAGTTTACATCCACTACAATAAAAAATGTCACAAGTTTTCAAATTTCCTAAAGCTCCTGTGGATGCTAAAAATCTCAAACGAGAAGACGAAACATGACCTAGACGGGAATGCTATAAATAAAAACTAGAAGATGAAAAACTCAAACGAAAAGAAGACAAATCAACATTAGTAGTAGCAGCGGCAGCTACAGTAGCAACTGGCACTTTTAACTCATCCAAAATATATAGTCCATTCTCCCTACGGCTTGTCCCAATCAGCTTCTAAAACTACAGATCCTGTACACAATAAAAAGAACCAGAAAACATGACTAAATAATCACCAGAATCATATATTTGACCAACAGACGCAAGATTTAATTTTAAGTTGTGGAATAAGATAAACATTAGGGAGAGACATGTGAGGTGTGACAACAAAACCAACACCTGCTAAGGGCATAGGAGTGCCATCAGCAGTCATAACAGGAATGGAGGACAAAAGGGACACGAAGGTAAAAGATGAGGAATATGGAGACATATGATATGAAGCACCAGAATCCAAGACCCATTCAGAATGTGACATACTTGAGGAACTATGAGGCAACTGACCTATGGAAGAAGAAGCGGACATTGCTTGTGGCTGTAAGGAGAGAAACTTTTGAAATTGCTCAGCCAAAATATTAGGATCAGTAATAGAACTTGGGGAAGCTACTGCTGCAGTATTGTGGTGTTGTGGTTTATAACCCTGAGGTGGTTCATAAGCATTAGATTGTGATTAATTGCCAGACTTCCAAGCTTGATTCTGTTGTCTCAACTTAGGACACTAAGCCTTCCAATGACCTTTCTGCTTACAGAAACTGCACTCATCGAAGCCAACCCTTGTGTAAGGCTTATTCTGATGATTAGAGAATGTCTTAGAAGGCACTGCTAATACTGAAGGATTCGAAGCAGAAAGAATTCCCTTTTCAGAATAAGATTGAAGACGTATTTCTTCAGCCAATAACTCACTAACAACCGAGTCAACAGAAGGCAGTGGAGAACTATGCAGAATTGAACCTCTAAGTCCTTCGAAATCACTGCGAAGTGCTGTTAAAAACTGTACCAATCGTTGCTCCTCTCTACGCTCAATATAGCCAATTGATCCCAAAGATCTGTCATGGCAGAATAAAACTCTTGGATACTCATATTCTTCTGATGAAGAGCTCGTATGTCATTCTCTAATTGATACTGTTTTGTAAAATTTGATTGTGTGAATAACCTTTGCAGATGATCCCAAACCTCTTTTATTGTCTCATACTTCGCCAACTGAATACCTATCGAATGCTCAACAGAATTGTTGATCCAAATAATGATCTTTGCATTATTTGCTTCCCATGTATCTATTAAACCAACATCCCCCTCCTCAATATTCTTAGGTATCATATAAGTACCACTAACGTACCCCCACATCTTCTTACCCTTAAAAAAATTTCTCATTACATAACTCCAATACGAATAGTTCTTCCCATCCAACCTCATACTCACAGACTGAAGCGAATCATCTCTTTTAGTAGCCATAATCAACAATCATAGATAACCAGAATGCAAAAGCAGCGGAAGACAAAATACTAAATTGCAGAAACTAAACAAATATCTTCTCGAAATTATACGATTACTCCCAAAACACAAAACAAATTTGCAAAAACTAAACACAAATACCAAATTGCAGAAGCTGAAGGGAAGACGAAATACCTAAATAATTGCAGAAACTGTCAAAATACCAAAATAATTGCAGACTGTCGAAATACCTAATTTTGCATAAGCGGAAGACAAAATATCACTCCAAAAAAAAATTAGGATTAAGCTTCGTTCCATAAAACCAGCTTTGATACCATGTTAAACTAATTGAGATCAAACACAAAAAGGAGGCTAGAATTCTGAATAATCTGTATATTATGAATGCATTGTCTTAACCTAAATACAAATAAAGTATATATAGGATAAACTGAAAGTACTATTCTACCCTTAATAAATAAGACTACATAAATATTATTTAACAATATGTAATTTTTGTGGTCCAAAGTATAAATAATTTTCTTTTGTTTCATTTTATTAACTTAATTTCGCATGTGGAATATTGAGTCTTTTGTTTTTTCAGACACATAATTTGAATCCTTTATATATTCTTAAAACCAAATTTGAATTCTAAGTTCCTAAATAAAGGAATAATAAATATTGTTGCATGTACAAATTCTTCTTCAAAAAACAAATAATAAAGTCCTCTATGTTAATCAAAATTTAATTATAACTTAGCCTTGTAATTTATTAAAATTAATTATTTAGTACTTAAAGTATCATGGATAATTAAACAGTCTATTAACTAGTGTCGACCACCCTCCATTTAATATATTTTTCTCTAAAAAATGTCTTCCTTCCTAATGAAGTTTCCCGAACTGCATACTTTTCTTTTACTTATTCTATTTTTCAAGAATGAAGAAAAACAATATTAATTGGAAAAGAAATAATTAAACTATATGTAACTTTAAAAATATAAGAAACTATATAGTTATTGAAACTATGGGATTAATTCATTATTGTTATCAAATTATAGAGACTAAATTATAACTGGTAAAGTGTTTGCGTGGAGGAGTGTTTGCAAATACCATGCATTATGCAACTGTGGTGCAATTCCCCTTCAGTCAGCCTTCCCACAAAAGCTTTTGCAAAAATACTAGATTGTGTTAAGGCTCTTGACTATGTTTGCCCCCAATTTCTTCAGGATAAGTCATTGTTGGGGTTTGAGCAAAGATGATAGGTCAATTGGAAGAAACTTTACCAGAGTTATTTCTCAGTGTTTGCTCGAGTAAGCTAGAGGCGAGCCACGCTTGTCTTCATAGACTCCAACCTTTCTTGAAAATGGACATCATGGTGAGCACGCTTTTCATCTTCCATGCCAAAGATGATAGGTCGGGTGTTGTAGACTCATAGGGGACCTATATTTCAACCTGCAGTATGCATGTTATTTACAATGATTGGATGTATATGTACGTTGCAAATGTATTTACATGTCTTGTAGAGAGTTCATATTCTAAGGTTAGGTTTGGGCCATAACATGATGGGTGGCTTGCTACCTGGTCTTAAAAGGGTCTCTTGTTGTCCTAGTGATTGCCCTCATAAAGGGAATATGGGGACTCAGCAGGTAATGGGATGGCATGTGCACCAATCATTACCAGTCCAAGCACTCAGCGAAGAGTTGGGGTTTACACAAACTTAAACCTTGACTAAAAGTCATAAAGTAAGTTGCTAGTCCCCCACTTAACCTAAAGTTTTCAAAGTAACTCGTACAAAAAATGCGAATGATGCATAAAGCAATTTTACAATGCAAAGAAATATGTATGAAATTAGAGTGTATGAGCAAATGAGGAAATACATATTAACAATGACACAAACCAAACAATAACACAAAAATCAGACAAAACAAAGCTTAGTCCACAAGGTCCCCAGTGGAGTCACCATTCTGTCGCACATGTGCGGCGTCTCGACAATCATCCATTACTAAGGGAAAATTGTAAATTGTGTATCTGGAAAATATAGGGAGACAAGAAATTCTTGTCTTTTATCAGTGAAAAATTTGAATAGGAGTCACCACCTAGTATTCTGGTCACTAGGAACCCTAACTAGTCTCAAAGATCAGGTATAGAAATTGATTGCGTAAAGGAAAGGTATTAGCACTCAACTACACCCTACCTAAGGTAGGCTGCATTGTTTTAATGTCTAATAAGAAACTATGATCTTATTGTGTTTTCTAATTGTTGGTCTGTCTAAGGTTCAAGAAAAACCCTCCTTAATAAGGAGGTTTTTATCTTAATGGGTAAAACCTAACTCTTCTAGCGTCCGAACAAAAAGAATTTAATATCTAGAATACATATTATGTGTAATGTCGTACCCCAAATACTAAAAGATAAACAAAATAAAATTTTTGTTGTTTTTGAAATTATGGCCAATGTTCTCTTGACTTTAATAAACTGGTTATTAAAGCCAAAATACATGCTAAAACATTGTTTTTTGGTGTATGAAAAACATAATATGATTTTTTAGCTTTGAGACACTTGACCGTATGCACGAAAATATTTTTTTTCTTTTTTTTTCAATTTTTTTTGTATTTTGAAAGTTTTGACGAAAACCGGATATTTTAATACCGGATTTGTATTTTTACGACATAAAATACAAACCGATATTAAGCAAAAAAAAGCATAAATAAAAAAGTGGGGAGATCACAAATATTGAAAAATATCTTTTCATTTTAATTTTTTTTGAAATGGATCGGACCCGACCCAAATGCATGGGCTGGGCCAACCTGGCCTAACTACAGGGGCTCGGCTCAGCCCAACCCGTGTGAACAGTGCCCTCCACTGTTCACATGCTACATGAAAAGTGGAGGTGTGGCAGGGACGAAGCAGGATAAAAAAGAAGGGGAGAAAGGCTGACTTGTGGTGGCTACTATCGTTAGCGGAGCTGCTGGAGGCGACATGCAGCGGCACTGTTGGTGGCGTTGGCGGTTCGCAGTGATGGCAGCGGCTCTGTTTTTTTCTTCTCTCTCTCCCCTTTGTTTTTCGTTCTCTTCTCTGCTTCTTCTTCTTCTTCTTTTTTTTCTTTTGGTCTTCCCCTTCTCTTCTGCTCTTGCTCTTCGTTTTCTCCCCCCTTTGTCTCTATTCCTCTTTTCTGCTTTGCCTCCTTTTGCTCTTGTGCTCCCCTGTTTTTATAGGCAAAAAAGAGGGGAGAAAGAGGACGTGGCGGCCACTGTGTTGCCGCCCCTCCACCACGTCTCCAACACGTGGAAAGTTCTGGGCAAGTGGGGGTCCTTGGTCGGCGTCTTTTTTAACTAAAAGGATGACGAAAAGGCGGTGAAAATATAGGGGAACACAGCTTCCTTCCCCTATTTCTGTGCACGTCCAGGGGAAGAAGAAAGTCTGCAGGTGCCATTCAAAATGGCACCGTTTCGGGTTTGTTTTTTATGAACAGTGGATGAAACGGCGCCGGTTTTAAACAAAACGCGTCGTTTCATTTAAAAGAAAAGGGCGGCAAAAACTTATGTCAAAGTCCAAACTAGTCTTCAATTTGTAATTTGTTCAATCAAGTCCTAAATTGCAATTTTGATTTAAAAATCAATGCAATTGCATCCCTCCTAGAAATCAAACAGCGGCCCTGAAGTTCGCTGCCTTTTCACTTTGCTTCTTGGTCTTGAATTTATGCAATTTGACCTATAATTGACCAATAAACTTCTAATTTCTTCAATTTAGCCCCCGATTCGATTTAATTACAGCCCCTCTATTTACGCATGTTTTTCATTTTGGTCCTTGGTTTTAGATTTCTTTAATTAAGCCCCTGATTTGACCAATTAACTCTCAAAAATTATAATTTGACCCTAGAACTTTAATTTCCTCAAATTAAAGCCCAAATTGACTTCAAAATCTTTTTTTTTTTGCAATCAAACCCTCTATAAATTCAATTAAACCTTCAATAAAATATAATTGAGTCCATAAACATCTGATATTGGACTTTTCTTTCTCAAATTGAATTTGTTTTGTAAACAGGGCTTCCACCAGTCAATAAAATACTGTCAAATTTCAATCTTTGTAATAGTCTACCTGGCAAAGACAAAAATTCATCCTCAACCAATTTTTGACCATTTTCTAAGCGTTCTTGCATCCTCTTTTCATTATTATATTTTTTTGATAATATTTTTTTGTGTTTGAAAGTGTTTTCAAGTCTTTTTGGTTTTTATGCATTTAGGCCGAATCTTTTGAAATTCGTATCTTGCTCATGTTTGATGTTCTTGGTCATTCCTTTGTATTATTTATGCACAATTTTTTTTTTTACATAAAAGTATAATATTCACACTTATACAAGCATTTGCATTGAGTTTTGGAATATGTTTATAAAACTCACTAAGGGTTCGATCTATATTAAAAGGTCCTTATGGGTCGACATTCCAAGACCCATTTTCAAAACTTTTTCTTTTTAAAAACCACATCAAAAAATAAATATTTTATCATTAACTCATATTGTTTGAGATAAATAGACTTGTAACAGCCTATTACTTTAAATGTTAATGAAGAGTAACACCTCCGCCTCTCTTGTTTTAAAACATATCTTGCTTTCCAAATTTTAAGCTTTTAAAATTTAATATTGATTGATGACATCTAAGTGTCAATCAAGGATATTAATTTTCCTCAGCAAGTCCAAAGTTTTCATGTCACTAGATCTTACCTCAAAGTAGATTAAATCATAATAGTTACTACTTGGATATTTAAGACTAGTGTAAAAAAAAATCTCATTTAGCAAAAATTGCAAGTGAACCTCGATTTTATAGGATAAATGAATCCGAAAAAGTCATTATTCATAAGCCAATATTGTATAAACAAAATGTTTAGCGACAACTAATTATATTTTTTGGATTGGGTTCAATAAGCCCAATAAAGGGCCACCTAATTTTTCATTGCCATTCATGAGTCATATGTTATGATCAAGAGTAAATGATTGTATTTATGTGAATTCATCAAATAATTAAGAGTGGCAAAAATAACTTAGATTTTATATGTATAGGCTTGAACGAACTAATCCACCAGGGTTGAAATCATTGTAGTTGATCTAGTCTTAACAATGTAAATAAATAACTAGTAGATTAGGCACAACAAATCATTAGAATTAAAAAATAAATAGCAATGCAATTTATCATAGGTGGAATGTTTTATAATAATAATATCTTTTCTTTAACATAACCAATTATTTATCTAAGAATTCTAAAAACTAGTTAGGAATTCATAATAATCTTAATACTAGGTGACAACTCTATTTTAATATAATACCTCGGTTTTCTTGTTTTAAAATATATCTTACTTTTTAAGTTTTAAGCTTCTAAATCTAATATTGATCGATGAAACTATTATATACCAAAAATAAAATATTTCCTTAGGTCTTTTAAATTTACATATAGAATTTTTTTAAGGTATAATAATATGTATACTATTTATTATTAAAATTATTTTAATATATATGATGATTATTAAATTTTAAAGATAATTTTGTCGAATTATATATATATATAATAGCTTGAAAAATAACATTGGTTGTTGCTATCCCAAAATGTGCGTCACACCCTCCCTCCTATAAAGGGGGACACCATGAAAATTTAGCTTTTTGTCACAGAAAAAGTTGGGCATGAGACACTGGGTTCGAACCCCTTTTGGTTTAAAATTAACAAGCTATGCTGATAATTGGTTACGATATAGCTGAATTGATCCTGCCATTAGAGCATTCTTTCATCTTGCTTGTGTTCCCTGTTGTCCCCTGTAAGCAAAATCCATGGAGACATGTCGATCAAGTTAAGATTCTTGCTCGGTAACCAGAAACTGGGCAAGGTTCTTTCAATCAAAGCATAAACATGAATAGATTCTCTTACTATAATTATATTTATTACAGGTAAATAGAAAAGTATATAAATTGTGTACACTGGCTTGATCTGTCCAAGAACAATGAGTAAGAAAAGCATTAACAAATGTTCGATCTATAAGTTCATCTTCTTCTGTAACATCTAAACCACAAAATCACAAAGCATAGCACTCTGTACCCAATGATAAAACCAAGCATCACAGCTAAATTGCTCCATTTTTGTGAATCTTTTAGACCTTGCTGTCTTAGGAACCCGCTTCCATAAAGATTGCATCTCCCTTTATCATACACTAAGCACCTCTCGTTGCCTTGCTCTCCTCCATATTCATTTATTAAGAAACATTCAAACGGGTACTTGAACAAACTCAAATAGTGCATGAAAACCCAATAACTAGGAATCTTACTCTTCGTTATGAAGTACCCAGAAAACAGGAAGAAAGATCCCATTAATCCTGAAATAACTGATGTCCCCATTATGAAGTTAGGCACTAGAGCACTGAAACAAGCAACGAAAGAATTTGACATCAAAATCACCATCCACACCACTAGAGAGAAGTAAAGAAATCCGTAGACTGACATCCTCAAACCAACTAGCCAATAAACCGGGGTGGAGTAGAGAAGAGCAACCATTAAAAGGAAAGGAAGAAAGATGAGGGTGTTAGATAGGACATAAGAAGAAACCCTGTAGGCTCCTCTTGAAGTCTCTCTCATTAGTATTCTTCTTTCTTGCAAGAAAATAGGCAGACCTTCAGTTGTGGAAGATAGCAAGAAGGTGAGGCTGAAGGCAAAGAATCCGATTCGAGTCTGCAAAGCGACCTGTCCTGTTTTCTTTCCAACATTCAAGAATATGGTTCCGAGTATGAGTCCTGCCACCAGTGCTTGTATTACTCTTGTGGCAAATAGTTGCTTGGTTCTGAAAATGTTGCTGCAAAATCTTTGTCCTAGAATCGAAACCTCCTCCAATATAGAATTGGGATAGCAGAGAGGTTTTTCTTGATGATTGTTGAAGTATAGAGTCCTCGCGATGTGGCCTTCATTATGTCTGATCTCATGAGGGCATTGATTGTTGAGAGACACTGAATTTTGCATAGACAGGCTTTCTATAACATCAATAGAAAACTCAAGCACATTGACATGGAGAGGAATTTGATGACCAGAAAACCTTAGTCTCTCTTCAAGGAAATGCAGGGAGCCATCATGGACAGCATATCCGTTGGAAAGCAAAACAAGCCGATCAAAGAGCTCGAGGATTCGAAAACTGGGTTGGTGGATGGTTAAAACAATGGTCTTGCCCTGATTCAACACCATAGACTTGAGCAGAGTCGCTACATGAAGAGCTGAAGCTGAATCCAGACCTGAAGTTGGTTCATCGATGAAAACAACAGCAGGGTCGTGGACTAAATCAACTCCAATCGAAACTCTACGCCTTTCACCTCCAGAAATGCCCCAGTCTGATCCCTCACCTATCCTTGAATCTGAAACATGTTCGAGTCCGAGCTCCTTCAGTAGCCTTCTCACCCTACCAGCGGCCTCTTTTTCCCCTCCTGGTAGCCTTAAAAGTGCACTGTACAATAGTGTTTCTTTAACTGTAAGCAATGGAAATAGAGAATCATCTTGAGTGACAAACCCGGATAGTCTCCGGAAATGTTTGGCATTCATTGGCTGGCTATTTACCAGCACTTGACCAGACACCTTACATGAAGATATCTTTCCAGCAAGAATCTCTAGTAACGTGGTCTTCCCTGCTCCACTAGGACCGGCAATCGCAGTAATCTCGCCAGGACTAGCTGCACAGTTTACATCCCTCAGAATGAATTTAGGAGCTCTTCTTGGGGTCCCTCCACAGTAAATAAAATCAAGCTCGTCGAGTTTGCTGCATAGCTTGTAGGACAGATTTTTGGTTTCTAGTCTATATGAGGACGTTCTCTGGCCACCAGAAACCGGTGCTTTCACTGGCAATTCCATCGAGAGGATGGAGGTCTAGAGAAAGTTGAAGTGGAAGAAGATCAAAATAAGAAATGCAAGACGTGAGGAGTCAAGACAGGAGAAGGAGATGAGCTAACACACCAAACTGGGTGCTAGACCCCAAGTCGAGCTTGCAAAAACAAGAGTAGAAATGGCATGCATTGGCTAGGGCAGCTTACGCGTTGGGCTTGACTTGGTGGCGCTTTCTATATTGGTTCGGGGAAGCGAGGATCTGGTAGGGGTTTGGAGAGTTGCAAGAAAACACAAAGAAAGAAAGGAAGGGATGGTGGTGAAGTATTTTCAGGTGAGCTGATTGTTGACTGTGTAATGTTGGTGCTGGTGGCCTTACAATCTTCCCCACCCTAACCACCAGCTCAATAGTAGATTTGACGTAGAATGACAAAAATAGCCTTAAATATCTAATCCATGCTAGCTAGCTAGGATGCTAAAATGGTCAATTTGGGACTTGTGTCCTCACTCGCAAGGAGATGACTTTTAATTAGGCAGGACTTTCAATGGCTAACTTGGGATTAATGTAGCTCACGCAAGGCTCAAATTAACGACGGAATAGATATTTTTTTCCCCGCACTGTGTCGCGGAACTTGTTAATTTTTTAATCTTTAAAATTAATAATTCTACCCGTAAAACCACAATAACCATATAAAAGACCAAAATTAATCTTGAGCAAAATTTTTAATCATAAAAAAATAATAATAATTAAAAAAATAAAAATCAAATCTAGTATAAAAATTAAGGAGGGACTTAATCAAAAAATATAATAAAAAAAACTAAAAGAATAACAACCAAGAATGGATAAAAAACAAACAAAATAAAATACCGAAAGAAAACATTGAAAGAAAAAACAAATTAAAAAAAAGGAGCAATTATAAAAATAAGGACTAAATCTGAATAAATAAATAAAATAAAATGTTGAGAGATAAAATTGAAAGAAAAAAAATCAAACCAAAAAAAGAATAATAATAATAAAAAAACAACAATCAAGAGAATGAATATTATATTTGATATAAAACAAAACAAAATCAATGGAAATGGATGAAAATGCAAAAAAAAATCCAAAAGAAACAAGAACATAATTGATTTTTTTAATCAAAATAATATAATTTTTATTTTTTAGTTGAATAAAAAATCAAGCGATTAGTTAGGGCAAAATCATGTTAACACCCGTTGAGTTTTTTTTTTTCCTTTATTTTTTTATCAAAATAATGTCATTTTTACTTCCTACACTATAAAAAACCCGATTGACCCAATTAACCTTGATCACTCGACCCAACCTGTGACTCATGACATGATGATGGTCGACTATTAGGTCAGGTTTTAAAAGCATGATAAACAATAAGCACCAAATATGAAATAAAAATATAATGAAAACAAACAAGTGATTAAATTGCACAAAAAAAAATTAATCAAGAAGAGAACTTAAAATAAAAGGAATTGCAATTATGTGAATGAAGATCAAATTCAATAAAAAAAAAATCAAATGATTAGGGATGAAATCGAAAAATAAATTCCAATTAGAAAAAGATTAAAAGAAAAATAAATAGGAATCAAAAGAATGAGAATCAAATTTGATTAAAAAAACATAAAAATTAAATGTCAAGGGATGAAATTGAAAAATAAAAAAATCAAATTCAATATAATTAAAAGATTGAGGACCACTTTGCAACTTTATAAGGCCAACACATTTTTAAAGTAGATGATAGATAAAATAGGAGGGTGGAGAAAAATTTTCATCGGAACTTTGTTGTGCTGTGAATACTAACACGCGTCGGCCTTCATGTGAAGGGCGACAGGATGCTTCGGACGCCACCGTTTAAAACCACAAATGACTACCGAGAAGTGTTTTATTTGCCGCTTAAAAGGTGTGAGCACCTCCCCTTTACTGTCGTGTGCTCTGCACACACTAAATACTTTTTTTTAATTATAGAATGACAAGAACACCCATGAGCCTAAGTGATAATTAAAAAAAAAAAAAAACAAGGTTAAAAACTAAAAATGCTCCTTTACCTTAGGCAAGAAAAGGTTGATTCCAAGGATTATTCGGTAATTACATTGTATAAATATGTTACAAAGACCAGAAGACCACTGTCCCAAGTGATAATTGTAAAAAAAAAAAACAAGGTTCGAAAAACCAAAAATACCTTTTGCTATCATGAATTTTTTTTTCCAATGGCTATTTGGTAATTACACTATAAAAAGATATATGGAAATTCAAAAAAGTTTCTCAGACAGGACATAAGCTTTTCTATGTTTTTGTGTAATTATATTATGTTACAAAATGTAAAAATACTATCGTACTCTATCTTTTGGTATTTTTAAATAACAAAATAATCATTTTATTGTGAATTGCATTGTAAATAAATAGATAATCACAGCAAAACTCTAATTCCTTTTAGTTTAGTTGTATGTTAATTTGCAATAGCAAAACTTTCTAGAGGGTGTTTTGATATTTTCATATTAAATTTTTTTAAAAATACTAAAAATAATTAATTTAAAACATAAAAAATTAAATTTTAATAAAAAAAATTCCAACCTCAATGCCAAACAAAAACTAATTCCAAACACAACCGAATCTTGATTTACATTATCAATACCATTAAACAAAGAGATTCATGGTGATCTACGATTTACTATTATTTTCCAATCAAATCTAAATGGCTAAAATCATCATCTCCGCCTCGTATTTTCATCATTTAGTTAAAAAAAACCTTTTACTATATATCTTTTTTTTAAAAAAAATTTCAATCCATTGAACAAGGTTTATCTAAAATTAGAAAAATAAGTGATTACTCAATTGAAAGGGTGAGCATCGTAAAGGTGGATAATGATATTAAATAAGAAATAAAAAATAATCATAATAATGAATTAAATAAATTTATGTATTTAAATTGTTAAAACGCGCGTGACCAGTCAATCAATCAAAGTAGTAATAGAAGATGGGCTGAGCTTGGAAGGTTTTAAATAATTTGAGGAACATGTTAACTGCTGCATGGTTGGAGTCCAATTTGAGGAAACAGCCCACATCTTTAGAAGGCTGGGCTTCCTTCTACTATTGTATAACATCCGTGGCCCATTCCAAAACCTATTTTACTAATATTATATATTTACAATAATTCAAAAGTAGCTAAATAAGTTTGCCACAATTCCTTTTATTATGAATAATTTATTATTTTAAAAATATCACAATTTATTTCTTATATTACTGGGAAATGAGAAATTTTATGTTGCTCATAAAATGAGAGATTGACCATTATAAAATTTATTTATTAGTAACATTTTAATAGTTATTTTTAATTTAATTTTTTAAAAAATATACATAACGAGAAGGAGATAAATTTTAAATGAGAAGGAGATAAATTTTAAATGAAGATATTTTTATAATTTTTTGTACATTTTATGTTTATTTTTGTGTCAGTTGTTTTTAAAAAATAAATTTAAACATTAATTAATAAAATATCACTAATTATTTTTTGAGTGTAAATATTTACTTTTAAATTTATGAGAATTTATTACTCAAAAACATAAATTATTTTAAAAAAATACACTTTTTCATAAATCAGAACAATGAAATTCACTTTAGGGTCATAATAAAATTTTAATTAAATTAAAACTATAGACTAGTAGATAAAATTAAAATTAAAAAAAAAAAGAGAGAGAAGAAGATGTTCAATTTTAACATGACCAAAATGCCATTTGGATAAACTTGAAGGACATTTCTCTATCTCCCTCCATAAAACCACACCTAAACCCCTCTCTATTAGGGTTTCTCCAATCCAGAAAATGGCGACTTCACTCTTCACTCGCTCTCTCCTCCTCCAAAAACCTACCTCACAAACCCTAATATCCTCCCTCCTCTCTCGCTCCTTCACTTCCCACTCCTCCACCTCCACCGCCTGTTCCTCTCTCCTCCGCCGATTCCTCCGTCCCCTCTCCGCTGCAACCAACACCAATCGCTCCGTCTCTCGGATTTCAATCAGGTCGTTTTCTTCCAGTCAGAAATCGTCTTCCCTCAACGACCCAAGCCCTAACTGGTCTAATAGACCTCCAAAAGAGACTATTTTGCTTGATGGCTGCGATTTCGAGCATTGGCTCGTCGTTATGGAAAAGCCTGAGGGAGACCCCACTCGTGACGAGATCATCGATTCTTATATTAAAACTCTTGCTCAAGTTGTTGGCAGGTAATTTATTAAAATTTAAACCTTCAATTTATTTCTCATTTAATTTAATTATACATTTCTCTTTTGATTTTGTTTGATTTAAGATTGGTTTTTCTTTTGTTATTTGAAATGTTGGTATTTGTTTTAGCAATCACTGGTTTTTCATTTGATTTACTTTTAGTCTATTTCTATAGAAGTTAATTGGTTTAGTCATTTTCTAGTGTATTTGTGCTTTGAATTTGGTTGCTTGTTATTGAGGGGTTGTGCGCGTGCGTGCTCGTGATTTTTTTTTTGGGTTTCTTTGTGATTATTTATACTGCTAAATTTTTTTATTTGGTACGAGTGTTTGAGGTTTCTGATTGTGTACCTCACCAATTTCTGGAGGGGTTTGAGTGCATTTTAATAATACTCCTTTAACGATCAAGAAGTTTGATTGCTTAATTGTTACTGTATCTGACTTTGATGAGAATTGTGTTTTATAGTTTAACATTTCAATGTTGGGTTTCTGTGGTTTCTTTTTTTATTCTACGAGATGCTTTTAATTTTGGAATTTTATATTTTGCATGCCTTCTTTTTTTGAGTGCGAGGATTGCTGTATAAAAACCTCTGATCTTACCAGAGCAATCTGGAAAGAAATGGGTTTTTGTGATGTGTGAAGTCTTGTTAATATAATTATTGTGGCTGTATGGCAGTGAGGAAGAAGCAAGGAGGAAGATCTATTCAGTTTCTACTCGATGCTACTATGCCTTTGGAGCTCTGGTGCCTGAAGAGGTTTCTTACAAGATTAAAGGTATATAAGAAGGGGCAAATGGAAAGGGGGCTGGGAATGATCCTGACCTTCCCAAGGATGAAAACTGATCCCCTTACCCTTAAATAATATCATGCATTTGGTCCATTTTAACCCAAAAAACAACTTTCAGATTGATACTTAAAATATGTTTTCTTAACGGAGATGCATCCTTCCTACAATGTAAAACTACCCCCCTTCACTTAAAAAGATGACTATTGGTCCCTTTTCTTCAAGAACTGATAAAAATAGTTACCAAAAATGGAAAATTTTGCTCACTTTTATTTTTCCTAAGAAAGCTTTTCTTGAAACATGTTCAAGTTGTTTTAGTTGAAAAAAAATTGGTTGCTGCTTTGAAGTGATTGGTTTATGATGTTATTTGTTTTTAAAAAGTTTGAATGTGATGGATGTGTTCTGTTGGTCACTTTTTCAGAATTGAAAAATGTCCGTTGGGTTCTTCCCGATTCATACCTGGATGTGAAGAACAAAGATTATGGAGGTAAGGAGCCTTTTTCTTTTGTACCTTTGTATGTTATACAAATTTATATTGTTGTAAATGCATGTTTTTCTGCATTGAGTAATTGAAAGTTCCGTGTGCATCTTGTTTTTAGTTTTTTTCTCTATCTTTAAGGAAACTTCTGGATCAAATGTGATGTGCACTAAGAAATCATGCTGAATATCTTGTCTCATTCTATGATAGTTGAAGCTCGTTCTTTTCAAGTTGGATGCAATTGTAACACTTCTAGATCTTGACCAGATGCAGAGTGTACAAGAATTTTTTGTAAATTCACTAGGGTTTTGTCGGTAATATTTTCCAGGATTAGCTTTGCTGTGTAGCTATCACATTTGAGTGGCAGGTCTTTTTTTTAGGAAAAAAATAAACAGGTAAAAAAATTGCAGAACTCCATCAGGATTGTATCTTGCCAAATATTCTCTGATGCATTGCCAATCAACTGCATTTGCCTGTTAAAAATAGCTTCACAACCTTCATTTTTAAACATAATTCCACACAGAAAGCTGCATTTTGTCTTTTCTTAGTAAGGGGATTAGGGATACAGATTATGGTGCCCTAATTATGTTCTTGTACTGCTAGGCTTTTGTTTGATTTCCACTGAGTCACACTAGGAATGAGTTTTTTCTTTTCTTCGAAACTGTGGTTATGAAAAAAAGTTCTAATGCCTCCTTTTAATCATAAGTCATGGCTTTTACTATTTATTCTTTGCGATTAATTAGTCATGACACTATGCTGTATATTATTGTTGCTTGATGATATTTTTCTATTAGGGGAGCCATTTATTGATGGGAAAGCTGTGCCCTATGACCCAAAATACCATGAGGAATGGATTAGGAACAATGCGAGGGCAAATGAAAGAAATAGGCGCAATGATCGACCTCGCAACGTCGACAGATCAAGGAACTTTGACAGAAGAATGGAAAACATGCAGCCGCGAGGTGGAGCTCCACCTCCTCCTATGGCTAATCAGGCTATGCGAAACCCTGCTCCCAACATGGCTGGACAACCACAAAACATGGGCAGACAAGGTGCACCACCGCAGCCACAAAACAACTACAGGGGACCAGGTGGACCGCCACCTAACAACTATAATATGGGTGGACCAGGTGGACCGCCACCTAACAACTATATGGGTGGGCAGCAGAACAATATGAGAAGGGTGCCACATAACATGCCCATGCAAAACTACATTCCTCCACAGAACAACATGCCCCCGCAGAACAATATGCCCCCTCAAAACTACACCCCCCAACAACACAACTACATGCCTCCGCAGAACAACATGCCTCCACATAACAACACAGGAGGATGGTCCAATGACATGCCTGGAAACATGCAACACAACATCCAGAATGAGCCTGCCAATGGAGGCTTCCAAGGTGGACCATCAAACTACCAGAACAGTTACCCTCCAAGCCAGGATGCTGTGTAGATATGCAAGATATTTCAAATGTCTAGGGCTTGTTCAATTTTTCGATGATGTTAGACCCTGTAGCAATTTTAAGGATAGGATTCAGTACCTGGTCTATCTGTTGGAAGTTGAAACCTGCCCACAGTTATGAAGGTAATGCTTTAAAAAAGGATAGAATCGTTTTTGCCTACCCTGTGTTTTGCTGCTGTTAGCTTGTGTCATATTGCCTTTCATGATGCTGTTTCAAACCTGGTGTAATGCCAGGTTTGATACCTTACAAGTTTAAGGTACAAGTCTGCCCTGATAGCTCATAGCTACGTTGTTTTGTGTCTGTTAATTTTCTCATTCAAATTTCTGTTGAGCTAATGTCTGCTGATGTCGACGCATTCCTTGTCATTTGTCCACAAGATTGAGCTTGCCTTTAAGCACTAATCTCCACAAATGGATTTTCTTCTCTTTGGATGAACACAATTTGGTTGTTTTGACACGCAGCGTGAATGTGATGATATCCTATAGAAATCAGGAAAGCTGAAATGGACATTCTTGAAAATTAACTTCTGACAGTGATAAATAGAACAGTTAATGTGCTCGTCAATCTTACGGTCCCTGATCCTGCACTTACCCATGTTTCGCCTGGGGTTGCATCTTAGAAAATCGACAATTCATCTCTTGCCATGCTGCCAAAATTGGTTCTTAAAATATTTTCCCTTTTTCGCGGGTTATGAACTTTGTTTCCACCAGAATTTTAAACACATAACAGCGCAAGTTGCCCAACTGAGCTCTCTTGCCTTCAAGATGACATGGAATTCAACTAGCTTATTATATGTCAAAATTAGCAAATATATAGATTCAGACAAAATGCGCCTTATAGGGAAGAGGGGGGAAAAAAAAGAAAAAGATAAATATAGCTCAAAATATTACAATGGGACATGAAAGAGATGTTGGGTTTTTCAAAACTGTAAATTAAATTTTATTTTTTGGGTTACAAATATTTTATTAAATAGATATAGAGTTACTTAGAATTTAGACAAATATTACTTAAAAATTAGATGTTTCTAATAGTAATCCATACGAATAACCAATAAAAAAAATCTCTTAAACCTTTTATAGAAAAGAAAGATTAAAATGCTTTTGAGTACTATTTTTTTTCTTTTGTGTTTTTAAGATGTTTTTATATTGTACACTACTCATAAAAAATAAGAGGTATAATTTTCTATTTATAGAGAAATGTAAAAACCCTATGAATGATAAAATATCAATTTGCTCCTTAAATAATATCACATATATTATTTTAGGCTAATTTTAGAAATTTATTCAATGAAATCCTTGATTGTTTCTAGATCTAGAATTATATCCCCTTGTATTAATTAAATTCTAGTTTTTAATTTTTAAAATTTATTTATAGTAAAGTCACACTTTATTAATCATCATATTTTAATTCCTGACTAATAGTTCTTATGAGTGTGACTTATTAGATTCTTCAATAAGTTGATCTAAATATAAATCATAATCTTAAATAAAATAGGATTAAATAAATTAATTTAATAATTAATTAATTTATATTTGAAGATGAAATACAATATCTTGACACTTGTCATGATCCCTCAAATATTAGAAAAGTTATAAGTGATTTGACTTAATCGTTTAGTAACCGATTTCTCAATATAATTATTATCTCTTAATTAACAATGTTTTAATTTAGATATTTTAACATGTAACGTGTCTACTATATCATATCATTTTTATTTTCAACACCATAGTCATTGATTCTTTAAATAAAATTTAATTTTTTTAAAATTTTATTTCACCTTTCATAAGGATTTATAATCAATACTAATTGAGAACAAATGAAATATTTTTCCTAATTCATTTAGAATAATGAATCCTCTTTTAATTACTTAAATATCTTAATATAATTCATGTTAGTAGAATAAAAAAATAACACTATCTATATAAGATAACTTTGTGATTTGAAGTTTAAAGATTACTTACACAATCATCAGATGAGCTTTTTCACAGACAAATATGATATTTCAATATGAAATTCTCATGCTGATCAATTCAGTGTATATATCATTTAACAAACACCTACATATTAGTTATATATATCTCTCATATCTCAGTTTATAAGAACTCTCATTTGATAAAAAAAAAAAGAAGAAGAATATAATATGTATTAATCTTGATAACTATAATTAATATCAAATCTTAATAAAACACTGATGAGAAACATCTTAAAAATAATACTTTGATGCAATAAGAATTCTATAATTATAACAACTTTATAATTTTATTTGTAAAATATTTTTGTCCCATGAACTTCAACTTTACTCTATATTCATTAATTAAATATTTAATAAATATTAAAGATAAATAATCTTTTATTAATATATTAAATACATTTACATGTTACAGTAGAAATAAATCGGAGTGCTAGTGTCAATTCCAGTAGTTATCCTTCATAGAAAAGTCCCGGATTTCATCCCTTCCCAGACGGCATCTGTGCAGGGGACGATTGCTCAAGTGTCAGCAACAACAACAGGTGGATGGAAGTCATAATAGGGAAAAATGCAACTTGAGTTTCAGTTGCTTCACAGGATGCAACTCTCTGTTCACTGTATTCATCTCAGCAAACGAGTGGAAAAGATGGTGCTGCCAAAGCTTTCCTAGTATTGGATTCAGTTTTTTTATTTTTGGCAGCTTGGATCTGATCCGCAAGTGAAGTTTCTCTTGGAACCTTTTCTCTCTTACAAATCTCTGCATTCAGTTTCTCCCAAGCTCGGCTAAGGGAAGGCGATGATGCCCCTTGACTAATCATCTGATCATCAGTGGATTTCTTTTTTCGAATCTATAGAGACAACATATAGCCCTTGTAAAGACAAACATATATATATAAAAAAAAAAACATCAATGTGGAACAACATTTGATGTATAGGACCCACAAAGCGTGGTCTCATCTTGGAATTGCTTGTTTAATGCAGAAGATACCAAGAACAAAGATAGTAGTTGGATCATAGAAGCATATCCAACATCTACATATTAGGCTTTAACAAAAAGGATTATGAGTAACTAAACAATGTACATGATAGACTGCTGTGTCAACGTCTTCCATAGTGTGGCTCCAACATGATCGATTAAAAATTAATTCTAAGTTCTAAATATATGATTCCTAATCCATGAAGTCAGTAAGACTCAATTATTCCTAATTCAATTCTTTGTATCAATGTGCACCCCAAAAAATCAAATTTCATATACTTTTCCTCAAATTGATAGTGAGATTTTTCATGTTGCACTGTAGCCAGTAGGTTACCTTTGTTAATCTCTTCTTAAGTGTCAACTTTCGGGCAACAGATGACTCTTCTGTTTTTTTCTTTGATTTTCTGTGTGCCTTCCTTATTGTTTCTTCTCTTTCCATTGCTTTCTCTTCCCGCTCTTTTCTCTTCTGAGCAACCCTTTCCATCTTTTCCTCTTTTTCCTTTTTTTCCCTCTCAACTTTTCTCTTTGCAATCTCCTCTCCCTTTGCCTTTTCCATGGCACCCTGAAGCTGCTTGAGCGTTATTTCTTTTTTTATTTTATCGTAACCATCCCAGTCTAGCTCTTGTTGGTCAATGCCTCCTTCCTTAGCTGCTCTTGCTATTCTTTTAGTCCATGACAGAAAAAAATTTTCTCTCAGCCTTTTCCATTTCAAACGTTTACCCCAAAGTTGTCTGAGCGAAGAACTTATCTTTGCCCTGATCGCTTCACTGCAAGGAATTTGTTTGAATTGTGATTTTCAGTCTGAAAAACTTGTGTGGCTGCAGAGCCTATAGAGGTTATAGAATACTCTCTGCAAATATTAAAACCCTGAAATCCTTAAAAGTTTCATTGAGTCAGAGTCAAGCTTCCTTGTTCAAAAAATCATCTACTGAGTTAACTGAGATAAACCATATCCAAATTCATTACTATAAGCTTCAATTTGAGGTCATTATCCACGTAATATTTTAAGTGGATATCGATGGAAATGTGGCTTATGTAGAACATCATGTATTTGGCAGTCCCAAATTTTCACGTATAACTTTCACAACATTTGTTGAGTATATTTATAATGATATTGGAGAGCATAAACTTTACCTATGAGCACGGGGATGCCCTGACATCTTCTTCCTAACCTGAAAATTGAGAGGAAATGAAATCAAGTTTTAGAGGAAAAACAAAAGTAATATACAATGTAGGACAATTACTTGTCAAAAAGGAGAGAGAGGGGAGGTGTACTTGTTACTGTCTCAGACTCTATGCGAAATAAATAATAATCAAGCAAGAAAAAATGAATTCAAAGCATTCATCTGTTTGGTAAAGAAAAAAAATAAAAATGATTTGTGGTATGAGCTTTATTTGCTATTCCATGAGATGCAGCATATATGAGTTAACATACTCATCAGTGAAGATCTTAAATTTGAGGAAAAAACTGTTTAGTACTATAGTTAAACCATGCAATATGAACCCTAACTGTTCCAAGAATTCCCTTGCACAGCAGACAAGCTGTAAAAAAACTAACTAATCCTTACATGACTTCACCTGGGGGTTTGTCAAGGCTTCAATTGTTCTTTGCTTTATCAGTGCACGGGTCTCTACAAAATAAAAGAAGTTAAAACTACAGGATTAATCAACCTCATTAAGCCTTGGAGGGAATTATTTGATATACACTTACCTGCAGTATGTTTTCTGCCTTTGTTCCATGGAATCCTCCCTTTGTTCCCATGTTTTTTCTTTCTTTTTCTTCTCTTTTTGGGAAGGTCATTGATAATTTCAGCAGAGTATTGGCATCCATCCGGTTGAACCTCCTCACTGATAGTCTGCTTCTCAGCTGGATCAAGAGGAATTTTTGACTTGTAATGCTTGCTAGAACCTGTAGTCTCTCCGACATCATCACTGATTTGCAAGGCTACAAAATCATCAATTCTTGGGAAGGTACTAATAGAAGCATATGCAGGACATATTTTCTTCCCGATTGATGTACAATTGTTTAACTGTTGTGCATTTGGTTGAAAATGTGTGTATTCCAACACATAACGCAGAGTTGGCCATAGAAGATTGTTTGGAGCATGGCTGCATGTTAAATGGGGAACAGACAATCTCCTGAGAGATGGTTGAAAGGAAAAAGAGTCACATATTTTATAGAACTATCTATCCAGATACTATTGTCAGATCCTAAGCAAAACCATTCATCCATGTTGCAAACATCAATAATTATTATGATTGCAAGGTATGCAGACCAGTTCATGTTCTTTTATTTTCTACAACCTCACCAAAATGTCAATCTGGTGAAATCCTTCAAAGAATGTTGTAAGAGAAAAGAACAAACTTGAAAAATCATTTAATTTGTATTTATAACAGGTGGCATCTTAAGTTCTGGAGATACATGGATATCAAAAGAAGGGTTGCTAAACAGGGTTCCAATAGGTGGCCTCGTATCATGATCAGCTCTACGAACATTTTTTCCATCTTGAGTAGTTTAAATTGTTTCTCAAGTTCTACACAAGTCAATGCAATCAACTAAAATCACCAAATATAACAAAGCTAATTCATAATAGTCAATCAAATCTACTAATGTGAGCAAATTTTAGAGGGAATTCCAAGTTCCAGCCCATTTATTGCACACTCAAACTTCTTTCATGTTAAAAAAGTTGAATCAAGCTGATGGAACCTCATGAAACCATAGCCTGTGCTTACATCCAAAATTGACAGATAATGCCACTAAAAACAATGACAGTATCGGTTTTTTCTAGTTACAGCAATGCCGCACACTATCAATGCTAACAAAAGCATGCATTTTCATAGAATAAAATAAAATAAATTCCACTCATCAATTCAAAGAATAGTCAAAACCCATATTGAAACCAAACCCACAATGAATTGAAGATTCTATTCACTTATATCAATAATTTTCAGGAAGCAAGACTCCAAATTGAGAAACAAGCACAGAATTTGAAGCAAACCCATTTCCAAAAACAAGTCCTTAAGTATACAACTAAGACACAAACTTACAAATGAAAGAATGACATTCTCAATGCATGTTCTCTGCTCCAGAAATCTCTGCTAGTGAGAGAGCGAGATAGAGTTCCTGTGAGGTATACTTAAGCCAACTTTTCTATTCAATTCTGAAAATGTGAAAGTTTAACAACAAATTTATTAAGCTGAAGTTTTTATTTTATTTTTTTATGGAAAAAAAGGGTGAGATAGTGAATCAGAGGAGAGCGAGAGGCAATTGATGTTGGCCAAACATTTTGAGGAATGGATATATTCTACAGATAGTGTTTTATGCTGTGGTGGTAAAAAAAAATTGTTTATAAATATGGTAAAATAATAGTTTTGTTTTTTAAAATTTATTTTAATAGTAATAAATTAAAATATAATAAAAAATATAATAAAAATTAATTAAAAAAAACCGCAATACAAATAAAACTTCCAACTTGTTAGTTTTTTTTAAAAAATATTTTTTATTTATTTTAAATTAATATTTTTAATATTTCTAAATTATTTTGATGTTTTAAAGTGAAAATAAATTTTTAAAAATAAAAAATATATTATTTAAATATATTTTATTTTTAAAAAAAAAACAACTAATATAAAATATCAAATTAAGGCATTGCAATATCCTTGCAAGGGTGAAAACAGAAGTGTGATCTCCAGGAAACACATTTATTAAGAGGAGCAGCCATAAATCATAAATGAAACTGGTCTCATCCTTTAAAAAGGTGTGAGGATACCTGGATTAGAATAATAATAACAGAAACTCATTTTCCATTTGGATTTTAATTATTATCATTATCGTCTCATAATGTTTTTTTTTTTGGTCTATTTTTTTTCAGACTTCAACCGAGATAATATTGTGGGGAGGTAGCATACTTTTCCTATTATTATTTGTTTTCTTATTTTATTTTGAATTTAGAAGGCTATATAAGTTTTCAAACTTGATTAGTTGTAGCCGAAACAACGGTGTGGACATTTCTATATTTATTATTGTCAATCTCAAGCAAGAACTGGCTGAATTCTTGACCATCTCTGGTGTTTATTTTTATAATTATTGGGATTTATGTGGTTTACTCATAATACTAGTATGTATTAATTAAATTTATTTGCTTTATGATGTTTAATTTGATTATAAATTATAACTTACACATACTCAATTAAGCATAAAATTAGATTTTATAAATTTATGCAAATTTACTTAAGTAATATTTTCCATTGCTTGGTTTCTATTTTTTAATTTGTAAAAATATAAATATATTTGTGTTTTTGCTCTGCAATTTAATCTAATATCTCCATGCCTATTTGTAATGTGAAGAATTAATGTGATTGAGTTTGCTAACTTAAAAGCCACCAATGAGGATAAGTTTATCCTTATGGTTACTGACTACTTTACAAAATATGTAAAAGTCAATTCATACACTCATGTAACACAAAAGGTAATGAAAAGATTTATAGAAAAAAGACTCGATCTATCGATATGATCCATTAGAAAAGATAGTGACCGATAATACATAGAACCTCAATGGCAAGATAATAATGGTGCACTATACCAAATAGAAAATCATGCATTCTAATTCCTCACCGTACAGGTCGAAGATGAATAGTAATGTAAAAGCTGCTAATAAGAATGTCATGAAGATTATTCAAAAAAATGATGATTACTTACAAAGATTGGCTTAAGATGTTGTCATTTTTCCTTCACACACATATCATACTGTAGTCATAACTTCAATGGGAGCTACCTCGTATTCTTTAGCATATGGAATGGAGGTTGTGATGCCTTTGGAAGTGCAGATCCCTTTGTTGGGAGTATTGATAGATCCTGAGCTAGAAAAGGCTGAATGGTCTAAGGTTAGACATGAACAACTAAACCTAATCAGTGAGAAAAGAGTAGCTGTGATTTGTCATCACCAACTTTACCAGAAAAGAATGACTAAGGCATATGACAAGAAAGTTCAACCTTGGGTGTTCTAGGAAGGAGATCTAGTTTTAAAGAAAATATTGTCTTTATTAGGAGAAGACCAGGGTTAATAGGCACCAAACTACGAGGGTGTAGTGAAGAAGAATTTCTTATGAGGAGCTTTAAGATTGTCTAGAATAGATTAAAAAGATCTAGTTAAACTTGTAAATTCTGATTCTAAAAAAAGATATTACGCCTAATGTATCTAGTTTTCTTTCCAAGTCAATAAAGTGAAGTTAACCATGAATTCTTAGTGTAAAGAACCTTTCTTTAAAAATTACATGACCTCACAGCATTTGAAACCCTTTTTCGAAATAAAAATCTTGAAAATAATTGGTTTTATGCATGATTGCAAGGAATGAATCATAATATATTCAAGATGAGATTTAAGCAATTCTAGATTAAAAGGTGACCAAATTAGACAAACCAAAACTAACCTTGAGATAAAACCTGCCTCTGAAAAGCATTTTGAATTGCGTAGATAAATGGTTGGAATTCACCTATAAGTTTTTTCAAAAAAGGACAAAGTTTATCAATACTAAAGATGTGTGTTTGAAATGAGAAAAGGTCATAGGAAGAGAAAAAAATAATAATGGTTTGATAATGCTCTAAGATTGAAGCAAACGTCCCTAAGCAAGACTCTTCATTAAGAAAGAGAGTCTACCCAAACAAAGTCCATATGGTGACTTCACGAAGGAAAAGAGACAGAAGCAAAGTGATCCTGAGTCCTTTAAAATTTTAAACTCTTCTTGAGCCTAAAAAACATCAATCCATAGCTATATTCTGTATTATATGCTTTTAGAAGTCCTTTCTAATCAAGCACACACATCCCAAATTGATAAACAATGATCTTACAGTTCACGTGAAGTGATCAATAAATGGCAAACAAATTTTATTCATGTAAAAAAAAAATGTAAATTCTAAAATGAAGTAAAAACATTTATTCTATATAGATTTCTTCAAATAAATACTTGAAACCTTCTTGAAAAACTAAAATAAAAGGTCATCTTTGGTAAAAGCTTGACCTAAAGACAAACCACATTATGAAATTTGATAAAACCCTTAATGGGAATTGATTAAAGAATTATTTTAATGCATACATTGAAAGTTTTAGTTTCATAAATAAAACCAAGTCTTTTGAAGTTTTTCTTCTTGAAAAATATGTATGTGCTAAAACAAAATAATAATAAAAAAACCCTTAAAATGGAAAATGCAATTAAAACATTGACATGAGCATAATAGAAAGCAGTGTCAAATTATATATTTAGTGGAGTAAAAAAGGGCTCCATAAGAATCAAAAGTTGGAGACTTTTTCTTAAAAATATAGTGGATAAAAAGGGCAACACAAAAAATGGATCCTAACTCAAGCATACAAATTTGAACACATAAACAAGCTCATACTGGAAAAAGGAGTTCATATGAAACCAAAGAAATGGTGTAACCTATGTTTCCAAACCAGGTAAGAAAGCATGCATTTAAACCCAAAACATTGCACAATTTTTTATTTTTACAAAAGAATATTATTGAAATCGGACTCAGACAATTCAAAAGACTAATAAAAACGAGTCTTTAGGAAAGCTCTCATTGAATCACCAGATTTTAGTTCTAGTTAAAAATAATCGTCAGATTGGGATTTTAGATTAACTGAACTGAAAACAAAGACCAAGGTTCTAGTTAAAATGAATCGTTAGATTGAGATTTTAAGTTAATCGAGATGTAGATAGATTTTGGTTTTGATTAAAGGAAATCATCACATTGGAATTTCACGTTAACTAAACTATAGACATGTTTTGGTTAAAAGGAATTATCATATTGGAATTTTAGATTAACCGAGCTGTAGATAGAGATTTTGGTTATGATTAAAAGGACTTGCTGAATTGAAATTTCATATTAATCAAGCTATAGACAAATTTTGGTTATAGTTAAAGGGAATCACCAAATTGAAATTTCAAGTTAATCGAGCTGTAGATAAATTTTGGTTTTGATTAAAGAAAATCACCATATTGGAATTTCAAGTTAACCAAGCATAGACCAAGATTTTGATTCTGGTTAAAGGGAATCACTAGATTGAAATTTTAGATTAAGTGAGCTGTAGACGACCTTTTATTCTAGTTAAAGTAAATCGCTAGGTTAGGATTTCAAGTTAACTGAGCTATAACATGAAATATTTTGTTCTAAGGGAAACACTGATTTTGATTAAAGAAAATCACCATATTGGAATTGCAAGTTAACCAAGCTATAGACAAAGATTTTGATTCTAGTTAAAGGGAATCACTAGATTGAAATTTTAGATTAATTAAGCTGTAGACAACTTTTTATTCTAGTTAAAGTAAATCGCTAGGTTAGGATTTCAGGTTAACTGAGCTATAACATGAAATGTTTTGTTCTAAGGGAACCACTGAGATGCGAAATTTCAAATTCATCTTGTAATAAAAAAAACACCAAGAAATTCAACCCTGTAATTAGGTTGCATAAAGTTTTCAAACGTCGTAATCGGGAGGTATTAGAGATCAAGGTTCTGGCTAAAAAGAATTGTCAGATTGAGATTTTAGGTTAATCAAGTTATAAACAATTTGATCATAATTCTAGTTAAAAAGGATTGTTGCAAAGACAAAGTTTCAGATCAATTGAACTAAAAGCTTCGAGAAAATTAGTTTTGAAGAACAATTTGTTTATCTTTACAAACTTATTACACAAAAATCTTGACAAGTTTTTGCTCCGTAAGTATTATAAATAGAGGACATCTATTGTTACCCATTTTGGAGCCCTACATAAACACAAAAAAAAAGAAGAGAAAATACAAAAAATCAAAAAATATTGGAAGAATATATATATCATTGAGAAAAGTACATCACAATGCCCAAGAAATCATTGGAAACTAGTTGAGGCAAATTAAATATATCATATTGAAAAATTTAACAGTGTATTTTATGACTGATAAAGGCCCTATTGGCAACGAAAATTTAATTTAAGGAGAAAAATTTAAAATTGGATGTTTAAGGATTCCATTAATTTTTTTTTAAGGTTTATTTGAATTTATTGAGGGTTTAATTGTAAGAAAAATTGATTTTCAAAATAAATTTAGACTTTAATTGAAAGAAATTAAAGTCTAAAGGTCGAATTGAAATTTTTACGAGTTAATTTAGTCAAATCAAAGGCTAAATTGGATAAATATTGAAGTTTAATGGGCAATTACGGACTTGATTGAAGAAATATAAAATCAAGAGTTAAACTAGAAAAGACATGTGAATATAGAGGTTGAAATTGACCAAGTCAGGGGTTAAATTGAAAAAATTAGAAGTTTGGTGGTCAATTAATGGTCAAAATACATAAATTCAGAATCAAAGACCAAAAGTAAAAAGTCGGCCAACTTAGGGGCTGGCAATTAAAGGTGTGTGTGCCATAATTGGAAGAACATAGACTAAATTAAAACTTTACCAAATCTTAAATTAAAAACCCTAATTTCTAGGGTTTTAACCTAGACAATTTGTCATTTAGCCTTTCTTGATTTTCTTCATTGGCAGTTTATAATGATAAGGTTGGAAGCCTGGAACCCTTCAAATGGCATGAAGTTTTTTTTTTTTTTTAAATGGAAGATGAACATTCCCTCTACAATACTATTTTCATGAAATTAGATGTTTACATCCTGATTTTTCCATGGAAGTCCTTAATATCTTTTCCTTAATCAACCCTCACTCAATATGCAGACTTAGAATTGATTGAGTTGGCAACTTCAAACACATGAATGTGGAGCTACAGACCTCCAAATTGAGCAAGATTGGATTTTAATGAAAGGTGTGCATCCCTTCTACCAACTTCAAATGGTCTTAGGTGATGATGATGTCATAACTGCTTTAACAAGGTCTTGAAAGTAGGCAACCCAGACAACTTTAGCAGTGTTGGTTGATCGAGTTGGTAACTTTAAATGCATGAATGTTTAGCTACAGACCTAAAAAATAAGGAAGGTTGGATTTAAATTAAAGGTATGTATTCCCTCTATAAACTTTACTTGGTCTCAGGCGACAATAACATCATAATTATTCTGATAAAGCCTCGAAAGTAAGTTACTTAGTTAAACCCAACAGTGCAACTATCTTGCAAAAATTAATTTGGTTTTCATGTGTTGCACACAAAGGCTCCTCAATGGGTCCTTAATGGTTCACAACACACCTCTCAAAATTAAGTGGTTAGAAAATGAATTTAAGACCTCTCAAAAACCTATAAATACCCCCCTAAGCATGTTAAAAAAAATAGAAAAAAAAGAAAAAAGAAAAAGAAAAGATAAGGAAAAAAAAAGAGTAATAGCAGTAAGAAATATAAAGTTAGCGATCCAAGTGTAAAAAATCAAGCTTATAAAAGGTAAAAATTTTCAAAAAAAAATAAAAAAGAGAGGTTATTCTAGGTATACCGTGCAGATCCAAAAGTAGGCCCTTTATGATATGCTTTTGTTGTTATTTAACTTGTTTTGCTTTATATTTATGTTTATAAGCATAGAAAAGGTGTTTGAATGCTCAACGAGCAATGTTGTATTTACCTCTTTGTTGTTGTGTGTTTTTTTTTAATGATTTTATTTTCAAGGGTTTTTTTTTATGTTTTTGATGTATAAAGTTATTTTTTTAAGTCTGTTTTGATATATAACATTGCTTTAGTTTATGTTTAACTTATGTTATGCATGCTAATATAATGGTGTTTACCCTGGGTTTTTTAGGCTTGTTTATGCACAAAATGGGTTCAAAAGGTCAATTATGAATCCATGTTGCATGAATATATAAGCTGTTTTAAGTTGATGGTTTTTTAGATTTGATACCTCAAGCTTGATTTTGATGTTTTTGTTAATGTTTTAGATTCAAACATATTTGAGCATGTTGTGTGACTTATTAGGATGAAGAAAGCATGTTTTAGAAGCCAAAAGTGTTCATTTATGGGCTTGAAAGTGGCTGCTTTGTTAAGATTTTTCTATCGGGTTTTAGGCAATATTTTTAATGTTCTTGGAAAGAACATTAACTTAGACCCTTGATTTGAATCAGTTTTAATCTATTGCTTGGCACTAAACACTTCTTTGGACTTGGTTAGTCAATAATCTATAATTTATTTGCATTAATAACATGTTTTAATGAGTTTTAATCCCAGGGTTTTGTTTTGTTACCAAAATCTATTATGGTCAAATAACGTTGATTCATTAATAATAAAAGTAAATGGATGCTAGATTATTGATCATTGCATGATTCTCAACATGTTTATGCCCTTGTTTTGTCTTTATACTAGATTTGGCTTAAGGAGTTCTTCATGTTCTTCCCAAGAACATTGTCTTAGCTACATGATTATAACTTCCTTTTTTTTTGGTTTCATTTCTAAGCACAAATGCCTCTCTTATGCATGATTAGTAAACAATCTAGTTTTTATTGTTATTAATAACATGTTTTAAATGGTTTTTCATCCTAGGATTTTGGTTTTTGAATCGAGACCCATTTTGACAAAATCGTGACAATTCCATGATAATTGAAGTGAATGAGTGATAGATTATTTATCCTTTCATAAATTTCAACATGCATATGCTTTTGTTTTGATCAAATTTGGTCTGAATTTGAGTCCACATTATTAGGTTCATTCGGGTTCATGTTGGGTGTTCTTTATGTTCTTCATTTTTTTTTGTGTTTCATCCGTTTTGTTCAAGAAGTTTTTAGTTTTTATGTTTTTTTACATTGGTTTTGTTTTTGCATAGAGTTTTCAACAAGTTTGTAAAATTTCAAAGGATTTTGGTACACGTTTTAAATATGCCAAAATAATTTTTGTTTAATATATGAGATTATAAACTTATACGAAAGACATATTCCTGATATTAAATAAAAAAAATATTTTATTTTATTTTTATTTTTTATATTGACATTAGACCAATTAGGTTTTTACCTAATAAGATAAGGACCTTCTTACCGAGGATGATTTTTTTTCCAACCATAAACAGACAAATAGTTATAAAACACAATATTTCTTTAGTTTATATTAAGTAAATAAACAATACAGCTTACTCTAGGTAAGACGTATTAGAAGTGTTAATACCTTCTCTTTATGCAATCAATTTCTTATTCAAACTCTGAGACTAATGAGGGTTTTTAGTGACCAAAATACTTGTTGGCAACTCCTTTTTTTTTACTGATAAAAAACAAGAATTCTTTGTCCTTTCCTCCCATGCTATTCCTGACTATCCCTACCTGGTAAGATGATCATCATGACGCCGCATACATACGACATATAGTATGATGCAAGATTAAAAAAATAACTTAAATGCCATATATGTCCCTTTTATGTTTAATACAAGGAAGGGTGTGTGTGTGTGTGTGTGTGTGTGAGAGAGAGAGAGAGAGAGAGAGAGAGAGAGAGAGAGATTAGAGTTAGTGAATCATTGTTACATTTAATTGAAGTGCATTATCTACTGTATCTCTCATAGGGTTGGAATCAAATGCATTATCAATATAAACTAGCATATTGGTATGCGCTCCGCAGCGGGTCAATAACAATTTTTTTTAAAATGTAAAACAAATATGAAGAGTATTGAGAATACTTTAAGTGTCTTGGGTCTGGTTGCCCAACTAGACTTAAAAGTATTGGGTCGGGCTGCAGAGCCAAACCCATAAGCATTGAGTTTGGTTGTCGAGCGAGATACAATATCCTAAAAAAAATAAAATTAAAAATATCTTAAAAGAAAAAAAATAAAGTTAAAGAAAATCCTTTACTTTAGGAGCAAGCCTAAATATTAAAACTCTAACATTATAACCATATAGTCGAAACTTTCATAGCCCACCGCTTACTATCTTCCACCAAACCAAACATACACCTAACCACCGCTTCATCCACTTCTTCTATGTCCACCACAAGTTGAACCAATACCATTAGGTCTTATTGCGGAGATAGACTTAAAAGTATTGTCTCTTGTTGTCGAGCTAAACCCAATAGCATTGGGTCTATCTTCGAAACCAATTGGGTCTGTCTTTGCAGCTAAACCCAAGGAATCACATCAAAATAATAAAAAAAATATCAAAAAATATTAATTTGAATTAAGGAAAAAAAATTCAAAATTTTTAAAGAATTTTTGAAATGCAAAACAAACATGTTTTCTTAAGGAAATTCAACCCAACCTTAAATGAAAAATAAATTATCATCACCAAACTTTTGTATAATATAAAAAAAGTCCTATCAATTTATTTTCTGTTTACAATATGAAAAAAGAATAAGAGAAAAAAAAATTAAAGAGAAAAAAATTAAAAATATCTTAAAAGGAAAAAAAAGATTAAAAGGAAAGAAATTCCTTTACTTTAGGAGAAAGCCTAAAAATTAAAACTCTAACATTATAACTACAAAGTCAAAACTTTAATAGCCCACCGCTCACTCTCCTCCACTAAATCAAACACACACTTAACCATCGCTTCGTCTACTCCTTTTATGTCCACCACAACTTGAACCAGTAGCATTGAGTTTTGCTTCTTATCACATTGGTTGCGGAACCAACACAATTGCAATGAGTCTGACAATGGAGCCAGACTCAATATCTTTAGGTTTGACAACCAAAATAGACTTAAAAGAAAATTATCATCACCCAACTTTTGTAAAATATATAAAAAATCCCATCAATTTTTTTTTATCATATGAAAAAAAAATATAAAAAAAAAAAAACATTAAGAGGAAAAAAAATAAAATTGAAAATATCTTAAAAGGAAAAAGGATATCAAGCAAGAAAACATTGTGTCTGATTAGGCAACCATACCCAATAATCTTCCCCCATTGTTCTTCATTAATCATGATCTCTTTTTTATATGAGGCATGTAGTTATTTTTTTGGAAAATTTGAAGTTTTGGGGACCTATGTCACTTTCAAAGTAATATTTGTATTCATGTTGAAGCGATTTGGGTTTGGCTGTCAAGTTAGATTCAACAATTTTTAGTATAGAAAACAGAAAAGATAATATCCCTAGCAGTTAGATCCAACAATTTTTAGCATAAAAAACATAAGAAACAATACTCCCTAGGTACTATAGTATCTTTTATAGTAAAAACATTACATGTCTACAATACAATAACTCAATACATCCTCATATATTAGTAATGAGTGATGTCTTTATTTTAGGACTACGCCCCCCTCCAGTCATACAAAATTAAGCAAAATAACTGTTGGAAACTAACGCAACATTAAACTGATTTGCAAAAGAAAAAAAAAACATCTCAATGATATAATTAATTATTATTATTATTATTATTATTATTATGAATTGGAATCTGATAATTGATTAGTATGTTTCTTTTTAATGATAAAATGGGTCCGGAAGCTCACCAAAATCAAATGGCATTAGAGATTGCACTATCATTTCTGATTTACGACGCTTGAAAGGTTTTTTCAACGAGACTCAGTAAAGAAAAATAATTTATGGATAAAAAAATTAAATAAAAAAAGTTGCAGAAAAACAGAGAGCTGGATTAGAAGAAGACGATGATTTAGGTTCAAATAAATTATAGTGTTGATGGGCTGGATTACATCTGGCTGGAAACTGATTAATTGGGCCATGTCAAGGCTTAGATTTGGACTCTTGAAAATAGCTGCTATCGCAGTAGTTCACTCAATGAAAGAGAACCCTATGGGCCTAATGGCTAAGTTATTTAGAAATCTCAAGGCATTCAGGCTTAGATTTTGAATACAACAGCTGTGTTTTTAAAATTATTTGCAAAAAGAAATTAATTTTAATTGACATTTCTTTTGAAACAAATATCTATAAAGGATCTTCATTTTTTAAGTGTGATAATCTTTATTTTATATACATGAGAAGACTAATGCATCTTGAACCAGGGCAATTCTTCACGTTTTTAGATCTTCACACGCTATCAGGATCTAACCTGAGACTTCTCAAGTGAAATACCTTTAAAGACAACAGTAGGGTTCTTCACTAATGTGCTTCGAACACTACTTTTCCATGATAAAATATAGAAAGATGACCAAAAGATGTAACTCACGTGAACGTAAGGTATGGGAAATTCAGGTCAAAACAATAAAAAAACACCAAATTCTAAAAGAGAAATAAAATAAAATTAGAAACGTACGTAATTCTCCTGAGTGCTTTAGGTTGGAGAGAATTTGGCAGCAATGTTGCTTGAAACTCAAGGAAGAGACGGATAGAAAATTAAAGATCCATTGACCGTCCCGGATAGTGGAGTTCTGCCAAAACTAACACGGCTCGGAGTGTAAGATGTCAACACGTTGAATTCTCCGAAGCAAATCCATTGTTATTTCTCTGTCTTTAATCTTTTCCATTTTTAAGACTTAGACAATTGGATCGAGCAGAAATTTAAGTGGATGCCAATTCGTTATCGTCCAAGAACTTCCATGCAGCATGGATGGAGTTTGAGTGAACGATTCTAATTTGACATTTACCTAATTAATTGGTCTCTGTCAAAAGTAATCAAAGTTGAAAGGATAATTCATATTCCCAAACACACACAAACAGATTCAAATCAAAGTTTGCGTGTACCAAGATCTTGAGCAAATCCATGTTGTTAGTCCTGATCGCACACCAAGGAGATATTCTCTTCAAAAACAAAATAAGATTCCACAATTCATAACTTCCATTCAGGTTTCTAGTGGCACTGGGACATAATTATATAACTCGAATTATTTGTTTTGAACAAAACAAGCTGTTATTTTGTATTATTTGAGGATCGATTTTTAAATGGGACCTTGAGTTAAAGAATATTTCTTAAATTAGCATCCCCTTTGAGACCTCGCAAACAGTTGGAAATCGATTGATTGAGTAGCAGATCAGATTAGAAAAAAAAAAAACTGGAATCTGGGTTGATTTTATCTTCCTTTTTTCCTCCCTCCAGAGTGCATTTCTCGGAAACTTCAAAGACCAAAATTGCTTCCACGAAAGAACATCACACCAGACATAAAAAAGGCTAGTAATTGACCAAACCAAGGTAGGTAGAGGCCATAAGAGGAGGAGAAGAAGAAGAAGGTAGAAGAAAATCCAAGAAAAGAAAAAGCAAACCCATCAACATCTTTCACTATACAGATGTATGTTTTGGCATAATTTCAAACGTTAACGAGAAAAACAATCCTAGTGTGGTCGGTTTACAAAGGCAGCAGATACTTTTTCTCTTCAACAATACCAATCATTACAGAGAGTCGGTTTAAGCTTTCTCCTGTTAGTCTGTTTGAGTAAAACATGTCGTTGGACACGCGTCGTAAAGCAAATGGTTAAAGAAAAAAAAGGACACGTTTTTCCATGTTGTCGGAGAATCTAAGATTGACGTGGCGTAAAATGAACGGCTATGTATTCTTCGCGGCAGTTTCGAGCCGTTGAACTGCTAACGTTGGTTGGAATGGCAAAGTGTTCGTCCTCCAATCAAGGAAAATTGGTGAAAGACATTGACAGCCATGATGTGCTTGCTTTGCTCTGCTCTGCTCTGCTTGCCAATAGGCCATGAGCATGTAGAGAAAGTATCTCTTTAAACGTTTTGATTGGACTAGGATTGGATTGGCCAAAAAATATTGATTTACAAATATCTTGAAACGATCATGACTGGTGCTGTGCATAGTTTTTTTTTAAAAACATTTGTGGTAAAAGTAATTGGGACAAATTATCCAACAGATTCTTTATGATTTCAATGATTTTCTTGCAATCTTTCATGAGATATTGTGGGGGCCAATTTTGCATGGGGTTAAAATTATGAGGGAGCTTTACACAGACATTTCGTTAATGTGGAAATCTTAAAAGTGCCTTTGTATAATTTGACATTTAGGGGCAAGGGGCGTGCATTGTATAAGGAAAATGGAGAGCGATTTTTTTCAAACACTTTATGTTTCCGTCCTATTCATGGAAGGAGAGGAGATGGAGTCATGATCATACGACTTGAAACTACCTACCAATCCTCTATGACTTAAGTGTTGAGAAAATTCATCATTCCATGATCACTAATCATTACATAAACCATGTTTCAAGTTGAAAGAGTAGTGTTTTCATACTAATTTGGTCTACATGCATGAATTTAAAGAAATCTTGATTAAAGGCATTTATTATATTGTTTTTTAACTTTAATACATGACAAGCTCACAAGTAAATGTCCAAACAAAATACATATACTATAAATATATACAAAAAAAATTAAAATTATGTTCAAATAAAAACAGAAAAAGGTAGATTTGCTTACTTAAGGTGGAGAATCCTTAATAAAATTTGAATTAGAACATGTATGCTGACGAATCTAGTGTTGTGGTGACCATATTTTTTATGGGAGGTTGAAATGTGTTGAGATTAGGGGGAGGGGTGGCTTTTTGTTGTAGAACAAAATGCACAAAGAAGAAGTAGAAATGAGGGAAGGGGAAAGAAAGGTCAAGTGTCAGGTCATAAATTAAATATTACTAACGGACGAACCGATAAAATTATTCTAATGGTATTATTGTCGGCAATTCTGTCGATAGAAATGCCACGTCACCATACGATTTGCCTTCTTGAATCCTATTGTAATATCATTTGTGATGTTGCCGGTATATAATAATAGAAGTATTTGCATATTTTCGTTAAAATTGGCAAATAAATTGATAAATTTTTTGCTGCTATTTGCTAATTTTCTAGTAGTGTTTGCATTGTTTATGTGTCATAATTCATTTTTATTTGCAATATATTGCATGTACAAGGTCTCTGAGAGTGGTTCCCTTTATGAATTAACCATCGATTTCATGAAAAGAATTTTAAGTTGTTATTGGAAAAAAATAAATGAAAAGAACAAAGGCTAAAATTAAGAGAAAAAAAGGCATTTATTTTTGTTATTCAATACAAATGGAAAACTACAGTTTGATCCTTGCAGGTTCAATTTAACATATTTGGTCCATATTGTTTGATGACTTTATGTATAGATTCTAAACTTCATTTTGTTTGCGATTTGGTCATTATGTGTAGAGGAAAAGGAGAGAAAATAATTGAAACAATAGAGAGTAAAAAAAATGTTCTATTGTTCTCATTATAGCAATGAAAAGATCAATCTCGATATTACCGAATTCGTCTTAAAGAGTAGTATTCCATTAACAAGGTTTGAAACTTTTATCTTATTGGAAAAAAGTAAATTCAAGCTTGGTATTTTTTTTTAACTAGTCTAATGTTTTTTGGTTGATTTTATGACATTTTAGGATTATGTACTTGGGTTTCTATGATATTTTTTTAGGTGTTTTTAAATAAAAACAAGTTAAAAAATAAGTGGTATTTATTTGTCTAGAAACCCAAAAATCCAACTTTCTAAGCATCAAAAGTTGTTGGACTTTGAAACAAGTGTCAAAGCATTGACTATTTAATTTTTTTAAATAAAAAATATTAGGTACAAACACATCAAAAATATCAGGTGCACAAGCCTAGCATTAGAGGCCAAAGCGTGTCTTGACTTTTTGTTTTTCGTGTTCCAATTCTCCTAGAACCCAACATCTCTGACCTTTTTTATATTACTCTTGAATTTTTTTTTTTATATATATATATATATAATCAAATTCACTATATATGAATAAAATAATTAAAATATTATTCATTTTTTCTATAGTTTTCAAGTAAGATTGTATTTTTTGTAATTATATTAACAATTACCTTGTGAATTATTATACATGAAGCTAATATGCAAGACTTAAAAAAAATATGGTCATGAATATTTTTTTATTATTATTATATATTTTCTTAAGAAAGATTTCTTAGATTAATTTTTTTTTATCACATACATATTATCAAAGTCAAGATTTTTCTATTTTTATTGATACATGCTTTTCAAAATATGATAAATTTATGTTTAAAGAGCAACAATTCTTAGAAAAAAAAACTATTTTTGTCAAAACAAAAAAGAAATAAATGAATAAAAAAGGATATTTGATTGAAGAGAAATAATTTTTCCTCTCTTTTTTTAATTCAAATGATTGAGGTTCTTATGAATAATTATATTAACGGCCTTTAGTTTTTTTATTCAAAAGTCATATTGCTAATAAAAAAAATACATGTTTTTCTAAAAACAAAAATAAATACATCAATAAAAAAGTAAAAATTCATTTAATAAAATATATTTTGTTTTCAAAACTTAAATTGTTATGTTTCTTTCAAATATCTATTTTCATTACCACAAACTAAATAAAAAATTATTTAAAAAAAAAAATCTCACTTATTGAACACAAAAAACCCTTACCAATCATGTTGTGCATTGCCATTTCACACCCCCCCCCCCCCATCCTTCAAATTCCACTCCTTGCATTATTTTGCCGTCTCTATTTCTCTTTCTAGATTTCACTCACATGATTATTTCAATTTGGAAATCCGAACTTGGCATAAGAAAAACACCAACTCTCTAGATTTCTGATACATTGCACTTGACCCATATCAAAAGCCTTTTCAACGCGAGACATGAGGAATCCTAAGTGAATCAGCAAGGACTATATACCTCATGACAACATTGACACTAAAAGAAAAGAGTTCACCATTTTTCTATGCATTTCACTTTTAATGCTGGTTGATTGAATAATACCATTTTTTTTAATTATTTGGATTGACTTTTTCAATTTCATCTTTTTTTTTTGTGATATTTTTTATATTGAATGTGTTGATTTTTTTCCCTTGCATTTTCTACATAATTCAATGTGTTTGGTCAATTTTTTCAAAATTGATTTAGAGAACAATTTCATGAAATAAGATTTACATTTGTAGTGCTAAGAAAATTTAAAGAAGAAGGACCAAAAGAAAAAATTCCCCACACACCCCCTCATATGTTTACACTTGATTTAATATCACTCCACTCTTGTTTTACGCAATTCAATTAGGCTTTTAACTTTAATAATCTCATTATACTCTTTACACTTAGGTTCTTAAAGGTAACTTAGCAACTTATCAAATAATCAATTAAAATAATGTAATGATTTTATAATAATAAAGACTCAATAATCAAAAAACAACTCGAGTTTGCATGCCAACTCGCGACCTGAGTCGTGAGGATGAGATAGCCCCATGAAAAGAAAGTAAAGAAATACAAAACTCAATTCCTAATAAATCCAATATAGAAGAACAAAATCCAAAAAACAAATTAACAAATAGAACCTAAAAAATACTAGTAAACCCATGTAAGCCCACCAAATATAGACGACTCGAGTCACATGAATGAAATAACCAAATAAAAGATAAATTAAAAAAAAAATTATGACTCAATTCTCAGATCAACTTGATATCTAAGGATGAAACAAAAAAAAGACTCAAGCCAATCTGGGTCAACTCTTTAAACACATGATCCAAGTTATGAGATTAAGATAACCTCAAGAAAAAGAAAAAAAAAATCTACAAAACACAATTCTCAATCAACTCAATATTAAATAAGAAAACTAAAAAAAAAAAGGTTTAAGAAAACCTAAAAAAAGATCAATGTTAACTCAACATATCCTTTATAATTCATGATCCAAATCATGAGATCGAGATCAAGAAAAAGAAAAAAAAAATCTACAAAACACAATTCTCAATTAACTCAATATTAAATAAGAAAATTATTTTTTTTTTTAAGAAAACCTAAAAAAAAAGATCAATGTTAACTTGGCATATCTTTTCAAATTCTTGATCCAAATCATACGATCGAGATTATTCAATAAAAAACTAATAAAAATGTAAAAATAATAATTAATTCCTAACTTATCGAATGTCTAAGGATAAATTATATATAATAATAATAATAATAATAATAATAATAAATTTAAGGTGTGTGATAAGTTTTTGTTTGAAAATACATGTATATCAATTTGAAAAAAAAAATTAATTTTGTTTGATTTCACAAAATACTGGTTAGGCATAAAATTGAAAATAGAAACGAGATGAGAACTAGAATATAATTTTCTTTTATGATGGTCTTTGACATCATGTTGCCTTGTTTGACTTGATACAAGGTAAATTTAAGGGTTTTGATACATAGTTATTTACTCCTCCTAAATACAATAGACCCCTTCCCAAAAACAACAATGCATAAGCTATAATTTTTTGTTTCTCTCCGAGGCTATTTAGCTGCTCCTTACTTGATTTTTTTTTTTAAATAATAAACACATGTTGGTTGGTGGGCAAAATATATTGAAAAAAATGATCGGATCAATCTAACAGCTGTAAACAAAAATCCCAAATGATATGACAAATCATATAATAAAATATTTACTCCATTAATTCTCTCAAATATTACAAAAAAAAAAAAAACTGTATTTCTAGTCGTTCTTCCAAACGGCCACGAATCCCTTCCACCATTAAAAGACAAACAATTCGAAAGGAATAAAAATAAAAAATTAAGGCCCGGTCTCATCATCAACTACCTTGCCTTTCCATATCATCTCAGGAAAAAGAAAATCAAATCAAATACTATTTGCCTAAATCGCACTAAGACCCTGGTTTATGCACCAAAATGTCAAAATCAGAAGGAAGAGATTAAAAACTAATAAAGATGCTCTTGCTGTGGACACGCACGGTTGGTCACGAGCGTCCACACTAGACAAGCTGCTCGGCAGAGTATATTAATCGTAATTAAGAGATAGAAAAATAAACCACCGAGTTAGAATAAAATAATCTTAATCATTAAAAAAAAAAAAAAACTGGGGTCTCCATAACTGATCAAGCTTGGCAGTTTGAAGTTTTAAATAATTCGAACGGCTTCTCTGTCACCTTGACGAATATTGTAGATTAATCTAAATAATTCCTTGCACCGTCCTGCAAAGTATCGTTTAATTATTCATCAGCATTATGTATTAATTACTAATTAGTTTATCGAAAAAGTATGGTTAGAAGACTTAAATTAAGATTACAGAGATAAGGGCTGAGATGTTGGGATGCCTATGGCCGTGGAACTCAAAAGGGTGTTTCTTAGTTTATGCGTATCATCATCTTACGTGATGAATTGTGGATGATGTTAGGTAACGAAGATTTAAATAAAATAATATTCGTAACTAGCTCAGGTAAGATAACTTGGATGATCATGGATATGGAGTAATTAGTGGTTTCACGAGCTATTAATTAAAATAATTAGTGGTTTCACGAGCTATTAATTAAAATAATTAGTGGTTTCACGAGGTATTAATTAAAATAATTAAGGTCGTTTTCTGCGACTGATGACTTTCAACGACATTGAACGTGAATATGAATATATATGATCTCACTGCAGTACTGGTATAATCCGACAAGAACTGTGTAATGAAAACTAATAAAAAGGTGTTTTTCAAAATGGTAGATACCGGTGTGTTCATCATCCAATATATAATATGGATTTGTCATGATCCTTCTATCCTATGTGCTTTGTCAAGAATGAGTTGTTTTAATTTTTTTTATTTGATATGTTAATGTCAAAAATAATTTTAAAAAAATAAAAAATATATTATTTTGATATATTTTAAAATAAAAAATATTTTAAAAAACAATCATTACTACACTCTTAAAACTACAAAATACCAGTGTCTTCATGATCCAATACATAATATGGGTTTGTCATGATCCTTGTATCCTGTGTGCTATGCTAAGAATGGGTTATTTTAAATTATTTTTTATTATTTGATATAATGATGTTAAAAATAATTTTTTTAAAATAAAAATATATTATTTTGATATATTTTAAAATAAAAAATATTGAAAAAATTTAACTGTTATTACATTCTCAAAACCATGAAATACCAGTGTGTTTATGATCCAATATAATATGGGTTTGTCATGATCCTTGTATCCTACATGCTATGCCTAAGAATAGGTTGTTTTAAATTAATTTTTTATTATTTTGAGATGCTAATATTAAAAATAATTTTTTAAAAATAAAAAAAATATATTATTTTGATATAATTTAAAGTAAAATATATTTTAAAAAAACAACTGTTACTACACCACTCTCAAAACCACGGAATACTTGCATCATTTCACTTTAAAAGGGTTTCTACTGCATTTATAATAGAGCTAAATAGTTCAAGCTACATTCAAAATTATATGTGGATATAAATATGCCTATCTAGATGAGATTTGAATTTTAAACTTTATAGATGAATGATATACATCACTTATCACTGAACTGATGTTTGATGCAATTTTGTGCTCCAAACTTCCGGAGTTATAGGCACACACATGTGCTCATTTACCTGCATGGTCATATCAAAAGAGTCAACTTGCTAGTTTTTAATTTCCAAATTCTATTTTATTTCCCCGTATGTGAAGTGTCATGCAAATCAAACACAAATATAAAATCATATATTTTATTGGAATAAATGGAATTTATAAATTATTAGGATTGAACCACGTTTAGGATTGTCAAGTTAATATTGACTTGAATTAAATTAAATAAGTAAGTTTTTTTTATAGTTATCTTGATGAGAAAAATGGTTAATATATATATATATATATGTATATATATATATTCTAGAATGTTGGCTATAGAAATAGCATATGCGTTCTGGATTTTTTTATGGATAAAAAAGAGTGGTTGATGTGTAATATAATTACTTTTATTTATCATGGATACAATTCCTTTTTTGAATAGATTGTAAAAGGGTATTTTAACTATTTTTTATTTAATATATATATTCATAGAGATTTGGCTATATTTCTGTTATTTTATCTTTTATGAACCTTAAATAAGATTAATGGATGTAAACATGACCTATAAAAACAACTAATTAATAATATAGTTTATCTTAGATATGATATATTAAGATGATGTGTTTTTTCCTTACACAATCAGTTTCTTTATCAAGATTTTCACAGACTATTATGTTTCTCAATAACCATAATACTAAGTAACAACTATTGAACCCTATAATTATAATTTTATGATTAAATTCAAAATTCCTTTAATTTCAAGCGACAACTCTATCATTCAACATTGCCATGTCGCGATATAAACTATAAGTAATTAAATTCAATATCCAAATACTTTTAACAATTTGAAACAAGCATAAAAAGATATCGCTTTAATCAAATAATTTTTTCCTTATTAATGAGTTTTTTGCACATCTAGTCAACATGAGAACCTAGACCCACATGACTTTTTTTAAAAAAGGATGGATGACACATTAACAGCTTGGACAGACGATGTATTGTCTATTTTTATCATCTTTGTTTTTTGTCATAGATAGTGACACTAATAATATGAAAATCAAGTTCCAGGTTTTTAAATGCTAAAATCTCAAATTACAACCATTTTCATCTAGAAATATGAAAATAAAAATCTCATGAACCTTTATAACCTTATTTCTAACAACAAAATACATTCAAATTAGCCTAAAAAATCAAAATCAAATCAAATACAAAAACAATCTTGAGCTCTAATATACTTTTTTTTGGTATCATTGAAGGTGAAAATCACCTCCATTGAGTTCATTTATCAAAGAAGAATTTATAAATACCAAAATCCAACTTATTAGTGGCCGAAATCCAGTCATCCTAGTGCTTTATCTCTTCTCAAATTTTTTTGGCGACCTTCACTCTCTCCCTCTCAAGATCCAGGACAATCACTAATTCTTATTCTTTTAATTTTATTTATACATCCACTAAAAAATCTTTCATATAAAATCAACATGTCCTTTTTGTCCCAAAACAATCTATAATGCCTTGAGCATGCAATAACATGCAGAAAAGAATGAAAAAAAAAATCATGGCCAGCAATAAAAAAAACTGGTAAAAAATTAAAGTTAGATGATAAAACTAAAACAAATAAAAAAGGAATAAGGAAGTACATTTGCATAATCAACAATGAAGTTGTTAGTGATTCATTAGATGATGAATAGGGATCACCCAGTAAATCTCAATCATATTATATTATTATTGTTAACAATGCTAATGTTAATTTCATTCTTTGTATTTTTACTTCTTGTTTAATTAGAATCATATTTAATATATCAACACGAGCTATATAACTTGTGCTTCGTTGCGGGTTGAATAAAAAACATTTATGAGGAAAAAAATTATGTTTAGTCAATGCAAATGCATTTTAAAGAAAGAGAAAAAATCAATGTTAAATGATAAAAAAAAAACAAGAAAAAAAAAACAATGGCAACCTATGTTTTTCAACTAATCCAATGTTTTAAAAACAAACATACAAAAGGATAAAAAAAAAATTATAAGAAAAAAAAAGGCTTAAGCTTGCTCGGATTAACCCACCAATCTTATGAGTCAGATTATGAGATCGGATAACTATATAAAAACAAAAACAAAGAAAGTAAAAAACAAATTGATGCCAACCCATGATCAAAAGCTCCAAATATGAAAAAAACCTCAAAAAACATTTATCAACAAATCAAATATTGAAGGATAAAACAAAAAAAAACAATTATATAAAAACAATAATTGAAAGGCAAAAAAAAAAGAAGGTGCGACTTCACTCGAGTTAACTCACCAAATCTATGTTCAAGATTATGAGATTGAGGTAACCCTATAAAAAAAACAAAAAAAATTTATAAAGCTTTTTTTTTAAAAAAAGAAATCATCATTAATCAATGAGATCAAAAAGAAAAATAAGTAAAAAAAAAACACAAAATGAACTTGTGACCAAGGCCATTTGACTAGAAGCACTAAACTTATAAAAATCTCGAAGTTTAAATTTTAATAAATTAAATGTGAAAGGTTGAAATTAAAAAAAATTACAAAAAAAAATTTAAAAAAATAGCAATTAAAAGAATGAGGATTATATTTGAAAAAAAAACAAGTTAGAGAATGAATAATTTTGGATTGAAGGGTAAAATTAAAAAGAAAAATTGATTTCATAAAAAAAATTAAAGAATAAACTGAGAGAATGAGTATAAAATCTAAAAATATTAACAAATTTAAAATTTCGATTAAAGCATAAAATTTAAAACAATTGAAATTTCATAAAAAAAAAAGAAAAAAAAAAAGAAGGGAAGTCCCAATGCTTTCTGATTCAGAGAATAATTTTTTACGGTTGAGCTTAGCCTTTTTAGCTGATTCGATAAAGGACAAAATCATCACTGTTACACTCCAGAATAATTTCTCACTGGCATAATACTGCAATATTTTTCCCACACCATATATATATTCTGTAAAGTATATTTTTTTGATGTCTGATTCAGAGAAGTGGAGCCTCCTCCATTACAGTGAAAAAGCAGATTCTCCAACCAAACTAGCTTTACCTCTCTCAGTTGAGTTGCAACACATGCCACGACTTGTCCCGACCATTGCAGTATCAAGTCAATGAAAGCAACTGCATCTTAATCGGTGCTGTGTAGAGTCCTTTCGACAGATCAGATTACAGGCCCCTTGCCTCCTTCGGCATCTATCTACAGTCTCAAGACTCCACTGCCCTAATTTAAAAGTGGCCTCCTTTTTGTTGAAAATTAATTGTATTTGGAGGCATAACTCCACCTGCAAAAAGTATAAATAAGAGTTTTTTTCTTAAAAAAAGAAAAGAAATTGATTGGAAATAAAACTCAATTACAACGAGTGAAGAATTGGCTTGATACATACATAAATGAGAAAACATGCAGAGGCTGAAAGTGAAAACTAAAATTCAAAAGTTTGTGTGAAAAGTAGGGAGTGGGGAGTGATGTTTTCTATAAAGGCAAGGGATAGCAATGGGCAATAGGCAGTAGGCGCTACACGCAAGGGCAACAAAAGAGGCCTTACCATCCGAGCAGATTTGATACTTTGGAAAACACTGTCCAAAGCTAATCCCTCTACGGCTATTGGTAGGACGGCTTCCTAATCCAGACAGTCTATGGGTCAACGAATGGTGTAGGGGGACATGCAAAGGACCCACTTCTGGAAGCCCGTTTTGGCCCCTTGGATAGGTCCTATTTTTTCATATGCCTTTTTACTTTCTCTCTCTCTCTCTAAGAAAAAGTAATTCAAATACCAAATTAAAACAAAAACATACCAACAAATAAATAAATAACGCAAAACACATTTAAAATACACAAGACAATTTGTATCATGTTAGATCATGATCATTGGACGAGACGCAAACGTTACTTGCATCTGTACCCAATATCTCTAAGCTTGGCAAAATGCTAGGTCTTTATGACATGGATTTGGCTCGTTTTAAGGCCTAATACTTTTAGGTGTGGCTATCACTAAAAGATGTCACAGTTTTATTGACGAAAATATTCTGTCAGTGTCTAATTATGTGTTCGTCGATAAATTATTTTCTTCAGCTTTTTTTTCATCAGTAATTTCACCTTCCGTCCCTATATCGGTCAAAAACATAAAAAACCATTTGCCGATGGTTTTATAGATGAAATTTGTGCGCAAAAAAAAAGTTTCCCACTTGAAATATACCGACAGATTTTATTCCGTCGGTGATATCATGATTTCCGATGGCCACGTACCGTTGATAAATTTGTCGGTGAGTGTTTGAAATACCAATTGAATATATCTGTTTGTAAATTCATTGGTAATTGTGGCAGCTACTGTTAAATGCTAATGGATTCATTCTGTTGGTAACGTTGTCGGTGAGTGTATGAAATACCGATCGAATGTATTTGTCTGTAAATTCATCGGTGAATGTGACAGCTACTGTCAAATGCCGACTGATTCATTATGTCTGTAAAACCCTTTGTAATAGTTTTTTCTAAATTTTTTTTTTCAAATTTTTTTTAATACATAATATAAAATTATATAAATTAATGGTAATAAAAACCAATTATGCAAATAAAATTTATATTAAACATCAAAAACAAAAAATAAAAGTTAAATAATATTCATTACAAACTAAATGTGTTTCAAAAAAATTATTTAATGAAATTTTAAAGGTAAATAATGTTTATTACAAATTAATATAAAGGTGGAGGAGGAGAAGGAGGAGGCTTTGACTATAACTGGCCTAGTGCTTTGGTATGACATTGAATTCTCTTGCAGCACATATTGTCTAATCTTTCTGTTTACACCATTGTTGAACAAAGATTATGTGGGAACAATTCCAAGCTGGTGATGTTGTCACTCTGCTAGTTATTGGTATGGTGGTTATACAACCAAAAAGGATTAGGCACACATGTTCCACTCTGTGATGCCATGTTCATGACCATTTCGCGAAGTTGGTTCATTAGCTGCTTTTTGTTGTTCAGACTCCACTCTTTGTTGTGCTTGAGACGCTTTGAGTTGTGCATAGTCCGTTGATAGGTGGTCATATTTTTCGGTGAGCTAAGCCATGTGTTGCTGCAAGGCCACGAACTCCTTAGATTGGGAGCTCCCAACGGTTGAAACACTACGGGCTGACCGTAAGTTATCGGTCATAGAGTTGGAGAGCTTGTAAACCCGATTTTTATCGGATCCACATAACGATCCAACCTCCATCCACAAATCCAGATCGAATTCTGGATGGGTCAAAGTATCGTCCCTATATCTCTCCCCCAACCGATTATTATAGGTCTCCTGAAAATAAGAAAAGTAATCATCATATTCAATTCAATAAACATAATAACTTACAAAATAAAATGGTTGAACAAACATACCATGAAATGTTGAGCATGGTTGTCAACAAACTGTTGAGCCCCCTTTTAGCGGTCTAGACTCCGCACATGCGTCTCCACAAACAGCTCCATCGGGCTCGGCTCACATCCAAGAGACGTAGCCTATAATGAAAAAAATATTTATTAACAACAAACTAATTTAATGATATATTTCATTCAAATTAATCTTACCATCCGTTTCGCATGTGCAGCAAACAGAACGGAGCCGCTAATCTGCGATGTCACCGAGTTATGAATTGACCAATTCTGGTTGCCAGCATCGGACTGTGAGCTGTGAACTAGCGCTGGAAGAGGCAGTATCGGTTGACGGCGCAGGTGCTGTAGGTGCCTTTTCTTGAGAGGCACCTAAGGAAATATCATCCTCGCTGCTAGACGAACTAGTTGCGACCATACGTGAGCGACCAACTCTGGTTTTTATTATACGCATCTACACAATTTTATACAAATAATTATATAATTTAATTCAAATGTTAAAAAAACAAATTTGACAGCACCTCCCCTATACTGGATACTACCCAAATCCACACACCTATACATAATAACAATAGCCACAACCAATTGACCCAATTTATATTAATTATTCCAACATATTCAATTACTAATCCTAAGGTAAATTCAACATTAAGAATTATAATTTAAGAAATTATTCAGTAATTATGTCAATACAACAATAAAATATATTCAATAAATTAAAAAAAAAACTCTAGACTAACAATTAAAATAAATGAAAAAAATTAAACATAAATCATGCAATAATAGAGTAAAATTAATAATTATTTCAAAATATTCAATTACTAATAATAAGGTAAATTCAACATTAAGAATTACAATTCAAGAAATTATTCAATAATTATGCCAATACAACAATAAAATATATTCAATAAATTAAAAAAAACTCTAGACTAACAATTAAAATAAATAGAAAAAATTAAACATAAATCATGCAATAATAAAGTAAAATTAATAATTATTCCAAAATATTCAATTACTAATATTAAGGTAAATTCAACATTAACAAATACAATTCAAGAAATTATTCAATAATTATGCAAATATAACAAAACAATAAATTCAAAAAAAAAAACTCTAGACTAACAATCAAAATAAATGGAAAAAATTAAACACAAATCATGAAATAATAGAGTAAAATTAATAATTATTCCAACATATTCAATTACTAATACTAAGGTAAATTCAACATTAACAATAAATATTCAACAAATTTACTAATAATAATTATGCCAATACAACAATAAAAAATATTTAATAAATAAAAAAAACTGTAGACTTTAGGAATGAAATATGCTTACCTTAATAATGTGTTGAATTCAAGACTTTATCTACATTACAAAAAATACACCGAAACAAAAAACATAACAAAAATAAAAATAGCTAAAAAAAAAAACCTTAAAGTAAAATGAAATAGAAGAAACACATATCTTTTAATCTGATGAAGATTCACAAGAAAACTTGCTAGAGATTATAAGTGAAAGCTTTGAAGAATTGAGAGGAAAAAAATCGAATTTTAAGGTGAACTGAAGGGGTGGTTGTTGGAACTTATATGACAGTTTTACCGACGGATTCATCGGAATAAATTAAAATAATTATTATTTTAATTTATTCCGTTGGAGAAGTGTCAAAAATCCATCGGTAATTTTTGAATTTTGCACCAAAATTTTCAATTACCCTCCATAAGTTTTGTAGTCCGTCGGTAATTTTGTTGGCAAGCTAACGCGGTCAGAGATGCATTTAATGCACCACCCTTTGGAATTCACATCGTCCATCGGTAATTTTGTCGGTAATATTGAGTCGCCAACAACTTACCTACGGACTTAAATCCGTCGGTATAGATGTCAATGTTTGTGGCATTTCAAGTAATTATTTTCGAACTCTGTGAAATACCGACAGACGTGAATCCGTCGGTATTAACGTTTATGATTATGGCATTTCATGTAATTATTTTCGAACTCTTTGTGAAATGCCGACGGACGTGTATCCGTTGGTATTGTCGTCGGTGATTGTGGTGTTTCAAGTAATTATTTCCAAACTCTCTTTGAAATGTCGATGGATGTGAATTTGTCGCTATGGAAGTCGGTAATTGTTGCATTGTACAAGAAAGGTTGTATTTGTATTGTCTATTTACCTTCCTGCACAAAACAATAACAACAATGCTTAAATAATAAATATTTCGTGTTATAAAATATATCATCTATAATCTAAATTACATTAAAAAAAGGGTTTTACACAGGGCTTTATTTTGATAGTTAGTCAGAATTTTCTTCTTCTTCGTCATCAATTGAATAGTCATCACCTTCATCGCAATCTTCAATATGGATATCATCTTCTTCATCAACATTTGCTTGTCCGCTAGAGCTCAAAACAACATTCAACTCCTATGCATTAACATCAACAAAACTATCATCGAAAACACTAAAATTTGAATTTTCTTCCAATTAATCGAAGGAGCAACTCGATATGGTTCGACCAACTCACTAACTTGAAAGACTTCATCTCGCACACTTATGTCTTCATTCTCATCCTGAACAACCTTAACACGACCCCGGGGTTTCGTTTTTAAAACAGACAACCAATTCACTCTTAATCAATTATTTCTAAATGAAGAGGTGTATGTGTAATAAACTTGTTGACATTGCTTTGCGAAAACAAAGACATCGTTTATGTTGCGGAGTCTAGCTTTTGAGTTGATTTCGACCAGACCATAGTGTGGATCAACTCTGATTCCTCTGTCAGTCATGTCATACCAATAGCATTTGAATAAAAACACTCTATTCTGCTTGATATGATATTGCAGTTCGACGACCTCTTCTAATCTACCATAGTAGTTAACTTCTAACTCACTACTAGTGGATCCCTTAACACAAACACCGCTGTTGTATGTCTTTCTTCCTTCCCCGTATTCTTCAGTATGGAAAACATATTCATTGACAAAATACCCGTTATAGCACTTAACTTTTCTTTTAGGCCCCAGGCTTAGTGAAGACAATGACTTAGACGCACTCCTTCTCATTTGATAAACCTTGTATGTAATGTACATCAATAAACAATAAATGAACGAGAATCTCGTAATGACATGCATACATACAGTAATTTTGCAAGTTAGAATGAGTTTGTGATAGTGCTTACATGTGTTTTGAACCACGTGGCAAATTGTTCATCTTATTGAAAGATCTGGGATTCGGTCAGCTATGAGTTATTGGAGAGCAAATAATATCGATGTTGCCTGTAAGTGATAATGAGTGTATGATATTACAATATATAATTAACAATATATTACTAACAAAGTTTAATTAGTATTACACATATATAAACTTATTGAATAAAAGCTCTCAACTCATCACAGTTAAATAGAACATAGTTGTGTGCTTGTTTGAACTCTATTTCTGACAAATATCTTCCTCTTACAGTATTTTTAGGTGTGGGTCCTACTGGAAGGCACCTCACCGCCATCATCATATCGTGGAACGCGATTGATTCTCGTTCTCAGATGAGGTTCGAAATAGTACAAGATAAATGTTGAGATCTCCTCAATAATATAGGCCTCACATATCGAAGCCTTAACCTTTTTCTTAACCTTTTTCTTAAGATTAAACAAGTACCTGCATTGAATTAATCAAGTATTTTCAATTATAAAAAACATAGAAAATGCTTTTATATATGAATTACATTGCAACTGTAATATCTAACCGTTCAAATGGGTACATCCATCTATACTGGACCGGTTCTCCAGCTTTTGCCTCGAATGGTAGATGTGTAGGGAAATGCTTCATTGAGTCAAAAAATAATAGAGGGAATATCATCTCAAGTGTGCTAGATGTGTAGGGAAATGCTTCATTGAGTCAAAAAATAATAGAGGGAATATCATCTCAAGTGTGCAAAGTGTCTCAACGATATTTCTTTAGAGCCTTTCAATGTGCTCAACATTCAACTTGCTGAAGCATATAGCTCTGAAGAAATAACTTATCTCCGTGAGTGCATCCTATATTCCCTTTGGCAACAACTCACGAAAAGCTAATGAGATGAGTGTTTTTATAAACACGTGGCAGTCATGACTATTCATTCCATACAATCTGTAGTTCTCTATATTAACCAGCCTTGATATGTTTTATACATGTCCATCTAGAAAACGCAGACTCTTAAGCCATTTGTAGACTAGCTGTTGTTCATTTTTCTCTAACACGAAGCTTGCTCTTGGTTCTGCGACCTGTGACTCATCATAAGCCAACTCCATATTTTTACGATTATAGTATAAAGCAATATCCAATCTAGCCTTGATGTTGTCCTTTGTCTTCCCCTTCATATCCATGACTGTGTTGAAAATGTTCTCAAACACTTTCTTTTTTATGTGTATGATGTCAAGGTTATGGCGGAGCAGATTGGTATTCCAATAAGGAAGCTCCTAAAAGATACTTCGCTTTACCCAATTATGGGTCAAACAAAAACTAGAAAACTTTTTCTTACCTGATTGAAAGCCAAACACAATGTCACCGTACTCTAATACAACATCATACAACTCTTCACCAGAAAGATGCTGGGAGGCAACATCTTTTTCAACGCTACCAATAAAGAAATCTTTTATGTTCTTTCTGTACCTGTGATTAAGTGGCAAGAAGCGACAGTGACAGTAAAAAAAAGAAGCTTTACCTTCGTTTACTAGCGTGAATGCCTTGTTGTTTTCTATGCAATATGGACATGCGAGTTTCCCATGTGTGCTCCAACCGAAAGCATTCCATAAGCTGGAAAATCATTGATAGTCCACATCAAAGCTGCCTTCATAAGGAAATTTTGTTTCCTTGATATATCATAAGTCAGAGCTCTAGAGGACCACAACTGCGCCAACTCATCAATCAACAGTTGAAGACAAACATCTATATTCCGTCCCGGGCTACTTGGACCGGGTATGACAGTAGATAAAAACATGGACTCCGACCTCACACACATTCTCGGTGGCAAGTTATAAACTATGAGTATGACTGGCCAACAAGAATAAGGAGCAGCAAATGACCCAAATGGGTTGAATCCGTCTGTACACAACCCAAGACGCACATTCCTTGATTCATATAAAAAGTGAGGATACACACTGTTAAAGCGTTTCCACGCTTCACTATCAGAAGGATGCACCATCACACCATCAACCGTATTATATGATTGGTGTTATGTCATGTGCTCAGCAATCCTTGGTGACATGAATAACCTCTGCAGTTTAGGTGTGATCGGGAAGTATCTAAGTTTTTTATATGCCACTAAAGTCTTTTCCCTACTAGTTCTGGATTTGTAACGAGAATGCCTGCATGTCATGCACTCAGTCATCTCAACATTTTCAAGGTAGTATAACATGCAGAAGTTAGGGCACATGTCAATTTTCTAGTATCCTAAACTGAGGGGTTTCATCATGGACTTCGCAGCATAAAAGTTCTCTTTCAGGCTGTTCCTTTCAGGTAAAATGCTTCTCGCACATTTAATAATTTTGGCATACCCAGCCTCACTCAACTCGTGATCTGACTTGATGGTGCACACTTGTGCTATGGCCGATAATTTACTGTGGTTTGTGCAGCCATCCCATAATAGTTCTTCAGAATCTTTCAACAAATCAAAAAATCTAGCTGCATCTACATTAGGTTCTTCTTCTATGATTGGACATTGACTGACATTACCTTGATACATTCTCATTGCATCTATAACTATATTTCTATAAGGATTAGTGTTGTTATTTGGCACTTCATGCATGTTACTAGCACTAGAAGTTGACCCAACCACCGTTTCTCTCATTCTCCTCTTACTAACAAATACTTCTCCATATGCATACCAACACTGGTAAGTCTTCATAAACCTTTTGTGTAGAAGATGCATCATTACAGCATCTGGATGCAAATTCTTTTTATTTTAACACTTCCTGCATGGACACCTAATACCACATTTGGTAAAATTTCTAGGAATAGATGTTGTGAAATTAATAAAACCCTGAATCCCGTTACAATAATCCATCCTCCGTAATCTTTGGGGTGAATCTCGATACATCCATGAACGATCATCCATGACTTATATCGAACCTTTATAAAATTATGATGACATCATGTATTAATTAACTAAGTTAGGTAAATAAACTTGCAAAAATATTACTTTACCTCGAGATTATCCAACAAACCAATCACAACTTCTCATAAATATTAAATATTTATTATCATTTATCAACATCCATATAAATTATTATATATAAATTTATGAAAATTACCACTCAGTAATACCTTTGATAAAATTTAAAACGGACCCATTAAGCAAGCTATTAATTATTTCAAAACAGCACATGTAATTCGGTAATTCCATAAAGTTTTAACAATTTACAAGCAAATACAATCTTACAAAATCTAAAACAAACCATAACAGGTATAACATTATACATTCATATACTACAAGTTTTTTTGAGAAGTAATAATAAAACATGTACATCTACTAACAAAATACATATACTAAAAAAAGAATGAAATTGACATTAAATGTTAAAATTTTAAAAGATAGAATTACTTATAAAAATTGATAAAATCCGTCGGTAAATCAGAACACGGATGTTGTGACCAAAAAATTCAAGAAATATAACTTGTTGTGCTGAGATGTGGGGGATTTTTGTTTGGGGGGAGGAGGGGCCTGGTTGTTTGCAGATGGGGAGAGTTGGGATTAGGAAGAAGAAGGAGAAATAGGGGAGGGGAGGGTTGGTAGAGAGGGCATATATTAACTTTTTCTGATGGTTTCATCGATGGATTATTCCGTCGGTGAGTCCGTCGGCTATTCTGACGAAAAAATCAACACGTCACCATACGGATCTGACATTTCTAATCCCTCGGTGATTTTGTTGACATTTTGAATGGTGAACGGTCACGTCACCGTACAGATTTGACATTTCAAATCCCTCGATGATTCCATTGGCATTTATAATGGTGAACCGGTTATGTCACTGTACGGGGCTGCCATTTTAAATCCGTCGGTAAATATCACCCCGTCAAAACCTCCACGTTAGTGACCTATTTTTTTTTTTTAATTCTAAACTTTATGTTCATAATTCAGTCGTAACTACCGACAAAAAGTGTTTGTCGGTAGTTACCGACTGAATTATGGATGGAAAAAGTTCTGTCGGTAATTTCAACCTCAAATTACCAACATAAATATTCTGTCGGTAAATCTGTTGCTATTAAACGAATTTCTGGTAGTGTATGAGCTAAACCAAAATGGGTATAGATCAAGCAAGTTGATAGATCCAATGTTCTTGGGCTTTGCTGTGAGCCAAGCCCAAATGGACAGGGTTTTGGCGGGTTGTCGTAACCACTGCCCTTAGGCTGAGCATCGTGCCAAGCCCGAGTGGGTATTAATCTAGTGAGTTGTTAAACCCAATACCATTGATCCTAATAGTCTGGATTGAAATATAGATGTTTATCTTTTATCATTGATTGATGAGTTGAATATGTTGTGGTCATTCAAAGCTTTGACTTATAATGTATCGAGTAAACATAATTTTATGATGAAGACATGTTTGATGTGGACTATTAATGATTTTTCTACTTATCAAATGGTGTATGGTTGGAGCACGCATGAAAAACTAGTATGTCCATACTATATGAAAAATAACAAGGTATTCACGATAACAAATGATGGTAAAACGTCTTTTTTTTTACTGCCACCGATGATTCTTGCAAACAAATCACAAGTACAAAAAGAAACAAGAAGGACTTTGTTGAAAGGGATGTTACTCCGCTTCTTATTTCAGGTGAGGAATTGTATGACGTGGTGTTGGAGTATAGTGACATTGTGTTTAGTTTTCAATCCGGTAAGTAGAAGTTTCCTGATTTTGGTTTAACCCACAATTGGGTTAAACAAAGTATTTTATGGGTGCTTTTTTATTGGAAGACCTAGCTCATTTGTCATAAACTTGATGTTATACACATAGAAAAAAACGTGTTTGAGAACATTTTCAACACGATTAAGGACGTGAAGGGGAACACAAATGATAACATCAAGGCTATAATGAATATAGCTTTGTTTTGTCACTGTAAAAATATGGAGTTGGTTTATGTTAGGTCATGGGTCACAAAGCCCAAAGCCAGCTTTAACTTAGACAAAAATGCACAATTACTTGTCTAGTAATGGCTTAAAAGTCTATGTTTTTCTAATAGACATGCCTCAAATATATAAAAGGTTGGTGAATTTAATGGATTTTAGATTGTATGGAATAAAGAGCCATGATTGCCACATGTTTATGCAAACACTCATTCCATTAGCTCCATATGATTTATTATCAAATGGGATATGAGATGCACTCACGGAGATCAGTCATTTTTTTAGAGATATATGCTCCAACAAGTTGCGGACACAACATATAGAGAGGTTTGAAATAAATATCGTCTAGACAATATGCAAACTTGAGAAGATATTCTCTTGATATGAGATGCACTCACGGAGATCAATCATTTCTTTAGAGATATATGCTCCAACAAGTTGCGGACACAACATATAGAGAGGTTTGAAATGAATATCGTCTAGACAATATGCAAACTTGAGAAGATATTCTCATGATCATTTTACGACTCGATGGAGTATCTACCCATACATTTATCATTTGAGGCAAAAGTTGGAGGCATAGGGCCTGTTTAGGATTGTGGTAGCGGCGATGGTTTAAAGTGCTTTTCGCTTAGAAATGCATCAAAATGAATTTTGTTCATTTTTAAAAAATTATTTTTGATATTAGCACATCAAAATGATCTAAAAACATAAAAATAAATTTCATTTTAAACAAAAAAAAAAATCAAAATTTTTTAGAATGCGGTGCAAAAAACTCCTTTTGTCCAATATAGATAGGTGTATCCATTTGAGAGGTTAGGGATTACACATATATCATAATTACATTTGTTTTTTTTTTTTTTACATTATTCAAAACATTCATTCTATTCCATGTAGGTACTTGCTTAACTTTAAGAGAAAAGTAAAAAACAAGCACATATTAAAGTTTTGATATACGAGGCTTATATTATTAAAGAGATCTCAACATTTATCTCATATTATTTCAAGCCATAATTGAGAATAAGAATCAACCATGTTCCAAAGTATGACGATGGAAGAGAAATGCCTTCATGTAAGAACTAGTCAATATTCAAACAAATAATTTAGTGGTAACATTTTGATACAAGGAGTAAAAGAAAGCAAAAAAATATACGAGAGAAAGCGAACTTCCAACTTGGAATGATGTGGTGTATTGGAAGTATTTTAGATCGCCATATATCTTGGAGGCTGTATGGGCGGACTACATTTAACACATGACGTCTGCACGTTTCACTCGACAGTCACAGTCAGTACAAAGAACTAGTGCCAACATGTTTATAATTCTATTATCATGCACGCAACCGGCTCTATTTTATTTGTTTCGCATGCGAAATAAATGATAAGATTTTTTTATTATTATTTCCATCTTTTTATTTGTTATTTTTTATAAATATATTTGACTTACAATATTTTTATCTTTCAGGCTACGACTCTTGGATGCAAGCCAAGCACTATAGACCTTTTTGTGGAAACACATGTTTGATATGATGACCACCAATAAAGGGCGCAACACTTCATGGATAGCTAAGCTCAACATTTTGTGGTATGTTGATTTTCAACCATTTTTTTTATTAAGTTATAATTTCCTTTAATTTGATGAATTTATTTTTTCTTTTCAAGATGCATATAACAACCAGTTGAAGAAGAGATGACGATCATTCGACCCAATACCTCATAAACCACCTAGCTAAAGGGTTCACAATTTATATTCTCTAGATACTAATACTTTCAAATCTCAAAAAATTTGTCATACCAAAACAAGAACAAACATTTTTTATTCTTGAAATATAATGATCATTCTTTTATTTATTGCTATTTTTTTTATTAAAAATTAATAATTTTATTATCTGAAGGATCTTAAGCCCCGCCAGAATAGATTGTTGTGTGGGTGTTTGGCCATTTACTATCTATCATCCACTTTTTAAGCTTTGAAGAATAAAATATTGACATGAATATATAATTATTTCTTCTCCAAATATTTAAAAATCTTATTTCTCTAAATATATTGGATTTTAAAAGATTATAATATCCAAGAAGAAGAAGAAGAAGAAAGCGAAGTACTTAAAAGTTAGGTATCACCTAGCTAGCTATATAAGTGGGACGGGTGGACAAATTCAGTGAAAGGTCCAAGTGGCTATTGGTCATGACCAGTGACAGCCTGCCACCTAAGTAAAATTCCAAGTAGGCTTGTAGCCGATTTCGACACCTGGTAGGGCTGACTTGGTAAGGTTCTAGATTGACCAACCTTATGCATAAACACATTGGCAGCAATCATGTTATGTTTTCATCATGAACCTTTCTTCTTTCTGAATTATACATACCTGCATGTGGCAAACACGCATAGGCTGTTGATGGCTCGTAAACCACCCAATTGGAATCCATGGATCCAGATTAACTTCATTGACGTAATCAAGTGATGAATCTCTTCTTCCTCTGGATCTTTCCTTTTCTTTTTCTGGTGTATATGGAGACGTCAAGAGGAACAAGGTTATTCAATAAAAGAGATGCAAAGCAGTGCAATATTTGGGAGCCAAGCTAGCTATTACAATGATTGATACGTATCGTTTTGTATTTTAATTTGCTACTGACCGAAACTTGGGAGAAATTAATGCTTGTATTTGGCGACAAGCCATGAGTGAGTCCTTGTCTAATTCTCATTTTCAAGTAGTGTCAACAAATAATAATAATCTTTTCTGTATACAGAGAAAGAGACTCCCACTCTTGGTTTCAGGTATCCAATCACCTCACATTTGCTCTCCTTTTTATTGTGCCTCCATGTGCCTGATCCCCAGCACAATCCTTTCAAATGGGCCATGGAGAGAGACCATTTCTCGACACCGATCTCTCTCTCTCACACGAGAATCTTATCCTGCCTCATTGTCTTCCAGTTCTATGAGCACGCAGTAGTTGACACATTTTGAAGAATAAGGTTTAATGTTCTGCTACTTTCATCATTAATGTTTTTATCTTCACAGGTCATTGAATCTTCAGTAGAACTAGCAGCAGGGAGGCATGCATGCACCCGTTTGCTTTCTTGAACCTTGCAGCCTTCCATTTAGGCAAAAGAAACGGCAATTAACTGAGAGATTAACGTTCCATGTAGCCAAAAGAAACAGCATTAGTTGATAGATTAGTGCCCCTAATCACACAAGAAAATGGGGTCCTGCCAGGTTCGTTGGTCTAGGCAGTTAATCAGTTTTTTCAGGTAAAGTCCGTTGGTCCAACGAGGTCAACGAAATGGCAGCTTCGATTATTTTTGGGATAACTTGTCCATGACCAGCAGGGACACTAACCTTCCATGCTACTACCCATCTGAAAATACACAGTAGGCATCTAGCTATAGTTATAGATATAGAAATGGCAACTTGCATAAAGAACCTCAATTAACTAATCGAGAATTAATGACACACATCCAGCAAAATAGAAGTTGCCTTTTAAGATTTTGGCGGCTATTTGTATATGTTCTTGTGTCTCCTCATAAATCTTGTTTCTTCTGGGCACATGATAATGGTCGATTGCAGCTAGAGACCATCTGCAATCAATATCTCATTATAGATGAAATCCATCGGTAAAACCATTTAATGGTATAATGAATAAAACGATACAAAAACTGAAAAAAAGGGAATATATATATATATTTTCTTTGGAGTTTAAAGAATATTTTAAGATTAGTAACCCAACTACTACGCATTGCTGTTTAATTTACCCCAATTAAGATTAGCCTAATCTTACCTTCCAAGTCTTCGTTAGTTAAAAAAATACAGGGAGAAATAAATTATTAGCATTCATAATTAAACAAGAACTTCATTTTCCGTTTTCCACTTACCAATGCTAACGAGTTAATTAAAGGGAAGAGAAACGATCGAATACCACCAATCTTGATTAATAATTTCTTCCATTAATTCTTTGTTTTTTTGTATAAAAAAAACAATAATTAATCAAGATCAATATTGTCTGGCAAAAAAACAAAACTTGAGCATGTGGCACCATGTGATCAATCACTACCTTACACATATAAAGTGCCCAAATGATGTGGTCCCTGCACGTGTAACATATCCTGCGACCCTACAATACTGAATTTAAATCCTGATTATTTCTGTCATTGAAAAATATTTTAAAAAAAATTGAATTTTTTTATTATTTTAAGTTATTTTTTGATTTTTTTAGATTATTTTAATATACTGATATAAAAATAAATTAAAAAAATATTATTTCAATATATTTTCAAGCAAAACATACTTTTATATAAAAATAACCTCTACCACAATACCAAATAAACTCCCTACATGCATCTAGTGCTTTGAAATGAGGAAATTTATCAATGTATTTCAAATATTTATGTTGTTTAATGTTCCTTCTTTTCTTGATTTAGGGAAGGTTTGTATGGGAACACGTGGCTATATAATCATCAATTCAATCCATGATACCTATCTAATTCCTTAACTACATATATCATGAGGGCCTTGTATCAATATGTATGTATGTGTACATACATACATATATATGTATATATAAGTACATGTATACAGAAATCTATGTATATATATAAATTGAAATCCTCAAGGGACATGATATATGTGAGGACTTAATTCTGGAAAATTATATGAATTTACTTATAATCAATCAAACATTTCAACCCCGGTAAATTCCTGATTATAATGTGATTTACCCCATGCATGTCGGCTGCGTGTTAATAATGTTGATTTTAAAGTAAAATCACGTGAATTGCCCACTTCTCTTGGATCACGGGCATCAATAATTTATCAGCTC